>OV702296.1:48880614-49578114 GCA_916181665.1 Avena sativa
GGCTCAGTCGCCACAGCAGCCAAATCTACGTCAGGGCGGTGCACCCTCACAAGATACAAGGCAGCCTTCACCCCTGCGACGAGCTGCTGCCACACCAGCTCCTTGACATTGCTGGCACTCCGAAACTTCGACAGAAGACCTGCAAGGGTCGTTGGCACGGCATCCAACGGAAACATGACGTGCAGCACCGAGGAAAGTGATGTCTGCACCTGGAGGAGCACCCGCGAAACCTGGTAGACACGATCCTGCACCGTCGCCAGAACTATGGCGCGATCATGATCCATCCAGAAGAAGCCGCCGGCCTCCATGTCCTGTTGAGTCAAGCAATTGACTCGAACAGCAATACGCTCCTTTTCTTCCCTCGGAGCAAGATTGGCACCTGCGACAACCGCACAAAACAAGAGTAAGGCCAGCAGGCTCACCCGAAGAACTGAGCTACAACCCGAAAGAAGGATCAACTTACATTGCAGCTGCTCGGACAGCCGACCCAGCTCCGCCATCAAATACTCCTCTCTGGCTGCACCACGGTCTGCTTTGGATTTCCAAACGTCAGCGCGACCGCGTAACCCAAGCAAATCTCTCTCCAAGCTGCGCACGCGATCTCGAAGAAAAGCGAGCTGCGAGGAATCATCCAATGATGCTCGCAAGGGCCTTTCGGATGAAGTGTCAACTGGGTCAGCACCCGAAGGAACCTATAGCAGCAGAAAAAAGAAGGCACACAGACATTCAGCCAAGGATAGAGCACAACTCGGAGGAATTCATTAAAATATATAAGGCCACTACGTTGCACAAGGATGGTACTACAAAAGATATTTACAACAAAAATAGACTACAAACTACCCTACGTCTACTATGCCTAAGGCGGAGGGCACTAAGTCGCCTCAGAACCAGACTGCCTAGCTTTGGCCTCGCCCTGCTGCCGCAATGCGTACTCAGACAACAAGTCAATGAGCTTGGGCCCATATCGTCTGCAGCGAGCGGAGTAGGCGGCGAAGGCTACCTCGGATCCATCTGCAGCCGTCGGCATCCGAGAAGTAATCTGGGGCAGGTCCAGCTCTGCCCCAGCCGCCATGGCCATCGCCAGCCCGACGGACGCGCCGATGCCCTTCTGCTTGCGCTTGTACGCTGCAAGCGCTTCGGCTGACAGAGCCTCTGCCAGGGCATCCACATCTTTAAGGGATGCGCCCTTCGGAAAAAGCTCCTGGTAGAAGCGACCAAGGACCTCTTTCGCCTTGGCAAGAGAGTTGACGACGGTGCTGCAGTGGTCTTCGACCACCACAGTGGCATCATCTAGAGCACTCCCGTGCTCCAGAGCACCGCGGTCGAACTCGATGCCTGCGGCATCTGAGACAAAAACGAAGAAAAATATGAAGAAAGTCAGCATAGAAGAAGATCCGTAGAAAAAGAAACAAGCCCAAAAGCTTGTACTCACCCGAAATAGCCTTGGCAGCAGCCATGAGCTTATCCGCCACCCCTTTTTCACGAGCAGCCGCAACGGTGGACAACTGCTCCTCACGATCTGCGGCCTCCTGCTGCAGACGCTCTTTCGCTTCGGCTGCCTTCGCCAGCTCCAGCTCAAGGCGCTCTCTCGCACCAGCGGCAGCTTCGGCCTTCTGCTCCGATTGGCCAAGGCTCTTCTTCAGAGCATCGACCTCACGGAGAGAGTCGTTATGCTCCTCTGCATTTACAACAAGCAAGTGTCAAAGAACAGGACCAGGATAAGCAAGAGAAGTACTACAAGGCAGACGAATACCTTGAAGCTGCCGCAGTTTCGCCTCCAGCGTCAGGCGTTCCTCCACCAGCCGCTTGGCCTCTTGGACAAAAGGCTGCAGCAACAAGCAATAGTAGTAAGAGCAGGACTTGGGGGCTACGCCCAACACAAAGAAGCATAAACAACATCAGCATACGAAGACACTCGGGGGCTCCCCCCGTAACATCAAGCAGAAAAACTTACGTTCTCCGAAGGCGAACCCGCAGGCCCGCCTGTGAAATTCTGAGGTGCAACCACCAGCCTCTCCTGCACAGGAGGAACGGGCGCAGCGTCACCAGAAGTCGCCACCGTCTGAGGAGGAGGCGACGCAATGTTCGACTCCCCCATCATCTCGCGCGCACCATCACTAGAGCCGTCGGAGGATTGCCTGCATACGAACCAATCAACACAGGTGCAAAAATAACAAGGGAACAAAGGACAACAGTGGCAACAAGAAAACTTACGAGCCCAACAAGCTCAGGTCGAAGATAGGAGAAGCCCTTCGGGCCCTCTTCTCCTCCTTCTTTTCTTCCTTCTTCTCCTCCTTCTTTTCTTCCTTCTTCCGCTTTGCTGGCGGGTGTGGAGCAACAGCCCGCACAGAAATGGCAGGAAGGGGAGAGGAAGAACCCCCATGAACATCATCATGATGCTCAAGGCCTAGAGGATTTCTGGGAGTCGGAGGAGTCGAGGCATCTGACGTCTCGCTAGAGCTCCGTGATCGCTTGCGTGAATGGTCCTCACTCGATTCGTCGGCATCCTCCGCTGGGGATCGCGCTAACGGTAGCTCGGACACGGAATCCACCACTTCATTATCCGGGGCATTCGGATACCTCTCGGGCAACGGTGGTGCCATGCCCGGCACTTTGAAGCTCTGCGAAAGGAAAAGGAACTTTGTTAGCAAAGAAAGGAAAAGGTACACAGCTGACAAAAACAAAAGGGAAGCACTACGTGCGCAAATCTACACCTTCGGTACGACCAACGTCGAAGAAAAGGGAGGAGTCAGCGACTTCCCCGGGATTTCTTCGTCGGCCTTGAACTTCAACAGCGCGCGAAGAGCCTTGTCAAGTTCCACCTCGGAGATTTTCTCACTCGAAACCCTCGTCGGATCACGGCGCCCAGAGTAAAGAAACATCGGGTGCGCCCTCGCTTGGAGGGGCTACACCCGACGCTCAAGAAACGTCCGGATGATGTCGACACCGTTCACCTCCTTCTCAGGAATCAATTGGAGATCCTCCACCCGACGGTACAGGGCCTCTATCTCCGCCACTTCATCGTCTAAGATTTGGTTTTTCCAGGATCTTTTCTTCTCAATCAATTGGGAGGGGTCAAAAGGAACGAGACCAAAATCTTGCCCAGGCAGTACGGAGTCACGGATGTAAAACCATTTCCTCCGCCAGTACTGGACAGATTCGGACATGGCAAAGGAAAAGAATTGCACATTGGGACTGAGGGAGATGATGAAACCCCCAATGGGATACACACCATCCGAACCAGACTGCCTCTTCACGAAATAAAGCTTCCGGAAGAGGCCAAAGTGCGGCTCAATGCCAAGCCAACACTCGCAAAGCGTGATAAAACACGCAATGTGGAGAAGGGAGTTGGGAGACAGATGATGGAGTTGCACCCCATAGAAAAAGAGCAGTCCACGGAGGAAGTCATGGACCGGAAAAGAAAACCCGCGAATCACGAAGGCAGCAAACATAACCCGGTACCCAGATGGGGGACGGGGGATTACCTCATTGCCGGGGAGTCTCACGGCCGTCGTGTCTTGCGGGATCAGGCTCCGCTCGCGCAGTTTGCGGAGATCGCTCTCCCGCGTTTCTGATCGCCGTCAGCCACCGTCGGTGACGCGAGCAGTGGAGGTGCCCTTCTTGCCTCTGGCGGCGCTGGTCCCAACTGCAAATGAGGACTTCTTTGTTTTCCCCATGGCGCTACAGCGGTGGTGGCGTTGCCAACGAAGAAAGACAAAGGAAATGTGGAGGAAACTCTCAGCGCGCAGCAAGAATAGCTCAAGAACGAGGGGGCAGTGAATAGATGAACTGCTGCGGTGAAAAACAAACCACGATTTCACCAGGGATTATAACAGCGAAGACGACGCACGCTGGCCGTCCATCGAGAAGACCTAACACCAACGGTAGATCTGGCCGTACACGTGTCAGCACCAAAACGAACCGTCGTTACCACGCCGTCCACTACGTGCGGAAATCGAGGAGACGCCGTAATCATCTCCACGCCGCGCGTGACCGGACAATTCAAAGTCAGCAAGTGGGACCCACGCTTCGTCCAGTCAAGTCATCTCTGGTGTAGCAGACGCTTGAGGTCATCGATCGTAAGCACTGACGTCATCAAAAGCTATACTAGCACCACTTCGGCTCCACAGCTAAAAGTACTCACTCGAATCTATGATTCGACTAAATACTTGGGGGATACTCCTATCAGGAGCGCTGGCCGCGCACCCGACAGACAAATGAGGACAAAATTACTTACCTGAGTCCTACGTCGAGTCTACGACTCCACTACGGACTCGGGGGCTACTCCCATAGGGAGGATGGATTTAAGCATCCGAAAATTTTCGAGTCCTGCGGACCTAATGATTGAAACAATGCTTGAACTAAAAGTCTCCGTTCGAGTCTACGACTCGAACAGACACTTGGGGGCTACTCCCATAGAGAGCGCTGGTTGCGCACCCTATGAAATCTTTGACTGCGATCTTTCGGATCAGCACGCAAAAACTTTTTGGCAACTCTGCCCCAACAAAACGCTGAGTGAGCGACAATCTCCTTGGCCACCCGAAGCACCTCCGAGGTGATAAATGTTCGGATGCTGCGTCTGCGACGCAAAGATAAGACCTACAGATATCATCTGATAGCCTGGCAACGCACCTGACTGCGCTCTGCTAGTATGAATCCGTACCAGCAAGTACGATGAAAAATCCCGACAGACCCGTTGGGTACACCAATTAAAATCACTGGAATTCCACTCCTATAAGTCCTCCGCGGCCTGAGTTGAATTACGCCAGCATATGTTCCAGGCCCGGGTTAAGGGACCCGAACCTGAAGAAGATCGTGTTGTTTCGTCCTAAGACAGTTAACTGACCCTGATCCGTCGGGTGAGTCAGGCACACGCATCAACAATCCCTACACACATATACTATTAACATATAGCTGCTCCCGAAGGATGGAAGAGTCCTCAGCCGAATCTACGATTCGACTGATCACTCGAGGGCTACTGACATGGTTATACCCTACGGGTACGTAACTTCAGCATACCTAGTCCAGCCCAAGGAAGGCCCACGGCAGACATACGCTGGCCCATGAATATTTTCGGGTGGCCAAGGCCCATGACGTCTTCGGATCCTTGGAGAGCAAGACTAGAGGAGATAGGAAATTCAAAGGGGTAAAACCCTAGAACTTGTAACCGACTAGGACTACGCTCGGGACCTGCCTAAGTCTATATAAAGGCCAGGAGGGCACGTCCTAGGGCAACTCGACTCATACTTTCGCACACGCATCCACGCCAGATCGAATCTGCGCACCCTGTAACCTTCGGTTCCGCCGTAATCAAAGAGCAGACAAGCAGGAGTAGGGTTTTCCCTCCGGGGGCCTGAACCTGGGTAAATCTCGTGTCCCCTAGTTGCTTGTCTGTTAACCGTGCCACGATCTCCAGCATCCCCATCTTCTCTAAAACCCAAGTCCATAACAATGGGCATTGACGAGATTAAACCTCGTCAACAGCCATCCCCTCCGGTTGTCCCAATTATTGTCACTTTGGGGCCTTTGGATCTGGACAATGATATGTGTACACAACTTGCAGATAAGATCACAAACAATACTATCATAATGATTCAATAATAAGTTCATATCTAAGATCATGGCACTCGGGTCCTAGTGACAAGCATTAAGCACAACAAGTTGCAACAAAGTCAAATAGCACTAAAGAAACTAGGCACTATGCCCTAACAGATCTTATTTGATTACATGATAGAACTCATCCAATCCCTACCATCCTCGGGCCTACAGCAGGGGATTACTCACTCATGGATGAGGGAAACATCGGTGGTTGATGGAGATGCATTGGTGATGATGATGGCGATAATCCTCTCCAAATTCCCCGTCCCGGCAGGGTGCCAGAACGGAGTTTTTGGATCCGAATCTTGGTTTCTGGTGGTGGCGGCGGAGCGAAACTCTTTCTGGAAAACTATCGACCCCCCCTGAGTTTCTAGGTCAGAAGGCAACTTATAGGCGCAAAGGGAGGCCGAGGAGCTGCCTGGGGTGGCCAGACCTCCCCTAGGCATGGGTTCAGGTGGGTCTGGCCCCCCAGGCCTCCTTTCTGTCTCCCCTTCTGGCTCTGTGGATCATCTGGTGAGAAATAGTTTTTGGCATATTTTTCGGGATTTTTCCTGATAGTTCATTTTCTGCACAAAAACAAGACACCAAGGTAATTCTGCTGAAAACAGCGTCAGTCCGTGTTAGTTGTATCCAAATCACACAAGTTTAGAGAAGAAACAATAGCAAAGTGTTCGAGAAAGTATATATGTTTTGGACGTATCAGCCGTCCAGGGTAAGTTCCCGATCTAGATAGCTTAGGGTTTGGCACCAAATTGACGGTGGTTAGGACTCGATCTTCGGTAGTTGTAGAGTGATTTGAGGATTTTCACAGTACGTAGCAACAGATTTCATAGTGTGCACACAAATTTTGGGATTTATTTTATCTGATTCCTCAATTTGGGTGTTGTCCTAGGGCATTGCCCGATTGGGGAACATAACTGATTCCTGAAATTGGTTGTTGTCCTGGGACATTGCCCGATTGGGGATACTAGTGCATGATCGTACCATTTTTATATTCCTCAATTTGGATTCCTCCATGTTTGAACCATGTGCATTGCCAAATTTGGCAATTCTGCTTGCTGCCAAATCGTTGTTGACCTTATTTTGCTTCCTGACAAGGTGGTTAAGTTCGAATGCGAGACTGTGGGGAGGGGTTGGCAACCCCCACCAGGTTTCGCAGACATGCTCCCGACCAACCGCTGGCAATTCAAGTCGGTGGTCCTCAGTAAGGTGGAGGTGGTCTCGTAGCCAGAGAGCAAGAAGGGTCGATAGCCAAAGTTTGGCCACCTCCCAATTGCCGAGGTCCCTCGTCGGTTCATCATCCATCTAGACGCAACGGACCTCCACATGATGGTGATCCCGTCGATGTTCCACTTTGGCCTGAGGACCTAGATCAAGCAATCGTTACCGCGTGTCATGCAGGTCACGGCCTATCGCTGGTGCATCAAATGGGTGCAGGTGGACTGGTTCGCTAGCCAGGTCGCCTTCATGAAGAACTATCCAGAGCTGGTCTACAAGTATGACCTAGAGCGCGATGACATCGTCGAATTCAAGATGAAGCCCTTCGTCATTAAGATGATGATCTACAAGGTGGGATCCTCCAGTGCCGGGCAGTACACCTGCCTAGACCACGGCTAGCCAACGACGACCTTCATGTCGATGCTTCTGTAAGTTTGTAAGTAGTAGTTGTTATTGATGGACAACTAGTGATGGTGAAATAAGTAGGAGGATGGATCTTTTTATCATGGGTGAAAACCCTTGGTGGTGGTTCAAGGGCATGGGATGCCCGTGTTGATGGTTTGTTTCATCATGGGTTAAGCCCCTGGTGCTTGAGGGACAGACGATGCCCCTGCTGATGATTCTTTTGATCAAGGGTGTAGTTTAGAACCCTTGACTGCTACCTGTTATGGTGACTGTTAAGATTGTTATGGTGTAGCTAGCAATGTTTATGTCTGCATATGGCTGTTATGGTGATCATCTAGCTCATAATGTGTTGTTTGTGCATATGAATGTTCTTGTGTTCATGTGTTGTGTGTGTGCTAGAGTGGTAAGATCACCAAATTTGAAATGAGTGATCATAACCCATATAATCAGATGCAAAGAACCACATCAAACACCTGTTGAATGCATCATGAGGTAAAAACACAAGAATTTGGATAACCAAACAACTAGACCTAGTTTCAACAAACAAGAATATAGGAGTCCAAACAACTTTTCCAAGTTGGTTCAACCCAATCTACTTAGAGCATCTCCACTCGCCTACCCAGGGCGCCGATCCCAGGGTGAAAATTAGGTCCGGACGCCGAAAATTGGCCTAGTCGCGTTCCTAGGAACCCAGTTTTGTCCGGATTTGGGCCAACTTTGGTCCGGACTTCCCAGGCCATTCCCAGCATCCCGGGAACGCCCTGGGAACGCCGGACGAAGCAAATTTGGTTAAAAAGGAAGCGGCGTGTGGACCCACCCAGTCAGCAACGGAAGCTGAGTCGTCGTCATCCTCGAAACCCCGCGGAGACCATCAGACATTAACTACCTGTCGCGTCGGCCACACGTCGCTGCAATGCCGCGCCACCGTCGCCCCCTTGGCTCCCGCGACGGACCGGTGGTCAATAACTTCCCGTCGTTTCCCCTTTTCTCGCCCTCTCCGCTACACCCCTCCCGCCCTCGCCGCCCATCTCGGCCTATAAAAGTCACACCCCTCGTCGGAACTCTCCACACTCTCTCACAGCTCCCCCTAACTCCGGCAACCTCCATACTCCGGCGAACTCCGAGCTCCCCTCTCCACACTTCCCCATGGGCGAAAGGTTCCCTGTCGACCCAACGGCGGCGAACGGCTTCGGTCGCCGCACCCTCCAGCCGTGGGAGGCTCGCATGTTGTACGATGCGGGCTATATGGCGCCGCCAGATATCTGCCTCCCAGCCGGCTGGAAGCTCAGCGCCGACGGGATCCCGATTCCACCACCGCCAAAGGCCGAGGAGCTCGACGACGAGATCTAGGCGGCCATCGCCACCATGTAGGACCCGGACCTCGCCGAGGACCCGGAAAACTAACTCTTCTGGGAGCAGCACCTCGCCCGGCAACAGGAGCTCGCCCGCCATGAGGGGCCGCTGGGCTAGCTGTCGAAGAGGAACAATGTGGCGTCGCGCCGCTGCTGGTGGAGCGCTCCCGGGCACACCCTCGCCGCCGTGCTGGATCATGTCCATGCCGGCAACAAGCCCCACCTCGGCTTCCCCCGCAACCCCACGTCATCGTCAAGGGCGAGGCGCCATCCTCCGGCCAACTGGCTGCCGAGGAGGATGGCCAGCCTCTCCTCTTCCTCCTCCGTGGCATCGGCATCCCGCTCCTCCGGGTCAGCGCCGACAACTTCGCCGCCGCTCCGGCCAGTTAAGCGGGAGCCGGAGACGCCGGTACGGTTGCCGCCGAGGACCAGGTCGTGCAGCATCGTCATCAACGAGCCGCGCGCTCCGTCGCCGCCCACCGGCCGTCTCCACCTTAGCCAGCCGAAGCCGGAGCCATGGGAATGGGCGATGCCCGTCGATGAGGAAGTGTTTGCCGTGAGAATGGCGATGGAGCAATCCCTCCACGAGGCCGCCGCCGAAGCCGTCGTCGTCGGACATCCTCGCCTGGTGCAGGGTGGATTGGGAGGAGACGGAGCGGCTCCGTGTCCAGCGTAGGTAGGAGCAGGCCGAACGCCAGGCCTGTTCTAGGTGCGTGCTCTCCTACCAGGACGCGCCACTCATCGTCCTCGATGATGACGACAAGGCAGTCACCTCCTACCAGCCCTGGAGGTGTGGCGACGACGGCCAGGGGAGCTCCCGCCCGCCGTAGCCGCCGAGCGACGACAACGGCAAGGACGATCCTGGCTACACATCCTTCTACGGCAACCTTGGCATGTAGAAGCAGCGACGGCAGCGGCCTTTTTTATGTCTTTTTAGTTTATTATCTAGCCTAATGTAGTTTAAATTCGATGTAATCCTCCTATGTTCGCTTTATCTAATAAAATTCATCTATATTCGTTAAATTTAACTGAATTTTACAAGTTTCGTTCAATTTAAAATTGGTTCGGATTTTGGCCTGGTTCGCCCAGCCCAACAAGTGGGGATACTCTTAGGCCCAGTTCTTTTGAGGCTTTTAGACAGCTTGGGGGTGAAAATAAGTCTAAGTCTAAAAGAACTCAAATTTAAGCCGTTTTTTTCTATCACCGGCTTCCTCAGTTTACTCACAATGGGGAGAAGCTGGGTACCCCTGCTTCCCGCAGCTTCCCGGGGAAACGTCGAAGCGTAGAAATTGATGCCCCTTCGTTTTGCCATTTTTTACAAGCAAATGCCACTGCTCAGCATCTACCGAAAAGGGCCCGTTTCTTCTCAGCCCAGGACACGAACGACTCGAACGAGTCCCACTTTGTGGACTAGAAACGAGCTAGGGTTCCTCCTCCCAGCACCTCCGCCGCCGCCGCTGCCACCCCCTGCCGCCGCCCCTCCCGCCGGCCCCGCTCGCTGCCCCCGCCCTGACAACTCCGGCCACCACCACCCTCGTCCCCCTCGCCGCTGATTCCATGCGCGGGCCTTACCGTAGCTCCGCCGAGCTCGCGGGGGCTCGACCTCCGCCTGAGCTCCATCCGCTCTCGCCGGCGACTAGCGCCGGCAGACCGGCTGTCCCATTGTCCGCCGCCCGCCCGGCGCGCGTACGTACTGTGGTCGTCGCCCGCCCGTCACTACGTTGCTGCCCGCTGTTGTACTGCTCAAAACGGGCAAGGTAATGCTTTCTTTTCTTTTTTCCTCTTCAATCTTTACATGTTTAGCTGATGTGATACTCAGCAAGACACTAGTTGAATTTGTAGATGAATTACTATGTGCTTTCATGTGTTATGTGGCCAGCATCTATGATTTCAGCACAATGCAAAATGAATTTCTATGTTTTTTATATGTGACCAGCACCTTATTTTAGTTATTATTACACACATAATCACTAGATGGATGAAGCCAAATCTGGAAAATCTGGGAATTCTGAGAAGGCTATTTGGGATCCATTTACAGCTAAAGTATTTTGGATGTTTGTATCGAGCAAGTGCTAGCTCGAAACCATCATGAAGGTTATCTGAACCAAACTGGGTATCAAAATTTTATAAAGAATTTCAATGAACGCACCAAGAGAAATTATGTGCGCAAGCAATTCAAAAATAGGTGGGAGACACTAAAAAAGGAGTACAGTACATGGAAGACATTAAATCAAAGTGCATCTGGTCTTGGAAGAGATCCTATTACGAAGACCATCGATGCTAGTGATGAGTGGTGGAAACTTGAGATAAAGGTAATGGCAATTTTTGTATCATCTGTATGTATTACTTTCTAATATAAATTGTGTTGTCAAGCTGAATTAAAATGATGTACTGAAGTTGAGACATTTATTTGCAGAGATGCCCGGATGCAGCCAAGTTTCTACATGCTCCACTTGCTAATGAAGATAAAATGTGCCAGATTTTTGATAAGCATTGTGTTACCAACGATCATGCGAGGGTGCCATTGCCAACATCATTAGCTGGTCCTTCTCAAGGTGTTCCCTCTTCTATGAACATTGACGATGATGATATTTCAGGGACAGAGATTGATGTACAAGTTACACCTGGTACGGCGGGACGTGGGGAAAAAAGAGCTTGTCCTTACTCACCCAGTCCTGCTGTAGTTGAAAAGATGGAGAGAGACAGTGCTGAAAAAAATTGTTTGCGCCGTATATGTGACATATTTGAGAAGAGGGAAGAAAGCAGAAACTCCGTAACTTCACAACCCTCATAGCCTGTAGTTGATCCAGTGAGGCAAGAGTTTTTGGAAATGATGGCCAAGGTTGTTGCTAATGGATGTGGACCTGGTACCCGTGAGCATTTCTATGCTTCACAATTGTTTATGAAGGCTGAATACCGTATTGCATTCAGTTGTTACATGGAGGCTGAAAGTGATTGAAAGGTATGGTCTTACATCAACCTGCGACATGTCCTCAAAAGAAGCATTGGCACTATTTTTATGGACTGTTGGGACACGTTAAACTACTGATAATGTTGTTGATCGCTTCGAACATAGTCGGTCTACAATTAGCAAAAAGTTTTATGAGGTTATTGACTGTATATAGACCGCATGGCCGGTGATTATATTAGTCCAAAGGATAGAAATTTCACTGAAGTGTATCCCAAACTTCAAACTACAAGATTTTGGCCGCATTTTAAGGATGTCATTGGAGCTATAGATGGAACACACATTAAAGTGATTATGCCAAAACATCTCGAGATGCAACACATGAATAGACACGGTTATACAAGTCAAAATGTGATGGCAATTTGTGATTTTGATTTGAGGTTCACTTTTGTTGTTGCTGGATGGCCCGGATCAGTTCATGACACACGTGTATGGTCCGATGCTCAAGTGTCATATGCCCACTATCCCCACCCGCGGCAGGTAATCTGTTGTGTACACATTTTCTAATTGAATGTTTCTCATATGTAGTGTGATCTAATTTGTACATACCATTGCAGGAAAATACTACCTTGTGGATTCGGGATACCCAAACAGAAATGACTATGTAGCACCATACAAAACTACTCGGTACCATGTCCCTGACTTCCAAAATCATCCTCCTAGGGGAAGAGAAGAACATTTCAACCATCGTCATTCAGCATGGCGAAACTCCATCGAACGATGCTTTGGTATTCTTAAAATGAAATGGTCAATGCTTCAAGGCATAACTCGCAGACCAACTGATCGCCAAAAGATGATAATTACTGCTTGCATGTGCCTACACAACTACATTCGTGAGAGCAACCTAAGTGATCAACATTTTGACATGTTTGACAGTGGACCGTATGTTTTAGAGGAGAGTGCTTCATATCCTAGTGCGCCACCTGAAAATGATGGTACTTACATGAAAGGGATCCACAATAATATCGCTATGAGTATCTATCCTTAGAATTATCTATTCGTATCTATTTTGGAGAAGAAAATGTTGCAACACCTATCCTTCAATTTAAGTTGTAATGAATACCTCCTATTTTAATTGTAAAATTTAGCACTTTATCCTGTTTGAATGTTTGAAAATTTTATTTATGATCACATATGCGAAAAACAGTACAAAATGTCTCAAAACAGTTTGTCAGAACACAAATTTATTCCAAAGGCGTTACAGATTTTTCATTACACATCCTGACAATAAGTTAGGACAGCAGAAGCCGAAAAAAACTGGACTACAATTTCTATATAGCTTATTTTCACTGTTGTTTCTCTGGACAGCTGTTGAAAGCTTATTTTTACTGTTGTTTCTCTGGACAGCTGTTGAACAGGGTGATTTATGCATAAACCGATAGGTGAAAGAAGTGAGCCTTAGTACAACACCCAACGACTCGTCAAGTGCAAAAACGGAAAATCATATGAGGCGAGCAAACAAACGCGCACAGTTGTAAGAGAAGGCTCTCACGACCAGCTGAGCGCTAGCTAGTAAGCTAGCTTTGTGAATTTGAACCTCAAGAAGCCGAGACCCAAAGTCCCAAAGGTCGCAAACTCCAAATCTCCAATGGCGCAAGAGACGCTCACCTGCCCAAGGCGGCGAGCCAAGGCGCTACCCTTGCCTCCGGCGGACAACTCAGGTCAGACCCCTCTCTTCTTGTTTGCAACCTTCGGGCGTCACCGTCATCGGCGGCGGCCGCGCAGACAAGGTACTCGATGAAATACCTCTTAATATGCCCAGATTTGACGCAGGATGCGAACCGCAGCGGCGGTCCTGGACGGACGTCCCGGCAGATATCCTCGGGATCGTGGTCGGCCGCCTCCCCTGCGTCGAAGACCGCGCCAGGCTGCGCTCCGTCTGCGGCGCCTGGCGGGCGGCGGCGCGCCGCCACCGCCCGCCGCCGCCGCCGCTCCCCCTGCTCGTGTATTCCAACTTTTCGTTCTCCATCTTCTCCCCCGACGGGGCCATGACTGGCATGCGTCGCATCCCGGTGCCCAAGGAGGTGGCGGCTGACGACGTACGTTGCGTGGGCTCGTTCGAGGGATGGCTCGCTGGCGTGCGGCCCAACAAAGGCCGCTACTTTGGTGATGGGAAGTGCTTCTTGATGAATGCTTTCTCCCGGGATGTGGTCCATCTCCCACCTCCTTCTGCATCTTCTCACTTCGTCGATACCTACACTAGATCTCACCCCATCATCAGTGGCTCTGGTGTGGTTGAGTGCACAGTCAGCGCCGCGCAATACGTGATGTCATTCTGCAAGGTGATCTTATCATCTTCACCTGATTCTGGGTCCAAATGTATTGTGGCTGCCATCTCTGTGCATAGGAATGGAGCTAAGCTTGCTCTTTGGCGGCCTGGGATGGCTGCCTGGTGCTTGTGCCTTGGTGGCTGCATCAGCAGGTTCAGTGATATTACCTTCTACCAGGGGAAGCTTTACATGCTTAGCAAGCTCACCACAAACCTTTTTGCCTTTGAGATAACGGATGATGACTGCGGGCTAATGGTTTCTCGTGTCGAGCGTTGTGTGGCCGAGCTGCCACAGGTCAAGGATAGCTATGGGCAGAGGTGGAACTTAGTAGAATGGCATGGAAAATTATTGCTTGTTGCCCGATACTTAGGTGGCGGTGAAGGCTGGCACAACATTTGTAAGGTTGGGGTATACGTAGTGGACTCAAGCACGAAACCTTTTCGATTTACTGAGATCAACATCTTGGATGGCGACTGTATCTTCATCAGCCCGTGTAGCAGTAAATCATTTCATGCATGTGAGTATGACGGGGTGAAAGGCGATGTTATCTACTTCATCGATGGCTACCTCTACCCTGCTAAAAATGGCCGTCCATTTGATAAGTTCATGTACAACTTGGGAGATGGTACATTGTCATCTTTTGCTGCAGATATACCAGAGTACAACTTTTGGGCACCAGATGGCAAGATGATGAGTCCAACATGGTTGTTTCCTTCTGAATGAACTGCTGCACATCAACTCTGATATTAATGAATCTTTAGTGTATCCGAATCCCTGATCCTGCTTGGCGTGAGGACCATGGTGTTTGCTTTTCAAGAACTGAAAAAACAAGCATGTACTGATATCTGACTATGATTTCTGATTATTATAATGCTTTGCCAACATAGACTAGTTTTTGTACTTCATTTTTAAATTCCTATGTAGATCATCAGTTGGTTTGCATTTGTGGGAATCATTAGTTAAGTGAGCAGTGATTTAATATTAACTGCACTGTATTGGTTTTGCACTATAAAAGTTTGAGCCCTTGCAGTTCTTTGGTTGTACTTTTTGGGTATTTCTGCCACTGGACTATGGTGACATCATTAGAGGAGTTTTTAGTTTTTTAGTCTCTCAGTTTTTTTTAGATATCAGTTTCTTTAGTGTCTTACTTTTGTAAGGCTGAAATAAAGCATGAGTTTTAATTTTGTTCAGTCCTTAGATTCTTTTGCTCACTTAATCATATTCATTCATTTAGTATCTTAGTTTTGTCCGGTGTGGATTGGCTTCAGCTTCTTACCTTCATATTCATACCTTGCTATCTTATTTTTCTTCAGTATCTATGTTCGGTTCTTCAGAATTTCATTCTCTCTTTGTTCATTGCTTTCTTCATTTCTATCTTCAGTCCTTAGTCCTTCATTCTTCGACTTATGTTAATGAGTTTTTTGTTTAATACATTTTTCAGCCTTTTGGGGTGTTTTACAGGGGGTTAGTACTTAGATATCTGGGGTTTAGTCTTAGTTTTTCACTTTCTCGGTTTTCTTCAATTTCTGGTTTGGGACGGCCTTTTTCTGTAAAGTTTCTTATTCAGTTCATCTGTCATCTCACTCTTGTTCTTCCTCATTATTTCAGCTTGCATTCTCAGTCTTGTCCGTCTTCCTTTTTTATCAATTATCTTATCTATGTTCTTCATAGTATATTGTATTTAGTGCTGGTATTTTTTTTGTGATTTCTTAGTCTTTGATTTTAGTGGGAGAGAGTAGTAGGAGAATAAAGAGGAATAAAAGAACGAAGAGCAGCAGTTGCCTCCATCAACAGTGAGCTCTCTATCTCATTTTGAAATCATTTTTGTCTGTTCAGCAGATATGCTCACTTGCTTAATCCACATTGCACAGAAGTTTTGGAGTTAGAAGAAGGGTTTAAATACAGATTTGGAGTTAGATTATTTTAAGTCTCATTAGTTCGGTCACTCATTTTTTTTGGCATTCCACTCAGTATCTTTGTTTCCTTATGGTTCAGCTAGTTTCTTAAGTCTCTTAGGGTCTGTTTGGATTAAGCCGACAGTTACCATGCCAAAATTTGGGCGTTGACTGCTAACATAGCTCTGCGTTTGGATTGAAGCCCAACTCTATGGAGCCATCCAAAAAATTTGGTCGCTAGTTCTAAATCCACGCCCATGCGCTGGCTAAACATGGGCGGGCGAATCCTCTGCCAAAGTATTGGCACGCCCTGATTTGGCATGGCTGGCGTGGGTATAAACCAAACAGCCCCTTAAGTTATTCGTCACTTTTCTTGGCATTTAAATTCAGTCTAGTCAGTCATTTTTCAGTCACTCTTTTCTTGGTGTTTGAATTTTTGTAGTTGAGTTTTCAGTTCATCATTTATCTCTTTTTTGATTGTTTTTCATCAAGTCTCTTTGTCTTATTCTTAAATCTTGAGCATCTTTTCTCAGCGTAGTGTTGGATTAGTATCTTTCACTCCTAAATCACAGTCTTTTTCTTCATTATTCACTCTCATCTTTTTTTCATTTCTTTTCCAGTACAATCCCCTCTTTGCATTGAGTCTTTAATTTTCAGTCTATAGAGATCTCACTCCTTATGCTTCAAGTCATACTCTTTAGTTTTCACTGTTTATAAGGTTCAAATGTAAGAGGTTGTTCAGTTCGGAGTTCAGGTGCTCTTTCTGGAGATTTTCTTCATTCTCTTCCGTTTTGGCAGTTTTTTTCATTCTTTCTTTTTTTGTGAGCCAAACGACTTCATTTCGTATACAAAGTGTCAGGGTTACAATTAAAGGCCACAACCTCGTCTATCATTACAGTGAGACAATTGTTCCTGATCAAATCTACTCCCATTTTTCCTTAGTAAGTACTCCCATTTTCCTTAGTAGTAGCAACTTTGTGGGCAACACAGTTTTGAGAACGTTTGGCAAACACACAGTTCCAGGTTGGCTGTGTCGAAGCAAAAGAAATAAAATCATGTATGGCAACCCTCCAGCGGGACAAGGATGTCTTAGAAGTCGTGAATTCTTTGACGACAGGTTGAAATCGCTCTCAAAAATCACTGGGCTCCTAGTCCAGCCCGCGGCTAGGCGTGCACCTTCAGTTAGTGCCATTGCCTCAGTGTCCTCTGCATTGTGGCAGATTTTTCAAAATTTTGCCTTCAGCCACAATGGTTTCACCACGGTGATCACAGATGACCACTCCCATGGCAGCAGTACCTGTTCCGGCATTGGGTAGCTCTATCTATGTGATCAACGTTGTTAATAACAGTCGGTTCCATGTTTAGGATTGGCCTTTTCCCTTTGTACTCTGTCCAACCAGATCTAGTGATATTTCCTTGTGCTGTGGCACTAACGTTATGATTAGGCCTCGCTTGGGAGGTAGTTTTGTTTCTGGGTCCCGCTTGGAAGGTAGTTTTGTTTCTGGGTCCGTTTTATTTACCGGTGTATTTAGATGTGTACGTTCACCGGAAGTAAAATATACGGCTCTGCTTGGGAGGCCGGTAAAATATACGGCTAGATCCCACTCTAGAAAAACTGGACAGAGAGCTTTTATAAACGTTGCATGGAGCACATTCCTAGACTCATCCATATCCTCCCTAACTGAAAAAATTGCAAAAAACCACCACAATTGTAGGTGAAAAATAAAAAAACCACCGGTTTTCAAAAATTTCGCAAATCACCACCGGTTTTCGTGGAAACATTGAGAAAAAACACTGATTTGTAGGTAAACACAGTTTGACACCATTCCTAACCGGTGGGGCCCACTATAGGTGATGACTCGGCATCCTAATCTTCACACGTTTGACTAAGCTGTTCCAATTGACGTGGGGACCACTAGTGGACGTGGGACCTGTATGTCATCTTTCTCTTCCTCCTCACGTTCCCCTTCTAAGCTCCTCCTGGCTCCCGTCTCCTCCAACGCCGGTGGAGGCCGCCCCCATCTCCCCTCCATCTCCTGGCTCGCCTCCCCTCCAGCGCTGGTGGCGGCTGCCTACCTGCCTCCATATCCCCTCCACCGACTAGCTCCATCTCCCCTCCAGCGGCGTCGACGGCCGCCTCCATCTTCGGCGCCGCCTACTCTCTCTCGCCGAAATCGCTGCGTACTGCACGCTCCTCTGAGCTCGTCCAAGGTGCGGCGCGCCAGCTTGGGCAGGGCGTGGGGACTTAGCAGGGCTGGGAGCATGGTGAGTCGTTGGGGCTGACCAGGGAGGGCGGCAGGAGGGCCAATGGAGCTCGGGGGTTGCAGGGCTGGGCGATGCGACGTTGATACGGGACCAGATAGGAGCGGCATGGCAGCGTGGTATGGCAGACGCCATAGCAGCGAGATCTCGGCGTGCCCGATGCGAGCGATGGTCGTCGTCCCTGATGGCGTACGGCGGCAGGGAACACCCATACCGTGGCGGACAACCGCCGAGTGCGAGCACGACGAGGAGGAACAGAGCCGCCACCACCCAGACGCATGCGCTTACGGGCGGCCGTGCCTGATTTGGTCCTTTCGGTGGGGATTTTTTTCTTGGTTGTTGTTGTAGGTGCTGACAGGTGGGTCCTAATTGTATTTAACGGCAGTCAAACGGCGTTAAGAAGTGTTGCCATGTCATATCTTATAGTGGGCCATACCTGTCAGAAATATCATTAATTTGGCTAAACCGAGTTATTAGTGTTTTTTGTCACGGTGTCCGCCAAAACCGGCGGTGATTTGCGAAATTTTTAAAAACCGGTGGCTTTTTTTTATTCTTGACCTACAATTGTGGTGGGTTTTTGCAATTTTCTCTCCCTAACTCGATTCATCTCTGACCATGCTCCCATAATCGCATCGATCGCTAACTCTCCCTCGGTACAAGTTTCTCCCCCACTTGGCGTTTTAACCTAACCTCCATCTACACACCAATGGATCACCAACTTAACCACCTCGACGACCCTTTCACCCTTGATGAAATTACTGACGCCTTCCTCGGACAAAATGTCTCCGCCAGCTTTGGACCAGATGGCTTCGGCCCAGGCTTCTACAGAAAATTCTGGCAAATGGTTAAACCCAAGATTCTCCATTTCTTGTCGCAATTCTATGACCTAAACTCAAAAATCGACGGTAGTAATAGAGCCTACATGATATTGATCCCCAAAAATGATGACGTACGATCCCCTGGCTCCTTCAGGCCTATCTCCCTCCAAAACTGCCCCATCAAAACCGTTTCCAAGCTCCTCACGAGCCGACTCCAAAAACTTACTCTACACTTCTTTTTTGAAAACTCTGTATGTCTATCACCTGGTTGCATATCAGAGCTTGTGACGCTTCAGACTTGCTGCATTTCCCCATGGTGTGACAACTGATGAGTCAACTATCTGCAGGTTATCTTCCCGCCGCCATGGCGGCGCATTTATGTTACTCCCTCTATTTTTTCTATGCATATTAGTTTTCGTCTATAGCAAACGATATCAATTTCTTTCCTATATGCTTGTTAAACTTTTTTTTGAATGATCACCAGGGGAGACAGATTCCCTACATGAATTTTTCATTCGGTAAAAAGGCTGAGAAGCTAGATATTCTAAAGCAGAGACATAAGGAAGCGAGAGGTGGAAGAATGAGGAAGAGTCACAACCGGCTCGTGCCGGATAGGACAGGAGCCCAAGAATCCAGGTCACCGTGAACAAGCAACGGAGCCATAGCCTGCCAGTACTTTGCACCTAGCGAACAACCGAGGGAGGTGAGGCTGCCGATCACCGCGGAAGCCGACGCGATTGCGGTGCTTCCAGATATTCCAGCAGCATAGGATGAGGAAGGTCGGCACCCTCGAGGGGTGGATCGTAGTGGGGGGCCCATAAGCGTGCAGGGTCCGAAAGTCGGCATCTACTGGGAAGCGCCCATCGACGACGGCCCAGAAGCGCGCAGCGAACAGGCACGAGAATATGATGTGTGGCGTCGCCTCGCGCGCGTCACCGCAGATGGGACCGGCACACAGCTTCAGCTGCCGTGAGGATCTTCTTCAGAGGTGCAGCTCTCGACTAAATCCTGGATTGCAACAGGAGCCAGGCATAGAATTTGGCCTTCGATCCCAGACAAAAGCGGCAAAGGGGACGGTCACGCCGCCGGACTACTACAGCTGGTAGAGAGCCACAACTTCCATCTCGCTGCCCCGCTTCCCGCAACGAATTCCAACGCACGCGAGTCCTGGGCCGAGGATAGATGCAGGGCGTCGAGCATAGGGAGCAGCTCTCTGAGCTGACGTTCAGCAGCGGGCGTCGGACACGAAACCAGTGCCACGTGCAGACCAAGGAGGAGGACGGCGGAAACAGAATCCTTGGGCTAGGTCGCGTGGGAGAACGAGGCAGGCATGCGATCACAGATATCCCCGCCGCCAATCCGATCATCGTGCCAGAACCTTTTCCAGTGCGGCCTGGCCATGTCACGTTTCCCCGCAGCCACGGGCCATCGGATCGAGCTCCACACCCAGTTTGCCCATGGGAGCCCGACAACGAGTGGAGGCGGTGGAGTAGCTTCCCTTGGAGACACACGTTCCGGGTAGCCAAACACTTGATCTGATGCCAACTTCATCCCGTGAGCGGAAAAACTGAGCCCAGGCGATCAAACATTTCGCGTCAGATGCACGCCCCTCGATGTTCTAGAGGATGGCTTGCACTCAATCCAGCGGCCGGGGATCCCATTCAGCAAGATTGCAGACTTTGAAGTGTCGAAAATCGTGTCCATCCAATCACACCAAGCAGGCGGGAAACCACAAGCCTCCATTACCATCCTCAAGCTTTTCCAATTGATCGAGTCAAAAACCTTCGAGAAATCGAGTTTCAGCACCAACTTCTTCCTCTTGTGACAACATTGAACGATCTTAGTGGCATAGACAAAATTCTTAGAAACATGCCTTCCTCTCATAAACCCAGGCCAGTTTTCGTTGATCAGGGCACCAATCTGCAGCTAGAGCATGGAAGTAAGATCCTTATAGATAGACTTCATCGAGCAGTTCTGGAGCGAGACGGTCCTGAACGAACTTGGATCAAGGATGATGTCGGATTTGGGGATCAGGGCCACATGTACCTTGTTGATGCATCCTAGGTCCGCGGAGCTAGCGTGGAAATCGTGGAAGAGGGAGTCCAGGACCGATGCCACGTGCTCCCAGGCATCCCGGTAGAAGCTGGGGGCCAGCCCCGCTATTGTGGTCCATGCCGCACACAATGGCGTGAATCTCCTTATGGTCAAAGGGACGAATCAGGACCGGCTTGTTGATGCGGGCCGTGCTGGAGTAGAGCCAATATAGATCGAAGGGACAACTTGTGGGCCGAGTGTAGTTCAAGAGTGTAACATCCCAGTATTAGAGCCTAGAAATAAGTTGAACCCAGATGTGTGCATTGCATTCATGCATAGAAAATCCGAATAATTTTCGCGCTTTTAAACAGAACTTGTCAAAGAGATTGAAGCTTCTCTTAACTTGATGGAATTGAAGTAGATCATCAAGTTAACTGTGCTAAGTTCCAATATGACCTTTTCTAAAACCTTATTTGGTTAAACGTGATTTGGTCTAAAGGGAGAACCAGATATAATAAATATCACTCATAATACATTACTTAAATAATTCATATATGATCCTTAAGGGATCATACCATACTATTCATCATACCAATCTATGAATACTAAGTCAAGATTACCACTAGACTAATAAAAATGCAATGATTAGTGCTGACCTATATTATTTTTAACTATTCCCAATTATGAGTATCATAGTAAGACATAACCTTGAACTCTTAAATAAGTTGGAATTGGAAAGAGATTAAGTCAAGATCATCCACTATATATATATATATATATATCTTTCTTTCTATACAATCTTTATGAAACTTATCTCAATATCTGTTGTTCATCAATGTTGGACAATTCCCCACTTATTCACAAATTCTTTAACTATTAGTCTTTGATCTATTATCTGATATTATCATAACATCTACTTAAATCTTTTAAAGAGGGCATGGTTCATAAATAACTTTAATCCAATATAAGATACTAAGAAGATAATTTCCAGAAAATAAAAGGTAGGATTGATAAAGCCTGCTTAGCCAACTAAGAACTTCAGTAATAAATAATTAAAGCATTATAATGGTAATGTTTTGGCCACCAACAGGGAATGCTTATATTTAGTATAGGTAATACTGGTGGGTAGAACATGATTGAAACCTTAGTAAAGATAAGTGATCCTAGAGAAGTCTTTTCAAACCACATAAATATAATTCAGGGATTGAAGTGTAAGCCATTAGGGTTAAGTAATTATAAAATGGTGCTATTCAACTAAAGCTAGTATAGTATAGAGTCATAAAAAGTGGTGTTATTCATCTTTAAGGATAGTTTACTTTAGAGAAAGATTAGTGATGGAGGATTAAGGAAGATTGGGAGTAGATTTTGAAGAAACTACTGGTGGGATGAAAGATTATCAACAGTAAAATAGTAGTTACAACGAAACAAGGATAGAAGAAAGCTATGAAGTGTCTTTATATCAAATTCATTGGATTCATCCATAAGTTTAAAAGAATGATATATTGAATAAGAAGATTTTAATAAGTAAGTCCATCAAACTAACCATGATGATGGATAGAAAGAGGTATTATATCTAGGAAAGGAATTCCTTAATTAGAGATTCCAGATTGTGAAATATAATTATATGTTATAAATCATTTTCCTATTTAATCTTTGTAAGCAATCAACTCTAAATCTCAAATCAAACATAATATCCATCTCATACTGTTGATCCATCACCTGAGGCTTATAACACTTTATAGAAATATTTTCCTATAACAAATTACATAAGCATATCTTTGTTAATTTCAACCATCATCACTATGTGTGCCTAAGTATATTTTTATAAGTACACTTCTATAAAACACTCTAAATATAACTTCTATTAAAAAGGGAGACTTCATCCAATACTATACACATAAGGCAATATACTTAGTTATTAAATCTTAACTCTTAAAAGGAATCTAAGCTTATACAAAGCCCTAAAGCCAAGGGTAGTACTAATAATTCAAAATCCTAAACTTCTTTGTTTATCACATACATTGTTATTTTCCAACTTAATGGGAGTAATAATCATCATATTAATGTCTTTATATTTCATGCATCAAAGAATGGTATAGAATCATTATACATATATCTCAAGTTTCCATTCAAACTATAAGCTCACAAAAAGTTGAGTTATAAACAGATAAGAATATACCACTCAAGAAATCCCTAACTAAACTAAGGAGAGAAAAATAATAAGAAAAGTTTATATAAAATATTAACAAGGGGGATCACATTAAGTAAATACAAGAAATACAAAAGGAGGATATAATAAGAATTCACAAATGAGACTAGGTATATTTTTGTATTGTTGTAAATATCCAGCAAACAAATTATACAAAGAAAGATTAAAAATATAAATCAAATTCAAATATGGATAAGAAAACAAAAAATAGAAAAAGGATAAAACAAATAAAAAACAAGCCTGGCCGCAGCCCGACACCCTACACCTATCTGACGCTGTGTGCAGCCCACAACAGCCCAGTTCCTTTTCCATATGAGACTGACAAGTGGGGTCAGGAGAGGACCGCGGGTTGAGCTAAAGAAATCGCCAGGGGGTTATCCACAAAACGACCATCGTCGTCGTCGTCACGCACACAGGCAGCTCGCTGGCGGAGCTTGTCGCCGCCCGATGTCGTCATCGTCGTCGTTGAGCCAAGATACTCGTCGCCACTGCCAGGAGGGGATAAGAAGGCCACCGTGATGCATTGCCTCAATCCCTATCCCCAATCCCTCCTTATCCTCTCAGATACGAACAAGACCGAAACCCTAGCTCGTCGGAGCCACCTCTCGCCGCCAAACCACGTCACCGCACATCATTCTGAGCCGTCATGGAGAAGCGCCATCCTCCGTAGATCCTCTGGGTAGAAGCTGGCATCAAGGGGAGCACTGGAGCGGGTGAATTTGGTCATTTTCCTTCGCGTCAGTTCGTCGGAATCCTCGCCAGGAAGCTCGATTTCGGCCGCGCCTGTCCTCATCGACCACTCTATCGTCATCAGGGTAAGCATGCGCATCTCTGGACTCTAGTTTCGTTTGCGGATTCGCACCGTAGGTCTAGTTTTGTTGAGCACCGCCGCTGGCCGCCGCAGTAGCTCATCGCCGATGACCTTCCGATGACCATTTCCGAGCGGCGCTGCCACTATTAGGTTCAGTGGGTCGCGCTGATTCGGACTAGACCTATTTTGCTTGCTGGGGTGTAGTAGATCGTCGCCGGTGACTATTCACCGACGGCGGTGGCGATGCTGATGCCATGCTTACCTCATGATCGAGCCACGTCAGCCGTTTGACTAGTCTTTGCCTCGCGTGGTGGATGACATGGCCCAGGGCCCACATGTCATCGACAGTGAGTAGAGAGGAGGTCTGTAGCTAGTGCATTTCTTTCATCTGAGAGCTGAGGTGGACGCTGGCCCACTAGTCAGTGACTGGGGCTAGCTCTGGACGTGGTATAAAAAGTATTTTCTGTTTAGAAATAAATAAAATGTTATAATCTAATTAATATTTTTCCAAAAATTTAATAAATGATTAAATCTTGTTTAATTAATAACCTTTGATTTATAATTCAGAAAAATGTTTATAATATATGAAAATTTTCAGAAAAATAAAATCTACAACTTAAAACTACTGATGATTATTTAAATAAATAGTATTTAGTAAAAGTTTTATAAGTAATAAAACTTTAATAATTTATATTCCTATAATGGTAAATGTTTATAATATAAGTAAAATACCAAAAATCTTAGAAAAATAAGAATTCTAATTTTAAACTATAACCATGTATTATTATTTCACTTAATTAAATATTTATTATTTATTAAGTAATTATAAAGTAATAAGAATTATAAAAATCATATCTTATTATTTATAAATCACAAAAATAAATGTAATATACCAAAAAGATCACAAAAGTAATATCTACATGTTAAAAAAATCTAATATTCTACTTTTGAGTTAAATAAAAATTAAATATTCTAATAACCCAAATTTAAACTTATTTACTTCATTAAAAATTCATATAAAGATAAATAAAATTTATTAATAATCCTAAAATGAGTCAAATAAGTATAATAAATAGTATTAGTCTTAAATATTAATAATCTAATACCATAATGGTTTAAAACATTATAAATGTTCTTATTTTAGAAGGATCTACAACCTTAAATGAAGATTATCTCTAAAAAGAATTCCATTAATAATAAAATCCTTAAAGAACAACTTGTGAGCAATCAAATCTTTTCTAAACCATATTAATCACTAAATTACAAAAACTACTAAAACACTATATAAATCCATAAGTAGTTAAGTAACATTATGTTGGGTTTATAAATTATACTCAGTTATCTATAAAAGATAAATGATATTACTCCATAATCAAATCAAGAAACCATTACCCAAATAGCAGAATAAACATTCTTAAATAACTTAAAGAACACATTTCAGATATACAAAATACCAATGTATAAGTACTATACTTTCAAAACTATCTATACTTTAAAGTTAACTTTAGTCTATAGAATCTTAATATAACACTATAAGCATTATTATATGTTTTATAGTTAACTTTGGTCTAAAATAGTTAAACTATAAAGCAACTCAAGCCAAACCATTTGAGCAAACAAATAACATCAACCACCACTAACCAACCGCAAAGTTTTTTTAGACCCTAGAAGAGAAACCTTTTCTTCGAAGGTTATTCTTTTTGCCACTTCAAACTAGAACTCTTGTATAAGCAATCTTAACTAGTATGTCATAAGTATATAGACTTTACTACTACATATGTGTTGTTCACAACCACTCATAAACTCTAATAGAAGCACAAATATGAAACTTATCTAAAAGAACCACACATCCCAAGGTAACCATTTCCGGAATCCAAACCCTAGGACAACGTTATTCCCAGGATTTGCGCTTAGAACGTGCATCACATTACTTATGCATAAAAGCATATTGCTTCTTTAAACATTAGTCCTTACCGGACCAATGATGTTGATTTCAGATTTTGGATCTTATACTGACTCGAAGACCGTGAGTGCATAATCTTGCAATCATAAAAGGCAAGTTCACACTTGCTCATGTCCTTTGATTATTTTTCTGTAAAGTATTTTACAAATCCAGTGTTGTCTTCACCTGCATTTGGAAAAGATTAGAAAACACTATTTTCAATACAAATGGAAAATATTGATTACTGATCCAGGGTGATCAGCTAATCTATTAAATCTGACAGTTGGGATACAACTGTTCAGAACTATATCACCTAGGACTTAACAACCAATGTCGTCAGTGATTCTTGCGCCGTATATTACGCGTTGACCATGAGATTTGGAATGGAACGGAGAAGTCAGCTGTATCTTCTTCCTCTCGCATGAAGCCGGATGTGCAGGTCGTGGATGTTATCCTCGTAGCGTGCATATTAATTGGTAATTCATAGAGGATATGCAGCATATGGGTGGAAACCCTCATCGTCCTACGATAGTTCTGGCATCTAACGGTTTGTACAAACCATTGCCGTAATTCTTTATGTGGGCATGGTGTGCACTAAGGAGGCATGCGAGGTCGCGAAGGGGGCAGTGATTGGCTTGGATCATCTTCTAGGCCCCACATCATGGAATTGTGGACGGGAATAAGCTGCCCGGTTGTGCAACAAAGAGTTGATCTCTCATGGGTAAAGTAACGCACCTCTGCAGAGTGTAAGAACTATAACTTGTTACTCCCTGTTCCGGGAGGAGCTGCGAACGCGGCGGGAAAGGAACCCCATGAAGGTTCTGGTAAACCCGTGAAGGCTGACGGACATAGCTTTTCAGAATAAAAGCAACCTTTGAAGAAATGTTTATGAAAACTTGCATTGCCTACGACCTATGGTCTGTGGCTGTAGTTATAGTGCATCAAACACTCCTTTTCTAGTGAACTTGCTGAGTACGCTCGTACTCAAAGTATCTTCTTAACCCTTGCTAGATTCTGAAGCCAGTAAGAAGATGCCTACATCAAGTTATGCTCCAGGAATCGTCAAGAGCTAAAGCTTTTCAATAAAGACAAAGAAGACAACATATACTCAACTCAAGTGAAGACGAAGTTACTGATTAGATAGAAATACAATCTCTAGCCAAAGAACCTATCTCTGTAGTGCGTTGCAATAGCAGCAATGCCAATTCCTTAATTAAATACTAGTTTTAATAGTATAATAATTTTGAGTTATTTAGTTTTGATTCTTCTTCGTAAAAGAAGTTCTTTCTCTCTCTAACCTAGAGTGTTCTCTGGATCTTATGTAAAGAGTGAGTTGTAACCTTTAAGCCATGTTTTGGACCCGCTGTGTTTCTGTTGTGCCATTCTGAGGGATGTAATACTAGTGAACGGTGTTTCATTGGTGTTATGTCAACGACTATAGTATACTACATCATGCTGCAGTGGTATGCTGGGTCACCGCAAAGAGTTGGGATTAGAAGCTATGCAGCGCACAAACCTTCTCTTCCTGATCCAGAACATGCACGCCGACGACGTCGAGGATGCTTACCTGATTCCGGCCAAACCGCTGCGAGGCCCGAGCAAGGAAGAACTTGGAGTTCTCGTCACCCTCCTTGATACGCGGAACTTCTAGCACTCTTCCAGTGCATCACATGTTACACGATGGAGGGCGAGGGCATCACGCCGACACGCCGAAGCTGGTCCTCATCACCAAAGAGGGGCCTGGATTCCTCAAAGAAGTTGAACAAGTCAATCAATAAATTACAATTACTCTCTCTAAGGGAACATAGAAGTATGATCGCTTCCAAACCTTGCCGACGAACTGAAAACATTTCACCTTGACGGTGAGGGTGGCAAGGCACATGGGCGAACCATGAAGGGATGGTGGTGGGGAGGAAGGAATCGTCGAGGAACCAGGAATTCTCAAAATGATACTGCGTGGGGCGGGGAATTGTTGTGGAGGCTGTCACGACAAGGGAAAAGTGGTCGGAGGTGGGGCACGGGAGGGAGGTGAGTGACGAGTTCGTGAAGGAGCAGTTCCAGTCATTGTTGAAAAAAGGCTCGATCTAACCGAGCAAGAACCGGTTTGCTCAATCGTTGGTCCAAGTAAAGAGACGATCGAGGAGGGGAAAGTCCAAAAGAACCATTGAGTGGATCGTAATGGCAAGATTCTAGTTAAAATTAAGATTGTTTTTATCGGAGGGGCGACAAATGATGTTGAAATCACCGAGAACAAGCCAAGGACCAATGATAAGAGGAGGGGGCGTATCTATACAAACTGGGTGGTGTGACTATGGTCTAAGGGCGCGTAAACATTGCTGGTGGCGACCGTGAGATTGGTGGTGGTAGATTCGAGCACGATGGTGATACTGTAGCTCCGTTTGATTGTAGATAGGAGGGAAAGGCAACATCGATCCCAAGACATGACAATGCTACCACGGCTGCTGTCGGCGTCCATGACGGAGAAATTGGAGAGGAAGGGAGGGAGGAAGGACCGCAATTTAGAAGCACACAACGAGATAAGCTTGGTTTCATGAATGCACATGACCGAGGGACGAGCGGCGAGCACGTTGTTGCTGACGACACCACATTTGTGGTCTGTCACCCAGCTCAAGCACGTTCTAGGACCACACACAAGATCTCTGGTAGCTAGATTATCCATTATTAAGAAAGACACAACGGTTACAACATGGGACAAAATAGGTATAAACGCAAACAACAAGAAACTAAGCATGATCGACACGAACAATAGGAACACAAACTACAGAAAAATGGGCGATAAACACAGCCCCGAGGACATGAATAAAGCGTGGCATGGCACGCATGATTGTGGATCTTGGCTTATAAAGTTTGATTTTGGCCAATACTAATATGTGAAGTAATATGAAATGGAGAGAGCATCTTTGTTGCATTGTATCGGTCACAGGTTCCATGTAGTTTTAGACATCACAAACGCTTGTGCAAAACATTAGCGGTGCGTCTACGGCTCGCTCCAATGGTTATAGCCATCGCAAGATAGTCTAATGAATTATTTATAATTTTTATTATTATGGTGTCTTTGTACTTTTTATTATTCTAGTGTTCTTTGTACTGTTCTTGATCCTTACATGTAAAAAAAAACAATGTATCGTTTTTAGAATCCAATCAAGCGCGGGAAGCCATTCGTTTTGATCCGGGAGAGGATGTCACCTGGACGCATTGGTATGTTTGTGGGCTCAGCATGTCAGTGTGCTGCGGCCGGAAGTCGAATCCCCAAGGAAGTTCGCGGTTTTCTCAAGCTAACAAGCGCCACATATATCCTAGTCCTCGACGAAATCCTCACAATCCTTTCTCCTCCCACCCCTCCCTCCAATTCCATTTCCGAACGGGCGATTCTTGAAGCTTCCAGAAAGGGGCGCCGATCTAGGGATTGGGGCGAGCCCGCCCCGCCTTCCCCGGAGACGGCCATGGCTACCGGCTCGGGCACCGCCCCAGGTGAGCTCATCTTCCTCCCTCCCCTTCTCTCTCCGCGGTGTTCTACGCGGTGGTTGTGTTTCTTGCGGTCTTGGTGCTCGGTAGAATGCCGCTTACTAAACCGTGTCCTTCTGCAGGGCCGCCGCCGCGGCCACAAGCGCCCTCTTGGTCGGAATTGTTCTCGGAGATCATCGGCGCCGTGCTCTGCAGGGTCCCCTCCGCTGCCGATCGCGCCAGGTTCCGCTCCGTGTGCCGCTCGTGGCGCGCCGCCGCTCGGTGCTACCCTCCGCCCCTGCCGCCGCTCCCTCTGATTCTCTGTCCGGGGTTCGCGCTCGCCAGCCCGTCCTTCACGGACAGCGACGCCTTGGTCACCGCCGCTCACCGCCTCCCACTTCTTGGCACGCCGCTCGAGGGGGACCCCAGCTTCGGGGATTGTGTCGGCTCTTTTCAAGACTGGCTCGTTTGCACTCGGCTCTATTGGCGCACGCCGCCCTGTTCCTGGACCGGTGCCGATGGTGACTGTTTCTTGGTGAACCCTTTCTCCAGCGAGATGATCTATATGCCGAGCCCTTGTGCTGCCCATTCAGGTGGCACCATCCAGAGCCCTGTTCCTCTCTGCAATGGCGAGGGTGAGGTCATCTGCACTATACATGCGCCTGAATATGCGATGACACTCGTCAAAGTAGTTCTCTCAGCGCCACCTGCCAATGGACCCAGCTTTCGCACCGAGGTAAACCTCGGTTCCACCTGCATCGCAGCTGCAATCTCGCAGGGAAAGGGAGAATATAAACTTGCCTTCTGCAGACCAGAAATGCAGTCATGGTGTATATGTGAGGGCGACTGCATCAAGAGCTACGTTGACATTGAGTTCTACCAGGGGAAGCTCTATGTCGTGGACACCAGCAGCGGAGATCTCTTCTCCTTTGAGTTCGAGGCATGTGATCGCTCCTTTCCAGTTATATCTCGCGCCGAGCATTGTCTGATAGAGAAGCTGCCCCTAATGGATGGTAGTGACAGGCGAAAATGCAATCTTGTGCAGTCTCATGGGAAACTATTGCTAGTTGTCAGATATTTCACAGGAGGCTGGGACCAATTTACTGGAGTTAGAGTCTATGCATTGGACTTCATATCAGATCCATGGAGATGGGTAGAAATGAAGGGCTTGGGTGGCGAGAGTATTTTTATCAGCTCATCCTGCAGCAAGTCATTCCCTGCGTCTCGGACTGGGTATGATCAGATTGATCAAGACCGCATCTATTTTCTTGATCCCTTTTGCCCCAGTTTCTTCCATGAGGTGCTGGGCAACTATTCTTATCGGTCCCAAGTGTACAGCATAAGAGATGGAAGGATCAAGCCATTTCTTATTGGTAGAGGACCAAAGAGAGGTGTTCCCGGGCATCCCATGTGGTTCTGCCCTTCTCAGTGAGATGCTGCACCACAAATGCAAACATATCAAGCTTTCTGAATCAGAAAAGATTGCTCCTGGTATCATGTCTTGGAAGTGGACCCTTAATAAGCAGCACAAGTTGCACACCTCCGGTTGTTTCTGTATGATGAATAATGCTACATAAGTAGTGTAACTTTCTAATAACCTGGAATGTTCTGCATATACTCTTCTGCATTCTGTGCAGTAAACCATTAGTCTTTTCCCCAGGCACATGTCTGGATATGCGGTGAGTTGATAGTACAACTAGTCAAGATGTACATACTCTGATATTGCTTGTACCATACAAGAATTTCCATCACTGTTCATACTTTTGAAAATACAGTTGTACACTGTTGTGTCATTACTCTCGATTCTATATTGCTCTTTTGATTCTATATTGCTCTTTTCTTACTCATTGGAATATGGATTACATTATTACTATTTAGGGTGATTCTCAAAATGTTCTCTGATTATTGTTTACACACTGCTATCTGAATGGATATAATATTTTCATAAATTTTATAATCTGCCTTCTGAAGGTCTGAAGGCTAAATAAGGCTCTTCTGTGTATTTCTACAAATGCATCAAAATTCTGCTAAATAATTCTTTACTCGTTAATCACCTGTGACTTGAAATTTTGGGTTCATCTCCTGCATTGCCTTCTGGATTTCCATGATACACCCTGATTACAAAGCAGCATGCTGCTCAGCAAATACAGTCACACTGGAGCTTGTGGATTCTGTGGAATGCTCCTTTAGGCATTACAGTCATTTGCCTTCTTAAACCACTGGCATTGACAATATAATGAACAGTTATTAACCTCTTTTCAGTGGAAAATACTATATACTCCTAGTACTTGCAGTTTGTGTTGTTAAACAAGGAAGTACTCCCTCTGTTTAGAAATATAAGATGTTTTAGGTTTGTGAAGGAGATGTATCTAGACACCTTTTAGCGTCTAGATTCATTGAACCTATACACTAAAAGGTGTCTAGATACATCTCCTTCACAAACCTAAAACATCTTATATTTCCAAACGGAGGGAGTACCTTGTTTTACCTTTAACCTGTACGTCACGCTCTCGCATGTCTTGGAGCATATGTTGTGGTATGTTGATCATGTTGCATCACGGTTCACATATAATTTGAATCATGCTTGTTTGTTCTTTAATGGTATGTTGATAATTTTGTTACTGTCAGAACAATCTGATACTTCTTCAGTTTGTACGTGCACTTTCGGTTAGTTTATGAATATTTCTAGGGTTACTATGGTATTTTGAATTGCACTTTGCACCATGCATAGATTGCCGCTTGTTTCAGTCTGCATCTGTTTTTGCAAAGTTTTCACTTTATGTCAGGTACTAGGTCATATAAAAAAAGTTCAAAAAATATGATTTTCTGTACATCTCATTTATTTGAAAATAGATATATACTTATTGATTTTTATTAAAAAATATGACCATATGTGGCGTGCAAAAACTGTATGTGCCTTGGTTTTTCCACCATGTATAGAGTTTTGCAGAAAAATGATTAATTTAACCAATGATATTTCCCCAAAACATACACATGCCCTTTTTATTTCTTTAAATATCTTATTATATGGGACCTAGTGCAAGGTTCACTCTTACCGTGTTGAACCCAGTGCAAAGCGATTCTTTTTTGCAAGACAGGACCTGATTCAATCTTAAACAAGCTGCAATGCCCTCTTACCCATATTAATTGACTCAAATTTGTCTAGATATGGATGTATCTAGCACTAAAACTTGACTAGATATATTCATATTTAGATAAATCTAAGTCAATTAATATGATTCGGAGGGAGTATTTTTGTTTGAAGTGTAGCTCTCTATCTTCTGTGTTTGCAGCCACAATCACATAATCAAATTTCAAGGGAATTGACACATCTGGTTGCATTAACATCAAAATCATGGGGCTATTGTCTACTCCCTCTGTTTAGAAATATAAGATGATTTAGGTTTGTGATCTAAATATATCTATATATCTTTTAGTGTGTAGATTTATTTGAACATATACATTAAAAGATGTCTAAATACATTAGCTTCACTAATCTAAAACATCTTATATTTCGAAACGGAGGAAGTATGTTTGGTTGGGATGGACCGAGGATGAGGTGTCTCAGCGAGAGATGTAGAGGCCCATAAGTTTCAGAGGATTCGCATAATTAAGAGCATCTTCACTCGATTGGAGGCCCCAGGCCAAAATCTTGGATTGGGCGAGCGTTTGGGCTGGGGCGCCAACTCTTAGCCCACAACCCCGGCTTGACACCCTGGGATCGACGGTTTTGGAAAAATTTGACACCGATTTTACAGTCCGGTCAACATTTTTACAGTTCAGCCAAATTTTCACACACAACAACAGTTCAGCCAATTTATCATATAGTTTGGTCCACAAACAAATTCGACACACACATAGAAAATAATTTAACAAGTTTTCAAACACAAGAATATCTCAAACTAGGTGTTGCCTTTGAGCATCCACTCATCTTGCAGTTGTTGATGCACATGCGGATCTCGGATCTCTTGACGCATAGCAACAAAGTCAGCCCACGATGCCGACACCTGGTGACCAGGCTTTGCAAGAGGACCCTGTCTGAAATATGGTTCACTGTTAACATCAAGCACTGGCTCCTCTCTCTCGTTCTCAATGATCATGTTGTGCAAGACCACACCAGCATTCATCACCTCCAACATTTTCTCTTGCAACTAGGTCAGAGCGGGGAACCGGACAACTGCAAATCGAGCTTGGAGCACACCAAATTCCCACTCGACATCCTTACTGCAAGCTTCTTGTTCCTTGACAAAGTTGGCTTGCTTTCTAATCAGAGGGCTTGAGAGAGTCTTCACAAATATTGACCATTTTGAATAGATACCATCTGCAAGGTAGTAGCTCTTATTGTAGTGGTGACCATTGATCACATAGTCCAACGTGGGGCATGGCCCTCAAAAAGCTTAGAGAATACAAAGAGCACTGTAGGACATTGATGTCGTTGTTGGATCCTACCATGCCAACGAAGGAATGCCAAATCGAGAGATCCTGTGTAGCCACTGCCTCAAGTACCACACTACAACCTCCTTTGTGGCCTTTGTACATTCCCTTCCAAGCAAACAGACACTTCTTCCAATGCATGCAGTCGATACTTCCAAGAATCCTAGGGAATCCTCTTGCTTCATTGATTGCAAGGATTCGACAAATGTCATCGGCATTGGGTGATCTCAGATATTTTGGCCCAAACACTGCAATCACCGCCCTGTAGAACATGTACAAACAATCAATGGCGATGGACTCGGCCATGCGAAGATAATCATCTTGTGTGTCACCGAGATCTCCGTATGCCAACACTCTCATGGACACTATGCACTTCTGTAGCGAGGAAAATCGCACCATGCCGGTGCAGTCCTTCTTGCATCTGAAATGGCTGTCAAAATCCCGGAGGGCATACACAATCTTGAGGAAGAGGTCCCGACCCATCCTGAATCAGCGCTGAAACACTGCCTCGCCATGCAATGGATCATCGGCAAAGTAGTCGGCGTACAACATGCAATAGTGTAGGGTTTCGTAGCATGGAAAACAAAAAATTTCTACCGCATACAAACAAACAAGCCAAGAACTATCTACTAGATTGTAGCAACGAGTCGATAGAATAACTCACCCTCGAAGATTCCAAAGTGTTTAACGAGAGCGGATTCTCATGGGTGATGTAGTCGTACTCTTCCCGATCTCAAGATCGCGTAGACGATCCTTCCGGCGCTGCGTTCCGGCAGCGCTCCCGCAGTCGGTCACACGTTCGGTACTCGACGAAGACCTTCCTCTCCCTTGTTCCAGCAGGCAGCGGAGGTTGTAGCACTCTCCTCGCGATTCCGGCAGCACAACGGCGTGGTACCGGAAGTAGAGGGGAGATCTCGCAGGGCTTCGCCTTAAGCCGGAGCGAGTATGGTGGAGTATGAGAGAGTCCCTCGACAATCTAGGGTTTAGACACGCCGAGGAGGAAGCTTGGCCGGTGGCTAGGGTTGCTAGGCGGCGGTGGCTTGACCTAGGGCGGCGGCGGCAGCTGGTGGCGGCGCCGGCGGCTTAGGGTTTGGAGGTGGGGATCTTGTGTGTCCAGGAGGGGAGCCCTGCCCCTTCTTTTATAGGTGGAGGGGCCGACCGGCCAAGGGGAGGGGAGTCCCTCCCCAACTCGGCTTGGAGGTGGGCCGACGGTGGAGGAGGGACTCCTCCCCAACTCGGTTTCCTCCTCCTTCCCCACTTCCCAAAAATAGCCGTTTGACTTTCAAACTAGCCGTTTGACTTTTCAAACTAGGATTTGAATAAACCCTCTATTTTGTTCAGCGATGACACCGAGTACATGATGCAATCATACCAACTTGATATAACACATTCATGTACCCTTCCCCTCCGGAGTGCCGGACATTCCGGAACCTTCTAGAACATTCCCGATGAAAACACCGGAATCATTCTCCAACTCCGAAACGGGACTTTCCTTATATGAATCTTATTCTCCGGACCATTCCGGATCTCCTCGTGATATCCCGAATCCCATTAGAGACTCCGAACAACATTCGAACTCTTTCTCATCATTCCATAACTACTCAAACAACGTCGAATCCTTAAATGTGTCTCCCTACGGTTCGTGAATTATGCGGACATGATCGAGACACTTCTCCGATCAATAACCAATAGAGGAATCTGGAAATTCATATGGCTCCCGCATATTTCTACGATTACTTTGCGATCGAATGAACCACTTACATACGGTACCAATTTCCCCTTTGTCTCACGATAGTTTACTTATCCGAGGTTATGATCGTCGGTATCTCTGCATACCTAGTTCAACCTCGTTACTGATAAGTACTCTTTTCTCGTTCCCGTGATATGTGATCTCTTGTGAGCCAGTCACATGCTTGCAAGCTAATTGGATGACATTTTACCGAGAGGGCCCAGAGTATATCTATTCGTCATATGGATGGACAAATCCCACTCTTGATCCATGTGTTTCAACCAATACTTTCCGAACACTCAATGCCACCTTTATAGCCACCCAGTTACGGTGTGGTGTTTGATGTCATCAAAGCATCCATGCGGTAAAGGTGATATGCATGATCTCATGGTCGAAGGAATTAGGTTACTATGTATCAGAAAGCATATAGCAGTTGAACTATTAAAATGACTTGATCTTTATGCTACGCTTATCTATAGGAGTATGTCCACCATATCATTCTCCTAACGATATGATCTTGTTGTTAATAACATCTCAATGTTCATGATAGGGAAACCACAATCATCTATTAACCAACAAGCTAGTATTATATAGAGGCTTTACTAGGGACTTCAAATTAAGTTTACAAATCACACAAGTATTAATGTTTCCTTGTTAATACTATTATAGCATGAATATAAACATTTATCATAAACACAAAGATATAATAATAACTATATTTATTATTGCCTCTAGGGCATATCTCCAACAGTCTCCCACTTGCACTAGAGTCATCTAATCTAGATTACATGGTAATATACCGAACACCCATGGCAGTTTGGTGCTGGTCATGTTTTGCCCTCGGGAGAGGTTTAGTCAACGGATCCGCCACATTCAGATCTGTGTGTACTTTGCAAATCTTTATATCCCCATCTTGGATATGTTCTCGAATAGCGTGAAAACGTAGCTTGATGTGCTTCAGCTTCTTGTGTGACCTTGGTTCTTGCGCATTGGCTATGGTGCCCATGTTATCATAGTAGATAGACATTGGGTCCAGCGCACTAGGAACCACACCCAGCTCTGTAATGAACTCTTTCATCCATATCGCTTCTTGTGAAGCCTCCGAAGCAGCCATGTATTCCGATTCAGTTGAAGATCTCGCCATAATGCTTTGCTTTGCACTCCTCCAGCTAACTGCTGCACCATTCAAAATAAATACGTATCCAGATTGTGATTTAGAATCATCCGGATCGGTGTTCCAACTAGCATCGGTGTAACCATTAACAACGAGCTGTTCATCACCTCCATAAGAAAGAACCATATCCTTAGTTCTTCTCAAGTACTTAAGGATGTTTTTGACCGCTGTCCAATGATCCACTCCTGGATCACTTTGATATCTGCTAGTTAAACTAACAGCATATGCAATGTCGGGTCTAGTACATAGCATGACATACATTAGAGATCCTATGGCTGAGGCATAGGGAGTCTTACTCATTCTTTCTCTATCTTCTGCCGATGTCGGACTTTGAGTTTTACTCAAGGTCGTATTGGGCAACATGGGCAAGAACCCTTTCTTGCTATCTTCCATTCCAAACCTCTTTAGAACTTTGTCCAAATATGTACTTTGTGACAATGATATTTGGCGTCTTGATCTATCTCTATAAATCTTTATGCCTAATATGTAAGCTGCTTCGCCAAGATCCTTCATTGAAAAACTATTATTCAAATATTCCTTGACACTATTAAGAAGGTCTACATCATTGCCAATCAACAATATGTCATCTACATATAGTATTAAGAATGCTACAGAGCTCCCACTCACTTTCTTGTAAATACAAGCTTCTCCATAAGTTTGTATAAAACCAAAACTTTTGATCACCTTATCAAAACGTTGATTCCAACTTCGGGATGCTTGCTTCAATCCATAGATGGACCGTTGAAGTTTGCATACCTTGTTAGCATCTTTAGGATCGACAAAACCTTTGGGTTGCATCATATACAACTCTTCATCAATGTCTCCATTGAGGAATGCTGTTTTGACATCCATCTGCCATATCTCATAATCATAATATGCAACGATTGCTAACATAATCCTCACAGACTTTAGCTTCGCTACTGGTGAGAAAGTCTCATCATAGTCAACTCCTTGAATTTGTCGAAACCCTTTTGCAACAAGTTGAGCTTTATAGACAGTAACATTACCATCAGCATCTGTTTTCTTCTTGAAAATCCATTTGTTCTCGACAGCCTTCCGGCCATCCGGTAAATCCACCAAAGTCCATACTTGGTTTTCGTACATGGATCCAATCTCGGATTTCATGGCTTCTTGCCATTTATTGGAATTTGGGCTCATCATTGCTTCCTCATATGTCTCAGGGTCATCGGTGTTGTCCACCAACATGACACTCATAACGAGATCATACCAATCTGGAGTGGTACGAGTTCTCGTTGACCTGCGAGGCTCTGTAGCAACTTCAACCGAAGTTTCATGATCATCATCATTAGCTTCCTCTCTAATCAGTGCAGGCACCACAGGAACTTATTCCGGTGCTGCGCTACTCGCAATTTCGAGAGAAGGTTCGACAACCTCGTCGAGTTCTACTTTTCTTCCAATCGCTTCTTTCGAGAGAAATTCCTTCTCTAGAAAGGATCCATTCTTGGCAACGAAGATTTTGCCTTCGGATCTATGATAGAAGGTATACCCAATAGTTTCCTTCGGGTATCCTATGAAGACACATTTTTCCGCTTTGGGTTCAAGCTTGTCCGGCTGTAACTTCTTTATATAGGCTTCGCAACCCCAAACTTTAAGGAACGACAATCTAGGTTTCTTCCCAAACCATAATTCATACGGTGTCGTTTCAACGGATTTAGATGGTGCCCTATTTAAAGTGAATGCGGTTGTTTCTAATGCATAACCCCAAAATGGTAGCGGTAAATCTGTAAGTGACATCATAGAACGAACCATATCTAAGAGTTCGATTACGACGTTCGGACACACCATTACGCTGTGGTGTTCCCGACGGTGTCAACTGTGAAAGTATTCCGCATTTCTTCAAATGCTCGCCAAACTCGTAACTTAGATATTCACCTCCACGATCAGAACGTAGAAATTTAATCTTCTTGTTACGTTGATTCTCAACCTCACTTTGAAATTCCTTAAACTTCTCGAAAGTTTCGGACTTATGTTTCATGAAATAGATATACCCATATCTACTCAAGTCATCCGTGAAGGTAAGAACATAACGATAACCACCGCGCGATGCTACACTCATTGGACCACACACATCGGTATGTATGATTTCTAATAAGTCCGTAGCTCGCTCCATCATACCAGAAAATGGAGTCTTAGTCATTTTACCCATCAGACATGCTTCGCATCTATCAAGTGATTCGAAATCAAGTGATTCAAGAAGTCCATCGGAATGGAGTTTCTTCATACGCTTCACTCCAATGTGACCAAGACGACAGTGCCACATATAGGTCGAGTTATCGATCGATTTCAAACGTTTAGCCTCAATGTTATTAATATGTGTATTTCCACTATCGAGATTCAATAAGAATAGACCATCTATCAAAGGTGCATGTGCATAAAACATATTACTCATATAAATCGAACACCCATTATTCTCGGACTTAAACAAGTAACCGTCTCGCAATAAATAAGATCCCGATATAATGTTCATGCTTAACGCAGGCACCAAATAACAATTATTTAAGTATAAAACTAATCCCGATGGTAGATGAAGGGGTAGCGTGCCGACCACGATCACATCAACCTTTGATACGTTTCCCACGCGCATCGTCACCTCGTTCTTCGCTAGCTTCCGTTTATTCTGCAGCACCTGTTTTGAGTTACAAATATGAGCAACCGGACCAGTATCAAATACCCAGGCACTACTACGAGTACTAGTGAGATACACATCAATAACATGTATATTAGATATACCGTTCTTCTTGATGTTGCCGTTCTTCAAATCCGCCAAGTACTCTGGGCAATTCCGCTTCTAGTGACCTTCTCCCTTGCAGTAAAAGCACTCAGTATCTGGCTTAGGTCCATCCTTGGTCTTCTTCGTTGGCGTGGTAACTTTCTTACCACCCTTCTTGAAGTGTCCCTTCTGCTTAGACTTGCCTTTCTTGAATTTAGTGGTCTTATTGACCAACAACACTTGGTGCTCTTTCTTGATCTCCACTTCTGCAGATTTCAACATGGCAAAGAGTTCTGGCAACGTCTTGTTCATGTTCTGCATGTTGTAGTTCATCACAAAGTTCTTGTAACTTGGTGGTAGTGATTGGAGGACACGGTAAATCCCCAAAGCATTAGGAATCACAATACCCAAGCTTTGAAGTTTGTTTGCGTGCCCAGACATCTTAAGCACATGCTCACTGACGGAGCTGCCCTCTTCCATCTTGCAGTTAAAGAACTTTTCAGAAGCCTCATAGCTTTCAATTGCCGCATGAGTCTCAAAGATCAATTTGAGATTCTCGACAATATCATATGGGTCTGAATTCTCAAACCTTTTCTGAAGCTCCGATTCTAAACCATACAAGATAGCACACTGAACTGTGGAGTACTGAGTCTTCCGAGTGAGGTAAACATTCTTTACTTCATCGGGAGCATCAGCTGCAGGTGGGTCACCTAGCGGTGCATCCAGCACATAGGTCAAATTACTAGCTGTGAGGACAATCCTCAAATTGCGGAACCAATCCGCAAAGTTGCTTCGATTGTTTTTCAACTTTTCTTTCTCTAGGAACGCATTAAAATTGATGATAGGGGCTGCCATTGATCTACAATATATTTGCAATAGTTTTAGACTAAGTTTATGACAAATTGAGTTCAAATTAATAAAATTAATCTAGGTGAACTCCCACTCAAAACAATATCCCTCACATTGTTTTAGTGATCACACGAACCAAATCCACCATATCAACACCGATCATCACGAGAGTCGATATAGTTTCAATGGCGAACAATCGTCATGTTCATCATATCTACTATATGATTCATGCTTTACCTTTCGGTGATCCGTGTTCCGAGACCATGTCTGTACATGCTAGGCTCGTCAAGATCAAACCTTAGTTTCCGCATGAGCAAATCTGGCTTGCTCACGTTGTATACACTTGCGGAATCTAACACACCCGATCATCACGTGGTGCTTCGAAACAACAAGCTTTAGCAACGGTGCTAACTAAGGGTGAACACTTTATGACTTGATATTCATGTGCATGAGGGATCATCTTATAATGCTACCGTCGCCTACTAAGCAATACAAGATGCATAAAGGATTAACATCACATGCAATTCATAATATGTGATATGATATGGCCTTTCTTCTTTGTGCTTCCGATCTCCATCTTCTAGCACGAACATGATCTCCATCATCACCGGCATTGCATCAAGGTCAATGACGCTTCTCCATGGTTGTCGTCCACCGGCTTCAACTATTACAACTACTTTGAATAGACACGCGGGTCTTAACATAAATTAAAGACAACCATATGGCTCCTGTCGGTTGCCAACTTACAATAAGGAACATTGCATACATCAAATATAATCACAATCATGGCCATATCACATCACAGTACACCCCTGCAAAACAAAGTTAGACGCCTCTACTTTCTTTGCATGTTTTACGTGGTTTGGGGCTTTCAATAAGTGTCGTTCTAACTTACGAACATGAACCACAACATTGATACTAGTATTGTTAATCACCCGTTGTAAATTGGATCTTAACTATGCTAGGAGAAACAGGCACCCGCAAAGCCACTTATGCAATACAAGTTGCATGTCAAGCGTGGAGCAAGTCTCATGAACGATGTCATGTAAGGTTAGCCCGGGCCGCTTCATCCCAACATCCCGCAAGATGCAAAGTACACAAAAAGCAATCGACAATAAAAGCATCAACGCCCATAATGACCATTGTGTTCTACTCGTGCAACAGATCTACATATAGACACGGCTCTGATACCACTGTAGGGTTTCGTAGCATGGAAAACAAAAATTTTCTACCGCATACAAACAAACAAGCCAAGATCTATCTACTAGATTGTAGCAACGAGTCGATAGAATAACTCACCCTCGAAGATTCCAAAGTGTTTAACGAGAGCGGATTCTCGTGGGTGATGTAGTCGTACTCTTCCCGATCTCAAGATCGTGTAGACGATCCTTCCGGCGCTGCGTTCCGGCAGCGCTCCCGTAGTCGGTCACATGTTCGGTACTCGACGAAGACCTTCCTCTCCCTTGTTCCAGCAGGCAGTGGAGGTTGTAGCACTCTCCTCGCGATTCCAGCAGCACAACGGCGTGGTACCGGAAGTAGAGGGGAGATCTCGCAGGGCTTCGCCTTAAGCCGGAGCGAGTATGGTGGAGTATGAGAGAGTCCCTCGACGATCTAGGGTTTAGACACGCCGAGGAGGAAGCTTGGCCGGCGGCTAGGGTTGCTAGGCGGCGGCAGCTTGACCTAGGGCGGCGGCGGCAGCAGGTGGCGGCGCCGGCGGCTTAGGGTTTGGAGGCGGGGATCTTGTGTGTCCAGGAGGGGAGCCCTGCCCCTCCTTTTATAGGTGGAGGGGCCGGCCGGCCAAGGGGAGGGGAGTCCCTCCCCAACTCGGCTTGGAGGTGGGCCGGCGGTGGAGGAGGGACTCCTCCCCAACTCGGTTTCCTCCTCCTTCCCCACTTCCCAAAAATAGCCGTTTGACTTTCAAACTAGCCGTTTGACTTTTCAAACTAGGATTTGAATAAACCCTCTATTTTGTTCAGCGATGACACCGAGTACATGATGCAATCATACCAACTTGATATAACACATTCATGTACCCTTCCCCTCCGGAGTGCCGGACATTCCGGAACCTTCTAGAACATTCCCGATGAAAACACCGGAATCATTCTCCAACTCCGAAACAGGACTTTCCTTATATGAATCTTATTCTCCAGACCATTCCGGATCTCCTCGTGATATCCCGAATCCCATTCGAGACTCCGAACAACATTCGAACTCTTTCTCATCATTCCATAACTACTCAAACAACGTCGAATCCTTAAGTGTGTCTCCCTACGGTTCGTGAATTATGCGGACATGATCGAGACACTTCTCCGATCAATAACCAATAGAGGAATCTGGAAATTCATATGGCTCCCACATATTTCTACGATTACTTTGCGATCGAATGAACCACTTACATACGATACCAATTTCCCTTTGTGTCACGATAGTTTACTTATCCGAGGTTATGATCGTCGGTATCTCTGCATACCTAGTTCAACCTCGTTACTGATAAGTACTCTTTTCTCGTTCCCGTGATATGTGATCCCTTGTGAGCCAGTCACATGCTTGCAAGCTAATTGGATGACATTTCACCGAGAGGGCCTAGAGTATATCTATCCGTCATATGGATGGACAAATCCCACTCTTGATCCATGTGTTTCAACCAATACTTTCCGAACACTCAATGCCACCTTTATAGCCACCCAGTTACGGTGTGGTGTTTGATGTCATCAAAGCATCCATCCGGTAAAGGTGATATGCATGATCTCATGGTCGAAGGAATTAGGTTACTATGTATCAGAAAGCATATAGCAATTGAACTATTAAAATGACTTGATCTTTATGCTACGCGTATCTATAGGAGTATGTCCACCATATTATTCTCCTAACGATATGATCTTGTTGTTAATAACATCTCAATGTTCATGATAGGGAAACCATAATCATCTATTAACCAACAAGCTAGTATTATATAGAGGCTTTACTAGTGACTTCAAATTAAGTTTACAAATCACACAAGTATTAATGTTTCCTTGTTAATACTATTATAGCATGAATATAAACATTTATCATAAACACAAAGATATAATAATAACTATATTTATTATTGCCTCTAGGGCATATCTCCAACAAATAGCCCTCTATCCGCTGGCTCGACTTGCCCTTCCGACGTCCTGGCGCCGAACTGCCGTGCCGCGGCTTCACATTTTTGGCGTACAGGCCGACTAGACAAGCGAGGATCATCATGTGATCTCCATCATCGGCGGCGACGGCCATCTCTTCCTCCATAAACAAGATGAACATATGATCGTCGTCATCGGAGTCCATGGAGGAAAATTGCCGAACACCTACTGGGCGTGGTTGGCGCCCAGCGGTCCGCGGAACAGCCGAAGGGAGCTGAGCTTCGGCGAGTAGCTCGTCGAGGAGGAAGGGAGTCTCAGCAGAGTTCGGTTGGTTTCATGGAGGCGTGCAGGCGGTAGGGCAGAGGGGAGGGGGGGTGCCGCGACAAGAAAGGCGGCAGGTGGGTGGGGAGGGAACTGGGCGACTGTTTTGCGTGGAAATCTGCTTTTCTCACCGACAATCCGGGCCTGCTCGCCTTTTCACTTGGCGCTAATTTTGTCCTGGGTTTGCCGGATGGATTTTCGGCCCAATCCGACGAATTTTGGGCTCCTAGGGATGTGGCTGGGAAAGATTTTGCTGGATTAAGCCGAAAATAGGTTGTGGGGTGTTCGGGACCGAGTGGAGATGCTCTGAACCTTGGAGAACTTAGTACCTCCCTTGACTCCTTGTATGAGCCATAGGAGCCGTGCTTGTTAGATCTATATTTTGCATGGCTACAGTATTTTAAAAGCATTCTTGATATTTTTTACATGTAATTTCCGAGTACTAGGTTAAAAGCCGATAGAAGAGACCGAGACCGCGAGACACCACCAATCGAGAAAGCAAGCGAAACCTTAGAAAAACTTACCAACTTACCAACGAAATGCCATAGAAGAAGATCCTTGCTGAATGCTTTGAGAAGGCAAGTACAATGAATGATGTTTTGTTCCAACAATGTCCAAGGGATGCAAACATGGTGGCGTACAGACTAGCTAAGTATGCTTATGATCCGAAACAAGTTTTAGCATAGGATGGTGATCCTCCAGGATATATCCAACCTGATGTGTAATCCGAGATGTGAAATCCATCCCCGTTCCGATCAACCAGGTTTATCTTGCCCCCGGACAGCACGAATCAAATCAGTTGGTTAGCGAAATCCATCCACGTTCCAATCAGCCTTCTTCACACGGCGCGTCTTCGTTGAGGTCAAACAGCAAGCACCCATTCTCGTCGCGGTTATCGTCGCTCCGAGTCTTCTCTGGTTCCTGCAAATCATCCAGAGATTAAGAATTAATTATTGGTTAGCTAGTTTTCAGATGAAAAGTATATATACGAATCCATTAGAGATTCTACTGAATCAAACCATGCCATCGTGGAGGAGGTAAAACTCACCTCGGGTTTATCCGAGGCCGTCGACGTAGCCTGCTGGCCGGCTGGGTCGCCGTCCACCCGCCCACGTTTCGCCGGCGAGGACTCCTCGTTGTCGTCGCCGCACGGCTTCCGCTTCGCCGGCCCGTCGTCCCCGCCGCAAGACGCGCCGGGGCCCATGTTAGCGAACAGGCTCTCCAGCGACACCGGCCACGCGTTCGCCGCCTTGGATCTCCCGTTCGCGCGCTGCCGCTTCGGCCACAGCAGAGGAAGCGGCGGCGGCGGCTCCACCACCGACACCCTCTCCTCCTCGGGCTCCCCCATTGACGGCGGCGTGAGCCAATCCGGCCACTCCACTAGCTTCCAGCCCCGGAGGCTGCACAGAATCTTGGCGGCCGCTATTGCCGTGGCCTCCGGCTCCCGGTCGTACTGATCTGCCATACGGAAGACCTGAACAACAACCTTAGCCGCGTGCGCCGCTGCCTCGGAGGAAAGGGAGAGGCGTCCGCAGGTGGGGTGGCTCCTGGGTTATGTAGCTGGAGTTGCGAAGCGAAGTCGAATCGGGTAAGGACAGAGGATCAAGACTTGCTGAGGACACGGAGACGGACAAGGACTGCAAAGCTGTACACCCGTTAAGCATTTCCATGCCGAAATCCGGCGTTATTAATGGTATGGACAGATCTAACTTTTGGCCTAAGAATAGCTCTTTTTGACTCACGTTATTAGATGTGGTTTCTAGGCGAGAAAAAATCAGCAACATATTTGAATTTTTTTGTTCTCGCCAACGAAATCTTGCTCAAAGGTGTTCAATAGAAATCAGCCAAAGGTGTTCGATAGAAGTACGACCAAAAAAGTACGGCGATCAAATTATTATAAAACAATAAAACAGGATAAAATCCGGCGATGAAAACCGTCGACGGGGATGGGCTCCTCCGGTGTGTCTGGTGCGACGAGATGGGCTCCTCGGCCAGGACAGGGTCCGCCGCCAGATTGGAGGAGGTGGATGCAGAGCTCGGCGAAGGAGTGGTGACCGAGATGGTCGAACACGTTGTGGGCGTCTGTGCCGCCGAAGTAGACGGGCGAGGAGCTGCTGCCAGAGAATGGGGGAGGGCCGCGGCGCATGACCGACGAAGTGTCAGCGTACGTGGGAGAGCTGGCGTAGGGACGTTGATGTCGACGTTGAACGCCAGAGGGCGAGGTGTGGGGCAGGAAAAGAGCACGTTTGGGTTTAACCCACCGTCGAACTCGGAGGAGGATGAGAACCTCTGGCGCAGGTTCGCCCGGCTCTCTTGGAACATGGCCGGCGAGATCGGCGAGAACCCGACCGGAGATCCGACGCATGATTGGCTCCCCAGTGCGCCGCATACTACGCGGGGACACGATCGGCGTCAGGGTGGCATAGCCGAATGCACGGCACGCTCCGAAGCCACCTATGCTTCCCTCATCACATACGCTCTCTGCGATCGCCCGCACCTCCTTCGACCTCGTCGTCCTTTCCTTGCGGCTCTCTGTTTCGACCTTCCTGCACCGGTCGTCGTATAGCCACTCGGTGTCGGTCAAGCGGGCTCAAGCCCTTCGGCCTCGACATCGGCTTCCTCGGCTTTTTCACCTTTGGTACGCCGATGGTGGATCGAGGTTTGACGAAACCCTTGGGCGGCATGGTGGGCGGGAGCTTGGGGAACTGGTGGGAGATGTGACAGGGAATGGAGAAGAAAGGCGGGAGCTCGGCCTTGAGTCACCGACAGGGTTTCCCTTCCTTTTTTTCTCTGCGTTCGGCATTCCTAGGCGGTTCCTAGTGCCCCGGGTTCAGCCTAGAAATGCCGGATGAAAGTTGGACCAAATCCAGCGCAATTCGGCATCCTGAGAACGCGACTGGGCGAAATTTCGCCATCCGGATAAAAAAAAAGCCCTAGGAACGCCCTTCTGAAAACATGGGTTGAGATTATCTTAGAGCACCTCCACTCGTTCGTCGTTCCCAGGCCCAATTCCAGCGCTATTTAGCGTCGGGCGGATGTAACATTTGGCCCGGGAGACCAGTTTCCTACTCGCGTTCCCAGCCGAGTTCCCGGTTTTGGCTAAATTTTGAACAAACTCGGAAAAAATTGGGCGAATATAGGCGATTTCATTTAAACATAGGCGAGTTCATACACATTATGTCAAATTCGGATATATACCCAAATTTTGACTGCATTAGGCTAAATAAAAATAAAAAACATAGTAATAACTACTAGGCGATGTTGACGCCGATGCTGTCAGGCACGCCATTCATGTGCCAAAGTTACAGTAGAAGCATGTGTAGTCGGCATCCTGGGTCCCGTCGTCGTTGCTGGGCGGCTATAGGGGACGCGAGCTTCCCTGGCTGGCGTCGCCACCTCCCGCTTCACCGGCCAAAGCGGAGGCGTGGCGACTGTGCCGACATGAGGCGACTGTGCCGGTGCCGAGCCAGACGAGCGTGACACCAAGGCGGAGGACGAGGAGCTGAGGCCGTCCATCCTCCTCGGCAGCCAGTTCACCACCAAACTATTGGGAATATGCCCTAGAGGCAATCATATATGATGATATTTCCTATTGTATTCATAAAGATATTAAGTTGTCCTTGTATAAACATTTGATGTGTATCATTGAATATGTAATTCAGTTATGGAACTATACATTCATGTTGTTTGTACTAAATATCCTTGGTCATCGAGGTTATGCTGGACACATAACTTAGACCAATGTGAAAGTCGGCAGATGACTCGGTTCCACTTGTCATGGGCATGGAGATGCTATTCCGACTTACACAGATTTGGCTAAAGAGTTTAGAGAGTCGGATTGGCCCATATTGAGGTACAATGAACAAGTTGTTATTTGTATATCTCAATCAATATAATCCTTAGACCCGAGGTTGTTGCATAGTCCGAGTTGAGGATCACCGTCTTAGGTTCTGTCAAACGCTGATCCGTAACTGGGCAGTTATAAAGGCAGAGTTCGGGTCGACTGAGAATCAAGCTGTGTGATGTGAATAACCAAGATGGGATTTTGCCCCTCCACTTGGAGAGATATTCTTTAGGCCCTCTCGGATGATATGATTCAGAAAGCATGGTCATGCACGACTCGATTAAGTGTTAACCGAGGCGCTCGACTAAGAGTTATTCGGATGAATCACTTATCTCAGATCGAAAAGAGAGTCGGACTATTTAAGGAATGACAATTATTCGCCTATAGTTTGACAAGGTATATTGTGAGGAAAAAGGGGCTCGGACGCAAGTCGCATTGGAAAGGCAAGTTTTCATGACTCTTTGATACTTGGAAGTCGGCACGTTCTGCTAGGAGCCACTACCGACTGATCGATTGAGAGTCGGACTCCAAGTATCCAAGTTGCCATGGGCCTACGAGGTCACACACTTAAGAGCGGGAGAAAGTTTGGATTGGATCTGAACCAAAAATCTGGTCGGGTTGGACCCGAGCTAGATTTGGACTGAGTTAGTGAGTCGGACTCATGGTGATTAATATGGGCTTTAGTGAATGGTCCATGAGTGATTGAGCCCACGTTCACTCCCTATATATAGTGGGGCGTAGAAACCTAGGAGGGTGGATCGATTAGGTCATTCCATGCGTTGGAAACCCTAGCTCCACAACAGTCTAGCCGTCGTATCGAACCTAGCAGTTCGCCGCCGGTGCTCCTCCTTGTAAATGTGGATACCAGCAGATGTGTTGTACGATCAGCACCAGGACAATCGTGATCGGATCAGATCTTGAGGACTGCATTGCATTCAACTAACGCGCTTCATCAGTAATCCGCAACTGCACGTCTAGTGATAATCCTCGTGGATTTCTACCTCAGCTAGATCTTGGGATCATCACGTTAGAGGAATGTTTTTATCTCTACGTGGCCCAACACAAACGGCGCCAGGCAGCCGATGGTGGCGACCGAGGAGGGTAGACCAGCTTGGGGTGTTCTTCGGCGGTGATGTGCTCAAGGATGGCCGCGAGCATCCAGCCTGGAGCACTCCACCACCGGCGGCGTGCCGCGGCGTTGTGCCACTTCTGCGGCGTATCTGCACTAACGTGGGCATGCAGTTGCTGGTTCTAGTGCCTCGGCAAAGAAATTCTCCCAGTATAGAAAGTTTCCTGGGTCTTTGGCGAGCTTCGGATCCTCCATGGCCGCGATGGCCGCCTGGATCTCGTCGACCATGTCGGTGCCCTCAGGCACCAGCGGCACCGTCACACCGCCGCACTGAGCCTCTAGGTCGGAGAGCACTGGAAGTACGGAGACGCCATGTAGCCATCGTCGTAAAGCATCTGCGCCTCCAAGGCTGCAGAGACCGCCGACCGAAGCCTTTCGCCTCCGTCGGGTTGCTGGGGTACCTCTCCGCCATAGCTGCCACCGAGATCTTCTTCTCGTCACCGATGGTGGATTCTGTGGTTGGGTGAATGGGAGGTGATAGTGTGTGCTCTTGGAAACAGCGAGGGCGACGACATTTATATCCAAAAGAGGAAAGGGCGGCAAAGGTGGGAGGGGTGTAGCGGCGTGGGAAGGAAAATAGGAAACGGTGGGAAGGCGGGCTGGCGGTGGCATGCTATTACGACAACACATGGCCGACGAGACGGGCAGTCATTTCCCGGCGGTCTGTCGTGGGAGCCGAGGCGACATGATGAGGACGACTTGGCTTCACGCGCTGATAGGGCAGGGTCACAGGCAGTTTTTTTGCCGATTCCACTGCGTCCGGCGTTCTCAGGCGGTTCTTAGTGCCCCGGATTCGGCCTAGGAATGCCAAATTAAAGTTGGGCCAAATCCGGCGCAAATCGGCGTCCTAGAAACGCGACTGGGCGAATTTTTGCCGTATGGATGAAAAAATCGGCCTGGGAACGCCCTCTTAGGAATGCGGGTGGAGATGTCTAACCAGGACCTCCCCTTGCCAGGTGTCGAATAGGTCAAGCTAGATGAGTCAGTATGGGCATCCCCAGACACCAGATCGTTTATTTGCAGGTTGACATGGATGCACAGTCGTCCGACCTAAAAGCATCTCTAGCAGTTACGACAAACGCACATACTACAAATGCGGTTTGTTCTACAGTACAAAAATTAATAGATACAGTAAATCGAAATTGCATATTTAAAAAACATGACATTGGCGTCAGATTCATACGTAGGAGAGCTTTTGATCATCGAGATCGACATATGTACATGCAAAAATTGATGACACGCCCTGCATCCAAACTAGATCTACTTGTCGTTGGAGTCAGGTGTCATCGCCGGAGTAATCAACAACGAAGAAGCGGAAGTACGCCTGGTGCTCGCATACGGAGCAACGCATGGCATGTCAAAGATCATGCTACTCTGCGGTGTTGGCATGTCAAAGATCATGCTACTCTGCGGTGTGCATGAGGCGGGGATGCTTCACGCACTCCCATATGCTAGAGAAGAGGGTGCAAAGCGAGTTGAACTTCACCTCGCTTGCCACGAGCTCTTCTCTCTTGTCGTCGGTAGGAGCGGGCGTTGGTGCGTGGACGACCGGCGTGGACGCATGGAGGACCAGACAAGCGTTCACCGGGGTGTGCGAGCTATCCGCCTCAGCATCGTTGGCGACAGGGTCGATGGGCAGCTCTGCCCATGCCATCAAGGTCACACGGGTGCGCACATGCCTTCTTGGAGAGGCGCTGGAAGACCTCCTACTCTGATGGTGGCGGTGCGTGATATTGCGAGCCAGACCTCCCGCCGCGACGCGGATAACCGTCCGCCAAAATTGCCGCATAGTTTGCCGACCATGGGTAGGTGGGGGGCTGGGAGGGGGTGGATGGCGGCGATTTGTGTTCCAATGGCGGCAGCCGGAATTGGAGTGAAAGCACGGAGGTGGCGAGGTTTTTAGCGCGGGTGCGGTGGGGAAATATGAATGCGATTTACCCCATTTTGACCCGCCGCACTGAATATATGAGGCACGGATGGGCCGGAGTGCGGGAAACCGCAAAAAAATGCGGATATAGGCCGTTTGCTGTATCTGGAAAGGCCATATTTTTTCTTCGGTACTACATATCGGCTCAAAATTTTGCGGGCCAGCCTATATACAACATATTCTAGAGATTCTCTAACTACGTGCATGCACTCAACGGTGTTTCCCGCTGTCCATGCATTGTGTGCCTCCCCGGTGCCGTCCTCGCCCGCCGTCAGCGATGCGCTTGCGTCGACGTGGCTCACCATCTCCGTGTCTTCATTTCTTGCCATCCTGCGTCACGTGCCTCGTAGGATCCATCCTCGCATCGCGCACCTCGCCAGAGCCATCACATCCCTATAGTCCATGGTGGCCACCATTGCCTCGCTCGCGCGCATCGACAATTGTTTCCTCACACGTCGTCGCTCACCTCGCCCAAGAGGATTGGGTGCTCTAGAAGGGAGAGGATGAGCAGATGGGCGATGGGCATCGAGGGAGAGAGGGTGAGGGCGCGGGATGCAGCCGGGCAAAGATGACGGCAGCAGAGCCGAGAAGCAATGGGGATGGGCGAGAGGAAGCAGGGAAGCGACAAGGTCGACTCATTACTAGGAAAAGGCTATAGAAAAAAAGGTACCGACGGCGTGCTAAATTTTTGGTCCGCTGGCGCCTACCAGCTCGCGTGCATCGGTGCTATAGGTTTACCGCGGACAGATGCAGAAAGACACGCGTCAATGCTAAGGCCACGTACCCCAGCCCTCCACCCGAACATACCCCTGGCACATGGGACAGACACGCACTGGTCGACACTGGAGGGGAAGCGAGAGGCGCTCCGGGAGGTTAGGGACGGGTGTTGGTAGGTGGGAACAAAGGAGAGAGAGGGCAATATACGCTGTCGAGTGGGCCAGAGGCGGACATGCTAGAGGCATCTGCACATCTATTTCCACGCAAATGGGTCGTGATAGCCTGCAAGAGCACATGTTGGTCTGAGCATATTTTCATGGATGTATTATTTCCAATTTTTATATCGATCCCACTAGAAACCTAGGAAAATGTTTATCTATGGTGTTTATATCGCATTTAAGATGTCACTCGTCTTGAGTGAATTAACGGGAAGTGTTGAGATGGAAATGGTTGAGTGAAAAGGAAGTAGAGTTGAGTATTGAACAATACTTAAAGTAAATAACATAAAAGTAAAATAGCAAAGAGGTTGTTCGAGGTTTCCTGCAGATGAAAGGTTAGGCGTGGAGAGAAACGGTTCATGGTGATAATGAATGTGCCAGATGAATAAAATGGGATAATTGATTATTATACTTCTTATTCATATGTGAGTAGGCAAGCAATCCATATACCAACCAAGAGTCCTCTTGGTATATTCTTACCAATTCCGATGATCCTTATGCATGTTATCAAAGCCATGGTAAACACATCAGTAAAGGTCTTTCGACCACATCAAAGCTTTAAACTTGATTGTTCCTTGCTATCCTTGAGTTGTAATAGCTCCTCTTTAATATCGGCCGTGTCACCTGGGGGTCTCCGGTTCACTAGTAAACAAGTTCATATCTGTGAGATCTTAGGATCATCTTACCCGGGCCCTTAAATTGGATAACAAACATTAGTAAAACACAGATAATCATTCTCACAATATAATAATCATGACAATAATCACATATGGATGGAAATAAAGGAGGCACATCATATGTCACCAATTCCCTACATCTCCCACGCCTATGGGGATTTACTAACACATGAGAGGATAATAGATCAAAGATATAATCATATTGCAAATGAAAATCATCTCAACTTTACCGTAGTAAAACCACAATATCGTTAAAGATCAAATCAAATACAAACGAAAGTAGGTATAGAGGTCCAATCCATAATCTTATGACTATGAATCTCTCTCTCTCAGTATAAGTGTTGAATTATGGTGGAGTTGATGATCAGGAGGCTAGGGATCTCCGAAGGATGAGGTGAAGTTCATCTTTAGATCTGATCTCCTCTCTTCTAGGATGGTTTGTGGCGGATGTGTTCATATTCTACCCCCTCTCCTTCATGAAAGTTGCTTGTATTGATATAACATAGGAGACAGAGGGTCATACGGGTAGACCGTACGGACGTCCTCCAGCCGTACTGCAGGTCGCTAAGGGATCAATAGGCCCCGGATGGAAATGTCTTCAATTGGACATTTGTTCATTTAGGTGTGATCAGCCCATAAATGCTCTCGGATCTAGAGATGGAAGTTTGGAATATTTATGGTACCCTCTTTTTTAGTCTAATACAAACAAATGAACTAAATTTCTCAAAAATTATAATTTGTAAAAATTTAGTTCATTTTTTGTACTAAAGAGGGTACCCTAAGGGTTACCCACTTTCATTTTTACTTGGGTCTTTCCAAAAGTTTCTTTTACCTGAAAGTCATCACAAACAAACAAGGTTTCGCTAAGTTGTGATATTAGCGTTAGTTGAAAGATTAACAATGAAACTTGGTGAAAACTAATGGACAATCCTTGAGAAGAAGTCTCAATATTTGGAGCTATCAACTTCCCCAAGCTTAGGTGTTACTCTTCCTCGAGTGACAAAGCTATAAAGAATAATAGCGATATTTAAGCATAGAAACTCACAAGTCCAAGGTGGTATCATATTCCATCGTCACAAATCCTGCAACCCTAAACATGAGCATAATATATTTGAACAATTGCACTTAAGTTCGCTTCCCAATCGCAGTAACTCGCTAGTTGATAAATCTTAAACTTAGAAGAGTTTGTCAAAAAATTGGTTAGACTTGCGAATCAATTCTTTCAGCGCCTGTCTTTTATGAGAGTCAAATCATTTTTAAGCAAGAATGCTTCAATCAAATTAAGGGTGCACTAGTAGTGACATAGGTATGCCCTATGTGTGCATAGGGTTGGCCTACCTGGTTTGGCCCAGCGAAAGCCCACGTGACGATTCGTATATGATGACGAAGCCCATGAAGATTCGGGTGGCCTTGGCCCATGGAGGATGCGACTCCTTGGGGGATACGGCAATCCCTATATAGAAAGTTTATGGTACAAACCCTAAACCAGTAACCGACTAGATTGTATCCCGAGACCTAGCATCCCCATATAAAGGCCAGGAGGGAGCATCGAGAAGGGCATCACAAACCCTAGCACATACACCCGCCATATCTCATTTGTGCACCATCACCATCAAGGCACCCTTGTAACCTTCAATTCTTCCATCAATCAAGAGTAGACAAGCAGGAGTAGGGTTTTCCCTCCCGGGGCCTGAACATGGGTAAACCACCGTGTCCCTGTGTTGCTTGTGTGTTAGCCGACGAAGCTCCCTGTTCTTCCTAAAACCAAAGTCCATAAAATATGGGACTTGACATGTTAACCCCACGTCAATTGGCGCCGTCTGTGGGAACTCGGCATGCTGATGTGAAGGCTTCAGCGGCCCCATCGCCCACAATCTTCGATTCATCCTCATCGAAAGTACACCTCTAATTCAGATCCTCCGACTTCATGATCCACTTGCCAACCACATGCTCGACCTTTGACTCCATCGGAGATGGAGCCGACATGACAATCGAGAACCTATGTTTCCAAATCGGCAAGATCAACACTCTCCACTTCCTCGAGCAATCGATGTTACTGTCGATCGCACCCGCCTCATGGATCCCACCACCACTTGGCATCTTGAGCGAGCTCAACGCTTCTGCATCAACCTACGACACAGACATCAACAACAGTTGCGACTCTAATCTGTGCGACCCGCTGGTTGAAAAGGATGCCTATGACTCTGATCTAGAAAACTACGGAAGCAACGACTATGATAACCATTACATGTGCGCTGCCATCAATGCCAATGGTGTAACGACACTCATGACGAAACGGGGAACGAAGGCAACCGTGACAATGTCAACTCCAACCGCATCGACCCTAATGCCGACTCCAATGCCAACCCGCGACAACGTCAATGGGGGCAGCGTGCCAGGGAGCCTTGAGATCCACCTTACGGATGCTGAGTGGAACATGATCAGGGAAGCCCTGAACGGCAATCCTCTGCCGGAAAATCTATCCCGAGATGTACTAATGAGTTACCATTAGCTCATCGTAAAGGAGTACCACCACCAACATACAATGAAATCTCAACTTGATGATAACAAGATGGCATCCGGAGAATTTAGTGGCCGATAGGCGGCAATCTCCTCCATCGGTGAATCCTCCTTGAAGGGCAACATCGTCGGGGCACACAAGAGACGTTCTCAGCTGGACCACCTGGACGCGGAAGGAAGACGCGAGGCCACCAAAACCCTCGACTTATCGTTCATGTTGGTGTATTCTCGGGGTAACATGATACCCAAAACACTGCAAGTTGTGGTGATCGCTGCCACCACGTACCTACTATCGAACCATCTTTGGCCAAGGATCCATGATCCGCCGTCCATCGATCCGTCATTGTCAGACTCAGACTGGTAGAGGTTGTGCTCGAAGGGGAGCCCATCCTAGAGACAAACAAAACATCTGTGTCACTTGCGAGGAATTGCTCGACGTTGTATGCTGAGGATGACCTACCTTGACGGTGTCGAAGCCCGCAGCTGTGAGACCGCAACTATGATGCACGTGCTGAAATCACACAGCGCAAGGTCGACAAGTCGTGCACCAAACGCGCCTACTCCTCTGCGTCCTAAGGCGAATACATGGACCTTTGCATTGCCAAATGCTTCAGTCGCGCCATACGGAAAACTCAGATGCTCAGGGGCTTCAAGATGACCTTGGACAACCCAAAGTTCTGACGGTCTCTAGGAGACGAAGATCTGGCTGGATGACCACATACAATCCATCAAGTGCCATGGTGGCTGCAAAAACACAGCCATGCAATGCCTGTAACTACAGCTAAAGGGCGCTTCACGCACCTGGCTGAACAGCCTCCCCTGGCTCAGTCCGCAGTTTGGAAGAATTGGTGTATAGTTTCATCCAAAAATTTAAAGGCACCTACCAGTGAACAACGTCAATCTAAGAACTTAGGTCCTGCACCCAGAAGCCTGGTGAATCACTCTGCTCCTACATCTAGTGGTGGTACACCATCAAGAACTCCGTGGAAGATATCTCCGAGGAGCGGGCAATCGGCGCATTCAATGCTGGCGCACGCTGTCGAGAGCTCAAGGAGGAGCTAGAGTGTACCAATCCCAAAACCATCGACCATCTAATGGACATCGCCAACCGCCGGGCGGACAGACATGACGCCATACAGCCAAGCATGCTCGAATAACGAGGATGACCTAGGCCACAGACGTGACCACCGGGGGAAATGTCGGATGCACGACTACGAGGACCATGAGGAAGTCGATATGGTCGCGGTTGGCTACGCTGACAAGCGCTACTATGGAAACCGGAATAGCGGATACCAAGGCGGAAGCTACCACGACAACGACAAGACAACCCAAGTGTGGCAACACCGCACTCACAGAGGTTTTTAATTTATGGCCCGAAAGTTCATAGGCCAAGGAATTGCAGGGTCTGAGTTGCTTGTAATCTCGCAGAGGGGTTCTACTAGCTTCGCCAATTGTCGGGAGGGGCCAAATGGGGGTGAATACAAATCTAACAGCCAAACGATCATTTTAACCTGTCGAAAAATGGTTCAACTCAAATCCCATCGTTAGGTCAACTCCTCTTGCCCCATCCTATTAGTATTCCCCGTTATCCTTTGTGGTCATGGAAAGGTTTACCCCTGCGAGGACCAGATCTTCTACTCTGCTGGTCTCCAGATCGGAGCTTGTCGTTGCTCTCCTTGTGTCCCTGCCATGGCCAGTCAACCTCCCACATCTTAATCAAAGCTTGTCATCATTGATGTCACCTCATTTTTCCTAGTCGCTGTGTCAGAGCTTTGCATCCCCAGCCTAGCCTCTTGCCTCTGGCTAGACCTTCTCGCATGGTGGAGCGCGTCCAGCCGGGTATTCCGAACCTCGGGTGGTTGCGTGTTGTCGTGCACCCCAGGCATGGTAGACCTAGAAGAGGAGTTCGATGGCAACACTCTCATGGACACCATGCTGGGCACGTGTCCCTCCGTGTCGCTGATAGACTTGCTGTCGGCTTTCAGGTCTCGTTTTGAGATCAAACGGAAAGTGGCCAATATTGAGGTAATTGCACCGCCATTTGATTTCTTTGTCTGGTTTGCGCACAGCTCAGAAAGCGAATGCATTCTGCATTCTTCCCATTATTTCGAGTGCTATGGGGATAAAATGAGCTTCATGCATTGGCATCGCACCTATGGGTGGGACGATCGCTTGGAGCAGCGTCATTTCTTCTCTAAACTCGGCTTTGACGGCCTCCCTTTGGATGCTTGGGAACCGGAGGCCCTCAAGAAGGTCGTCAGTAGCCTTGTCGGCGAGCTGGTGGAGATTGTGCCACCAAGCGACAGATGGATCATCGAGGTAATGGGGTGGCTAAAAGATCTAGACACCATTCCTATAAGATGTACGAGGTGGAGATTCCAAGCAGGGCAGGATGATAGCTTAGATGGAAGAACCCGATCATCATCCACCCGCAGCAGGTTCTGGATCGGTACATGGCATTCAGGACCCCGACGAGGCGGATAGAAAGCATCCTTGTCGCCTGCAGTGTTGGCCCGAAAGGATCGATGGCACATGACCACCACCGTTCCACGGCGGAGTGCACAATTTCTATGGGGGACTGGGCATGAACAAGATGGTGGTTCTGATTTTGCTCGAGTGAAGACAGAGGTTTAGTGAATCTGAAATATTGTAGACTTGAGAGTGGAGAAGGTAGTTCGCGTGGAGATAGCTTATGTAATAGTTTGAAATACTGTAGTATGTGTGACTACTGAATTTGTAATGTGTAGCTAATGAATTTGCAGTATATGTGGAAAATGAATACGTAGTATGTATGTATAATGAATTTGTAGTATGTGTTGGTAATTAATTTGAGTGAACACCCTGCTTTATAATGTGTGTGAATAACCAAGGATAACCTCCTGAAAAGAGGGTGGAATGGAAACGATCAATGTCACTATTGCCGGGAAAATGTAGATCATGTCCTCTTCGAGTACCAGGTAGATAGATTTGTTTGCCAAGTAGTGAGCGATCTAAAAGACAAGAAATACTGCTGGTTTCCATACAAAGATTTTATGATGATCCTTCTAAGATTGTCAACTGGTTATGTACTATGCTGAACTGCTGGACCATTTTGTAGACAACACAAGACAAAATAAGAATGGGGTTTTATAGGACTGTATCCTTAGTTTACTAATTGGGACTGTGCCATTAGGACTCAGTTCATTGGGATTTCATGTTCAATCTGGCCATGCCCACGAGCCAATGTTTTCAGAGTGATCTAGTTCTATTGGAAATGCAATCTGCTGTGTCTGAATTGCTTGACAAGAATATTTACCGAGGTTTGTTTGAACTGGTGCATGATTTTGTATGGAATGTGCATGAATAAAACATGCAAGATCAGTACATAAATGTTGTCTGAATTTTGTATGCCTCGGAAAGTATGAGTGTATGACAGTTAACTGAATTCAACCACCGATAGTAATTAAATAAATAGATAAATCTTGATACTATTTCGTTACTTCAGAACTAATTCCATACTACAGTATGGTATAGCTGCATAAAAGTAGGCTATTGCTCTACAAAAGCCATTATATAAAGTTAATCTGATCTTAACTATTCTGCAATGAAGAAACTGCAGATCTCCACTAGAAAAGTTGGATGACCAATTGCCTTGAGAGGATGTAAGTTCAGTGATCATTCAAGCTCAACTGATCTTTTTCCTTCCTGCCAAACTTCGAGAGATCTGCATTGTTCATGCACGTCCGCTCCGCTACCACTTGTATTTCACTATCTCTTCACCGAACTAGTGCACCTATATACCTGACAAGTGTATTGGGTGTGGTGGAGACACAAGAGACTTCTTGTATCTTGATTGCAGGGAGAACGTACTTTCCAAGTGTTAGAAAATATTGCTAATTGCTACAATTGCACAAACGGTTGCATTTGTAATCTTGGAAATATAAAATGTTCAGAAATCACTTAGTAATGTTCAGAAACTTGTTATAAAAATTTGTACAATAAAAAATGTCATCTTGCATGTTTGCATACTTTGCATGATTTTTGTGTTGTCATTAGTATTGATCTTGTGATTATTTTATCTTGGTTGTTTTGCTTGATAGATTGTGTTGATTGTCAAGTGTGTTATTGCAAAGAGTGTACCAACACCACCAACTACTAAGGCAAGTGGCACTATCATCCATGTCCTACTATTTTCATTATACTTAGTGGAATTTTTGTAGTATGCATGATAGGACTACTATGTTACTATGCTATGCTATGTCCTATTAGGAAAATCCTTTATTCCTTCCTTAGTGAAAACATCATAGTTGTAGTATGCTTAGCCCTGCTATATATTTGGGATGGGATACATGATATGATTATATGAAGTGTTAGAAAAATTATATGTTTTATATAATAAAACAAGTACTCAATGAACCACCTGGGTGGAAAAATGATACTCAAGTTTTGGACAAGGTGGAAACAAGGGGAACCATGTTTATATGGCTATCTTTTTGTATGTGCACTAGAAGAAAACCACCCAGGGACTTAGAGATTGAACATGTTTCTCGTACAGTGGCTTCCGTGTACAACCACATGCTAAATGGGCTTTGGCTTAGTCAACTACATAGTGGAAGACCCATGCATTGGCTTCTTCAGGTTAACTAGAATTGTGTATGGAAATATATCCCTACATTGGTGCCTGGTAGACAAGCTAGCATTGTGTATTGGGAGGACTTCTATGGAAAGACTTTGTCACATTCTCGATCTGCCGGTACTCCATTTGGTGAGTACTTATTCAGCGGCCACTAGTGGCGTCAAGACGAGATTGTGTCATGTGGGTAAAGTGTACAACTTCTACAGAAGATCAAATTCTAAGTACTTAGCCGTGTCCCCAGTTACGGACAACTCTGAGCAACTAAGGCCTGAAGCTATGGAAGATCTCGACATTCCAATTTCTCAAAGTAAAACTTGATGGTGTCAACAAGGGATTATAAGCACTTGGAGTTTCCAAGGAGTTTAGAAAGATTGTCAAAAGATCAAAACTATTTTGAAAAGATAGGATAAAACTATATTGCTTTCTGCAAAAGAGCCTAAACCCTACTTAGCCAAATATGCATATGTTGATAGGTTCCACTTATTTCTACATAGTAGTGAAACTTGCTAATACAATTCAAATGTATTTACCGTTGTGGCTGTAACTTATAATGTTGCAGGTTTGTTTGATGTTAGTGAAGTGTGTTGAATAGGATTACAAGTCTACAACCAACATGATTTCCTGTGGCACTTTGAAGATGAAGGACTCCATGCTATAGTTATTTCTGCTGCATTGTAATGAGATAGCCAAATGAGCTATGTAAGATGTAATATAATATTTTATTCCTGGTTATAAAGTTGTATTATGACCTTTGTTTCTTCATATTACATCTTAAACTGTGGATGCTAGCTATTGATCCAGGGACTAGCATTGTAAACACAGGGATCTCTACCTTATTGAAGGTTGGGACCTCTACAGATGGTATCAGAGCACTGTGTTGCCTGTAGGATTGTAACCCTAGGATTGGACAAAACCCCTTAGAAAAATAGGAGTTGTATTTGTTCTAAAACTTATTTACAAACAATCTTATAAACTCTTTACTCAACCTTTTGGTTTTGAATTCTACACCTCTTCCTTTTCAACTTGATGGACAAAGCCTTCACCATGACCAAAGACTTCAACTTTAGTTTCACCAAGGACTTCAACTTAGACATCACTAAGGACTACTAATGAGAACCAAGAGACATTAGATTGCCTACCAACAACATTGATAACATGTTAGTGTATGGATCATATTGACCTATGGGGTATGACTATACTAAGTTAATTATTTCAAGAAAACTTGTTGTTTCCTTCAACTCATGAGTGAAGCTCATGAGTTGTTAAGTGAATAGTTGCTTGTTGATTGTTTGATTGTTTGATTGAACTTGATTGTTTTGGGTTGTGTGTTAGAACTTCTTTAGACCTATCCATCATTACTTATCCCTATCAAACCAACAGATGCCTCCCCGACATGCCAACCCCAACCAAAACAACAACAGCACTCCCGAGATGTAGCAGTTGATGACATGTCAAGCTCAACTGATGCAGATGATGACGCAGTTTATGAAAAATCAGAATCAGAACAACATCACCAACAATAACAACAATCAAAATAATCCTCCAGCACATGACATGCTCACCAGGTTTCTGAAACTAAGGCCTGCAAGGTTCTCTGGAACAACTGATCCAATGGTAGCCAATGACTGGTTACGTTCGGTGAACAAGGACTTAGTGATTGTTTGCTGCACCGACGAGGAAAAAGTTAGGTTTGCAGCATTTTTTCTTGAAGGGCCAGCAGCAACATGGTGGGACAACTTTTAGATCACCACTCCCCTTGAGGATGTGACTTAGGCTATTTTTGAGGATGGTTTTTGTATAGCTCACATCTCATCTGGAGTGATGAACTTGAATAAAAAGGAGTTCCACAATCTGAAACAGCGTCACCTCAGTGTTGCTGAGTACATTGAAGAATTCAACAATCTGGCACGTTATGCACCGGATGAAGTTGATACAGATGCTAAGAGGAAAGAGAAATTCCTCGAAGGACTTAATGATGAGTTGAACCTGCAACTGTCTGTTGCCTATGTCCCAACTTATCAATCACTCTGTGACAAAGCCACCATCTTGGAAAACAAGATGAATCAAGTTGAGAACAGAAAGAGGAAGCATAAACTCAAGTATCACTCAGGGTCATCACAAAATAAGCGTTCATTCAAAAAGAGCAATGAAGATTATGGACCACATCAGCATCATCACAATAACAATGGAAGTGATAATAATGGGAATGATACTGACAATGGAGATTACCTTGGTCAGAACCAACATGGCAATTCTAGGAAGAAAGACATTAGCCAGTTGCAGTGCTATAATTGTAAGGAACTTGGACAGTATGCATCAGACTGTCCAGAGAAGAAAACGAAAAAGGATGCTAGAAACTCCAATGGAAATGACTCCAATGTGACCCAGGAAGGACATGCGAACCATATTGACATGTATGGAACCTTTGAAGAAATAGAGGATGTGGATGTCAGGAATTAGTTAACTCAGAAGAGTAAAATAAGGATTCCTTGTTTGGATATCAAGTATTGAACCCATAGTCAAGTGAACCATCAATGTAACCCTACAACATTTCTTTTAAGGGTGGTAGTACCCTAATTGTCTTCAAGCCAACTTGTAACCCTAGCCTTTCCAAATCTCGGGACGAGATTTCTTTTAAGGGTGGTAGTCTGTCACATCCCAAAATTTTGCAAATTTTGAAATATGGAAAAACTTAAACAAAATGAAAAACTAAGTCTTGGAAATTCAGAGGGAACAAAAACTTTTTGACTATTTAATATAACTCCTTCAAAACAAAAGTTAAATAAAACAATTTTGGTTGTGAAGTTGTATGTATGTTTTCAAAACCTCAAAATCATGAAGCATGCATGGTTGCATTTTAAAACTAAGAGAAATAACTTACTTCTCAAAGTTGAATTGGCCACTTAACCACATGAGACTTTGGATATATTCCATATTTAAAATATACAAAAGAACTCCTAAGTGAGCTAAAAAGATAAAGGGCAAAATTATAAAACCATAGAAATTAGTTTGACTCTATTTGAAGCTCCAGATAAAATGATATGAAATTTATAAAATATAGGAAGAGAAATAAAGTCAAGTTAAGGCAAAGACTAAGAACGAAATAAAAGTATTCTTAAATGAGTGATTATGATAAATAATAAAATTATAAAGTTAAGGAAATTGATTTGAACCTTTTTGGAGCTCTAAATCAAAATATATGAAATAAACAAGAATTGAGAAAATATACTGTATAGGCCTACGTGCCATGCTCAATTTTTTAAAATGAATTATACTTTATTAAAAAAATTATTCCAAATATTCTAATTATAGTAAACTATTAACTTATATTTTATATAAGATTTTCTGAAAAGTTTGGTACAAATTTAATCAAATTAAAGAGACAAATTAAAAACTAGAAAATAAACCAGAAATAGAAAAGAAGAAAACGTTTAAGGAAAAAAAAGAGAAACAACACCAGACCAAGGCCTAATCAGCCCTCCATCTCACTCTATTTTTTTCTTCCATTCATTTTCTTGTTGGGCCAGTTTAGCCAAGCCCATCTAATCTTACCCAACACGATCAATCTTTTTCCTCCTAGATAGAGAGCACTACATGGCGGCTGTACGTTACCAAGAACCATGTCACCTCTTCTCCTCCTCCTTCAAGGCGTTTAAGACTCCAAAATGAATCGTCATCAACACAAAAAACGTTTGGAATCAAGTGGAGGTTCCGTTCAGGAAAGTAATTTCGCATTTAGTTGAGTAAATACACCAAACCGAACCGGTGCTCCGAACGTCATCCGTTGGTGTAACTCTCCCGATCTCTCTCCACGGACCATCTTAGCAAAAACCGAAGCGAGCACTGTATTCCCCTCCTCCTCCATCACTTTCGTTCCTAAATTTTCTCGAGAGGAGCTTCATAGAACACACACGAACCATGCCAAGATTAGCCTAAAAACGTAGTTCATCGTCAGATCTTGTCGTCCACGGTGAGTCCCCCTTCGATTCCTTCTACCATAAGATTAGTCTTGATGTTGCCTACCTTCAGGACATGATTGTTCATCATATTGTTGTAGTTGGCCACGCTGCAGACGTCGCATGTTGCTCCAGCCGTGAATTGCCGTCACCGTTGGAGAAGAACGAGCTCTAAATCACGTCCAGTAGCACCGCGTCGACGTCCTCTACGCCGTCCGCATCTTCTTCTACTCCGGATGCGTCCCTAGCGACGGGAACGGCAACGCCAAGCCCATGCCCGCAAATCCGGTGAACTTCTCCGGCGAGATTTTTCGGTAAGCCATCCTAGACCATTAGATTTTCATCTAAAGGTCATCATAGATCACTTAAACAAAGGGGTATCCTTGAATTAGAATCTGCCAAGTGTCATATCTATTCCTATTTTCGGATTTTTAGACATAAGAACACACAAACTTGTAAAAATCATATCTTTAGTTCTGTATATCCAAATTTAGCAAATAATATGTCTATGGATTCACAAAAACGAGTATAACACAGTGGATACATAATTTGGTATTTTTGAGTCAGTTAAAATCGCGTTTTATACAGAACTATTTGTGTAATATTTTGAGTATAAAAATTGTTGTGTAAATTATTTTTAAGTAAATCCTTTTGCAAATGGTTGTATATTGAACCCTCTGTACAGTAAGACCAAAATATAATTTTATTATGGTATAAATAATACCGTGGAAATTATTTAGTGAGAACATACTTTCTAAGTGTTAGAAAATATTGCTAATTGCTACAATTGCACAAATGGTTGCATTTGTAATCTTGAAAATATAAAATGTTCAGAAATCACTTAGTAATGTTCAGAAACTTGTTATAAAAATTTGTACAATAAAAATTGTCATCTTGCATGTTTGCATACTTTGCATGATTTTTGTGTTGTCATTAGTATTGATCTTGTGATTATTTTGTCTTGGTTGTTTTGCTTGATAGATTGTGTTGATTGTCAAGTGTGTTATTGCAAAGAGTGTACCAACACCACCAACTATTAAGGCAAGTGACACTATCATCCATGTCCTACTATTTTCATTATACTTAGTGGAATTTTTGTAGTATGCATGATAGGACTACTATGTTACTATGCTATGCTATGTCCTATTAGGAAAATCCTTTATACCTTCCTTAGTGAAAACATCATAGTTGTAGTATGCTTAGCCCTGCTATATATTTGGGATGAGATACATGATATGATTATATGAAGTGTTGGAAAAATTATATGTTTTATATAATAAAACAAGTACTCAATGAACCACCTGGGTGGAAAAATGATACTCAAGTTTTGGATAAGGTGGCAACAAGGGGAACCATCTTTATATGGCTATCTTTTTGTATGTGCACTAGAAGAAAACCACCCAGGGACTTAGAAATTGAACATGTTTCTCGTACAGTGGCTTCCGTGTACAGCCACATGCTAAATGGGCTCTGACTTAGTCAACTACATAGTGGAAGACCCATGCATTGGCTTCTTCAGGTTAACTAGAATTGTGTATGGAAATATATCCCTACATTGGTTCCTGGTAGACAAGCTAGCATTGTGTATTGGGAGGACTTCTATGGAAAGACTTTGTCACATTCTCGATCTGCCGGTACTCCATTTGGTGAGTACTTATCCAGCGGCCACTGGTGGCGTCAAGACGAGATTGTGTCATGTGGGTAAAGTGTACAACTTTTGCAGAAGATCAAATTCTAAGTACTTAGCCGTGTCCCCGGTTAATGACAACTCTGAGCAACTAAGGCCTGAAGCTATGGAAGATCTCGACATTCCAATTTATCAAAGTAAAACTTGATGGTGTCAACAAGGGATTAGAAGCACTTGGAGTTTCCAAGGAGTTTAGAAAGATTGTCAAAAGATCAAAACTATTTTGAAAAGATAGGATAAAACTATATTGCTTTCTGCAAAAGAGCCTAAACCCTACTTAGCCTAAACCCTACTTAGCCAAATATGCATATATTGATAGGTTCCACTTATTTCTACATAGTAGTGAAACTTGCCAATACAATTCAATTGTATTGACCGTTGTGGCTGTAACTTATAATGTTGCAGGTTTGTTTGATGTTAGTGAAGTGTGTTGAATAGGATTACAAGTCTACAACCAACATGATTTCCTGTGGCACTTTGAAGATGAAGGACTCCATGCTATAGTTATTTCTGCTGCATGTAATGAGATAGCCAAATGAGCTATGTAAGATGTAATATAATATTTTATTCCTGGTTATAAAGTTGTATTATGACCTTTGTTTCTTGATATTACATCTTAAACTGCGTATGCTAGCTATTGATCCAGGGACTAGCATTGTAAACACGGGGATCTCTACCTTATTGAAGGTTGGGACCTCTACATCCTTCCACCAAACCATCACACCTTAGCCCTGGTTGCTCCCAGGAGCCATCCTAGAGCTAGGACAAGGGGAAATCAAGGCCAAGCTATAGCTCCAGTAAATGAAGACCATACTACAGCAGTAGGAGCTGGACAGTGGAAAGAGGAGGAAGGGAAGGCAGTTGTATCAAGACAAGCACACATCTACAACACCAACATCATCCAGTTGGTGAGTCACAAACAGATCATACCATCTATCTGTTTTTATTAAGTCTTTGAGCATGAATTGTTGGATAAATTGAATCCTCAGAGATACACCCAGGTGGGGTGTATACTCATCACTGGATATTGTAAAAGCCACAAGAAATATCCTGTTCCATCTACAGTTTAGGTAATAGACAGTGCATCTTTGACCAATCTGGTACCTACCAGTTTGCATCTAGAGGAAAGTAAATCCCTGGATGGGTGCTATTGGGCACATCCCAGTTATGGGTAGCACCTCAGTAGCAACCAGCATCAGAGTTATTCCTCTATGATAAAACCACAAGTACAACTTTCAACAAATTAGATAAGCTAATCATTTTCCCAAAAGATTTAGAAATCAACCATAATCTTACTGTCATAAGTGACAGAGTGGATGATCACTCGATCATATCCATACAAGATATCAACTGGACACATTCTCTAAAATAAGCATCACCAAAATGGTGAGCAATTAGCAAACATGCTCTTAATAATTTCATCTATATTGTAACAGTTGCTTATTTAAAGTAATTCTTAGTAATACACCCAAGTGGGGTGTATATTCATCATTGAAGAGATACAAGAATCAAGTGCTATCTTGCCAAGATCTATAGCAAAGTCTCAGGTTATGCATCATAGACCAAGCTGGTGTTTTCTAGTTTAAAACTAGATAATAGCAGATCTACTGATTAGCTACTACAGGGCACATTCCAAAGAATGGTAGCACCTCTGTAGCAGTTCTATCCTTTATCAGTTTACAAACACAATAAAGCAACTATCAATAGTCATTCAAATCATTTTCCTAATATCCTTAGGAATCATTTACTTAAGTCATCTATCACATGTTGTATCTCAGTACACACAAGAGGATTCCAACACGATGCTTTCATTCAGCAGCCAAGATTTAATGACAGCAGATCATGCTAAACATTATCATGTTGTTGTATACATTCCAAGAAGGCATCACAATAACAGGATCATAGCAGCAAAAGCCATTATAAATAGTTGGCAACATGAACAATAAGGAAACATCCTTCTATTGCATCTATCAGTAGTCAAATGAAAAACCCTAAATCATTATTCTAGTTAATTCACTCAGGAATCAGCTCATTCCAATGGCAAGCTACTCAGTACATATTCTGGATCATTATCATAGTACCCAGATACACATGTATCTAGATAACAAGAGAATTAGATTCACACAATATTCAACCAAAGAAAAACAACTGCCAGGGATACCAAAATCAACATGGCATCAAATTTGTCACAGTTCATCCACATAAAAAATTACACAGCAAACAACTTGAACCACCACTGTTATCCACAGCTAAAGGGATGAACCCTAATTAGGAGCCTATCTCCGCAATCACACAGAGAGCAGAGAGGGGAAATTGAGAGAAAACTTACCCGTGGTCCTCGCATAGAGGTTGAAGAGGAAGCAGTTGGGGTCATCGGTGGCTAGTACGGCACAGTGGCACAGAGAGCATGGTGGCACTCGACCTGCACCAAGCCGCAACCTGTAGTCCATCAGTATCCCAGAGCACCACCGCTAGCTCAAAAAAAAGTCGAAAACCTAGCACCAGAAAGAAGATAGGGGCGAGCTGTTATAGCCTTAGAGGCAAATCGGACTGGAGGGCCAAGTCGTATAGAAGGAGGCGGAGCTCCGGTGACCGGTGGTGATAACCGGGACGGTCTACACCGTCGGAATCGTCGGGTAACAATGGCGACGGCGGCCAGAGAGGAACGAGAGGGGAGGGGTGTAAGTGTCGCGTGTGTGCGGGTGAGAGGAGAGGAAGAGAGGGGTGGGCTGTGGTCTGGATGACCCATGCCAACTTAGATGGGCCAGGCCATCCCATGTACCAACCCAAAACAACCCAAGTCAAATAAAATAAGAAATGAAATAAAAGTAAAATAAATAAATTACCAAAATAACCTTTAAACATTTCTAGCTATAATATTTTTATAGAAAAATCATAAAAGTATATTTAATATATTAGAATTATTACCAAAATAATATCCACCTAAGAAAAATATAACTTTACTTATTTAAGTTAATTAAATGAAAATAAAGATTAAACACTATTAAATCTTAAGTGAAATTTCATTAAATAAGAAAAATCCTAAAAATAAATAAAAAATCATTTTTGTGTATAAAAATAACTTTACTATTTTATAAAAATACTAACTTAGAGTTTTTAAAAATAAAATATAAATCAAATAATTAAAGACACTTAATTCTTTGAAGAATTTTATAAAATTAAAGGTAAGACTTATAAATAAATAAAATTCATTTTTAAGATCTTGAATAAATATATTTTAATATAAAAATACTATATATATTATTCTAAAACATTTAAATAACATTAGATAATAAAACTCATTTACTTAGTTTACTAAAATAAAATAACCACTTTGTTAATTCTTAAAATTATTTCTTAAGTAAGAAATAATCACATTTTCTTATAAAAACACTAAAACCTTTAAAGTTTGATTACTAAGTCTAAATCCATAATTAAAATAAAACTTAAATATAACTATTAGCCTTTAAATGTTTTTAAATCTTAAATTCAAATTAAACTCCTTTTAAATAAATATAACATATCACTCATGTATAAGATGATGAATAATCTTCATCTTTTCACCACTCTTAAAAATGACTCTAAACTCGAATAAATTTATAAGATCATGTGATTATGCTCCCATTAATAAATTGCATATTATTAAATTTATCTTTCACTTAAATTAAAGGGATCATCCTTAATCATATTTGCCAAAACCCTAAAACTAGATACTATTCTAAAACTTATCATATCTTACAATTCACTTCTATTTTTATAGTTAACTTTGGTTTAAACAATCATAAACATCTCATTTGAAGTTTATTCATGTTTTAAAGTTAACTTTAGTCACTTGTATCATCAATTAAAATATGATAACTTAACACCATTCATAACCATCACCAACCCTAATGTAAGACCTAACAACCCTTAAGACTAAATAACCTTAACTAAATACTAGTTTCTTCAAATGTTATTCTTTTTGCCACTTCACACAAACAAGTCTATATTAGTTTCTTCAGCTCTTAAGAACTCAACTCAAGGACTTTTTATCCTAGTCACCAGAAAACAACTAATCATAATCACATTACTCTATCCGTATTTGTATATTTTGGATTGTTAACACTTAAGTTCCTTATCAATGTCATTGCTTATAAAATAAACTTAAAGATAAACCCAATCTTAAAGAAGATACCTAAGGTCAACTTATTCAAAATACTAAGGTTTTCACTTTGGGAATTATAAAATTGCATAGCATTATTTATGCATAATAGCATCTTGCTTCTTTAAACATTAGTCCTTACCGGACCAATGATGATGATTTCAGATATTGGATCTTCTATTATCTCAAAGCCCGTGAGTGCATAATCTTGCAATCAAAAAAGGCAAGTTCACACTTGCTCATGTCCTTTGATTATTTTCTGTAAAGTATTTTACAAATCCAGTGTTGTCATCACCTGCATTTCAAAAAGGTCAGAAAACACTATTTTCATAATAATATGATTATAGGTTATTTACCATAAGGTAATAACCTACTATGAAAGTTCCGGTGGTAAAGGAACATATTATCTAGGACTTAACAACCAATGTCGCCAGTGATTCTTGCGCCGTATATTACGCGTTAGCCATGAGATTTGGAATGGGACGGAGAAGTCAGCTAGATCAGCTCCCTTTCGCATGCATTGGACACTGTTCTGGGCATTTGTAAGTTGCAGATCGTGGGTATAGCCGTTTTATACGAGGAAGTCTACCGTGGATCTGGGCTTACAAAAGACAGATATCTAGTGTTAATGGTTGTTGTGTATACAATTATGGTATAGCCGTTTTATACGGGAAAAAGTCTACCTTGAGTTTGGTCATCCAAAAATTGTGGTGTATGCGGGGTCGCGGAGAAGGACAGTGATTGGCTTGGATCTTAGTCTAGGCCTCATAGCAAGGAAGTGTGAACGATCCTATAACTCGGATGTGCAACAAAGCTAAGATCTCTCATGGGTAAAGTGACGCACCTCTACAGAGTGTAAGAACTATAACATGTTACTCCCTGTTCCGGGAAGGAGCTGCGAACGCTGCGGGAAAGGAACTCCATGAAAGTTCTGGTAAACCCGTGAAGGCTGATGGACATAGCTTTTCAGAATAAAAGCAACCTTTTAAGAAATGTTTACGAAAACTTGAATTGCCTACGACCTATGGTCTGTGGCTATAGATATCGCATCAAACACTTCTCTTTAGTGAACTTGCTGAGTACGCTCGTACCCAAAGTATCTTCTTAACCCTTGCTAGATCTCGGAGAAACCAATGGCGTTTCCAGGAAATAAGTCACTTGAAGAGTTAAAGATATCTAAGGGAGATCAACGGATTCAAAGACCTTACCAGAATCTATCGAAGACAAGCTGAAGCGTAGAATAGAAATAAAACTCCTAGAATCTAGAACCTACTTCTATAGAATAATACTATAGTAGTACTTTCAAGCCTTATACATATATTAATAGTAGTACTTCTAAAGTAACTCCGAGTGGATCTTTCTGGTTCTTTCTGTATAATATTCCTCACTGTTCGAGGAAGCTATCTGGATCTTTTGTAATATGCTATATGTAATATAAAGTGTTGTATTGGACCCGTGATGTTTCTGTTGTACCACTCTGAGGGATATAATGCGGATGGAATGGTGTTCCATTGGTGTTATATCAACGACTATAGTGTACTACACCATGCAGTGGTATGCTGGGTCACCGCAGTATCTATCTTGAGTTAGGACATGAAGTGTTTGAAGAGAAAATTAAAAAACCTATGGAGCTTTATTTGCATGCTAATAGCAATGTTATTAGTATGAATTCTTTGAACACCATTATTGCTAATGCTATGGAAACGTCTAAGCTTGGGGAATCAAGTTTTTATGAAAATGATCTTTTTAGTTCCCCAGCTTTGGAATATAGCTATTCTATTGCTTATGATGATACCAAACCTCCAATATATGATGACTACAATGATGAGTATGATATTTTTAGTCCACCTACTATTGAGGAGAAAATTAATTGTGATTACAATATGCCTCCTATATTTGATGATTATGGTGATGAGAATAATAATGATAGCTATTTTGTTGAATTTGCTCCCACTATAATTAATAAGAATGACTATGCTTATGTGGAGAGTAATAATTATTTTATGCATGTGGCTCATGATAAGAATGTTTTATGTGATAGTTATATTGTTAATTTTATTCATGAGGATACTGAAAGTTATTATGAGAGAGGGAAACATGGTTTAATGTATCTCAACAATATTAAGTTTCCCCTCTTTATGTTGAAAATCTTGAAGTTGCACTTGTTTTGTTTTCCTATGCTTGTTGGTTTGTGCTTTCATGACTTGTTTCTTTACAAGATTGCTATGCATATGAAGTGGGTTAGACTTAAATGTGTTTTGAATTTTCTTCTTGATGCTATCTTTTACTTCAATTCATATTTCTTATGTTAGCATCTTCTCAAACTATCAAGCCTAACTTAAAGGCGTTAAAGAAAAGTACTTGTTGGGAGATAACACAATAGTTTTCTTGAGTCTTGGAAGTTATTACTTCAGTAATGATCTCTATTTATCCTTTTTGTTTGCTTTTTGTGCCAATAATAACCTGTAATGAGAGGGAAGTAAGATTTGGGGAGTTGCTGTCCCGAAACAGATTTTTGTGCTCCACCATAAATATTCGTGAGGAATCTCTGTAGGTCGGATTGAGCTAATATTTTGGTAATAAATCCCCCAGTTTGTTAACTAACTTTATTTAGTTTAACACTTTTTTATTTGAGCAACATAAGGTCTTCAAAAAAATTGGTTTCTACTTGCTGGTCTGTTTTGACAGATTTCTGCCATTATTTGCATTTGTTTCTTATTGATTCCTTTTTGGGTTCTTTTTGGGAAATTGAGATTTTTGAGGGAATTGCTACAGTTGATTTTTTTTTAGTGAAAGTTTTGATGTTCTAAAAGCTAAACCCAAAGGTCTATTATCTTTTGAATACACTAATATTGCTAATGAAGATTGTGTAAAGTTTTGTATGAAGGAAAATCAACAGGTGTAGAGGAAGAATGATGTAATGAGACGAATAATGGACAAAATATCAATCTTGGGGATACCACCCCATTTCACACCAAGAAATATTCAAGAGTTACAAGCGTCAAAGCTTGGGGATGCCCAAGGTATCCCCTTCTTCATTAATAAAAATCTTAGGTCTTTCTAGACACTTCGTTTTTATTGCTTCATGCGCAATTGTGTTGTTCTTGGAGCGTCTTAGTTTTATTTTTTGGTTTTTGTTTGATTAGTTTGCTTGAATAAGTTGGTTGGATCTCAGCACACTTGTTTTGGAGAGAGACACATTCTGTTTTCATTGCCTAGAACACTCTAGTTTTCACTCTTGTTGTTCTGTGAGTATTCACTTTTGCTAGCACTGTGTTTAGCCTTAGTTTTCTTATGATTTTTGTTTAGAACTTTTTAGTTCTTATTTGTGGATTTGTGAGACAATCTCACTGATCATTATTGATGATTATCTTTGTGAGTTGTTTCAAATAAGTCGATTGGTGTTGGAAAAGAGTAGAAAGTTTAATGCTTATAGTGGTACAAAAGAAGCTTGTTTTGACTATGGCTTAGACTTTATCATGTCATTCTAGATGTTGCTTTGAACTTATGCTTAGTAATTATTGTTGTAGCATGACTTGTTCCAAACAATTAGGATTGCTCAATGTGCCTTAAAAGAATCATGCGTTGTTTTAGCATATAAAAGCATAGTATTATGGTATTCTCCTTTGATGCTTTGTTTCAGTTGACTTGGCACATGCTCACATCATGTTATGACTATGAACCAGTCACCTTAGCCTCTATGATCATTTAGTTTTTGACTTGTAGTACCACTTTATTCTTTGATAAGTAATGTTTTGTCGCTCTGCATGATTATGGCCATTATTGCTCTCTTAGTTGGTCGCTCCCAGTCTTTTGCTAGCCTCCACTTGTACTGAGTAAGCTCTACTCATGCATCCAACTCCCAAGAAACCAAGTTATTCCAAAGTGTCCACTATAAATTCCTATGCATGGTGTGTTACACCATTCCAAGTATATTCTTGTTTTCATCTATCTTCCAAATAACAAGTATTTTGTTATGTGAAAACTTAGTGATTAAAGCTCTCACAAACTTGATGTCACACTTTATTTTTATTGCCCCTAATAAACTTGAACCATTGTGTCATCTATGTTTTATATGCTTGCACTTATACGTTGGAATTAGCAGAACCGTGCTATCACGGGGAACGCTTTCAACATTGCACTTGTACTTTGTACACAATTGATATCATGCTCTTTTGTCTACGGATGTCGCCGATGTGAAATAAAAGGGGAGCTTGTAAGTCCATGGAGTTGTGTATGTGTGTTAGAGAAACGCCTAGACCGCTAGCCTAAGCCATGCCTAATCATGGTGGAAACTTGCAGCATCAAAATAATGACATCTATGAAGCTTTCTTCTTATAAAAAAGAGACATATTGAAAAAAATGAAAGAGAGAAAAATGGACCATTTCCCATGGTAAATAAGAAGATTGCTGAGATGTTCATTGTCTGCTTGCCTTGTCATTTTGGTTATGGGATAGCTCCTGTACCATGTGCAAGGGGTACCCCGTTGGCGGTTCTCTATGATACACATGTACTTACTATGAAAAGAACTTACAGGTGACTAAAGTTGAGTAGCATGAGGTGCGGCCCTCATATTCAAGGGACATGAGATTGCCAACTTATACTTTGTCAAGCATATACTCCATAGTTTGTTATCTTTAACCTTAATCACTTCAAGATGCTTATGATAGGGGCAATGAGAGCTAAGAGCTAACAAGTACCATAATTTTTGGAAGCTCTTTTTGAAACTTGAAATCCTTGCTTTCCTTTATGAAGGGCTTTTCTTCCACCATTATATTGATTCTCCACCTTCTATCCTTAGGCACCAGTTAAGAGAGCATAGTTGCCATTCTTAGTTCTATGTGCATTGTCCCAAAACTTATTGATTGATGCATATTGTTGATATTACTTGTTCTTGTGCTATTTGTATCTAGTCACTCTTAGGAACTTTGAAGGTGTCCTATGCATCTATTTGATACTCCATGAAGGATAAGCTGAATGACACTATGCTATGTTTTCTATATGTGAAACAAACAAATGTCTTTCAATGCATTGTTATTCATGAATCTTTGTGTCGTGGTATTGCATGGTAGATGCTACTGGGGGTAGCTTACGTAGAGGGAGCAAGGCGACGTAGAAGAATCCAGGAGCGATATTGGCACACGATGTACCTAGGTTTACGTCCCCTCGATGGAGGATCGCTACGTCCTACTGCCAATCCAGTATATGATTATAGATTGGTTTACAAGGGAGCCTCCATAGACGGAGAGGGATACTAGATCTAATCTAATGTGCGAGAAGATGCCCCGTGGAGGGTGCCCCTGGTGGCTTTATATATGCAGCCAGTTAGGGTTTACAAGGGTTTTGGTGGGCTCTATTTTGTATTCGCCGTCTTGGTCCTCCAGTCGGCGAGTCGCCTGAGTCCAGTACGTGCCAGTCGCTGTATTGGGCGAGTCGACCCACTCAGGGCTAGGTTTCAGTCGGCCCGATCCAGCTGGCGACTCCGCTTTGTGGGTATACCCTGATTGGTATTCCCCCATCAGTAGTCCCCGAGCGCGTTGTGATTCGACGCAGGCTTGAGGCACGGTGCGGAGAGTCTTAACGATGGGTCGTGGCAAATCGGTGACGAGCTCCTGAACAGATAAAAGAACCGTGAAGCGAGAAACGGTCGACATGAGCCAGTCGGTGATGGCCAGTTGGCAAAAGACGAAGGGAGTCGGTGAAGCCGCCAGTTGCGGCGAGTCCCCGGTCGTGGAGCGTGCCGAGTCCCCGAGCGCGGCAAGTGGCGAGGTCGAGCCGGCGAGTGCCAAATCTGGAGCGCACCGAGTCCCCGAGCGCGGCGACCGGCGAGTGCCAAGTCCCCGAGCGCGGCAAGTGGCCCTGTCTATAGTGCGCCGAGTCCCCGAGCACGGCGAGTGGCGAGGTCGGGCGACCAGCGAGTGCCGCTGTCTGGAGCGTGCCGAGTCCCCAAGCCCGGCGAGTGTCGAGGTCGAGTGACCGGAGAGTGGCGCTGTCTGTAGCGTGCCAAGCCCCCGAGCGTTTTGAGTCCGCGATTATGTTGATTGCGCTGTTTTTGTTAGCGAGTCTCTCGTCTTGGCCCGGGGGGCCTGTCGCATGGCGACTCCAAAGATGGCTCTCGACTTAGCGTTCTTCCTGGACGATTCGAGGCTCGGTTTGCGAGTCCTCGTCCACAGTACTTGGCCGTGCGAGTCACACTGTATAAGGTTGAGGAGGACATGGTACTGTTTGTGTAGCACTGCCATTTGTCTTGGCCCGAAAGGCCAGTCGAGCAAGGAGAGTCCAATGATGGCTCTCGGTTAGCGTTTTTTGTGGACGATCCAAGGCTCGGTTTGCGAGTCCTTGTCCGCACTGCTTGGCCATTACGAGTCGCTCTTTCAAAGGTTGACAAAGGCGGGTAGATTTTTCCCGGGGGAAGAGACACCCAGTGGTGAGTCCATGCAGCGTGGCATGCGACCCTCTCTGGCGACTCAGACGATGAAGGTCCCTTAATAGGCGCGGCGTACGCATTTGACGTAGCCGGAAAGAATCGACACGGTGGACAACGAGTCGGTGCGACAGAAGTATGGTCACACTTTGGCGAAGTCGAAGCGGCGGACACGGAGTCGACGCGGCGGAAGTACAGTCGTGCTATGGCGAAGTCGACGCAGTGGATACGGGGTCGACGCGGCGGACGGAGGTTGTGCTATGGCGAAGTCAGCGCGGAGGATACGGGGTCGACTCGGCGGACGGAGGTCGCGCTATGGCGAAGTCGACGCGGCGGACACGGGGTCGACGCGGTGGACGGAGGTCGCACTATGGCGAAGTCGACGCGGCAGACATGGGGTCGACAGGGCGGACGGAGGTCGCGCTATGGCGAAGTAAACGCGGTGGACACTGGGTTGACACGGCGGACGGAGGTCGCGCTATTGCAAAGTCGACGCGGCGGACACGGGGTCGACGCGGCAGGACACGGCGGACGGAGGACACGCTATGGCAAAGTCGAAGCGGCGGACACGGGGTCGACGCGGCGGACGGAGGTCGCTCTATGGCGATGTCGACGATGGCGAGGCCGCGAGGGCGATGTCGCGATGGCGATCCCGCGACAGGCGAATCGGCGATGGCGAGTCCATGACGGGTGAGACCGTGACGGACGAAATCGACCAGATTTTTGTCCATCCGGAACGGTGTAAACATACTTTCTTCATCGTCTTTATGCACATGTAACAATAAACATGGATTAGATGCTGAATAAATAACAACAAATATCAATTTATAGAGGATGGATTAGTCGGAAATCAATTTTCCACATCCATGAGCCAAGCGTTCCTGATTCTAGGCCATCGCCGAGGCCGCTGGCGACACGGCATGTCCGCCTTGCTCTACCGCACAAGAACCGATTTCATCTAGCTCTTGTCGGTCGCCGTGGAATCAATTGCCCAGCCGTCCAGTCTCCATACGTATAACAAATTGCATGCAAGTATCAGATTTAAATATAATAATCAATGAACAATCGACAGGAGACGGATTGACTTAAAACTAGATATAGGGGAACGATCAGGGTGTGTTTGGGTGTGTTTGGTAGACAGTATCTACCCAGAATCTCCCGTCTCAACCAAGATTTTAAATAATTTACGTGTTTGGTAGCCCGTGTTTCTCTCCTGGACACTGCCCACCGCATACGAAAAAAGGGTCTCAGCCCTGCCCGGTAGAGAAGCTCAAAACGAGCTTCTGAACTCAGCCTAGCAGAGTCCATCCCGAAAAATCCCCCGCTGTGCGACGCAGCCCGCTAGGGGTCATGGCCCGCAAGCCTCGAGCAGTTCCATTCGCCCCCGCAACCTCATCTCTCGTCAAAGAGCCCCGTCGCCCAGGCGTCCACCTCCTAACGCCGCCATGGCCTCACGCCGCCTCCAAGCTCCACACCAAGCGCCTCCTCATGCCGCCACGACCTCCAGCCATAGAACCAAGCTTGAGACAGATGGGGGCACCTAGCTCCGGCGACTTCCCCCACGACACCAAGCTATTCTTGAAGTGCCACAGAACCAAGCTCTGTCGGCCACGACACCAAGGTCCATCGACCTCAAGCCGCCATGGCCGCCAACCATGGTAGCAAGCTCCACCGCCAAGTGCCTCCAGCCTCCTCCGTCCAGAGCCTCCACGGCCAGCGCCACCTCCTCCTCAACGGCATCACAGCAGGCCGGACATGCCCCGATCTGTAGGACGAGCACTGCCTCCGGCACCTCTGTGAGTAGCTCGATGAGCAGGACGAGCATCGCCCCGGCCAGCGCCCACACGGCAAGCGTCTCGACATCCAGCCACGACCAGCACCACCACAGCCAACCACGGCGAGCGCCGCCACAGCCAGCCATAGGACCTGATTGCGTTTTTATTTTTGTTGACAGGGACCCGATTGCTTTTTATTTTGTACATAGGGACCCGATTGTGTTTTATTTTTGCACTTAGGGTTTTTGTGCAAGTATTGGACCTCCTCAACATTTCTTCCCTCGTACAACCCACCAAACAACAGACACACTTAACATGTCTCAACTAAAACGAGCCACCAAACACGTATGAAAATCTAAGCTCAACCTAGCTAGGGTCAGCTTGTATGAATGAAGATAGCTATTCTGTGCTAGCACGGGCTACCAAACACGCCCTCAGTGTACGCTGGTCTTCACGCGCGCGTGGTTTTCCAGATTGATGTGTGCCCGCGCGTGCGCTTGGCCGACTGACCGAATCGATTTGAGGAAAATCGACCGCCGCCTGATATCGATGAAGAATTCTAGCGGGCTGAGACGGATGATCCTGTTGATGGCGAGCGATCTCGCCCGGATTATCACCCTCCAAGCGTCACTTGCCCCATGGTGGGCGCCAACTGTCGTGGTATTACACGGCAGATGATACTAGGGTAGTTTACGTAGAGGGAGCAAGGTGACGTAGGAGAATCCGGGAGCGAGATTGGCACATGATGTACCCAGGCTCACACCCCCTCGATGGAGGATCGCTACGTCCTGCTGTCAATCCAATATATGATTATAGATTGGTTTACAAGGGAGCCTCCGTAAACGGAGAGGGAGACTAGATCTAATCTAATGTGGGAGAAGATGGCCCGTGGGGGTGCCCCTGGTGGCTTTATATATGCAGCCAGTTAGGGTTTACAAGGATTTTGGTGGGCTCTGTATTGTATTCGCCGTCTTGGGCCTCTAGTCGGCGAGCCGCCTGAGTCCAGTACGCGCCAGTCGCTGTATTGGGCGAGTCGACCCGCTCAAGGTTAGGTTTCAGTTGGCCCGATCCAGCTGGCGACTCCGCTTCGTGGGTATACCCCGATTGGTATTCCCCCATCACTTTGTTTGTAACCTTTCATGTTGCATGCATAGTTACTTTGTCTTATTGTTAGAACTCTATCTTTCATGCTCATGTTTAGAGTTTTTTGATCCCAGCTTTCAATGCTTGCAAATGGTCTGATCTTGATTTTGATGGTGCATGTCACCTTAAAAATTATTCTTTTTATAACTTACCTACTCGAGAACAAGCAGGAGTTAAGCTTGGGGACGCTTGATACGTCGTAAACGTATCTATAATTTTTTATGTTTCATGCTTGTTTAGTATCCACTTTGCTATGTTTTGTCTACACTTAGAGGTATTTTTATACACTTTCTGGAACTAACCTATTGATAGGATGCCACGATGCTAGTTGCATGTTTTCTGCTGTTTTTGGTTTCAGAAAGCTAAAAAATGAATATTCACGAAATTGGACGGGACAAAAGCCAAAGTTCATATTTTTCCCTGAGCGATACGGAAAATTGAAGACGAGACGAAGGAGGACACCAGGGTGGCCACACCCTAGGTGGGCGTGGGCCCACCCCTAGACGCGCCCACATGGGGTGTGGGCCCCCTGGACCTCCACCGACCTTGCCTCCTTCGCCTATAAGAAGCCCCCGACTCAGAAACCCTGGAGAATCGACCACAAAGCCAAGAAAAGTTCTGCCACGCTGCCGCCATCGAAGGGGAGATTCGGGGACAGAAAGTCTCTGTTCCGGCACCCTGTCGGGACGGGGAAGTGCCCCCGGAGCCATCTCCATCGATCTCCATCACCATCTTCATCACCGTTGCTGATTCCCATGATGAGGAGGGAGTAGTTCTTCCTTGAGGCTAAGGGTTCTACTGGTAGCTATGTGTTCATCTCTCTCTATGCATGATCTTGTTGTGGTCATGAGCTTTGTAATCAAGTAGATCTACGTTGCTACTCAAGTGCTTTAATAGATCTATGATTTTCCCCACGTGTGTAAAAGTGACAGTGTGCACGCCATGTCTGGCACTTCATCTAGGTTACATATATATTTATCATGAGTATATTTTGAGTTGGTTGTCTCTATGAAATTGTGGTGTTTGTTGGAACCATATAGTGCTCCAGGTGACAGTGTGGGGTTATCTAGATTGGGAAAGGCAGACTTTGAGGTGTGCTTTTGTAGCCCTACCATGGATTAGAGTTCACCAACCGGAGAGTAGTTAAGAGTAGTATCATAAAGAGAATATATTTATTGAGATTGTTCACTAGTGAAAGTATGATCGCTAGGCCTTGTTTCTAAACATTGAAATACCGTTTTCATCTAGATGTGTTGCATTTTGCTTGCTTCCATCTGTTTGTTTCTAGTATTTTACTCACCGTCAAGCTCTTTTCTGCACCTTTACCACTTGTATTTCACTATCTCTTCGCTGAACTAGTGCACCTATACACCTGCCAAGTGTATTGGGTGTGTTGGGGACACAAGAGCCTTCTTGTATCTTGATTGCAGGGTTGCTTGAGAGGGAATACATTTGACCACTTCCTCCCTGAGTTCGATAAACCTTGGGTGATCCACTTAAGGGAAACTTGCTGCTGTTCTACAAACATCTGCACTTGGAGGCCCAACAACTATCTACAAGAATAGAAGTGCGTAGAAGTTGACAACAGGAGTACTCTTTGCTCAAACATAAAAGGTTTTTCACAATGATAGCTTTCGAAGTAATACTCATTTAGATAAGATTCTTGTGCAAACAAGGAAGATAAATAACATGATTGAATACATCATCATATGAATGCTTGAAACACAACAACTCAAATGCTTGCTGGAGATAGAGAGGAATAGGTTTACTGACTCAACTTAGAAGTAGAAGAAAGGGCCTTCATAGAGGGAAGCAGGGATTTCAAGTTCATAAAGAGATTTCAAAAGATTATGGTACTTACTAGCTTTAAGCTCTCATTGTCCCTATCATAAGCATCTTGAGGTGATTAAGGTTAAAGTGAACAAAGATGGAGTATATGCTTGATAAAATATAAGTTGGATATCTCATGTCCCTTGAGTACGAGGGCCGCTCATCATGCTACTCAACTTTAGTTACCGGTAAGTTCTTGTCATAGTAAGTACATGTGTATCATAAAGAACCGCCAATGGGGTACCCCTTGCACATGATACAGGAGCTATCCCATATCAAAATGACAAGGCAAGCAGACAGTGAGCATCTCAACGATCTTTTTATTTGCTATTTGCATAGTTTTTATTGAGGATGCTTCACAGATTGCTCACTATGGTTATGCTGCAAGTTTCCACCATGATTAGGCATGACTTAGGCTAGCGGCCCAGGCGTTTCTCTAACACACATACATAAATCCATGGACATACCCTTTTATTTCACATCGACGACATCCACAAACAAAAGAGAATGAGATCAACTGTGTACAGTGTACAGGTGCAATGTTGAAAGTGTTCCCCATGACAACATGGTTCTGCTAATTCCAACGTATAGGTGCAAGCATATACAACTTCAATGATACAATGGTTCAAAATTATTAGGGGCAAGAAAATAAGGTGTGTCATCAAGTTCGTGAGAGTTTACTAACTAGTTTTCACATAACAAAATAATTTTTAATTTGAAAGATAGATGAAGCTTGAGAATTTACTTGGAATAGCAATAATGCTAATAGGTAGATATGGTGGACACAAATGTCAAAGGTTTTGGTTTAAGGGGTTGGAAACATGAGAAGTATGCCCTCTCAAAACATGTTTTTGGCTAGCAAGGCTGGGTAGCAAGCAAAAGAGTTGAAGGAAACAAGCGAACATACAAGTGATAAAGAGAAACATGCTATCTTCCTTGAAGACACAAAAGATCTAAAATAAAGAATACTAAGCTTATGAGCCAATCAAGAAATAAAATATATGATAAAAAATACTTGTAAGTGCTTTTCTCTTTTCCTTTCAAATCTCACAAAGTGCTGCTACTGACCAGAGCTCGGTTTGCCAAAACCAATTTAGATCTACTTGATGCTCCCAAAGTGATACCAACACTGATCAACAAGATCAATCATATAATAGAGATTGCAAACTAAAATAATAAGTGCAAAAAGTAAAAGATGAGACTTCTCATTAATATTCCATAAAGGCACTCATACCAAGGGATACATAGATAACCAACTAAAGGAGAGATACTTCCACAATGCAAACCGATCTATAAGATAACTTCTCTACCAAGGATATGAAACTACTAAAAAGGTAAAAGATAAAATATAATGATGTGATACCGTGGCACTCCCCCAAGCTTGGAACAAGCCAAAGGGATTCCAAACCTGATGACGAATTACTCCTTCGGTGGTGGTGTTGTTCCCTTGTTTAGGGTCAGAAACCCTCCAGCATCTTGCAAAGCCTGTTATTCTGTTCTTGAAGTATATCCACCTTCATCCTTAGAGCATAGTACTTATCACAAAACTCATCAGTGGTTCGAAGGGCTTCCACTGCCTCAGGGCAGGATCTGAAGTCTGGAATGAAGGTCATGATACCCTGCATATTATGAGAAAAAGTACGTCCACTATTAATTGCCCCTACAAAAGTAGGTTTCCTTGCCCTTGATCCTGTGGAAGCTTGTCCCTTAATGCATGCTGAAATGTCCTTTACTTTCTCCTCGATGATCCAACCCATGTCTTCGTTCCTAGCAACAATCCTTTCTTCTTCAACAGACTCCTTACCCTTGTCGTTGGCGGAGACCATGGCGCCTCTAAACTTGAGAGTACTTCTTGACAAAAACAGATCGAAACGAAAACACGACGAGAACACGATATACGAACCTCGGGGGATCCGGGGGGTTATATATTATGAAGTTTCACTGCATAAGGAAGGTACTGTGAAAAAACGAGGCGGAGACGGACTCCAGGGGGCTGACACCCCCTTGTGTCGCGGCCAGCTAGGGCTCGCGCCACTGGTGGGTGTGTCTCACCAGGCCTCCCTTTCCTCCTATGTTTCGTCTCGTAACCTTCCCTATGTAATAAAAACATCTAAAGTATAAAAAGATAAGGTTTTCATGAACCTTCAGTTTGCAACACTTTTACCTATTCAAAGACGGACTCTACAGATTCCTTCTCTCCATCTCCTAAAAATTCCTTTCATACAAGGATTTACACAAACCTCATTGGCAACATTAGTGTATGCAAAAAACAATAAACCTCTAGGTACAAATTCAACTGAAATCCACCACAACAAAAGCTATTGTAGCAACTTCTTTCGAAAATCTCAAAAAGAATCTGAAAGGGAATCAATATAAGAGGCAAATGCAAATGATGGCAGAAATTTGTCAAAACAGACCAGCAAGTAAAGATTGATTTTTTCAAAAAATGTTTGTTGCTCAAATCAAAAAGTACAAAACTAATGAAAGTTGGATAACAACTTGAAGAAAAATCACAGGAAATTACATCTCCATCCGAAATACTGAGCTCCTTCACGAATTTTTACAATGCAGCACAAAAATCTGTCCTAGGATAGCCACTTCTCACAACTCCTCTACTTCTGAAAAGTAGTTGATCTTGACACAAAAACCAAAACAAAAAGGATAAGGAGCGGTTATTACTGAGTTAATAACTTCCAAGACTCAACAAAACTATTGGGTTATCTCCCAAGAAGTACTTTTCTTTAATGCCTTTAAGTTAGGCTTGATAATTTCAAAGATGCTCACATAGGAGATATGGATTTGAAGTGAAAGAGAGCATCAAGAAGAAAATATCCAACACATTTGAGTCTAACCCACTTCCTATGCAAAGGAGTCTCATGAGAAAACAAATTATTGAAACAAAAGGCCACTATCATAGGAAGACAAAACAAATGCAACTTCAAAGCTTTCAACATAAAACGGGGAAACTTAATATTATTGAGATGCATAAAACCATGTTTCCCTCTCTCATAATAACTTTCAGTAGCACTTTGAATAAAGTTGAAAATACAAGAAACAACTTTATCATCAGAATGAGCATACTTACAATCATCAAAAAGAGGCCTAAGGTCATAAAATGGATCAATAGAAGCAAGTTGTTCAACCCTGAAATCTTCATTAGGCAAACTATTTTCATAAGGAGCTTTAGCAAATTTGGAAAATTTAAACTCATAAGAATCTCCATCAAACCTAGTTAAAACTTTCTCCTTCTTACAATCTATAATAGCTCCACAAGTGTTCAAGAAGGGTCTACCAAAAATGATAGGACAAGTTTTACTAGCTGCTGAACCAAGCACTAGAAAATCAGCAGGATATTTAATCTTACCACAAAGAACCTCCACATCTCTTACAATACCAATAGGGCAAATGGTTTCATCATTAGCAAGGTGAATAACCACATCAATGTCCTCAAGGTCACAAGGACCAATTTCATGAATAATTTCTTTGTAAAGCTCATAAGGAATAGCGCTAGAACTAGCACCAATATCACATAAACCATAATAGCAATGATCACCAATTCTAACAGAAAGCATAGGGACACTAGTTTTCCTAGCTTTACTAGGATAAGAGACAATATTGGAAGTGTCTTCGTAGAAGACAATGTGCCTAACTTCTACGTTTTTAGTGACAAGATCTTTCTCAATGGCTACTATAGGTTCAATGTATATTTGCTCATCAGGTTCCACAGTTTTCTTTGTACCTTTGTTAACCACACTAATTATCATAGAATACTCCTTTACCTTAGCTGGGAAAGGTGTTTTCTGAACATAAGGTTCAGGCAAAGTATGATCAATAGTACAAACTTCAGTATTTCTAGCAGGAACATGATTAACAACATCTCTATAAGGTGCATGGTACTTATTCCACTTCTTTTTAGGAATTTCTATATAAGAGGCAAAAACCTTAAAACAATTGGCAATACTTTGAGAATCAAGACCATACTGAGTACTTGTCGTGGGAATGGCCACGACAAATGCTGCAATCGGCAGCGAGTAGTAGAACAAGGGGCAAGGGCGTCCATCCATCTGCGGTGCGAGATGAGGGCGGAGACAGAAGGGTTTACCCAGGTTCGCCCCCCGAAGGGTAAAGACCTACTCCTGCTAGATTGTATTGATGAGAGAGTACAAAGGGCGAGCTCGACGGCTAGGCGGCGAGTCGCAGGGGGTGTATGATGGAACGTGTCCTCTATGCGTACCCTAGGGAGGTTTATATAGGCTCACCTCGCTAGGGTTTACAGATCTACAACTGAATTTGTTAAGGATTCGGAGGATACTTGACCTAATCCAACTGGGCCTAACCATGCTTCTAGGCCTCCATCTTCCAGTCGCTTGGCTCCTTGTTAAGTCTTGATCCAGTCGCTGTCCTGCAGGCCCACTCGCTGGAAGCTTGGGTCAGTAGGAAACCGTTTCATCCCCATTAGTAGTCCCCGAGGCCGTCGTTGATTCGTCGCAGGTGTTTTTGGCAGTCGGAGTATGCGGGTCCAATTTGGATGCCCGGTCGAATCGGCGGTGGACTCCCTAAATGAAAGAGGGAACTTGTTATCTTAGTCGCAATAACGACGGCCAGTCGAATCGCAGCACGGCGAATGGGTCGAGAGTAGTCGAATTACTGCTATGGTGATCAGGTCAGCGAGCAGTCGAATCGCAGCTAGGGCAATCTGGTCGACGAATCGTCGAGTCGCTGAAGCCAGCGAGTCAATTAGGCGAAGTTGGACCGTCAGCACTGGTCAAACTAGCCGTTGGGTAATCCAATGGTAATATCGGCGTAATCACCGGGCGGTAACGGTCCTCCGAAAATGGCGGGTAGCAACCGTTATATAATTGAGTGATGGGCGCGGAACGATCATTCCCCACATTTCCTCCAATATCGCGCGCCTCCCAGTCTTCCATTCCTCCATAGCAAACAGAGCGATTCCGAACGATCCACGACTCCAAATGCTTCGACTGATGGCACCTCCGACAGAACCATGCGGGAGATCCAAGTGCACGAAAGTGCTGCTGAGGTCATTCGAGGAGGCGGGGATCCTCCACGCTGGGAGATGATGCATCCCCGCGGCCGGCGAAGTGGTGCCAGATTCGCGCGAGGGAGAATTCATTTACTTCACGAGCTACCTGGAGAGGGGGCTTGGATTCCTCACCCGCCTCTTCTTTCGCCGCTTCTGCGCCTACTACGGCATCCAGCCGTCAGACCTAGGACCGCACAACATCGAGCAACTCGCCATCTTTGTGGCATTTTGCGAGTGCTACCTAGGCTGTCAGCCATATTTCCCCTTGTGGCAAGATCTGTTCCACGGGAGGATCGGACGTGAAGAGGCAGGCGGCCCAATGCTGGCCACTGGCGGCCTCACCTTTTAGTTGAAGTCGAAGGCGTCCTTCTTTGATCTGATGCTACCGAAGAAGGCGGCAAACGAGTGGAAGAAACATTGGTTCTACGTGACTGAGTCGCTGCCGGACGACGAGGTGGCGCTTCCGATGTACTCAGTCGACCGGCCCGAGCCCAGTCGGCTCCAAGTCACCAAGCTCCCGCTCGACCAGCGGATGGAGGTCGACGAAATGCTGCAGACGATACGCAGCTTGAAGAAGAAGGGCCACCAGACCATCAATCTGTACAATTGCTGGTTTGGACGATGGCTAGTGCCCCTGGCCAATCGTGCCCAATACATGTAAGAGTACACGGGCAAGGACGATCCGAAGAAGTCCTGCCATGCCGAGTGGAGGCTGAACAATTACACCTTGGCCTTGAAGAAGATCACCAAGGCAGAATACCTCGACGCGAAGGCCGGGGTTGCCCTTTATACCGCGAGGCGCAAGGATCCGACGGTAGGTCCTTACTTTCTTGTACATTTAGCAGTCGCGGATTTGCAGTAGCAGTTCGTGCTAATCGCCTGTTGTCGTGGCAGTTGTTCCAAGTGGTGGAAGGTTGGCTTCCGCCCACAGACGACGAAAATTCGAACGAGTCCATCGAGGATGATGGCGAGTCTTCGTCTGACAAGGGCGGCGTCAGAAGTGATGATGGCAGCAATGACGAAGACGACAATGACGATGATGATAATGAAGGGGCCGTGGAGGTCGCTGCACCCACGGTCCATAAGACCCGGGGGCAACGACAATGCGATCTCGAGGCCAGCAAGAGCCTCGAGGCTCACAATGAAGATGATGACGAGATTCCCGAGTTCACCTCGCAGCGTGAGGCTACGCCATCAAATGAGAAACCACCACCGAAGAAGAAGAAGGGGCCAACCAAGCCAGCGTCATAGCCTCAGTCCGTGAGTAGCTCCGAAGCTACCGGCGCGGCCGAGGAAGCTGGGGCCAGCGTGCCGGCACAGGCGACTACGACAGCCGGTGCGACCGTGGTAGAGGGTGAGATTCCACTGGCATCACTGCCATTTCCCTTTACCATCGTCAGCAGGCTCGGGGCCGCCCCATCCGCGGGTGCCTCGCCAACGAGGGGAGCTGCCGTAGCGGCTGCCGCGGACCCTCCTGCCGCGGCTTCATCCATGAAGAAGCCCTCTGTGACCTGGGTCCATAGCATGCTGGAGACAGGTCTCAGTCGGAAGCTGGGGCCAGAACTGGAGAAGCCAGCGAGTATTCGCACCAGCGCCCGTTTCATCCCAGTCTCCAAGTGAGTACCTCTTTGAAATGTCCAATCACCTTATGTTTGTCCAGCGAACTTAATGACATCGCCATGTTACAGGACTGGTGTGAAGAATATAGGACACCCATCGGTGGCCAAGGTCCCGTTGGGTGCCCCGGGGGTGCAAGTCGATCCCTCGAAGAAGAGGAAGAGCGATGAAGTCATGACGCCTGCTGAAGGCGCAAAAAAGGCAAAGGGCGACGAGGTCGTCACAATTTCGGACGAACAGGTGGTCGCCCCGAGCGAAGCTCCGACTGGAGCGGATGCAGCCTCGAAGGCCACGGTGGACGCAGAGTCGCAGTGGGTGGAACCTGTGGTGTTAGTCGGGGCAACGGGCCCGACCTCGAGTGGCTCGGGGCTGCAGTAGCGACGTTCCGTCTCTTTGTAGAAAAGGCCTCTGCGGTGAGTGCGTCAACGCCATCGAGCTAGGTGCCTGAGGTCGTCGGCACGGAGGTCGACAAACGTCATGGGCACACTCCGTTCATGCTCCCGTTGGTGGATGCAATGGAACTTCACAGCATGCTAGGTGCCGCCATCCAGGTATGTCCAGTACCCGAGGATAGGGCCACTGAATTTCAGCGGTCGGATCCTTATTGATTTTGAGGTCCAGTCCCCGAGTGTCTAGTCGCTGAATTTTAGCGGCTAGGCACTTAGGAATTTTTTTGCTATCCAGTCCCCGAGTGGCTAGTCGCTGAATTTCAGCGGCTAGGCACTTAGGAATTTTTTTGCTGTCCAGTCCCCAAGTGGCTAGTCGCTGAATTTCAGCGGTAGGCACTTAGGAATTTTTTCGCTGTCCAGTCCCTGAGTGGCTAGTCGTTGAATTTTAGCGGCTATGCACTTTGCGATTGTTTCTCTGATTGGTTGTTGTTGTGCAGGGGCTTCAGCGCGAGTCGGTGGAGCGATTTGCTGCCAAGGAGCGGCTGGAAAAGGAGCTCCACTCTGTCCAAGGGACGAACGAGTAGCTTCGGGCGACTGCCAGTAAGTGTTTGTTGTGCTTGTTGTTAGACGTGTCGCTTGCTTTCTTCGTATTCATAGTTTTGCTGATGCAGAGGGTCATGCGGCCGTAGTGGAGGAGGCTCGTCAAGGCATGGTCCCGACGAGTGACTTGACGGCTGCTCAGTCATCCTTGAGCGACGCGGAGAGGTGAATCTCTGACTTGGAGCGGGAGCTCAAGGAGGCAAAGGCGGAGGCGACCTCGGCGGATGAGAGGGCCAAGGCAGCCGTTGCTGCTGCTGCTGAGGAGCGGAAGATGTCAGATGCACTCGTCGCCGGGCGGCAGGATGACCTCTCCGGCCTGTAGGATTTCATCACGGAGCACTATCGCCCGTTGATTGGTGAGCTCTTTGTTCCTTGGCGAGTACCCGAGCATGCGAGTCGCTTTGATTTGCTAGAGCCTTCCTTACTGTTTGCTTGTGTGTTGCAGGGACGGTAATTGATGACGTTGCCGAAGCGCAGTCATATGACGCGCGGCAATGCGTCACCACGCCGGTTGACTCTGCCGCTCTATCAGCGACCTGCATTCGCGCGTACCTTCAGGAGATCTCGCCCACGGAGGTGATCCCCAGCAACCTCGTTGAAGTCTGGCGCTATCTGGAGAAGGCCCCGGCTATTGTTGAATTCATGTCGCGGTCAGCCATTTGTCGTGGTGCTACGACTGCACTGAGCCTTGGGCTCGCGCACTTCCCCGACGACGTCGACCTTGACAATGTCACCAGCGGGTACCCTTCGTCGACGAGCACGGTCGAGATCGCCGAAGTGTTAAAGCTGACCGAGCGGGCTGCGGTGTACTCCGACCGGGTATGGGCGATGGGTGACCTTATTCCGTACCAGGAGACGGTCGTCGCCCTGAACGAACCCGAGCCGGCGCACCGCTACTTCAAGGTGGAGCAGCCGTTCCGAGCGGCCATGGTGGGTGCTCTCACGATGTACCCCTCGAACCCGTGGGTTCATTTTATCCGCCGCCGCAGGAGTGGTGGTGCCTCGTCGTCGAAGCCTGCGGAGTAGTTTAGTTTGCCGAGTGGCGTTAATTATAACAGATATGTAACTGTCCTTGTAAGCGAACAAATTTGTTGCCTTAAGGAATGCAAAGATGCTTTTGTCAATGTTTTGATTTGATTTTTGGTTGTGCGAGTCCCCGAGCGCGTCCGCCCTTTTATGGGGTTTACCTTGTTTTTATATATATGCATGTTGTTTAAACTATTAGTAAGTTGCGGTCGACTCGCCATGGCTTGGAAAGCCACTCGCATGGTGACTCCAAGGGGTGCTCTGTACTTAGCCGTTTTCCCAGGCGCGAACGGGGTCGGGTGGCCGAGTCCCCGAGCGTGGTACTTGGCTGTTATAGTCGCATGCCCGAGGTAGATGAGGATGGGGCGCGTTGTATTAGGCGCGTCGCTCCACCTGATCCGTAGGACCAGTCGCGTGGCGAGCCTAGGGCGCGCTCTCATACTTGGCGTTTTCCCTAGTCGCTCGAGTTTGGACTGACGTCAGTCCCCGAGCGTGGTACTTAGCCGTTCGAGTCGCCGCACCAAGGATGTGGAGGACTAGGTCACTGTGGGAAGAGAATGCGATTGTCTTGGCTCGGAAAGCCAGTCGAGCGAGGCGAATCCGATGGGGCTCCGGGTTGGCTTTTTTCGTGGACGACACAAGGCCTGACATTTTTCAGTGCTCTCGTACCGCACTACTTGGCCGTGCCGGTCGCGTGACCAAGGGTTGACTTTCGCGAGTAGCATAGCGCTGTTATTACGAATGCGAATGGCACAAGGTATGGAGAGTGGACACAATTTGTGCGAATCAATTTTCTTTATTTCATAGCGGGTAGGAGGTACATGTCTGGAGTTCTAGGAGTAGAACTTCCGTAGGAGGTTTACATTCCATGGCCGCTTGACGTCGAGTTTTCCGTTGCCTCAGATGTCAATGAGGTAGTAGGCATCATTGCCTAGGACTCGCCCGATGGTGAATGGTCCCTCCCAAGGGGGAGAGAGCTTGTGCATGCCCTTCTTGTCCTGGATCAGACGCAGTACCAGGTCTCTTCCTAGAAGGTGCGAGTCCGGACTCGCCGGCTGTGGTAGCGGCTAAGTCCTTGCTGGTAGATGGCGAGCTAGGTCGCGTGCTTCATCGAGCTGGTCGACCCCATCCTGGCGTGCGAGCTCGTTATCAGCCTCTGCGTAGTTGACCACCCGTGGCGAGTCGTGCTCGAGGACGGTTGGCATGATGGCCTCGGCACCATACACCATGAAGAAGGGTGTGAACCCTGTCGACCTGTTGATGGAGGTGTGAATTCCCCAGATGACGGAGGGGATGTGAAACCCCCGGGATCAGAGCTAAACAAATCCCAGACCTCCGTCTGAAATAAGCTTAACCTTGAGCTCGAGATATCCAGTGAAGAATCGGTAACACGACAGTGACCCTACGACACAAAAATTTATTACAGCAAGCTCATAACTGAGCAAAGAACCAAAATATTACAAGCAGGGGTCACTGACCACAAACATCAAACAACAGAAGGAAAATTATGCTATTAAGTATAGCAAACTTAACAAATGGCCTAAGAGGCCTGAAGCATAACGATGACGTCCCAGCCCATAGATTCCAGGCTGCCGGCCAAGAACCCCAAGCTACCCGTCGATGTCGATGTAGTACCAAACTGATCTTCAGGGAAACACTTACTCTGCCAAATGTATCAACAAAGCAAGGGTGAGTACAGGGTGTACTCCGCAAGTCTTATGGCTGGTGGAGTTTTTTGCATAAAGCCATCTTTGTTTATAAAACAAGAGAGAGAAGAAGCTCGTCTATTTAGAGTATTTTAAAAAGGGATAAGAGAGCGACATTTCTGAAATATTGATCATCATCTTTTGATATCCACCAAGTCATCATCATCTCCTGAACTAGGATCACCCCCTCGTACCCATGAGGAAGCATCCTTAAGCACACGTTGAACTGCCAAGTTTTACGATTAGGTTAATGTTATCTATGATCTTGAGTCCGGTCGCCAAGTCGTTCATAACCGTGAACACGGCTTTTCGAAAAGATTATTACCCTGCAGGGGTGTACAACTTTACCCATACGTAGGAACCGACTCTTAATGCCACTTGACACACTTCCTTGGTGTGCTGGCAGAGGGTGGTTGACCACGACCTTTACCTTTCTTTCGCCGAGACCATTAGTCACGCAATAAGTATGGTTCCGCCGTAACGGGTCAAATCCCGAAGCCGGTACTTAAAGATGTGAGGCGAGGTTGGTTCACCAGGGGCTCCATCGACCCCAAGCAACCCCGGCCACGCTTACCTACCTGTTATGAATGCACGTCCTTCGAGAAGATCTAGAATGCATGTCGAATGGGACGCCCGAACTATGTGACTCATGGAATCTACTAGGCAAGTTAGTTAGTCATGAGGTTGTCCAGGCCCCGTGTGGTGTTATGCTCGTCTTGGTTCCAAAGGCAAGAACTCAGGTCCTAGTGGTGGCGAGCATGGGACTAGAAAAACCACATCCCACCGTGGCCTCCCATACAAGCCTTAGCATGTTTAATGTCATATCAATGATCTCATCTCATAGCGTTCTCCTGTCATACTAGATTATCTGCATCTGATACATCATCTGGATGAACCAGACTCAACAACTATGCATGGCTAAGCAGGACACAGATATAAGCTCTAGCAGTGCACACAAGCCAAACCTAGTTATGCTAGGAGCAGTGGATCAGGTAAAATAAGCTCAAAGGGAGTAATGCAATAGATAGGTTACTCTATCTTTCGGTAAAAGACCACAGTAGAATCGTATGCAACATGGCAAGAATAGAAATACGTTTGAAAACATAGGATTATATCATGGTGGGGCTATGCTTGCCTTTGCCAGTTGATAACAGATAAGCAGATCTTCGGAAGCTTGTACTTGACTTGGTTACAGTTGGTCAATTATTGTTCTTCGATCTTCGACGGTCTTGATCTCGGTCTTCAATCTCGATCTTGATATCGATATTGTATTCTACCGGGAAGAACCAAACACCAGAAAGAAAGGGAAACAATCAACATATGGCATCGGTGCAATGCTCAAGCAAGTATGATGATATGACACGTTGATTAGTACTGAAATGTAACCCTAATACATGATCGGCAATTTAATAGGGGTTCCGAGGGGTGAAAACCCTAACTCGGGGAAACTCCGGATGTATATGAGAGGGGTTGGTTTGTTCTCCTAATTAAACTTGTCATGAAAGTTGATTAGCAATGAATGATTATAGTGTAATTAGATAGAGCTCATTTTTCTGAACATTTTAATATATTATTTGTATTTTTCTGACTTATAAATAATAAGTTATTGATTTTACAATATTTAAATAGATTCTGAAATTATTAAAACAATTAAAAAGGTTTATTGACTCACTGTGACACAAAGCTGACATCAGCACAGGGTCAGGGGCATTTGTCACCGGGGCAGAACTTAACCCCAGAGACTGACTGGTGGGCCTGAGGGCCACATGGACAGGCCACGCTGGCAACACTTGAGCAGTGTTGACGAGGGCGCCACGTCGTGGCCACGCAGACGCCACGCAGGCTCGCCAGAGACACGTCTGCCAGCGGTGGTTGGCGGCACTAGAGGGTGAGCGGGGATGTGCGGAGGGGCGGGTTTGAACGAGCGCTGCAGCGCGAACCTAAAGAGGGTGGCACCGCTCGAAAAGGTTCGCCAGAACAGTGGCTACGGCGAGGATCTGCAGCGGCGCATATTGGTGATCGACGAAGGCACAGACCAGAGAGATAGAGGAAGCGTGCGGTGGTTCCTAAGAACCACGAGCTCACCCTGGGGCGAACGGTAGGGTCGGCGAGGAGAGGGGTGGACGGAAGCGATGGCACAGACGGCAGCGACGGTCGTCGGGCTTGGGGAAAACGGGTCCGATTCCGGCGTTGCAGACCATCCCAGCAAGCGTGCTTCGCAGAGGAGGTCGAAGATGAGATGGCGAAGCTGATGGCACCCTCAATCGAGCGCGGGGAGGTCGGGAGCGAGATCTAGCTCGAAGCAATGGCGGCTAGGGTTTCGGGTCTACGCGAACGGGGCAAGGGAGAGCTCCAGAGAGAGGGAGTGACCAGGGGAGAGATAGAGGCGTGTGGCTGCTCCTTATCCTCTCATCCAAGCGGAGACAGCCATCACGGCGCACCAGCGATGATCGACGACGAGCGGCGCAACAGGTAGTTTCTTGCCGCTGTCGAGGAAGACGACGGAGCTGCCGACGAAGCGGTATGGGCCGCACTAGGCTGTCTTGGGCCGGGTGCTGGGCCGTTGGCTGCTGCACATGCGGAAGAGTGGGAAGGAAGGAGGAAGATGGGCTGGGCTTGGCTGCTGCTGCTGCTCTTTTTTTATCCAAACTCTTTTCTTTTTCTGTTTTCCATTTCCTGTTTGTAATTTCAAATTCAAATATTGTTTTGAACATTTCACAAATACCAGAGACTTTGTAATAGTGTATAAAATATTGAGGGGACCCTTTTATTCAGATTGGGCTCCACACTTTTGTATCTTTTTTAAATATCAAAACCTTTTGAATGTGTTTGAGAGGATAAGAAGGAAACTAGGGTTTAGCTTGACTTTTCTTAATGCACAATTTCAAATATGATGCTCATGAATGCACAAACAATCCTAATTACTATTTGCTAAAAACTATGGTGTTACAGGGGAGCTCTTCGACCTAGCACCCCGGAGTTCGCTCGAGGGGAACTTGTAGTCGCGGCTTCAGGCCATGGAGGATGCTCTTGTTGGCGCGTTCCGCCTGGCCGTTGGATTCCGGGTGGGCGACTGAGGCGAGGTCGAGGTGCCGTTGTCTGTGATGATGCTGTGCGGGAACCCGCAGAGATGGATGAGATCGCGTAGGAACTTGGTAGCGGTCTTCCCGTTGCATTTGCGGACTGTCTTGGCCTCCACCCACTTTGTGAATTTGTCGGCTGTGACTAGGAGGTGGGTGAAGCCAGAAGGGGCCTTCTTGAAGGGGCCTACCATGTCCATGCCCCACACGATGAATGGCCAGGTGATGGGGATGGTCTTGAGTGCCGAGCTCAGGACGTGGGTCTGGTTGGCGTACTTCTGGCATCCGACGCAGAATTGGACGATGTCGACCACGTCGGCGTGCATGGTGAGGTAGTAGAAGCCGTGTCGCATGGCCTTGGCAACCAGGGAGCGAACACCAGCGTGGTGGCCGCAGTCGCTAGCATGGATGTCTTGGAGGATCTTGCGACCTTCTGCAGGTTGGACGCAGCATTGGAACATGCCAGTCACGCTGCGTTTGTGGAGCTCGCCATTGATGATGACGAAGGATTTTCAGCGACGTACTATCATCCGGGCCTCCGTCTCGTCAGTGGGTAGGGTTCCTCCCTCCAGGTAGGCAACGTATGGAGCGGTCCAGTTGCTTGGCCCGGCGAGCATGGCGACTAGGGCTGCTTCTGGTTGTAGCGGAATTTCGATGTCGATCTCTCACGGGGGAGAGACGGATGCTTGGTGAAGGTGTCGAGGAAGACGCCAGCGGGTGGCACGAGGCTGGCCGACCTGATGCGGGAGAGGGCGTCGGCTTCCTCGTTCTTGCGCCGATCGATCCACTGAACGGAGTAGCCGGCAAAGTGGCATCCCAGCTAGTCCACGTCTTGGAGGCATGCCTCCATGGTGGGGGAGACTACATCGCAAGTGCCGGCGACTTGCCCGGCGACGACGTCGGAGTCGCCGTAGCAGCATAGACGATTGATGTTCATTTCCTTGGCAGTTCGCATGCCGTGGAGGAGCGCCTCGTACTCGACCATGTTGTTGGTGTAGGGGGTGAGTCGAGGTACAGGACGTAGCGCAGCTTGTCGCCTTTTGGAGATGTGAGGAAGATCCCTGCCCCTGCGCCATCTGCGTTCTTGGAGCCGCCAAAGTGTAGCGACCAGTAGTGGAGGTACGGCAGTTTCTTTGGCTGCTGCGCCTCCTCCCAGTCGGTGAGAAAGTCTTCTAGAGCCTACGACTTGATTGTCTTGTGCGGCTCGTACCTGATGTTGTGGACTCCGATCTTGACGGTGCACTTGGCGACCCGCCCGGTCTCCTCGCGGTTGCGGATGATGTCCTGCAACGGTGATGAGGAGACAACCATGATTGGGTGCTCCTGAAAGTAGTGCGACAGTCGCCGCTGGGCTCTGAATATCGCATACACCAATTTCTGGTACTGCGGGTAGCGCTAGCGCGACTCGGTGAGGACTTCGCTGATGTAGTAGACAGGTCGCTGTACCGGGCGCTCCTTGCTCTCTTCTGGCCGTTCGACGACCATGACGGTGTTGATGACTCGTTCAGAGGCCGTGACGTAGACGAGCATGGGTTCCTTGTCGATGGGGGCGGCGAGTAGAGGGGCCGCGAGTAGCACCTCTTTGAGTGTGTGGAGCGCGCCGTCTGCCTCCTTGTCCCACTGAAACATGGGATTCTTGCGCATTAGGCGGTAGAGGGGCATCGCCTTCTCGCCTAGGCAAGGGATGAAGCGACTAAGAGTCGCGACTCGCCCGACCAACTTATGGACGTCGCGCAGGCACTCGGGTTTGCCGAGACGGGCGATCGTGTTAATCTTGGTGGGGTTCGCCTCGATTCCTCGTTTAGAGACGACGTACCCCGGCAACTGTTCAGTAGGTACACCGAAGGTGCACTTTCCTGGGTTTAGTTTGATCTTGTACCTCCACAGGTTTGTGAAGGTTTTTGCCAAGTCGGCGAGTAGATCGCCCCGGCGAGTGGATGTTGCGGCCAATTTGGCTCGCAAGGCACTCCTGCATGCACCTCTGGTAGGTCGCCCCGGCGTTCTTGAGGCCGAAGGTCATAGCGGTGTAGCAGAATGCTCCGAATGGCGTGATGAATGCCGTCTTCTCCTCGTCCTCGACTGCCATTTTGATCTGGTTGTAACCAGAGTAGGCGTCAAGGAAGCACAACGACTCCGAGCCCGCGGTCGAGTCGATGATTTGATCAATCTACGGGAGGACGAACTGCTCCTTCGGGCAGGTGCTGTTTAGGTTTGTGTAGTCGATACACATTCTCCAGGTCCCATTTTTCTTATCGACCAGGACTGGGTTTTCCAGCCACTTGAGTATTTGATTGGCTGAATGAAGCCTGCAGCGAGTAGACGTCGCACCTCCTCGGCGATTGCTCGGCGGCGCTCTTCATTGAAGGGTCGCAGCGACTGTTTAACGGGTCGTTCTTTGGGGTCGGCGTTGAGTTTGTGCTCAGCGAGTTCCCTCGGGACACCAGGCATGTCGGATGGCTTCCATGCGAATATGTCGCGATTCTCACCTAGGAACTCGATGAGCGCGCCTTCCTATGCTAGTCTCATGCCCGTCCCGATCACCACCGTCTGGCTGGAGTCTCCTGGGACCAGCTCGACGGTGCGACTATGTGTCGTTGTCTCGAAGGCGGTGGAGTTGCCGCCCTCCGAGTTGGGATTCTTGAGTATTGTGGGGTTTTCATTGTTGACCCTTCTCGTGTACTTGGCGAGCTCGTCCGCGTGGTTGGCTTCTGCCGCTATGACGGCGTCAGCGAGCTCGGCGCCTTTGGCCGCGCACTCGGTGGACATTTCGGGGTCTCCATGGACGATGATGATGCCGCATGGCCCTGGGAGCTTCATCGCGTTGTACGCGTAGTGGGGCTCCTCCATGAATTTGGCAAACACATGCCGGCCCAAGACATAGTGGTAGGGGCTGTTAAATGGCACCAACTCAAAGACGATCCGCTCGGTGCGGAAGTTCGCTGGAGTGCCAAAGGTGACTGGAAGCGTCACCTTGTCGATTGGGTACGCCTTCTGACCGAGGATGATGCCGTGGAAGGTGGTGTAGGTCGTCTCAATCATCGACTGCAGGAGCCGCAGTCGCCTGAACATGTCTAGGTAGAGAATGTTGATGGAGCTTCCGCCGTCCATCAGCGTCTTGTGGAGCCAGTAGTCTCCCACCTTGGGGTTGACCACCAAGGCGACTCGCCTCGGATATTCGATCCGTGGCGAGTGATCTTCGCGACTCCAGGTGATCCGCTGCTCGGACCAATTGAGGAAGCGCGGGACGTCGACCTGGGACACCGCGTTGACGGCGACGGCGCGGGCGATGACCTTCTTCTCGCGCTTGGTGCTGAACCCGGTGAAGGTGTGGAGCGATCCCACGTCATTGCCCAATGCCCCGCCGTTTGGCGGGTGGTTGTTGGTGTCCTCCCTTGAGCGTCGTGCCTTCTGGATCTCCCGCAACGAGTGGCAGTCGGCGGTCGTGTGTGTGGTGGGCTTTCCCTCCTTGCTGTGGAACACACAGGGCTGGTGGAGGAGAGCCGCGGGGTCGAACCTCGGTTTCGCCTTGTAATTGCTGCCATCGTGATGCTGGCCTCCGTCGTGGCGGAAGCTCTTGGGCTCGCGCGGAGCATAGCCAGTGTTGGCGATGAAGTCGACTCGCCCGTCACCGCGACGCTTGCCGGTGAGGCGAGTGTTGCTGTAGCGTAGCTCGGGTCGTCTCACGTTGTCTTGTCCGCTCATGCGGCGGTTTCCTCCCAACTCGTTGTCGGTTTCTTGGTTCGGGTCCTCCTCCGTGTACCGTTTGGCAATCTCAAGGAGGTCCGGTATGTTGTCGAGTGTTTTGTACACCCGCTTGAGCTTGGCGACCAAGGGCTCGTAGCGGCACGAGGTCTTGAAGCAGTGAATCGTGGTGTCCGGGTGGATGCTGGCCGCGTTGTACCACAGGTCCTGCCACCACTAGACCCAGCTGCGGGTCGACTCGCGGGGTCCCTGGACGCATCGCTCCAGGTCCTCAATGGTGGTGGCGCGGGTGTAGGAGCCCTCGAAGTGCCTGACGAAGGCGTCGCGCATTTCCTCCCAGGAGTCGATAATGTCTGCGGGGATGATGTTGATCCATTGCCGGCACTCTCCCTCCATCATAAGGGGGAGGTAGCGGGCGGTGAGAAGGTCGATGTGGCCGGTGATTCCCTTCGCCATGAGGTACGTGTCCAGCCACACGGAGGGGTCGTACGAGGGGTCATACTTCTCGATCTCCTTCGGCACTTTGAAGTTCGCCGGGTACTTTTTTCCTCGGATCATTGGTCCGAAGCACTGGGGGCCGACTTGGCTGAGCGACACCCTTGGCTCGCCGTCATGGCGATTGGTGAGGGTGTGCCTCATGTCGTCAGGCTGGCGTGCGCGCCAGCTCTGGTTGTTGATGATGTGGGTCTGCGCGTCGACTGGCTGCCCGTTTGCAGCGACCATGTTGTTCGTCGGGCGCGGGTCGTTGGTGGAGAGTGCCGCGTTTGCGGGTCGCGGTTGGAGCTACAGGGGGGCGGGCAATTCAGGGTGTTTGCCATCGTCGAGCGGGAGCTCGAGGCCTCCCTGCTTCCTGACGAGCGGGAGTACACGCGTCCCCGCGAGTCTGCTCCCGTAGCTTGCTGCTCGACAGCCTCGGCGAGTAGGGCCCTGGCGTACTGGATCTGCAGGGCGACTTCCCCGGTTACGTTGATGTTGTCGACCATGGCTCGACTCGCGATGATGTTGTCCATCAGAGTGGAGAACAGCGAGAGGCCGTTCGCGTCTCGCTCCTGCATGGAGATCATGATCCTCGGTTGGTTTGGAGGGGGCGCACGGCCGGGCGGTGGTGGGGGAGCGCCGTTCGCTGACGCACCTGGTGGTGGTCGAGCACTTCCTCCCGGTGGCGCGTTCTTGTAGATCACGCGATCGGCCGCGCGGGCCGGGTCGGTCTCGTCGTCGAAGTTCAGGGCGCGGCCCTGAACGGTGGGGTTTAGGCGCAACCTGATGTGGAGCTGGTGGTAGCACGAGAGCTCCTGCGGCGTCACCTGCTCGAGGCGAAATTTTTCGCGCTCGGATTGTTCCTTGCGGACCGCCTCCTCCAGTCGCAGGCGGAGTTCTTTGACCTTCGTCGTCATCGCGGTCGGCGGGATCGGCGTGGAGAAGGGGTCTGGAGGGGCATCCGCGCCACTCGCCATGTAGGTCGTGATGTTGCGACCGGATCCGGCGTTGAAGTCACCGGAGTTCTCCGATCCGGAGTCGGAGTTGAAGATCCCAAGGATGGAGGGGTCCTCGAAGTCCCCCACATTGGAGACCTAGGTGATGGAGCCCGTGGATGACACGGTGACGATGGATCCAGCGACTGGCGCCGGGGTCGCCGAGTCGGGTCGTTGTTGAGGGCCATGTCGTCCGCGACCATGCTGGTTTCGGCCATGTTGCTGTTGGACGAGTCGTACTCGGAGGCAAGGTGGTGGATGGTGCGGACCTAACTCTCGGAGAGCCGGTGGCGTGGTGGCGACTCGCGGATGCGAGCCGAGTCCTCCGAGACGATGGTGTTGGTGAAGCCGACGAAGAGGCTGATCGTGCCGACCGGCATGATCACGCTGTGCGTGACGGGGCGCGCCGCCGGGACATAGCTACTCGGCAAGATCTGGAGGATCTGTCCGATCGTGATCATGAGTCCGGTGGCGATCTTCTCATTGATGGGCAGATTGGATTTCGCAGCAGAACACCGGCCTGGCCGGCTAGGCCCCACGGTGGGTGCCACTGTTGTGGGAATAGCCACGGCAGATGCTGCAATCGGCAGCGAGTAGTAGAACGAGGGGCAAGGGCGGCCAGCCATCTGCGGTGCGACATGAGGACGGAGACACAAGGGTTTACCCAGGTTCGGCCCCCCGAGGGTAAAGACCTACTCCTGCTAGATTGTATTGATGAGAGAGTACAAAGGGCGAGCTCAACGGCTAGGCGGTGAGTCGCAGGTGGTGTATGATGGAACATGTCCTCTATGCGTACCCTAGGGAGGTTTATATAGGCTCACCTCGCTAGGGTTTACATATCTACAACCGAATTAGTTAAGGATTTGGAGGATACTTGACCTAATCTGACTGGGCCTAACCACGCTTCTGGGCCTCCAGCTTCCAGTCGCCTGGCTCCTTGTTAATTCTTGATCCAGTCACCATCCTGCAGGCCCACTCGCTGGTAGCTTCGACTAGTAGGAAACTTTCTACTGCGTATACCCCACTCGGCATATCTCCTTCTGTACTAATATCACGGAAGTCATCAGTTTCCCATAAAAGATTTAATGCATTCATAATCATAATTTATACCTGACTTTCTTCCTTTGTGATTCTCCCATGCTTCAGCATTCTTTTGAATACGGTCTATAAGATCCCATTTAGCTTCTTCCTTCATATGTGTGAATGATCCAGCACAAGAATCATCTAGTATATCTTTATCATGAAGAGAAAGCCTAGCATAAAATTTATTGATAATAATATTGTTAGGGAGTTCATGAATATGACATTTAAGCATTAGTAACTTCAATCTCCCCCATGCTTGAGCTGTAATCTCACCATCACGAGGCCAAAAGTTATATATTAGATTCCTATCCTTATGGATCTCACTGGGAGGATAAAATTTAGAGTAAAAGAGAGATGACATCTCCTCCCATTCCATGGATTGTCCATTCTTCAGCAGCTTATACCATTCTTCAGCTCTCCCTTTCAGGATATGGAGAGTAACTTCTTCACCTGTTCAGTTGTGATACCTGCACACTTAAACAACCTGCATAATTCATGGATAAAAATAAAGTGATCACCAGGACGGACAGTTCCATCTCCTAAATAATAATTATCCATAACACGATCAACAATACGTGTAGGTATCTTAAAAGGATCTATCTCAACAGGTGGTCGTTCATCTACTACCCTAATAGTAGTAGTAGTTTTCCCAAACAGAAAAACCAAGTGGGTTATCCATATTGGAAACAAAGTAACAAACAGAAATAAAAACAATACTCACAGTAGAAGTTTCCTTTACCAGTTCCACTCTTCAATAGCGCTTCACTCCCCGGCAACGGCGCCAGAAAATAGTCTTGATGAACCACAAGTATAGGGGTGTATCGTAGTACTTTTGATAAATAGGAGTGTCGATCCCAACAATGAGCAGAAGGTGTTGACTAGTGGTATGGAGCAGGAAATCTCTGTAAATACTTAGCAAACGGATTTTTAGGGGTTTTCTGATAAAGCAAAGAAATAAAGTGCAAGTAAATAAAACAACAAATATTTGCAGCAAGTGGCCCAATCCTTTCTTAGCAAAGGACAAGCCGGTGGAAATACTAATGAGGACCAAACATTCTCGAGGACACATGGGAATACTACCAAGTGCTTTGGTTTCATATAGCTGATTAATCTTCTTTGGTTTTATAAGTGTTGTGTGGGTGAACCTATGCTAATGTACCGACCTTACTTGGACTAATACATACTTGTGATTAAAACCCTTGCAAGCATCCGCAACTTCAAGAAAACAATTAAGATATAAACCTAACCACAACCTTAAACTCTGAGATCCTACACTCCCTTGTGCAATGGTTTCCTAACGGGGGTTCAGGTTTCTGTCACTCCGGCAACCCCACAATTAGTAGCTAAATACACAATGCATTCCCCTAGGCCCATAAATGGTGAAGTATCATGTAGTCTATGTTCACATGGCACCACTAGAAGAATAGCACCACAACTTAAATATTAAAACATTGAATAATACCTCAACACAAATTCACTACTAACAACATGACTTCTCCCATGTCCTCAAGAACTAAACGAACTACTCACAAGACATCATATGGATCAAGATCAGAGATGATATAATGATGGATGACAATCTGAACATAAACAATAATTCAATGGCTCCACTCACAAGCATCAACTACAATAGTAATCAACACCAGGAAAGTTTCCTCTAAGAACTATGCAAGATTCAACACAATTGTTACAGCGGGTTGGAGTGGTGATGATGGTGCTGGTGGAGATGATGGTGTGGATGATGATGGTGATGATCCCGATGAAGTCTAGCTTGATGATGGTGTTGATGGCGACGATCTCCCCTCTCCCAGAAGGAATTTCCCCAGCAGAAATCTGTCTACCGGAGAGCATTTTCTCTCTCGATGTTTTCTACCCCGCAAAGGCGGTGGAATCTTTCTGTGGTCTCCCCCATGTATTAGGGTTTCGAGGAGAAGATATAGGCGAGAGGGCGGAGCCAGAGGTGGGCTAGGGCAACCACACCCCTGTAGGCGCGACCTAGGGTGGCCCGCGCATGGGGGGGTGGGCCCCCTGTGGCCCAACCCGCCTCTCCTTCTGGCTTCCTTCGTCTTCTGGGAAAATATAACATTCCTTAGTTTTTCTGGTATTTTTCTGATCTTCGCGAAATTGCATCAAAACACCTCTTTTTCCATCAGAATCCTGACTCCGGCAGTTTATCCTCCAAGAATCATCCAACATGCAAAAACAGATGAAAATATTTAAGTAACACCTCTTAATATGAAATATATCAATGAATAGGAGCAAATTATGATATAGAATGGTGATGCAAATTGGATGTATCAGATCACTAGGAGCAAGGTGGTGAACCCAGCGAAAGACACTAGGAGCAAGAAAAAAATGGATTTGAATTATTAATTTTAATTTGTATGATAAATTTTAACTACCATCAGTGTTTGTATTTAATTCGAACTAGTGTGACGCTCCCAAGTTTGTATATTGGATAATCCCATAATGTATGTTTTATTGCAAGTTTCTATGGTCATGCACCTAGTTGCTTAGCACTGCTCAGTTTTGCCCTCTACATGTGGTCAAACACATGGGGTTTAGCTAGTTCATGGATTAAATTTGGCACACTTGTGTATCTTGGATTGATTTACCATATGAAATTGGAAATTTTGGATTAACTTGTAATCAGCCACATTTTTATTTTTCTAAGTGATTAAATTTTAAAAAATGGTTTTAGGGTTAGTTTAATTCAAAAAAAGTCAAAACATAGTGCAACCTTCAAATGGAGTCTTGTTATGTTGTCTACAACCTAGCATGAATAATAAAAGAAAAGGAAATAAAGAGGAATAGACTTATCCCCTAAACCACTTCTTAAACCCTTGTTGGAATGAGCTACTAGGTATGAAGATGCATGGCTTTCTACTCGATCAACCTCCAAAATAACCCACCCCAAAACATAATTTGTCTATATGAGGCCAAATTTGAACACTTGTGTATATCTGAGTTGCAAACAATATAATGTCGGCCAAGACAAATTATTTTGTTCAAATAACACATTTTCCATTTTTTATGCCAAAATCTTGAATTTCCCTTACTCATTTTTTTATCTGAGCGCCCTTGTTTTCGTTAGCTCTACTCAGTTTTCCCCTCCCTCTAAAGTTTTCCTCACTTTTCCCCTCCCGCTAAAGTTTTCCTCACTTTTGTCCTCTCTCGTGACTCAAACCCTCACAACAGCTGCTGCGCTCTGATTGGTCGAGATGTATGTCACACGGATCTTGGCTAACAACCGTTGGATACATCATGATCCAACGGGATGGAGGTCTCTCTCTCACGATGGACGCACCTACCTTGTACGGAGAGGAGAGCCCGACAGGCTGGAGGTCTCTCTCTCCCGATGGGCGCACCTACCTTGTAAGGAGAGGAGAGCCCGACGGGCTGGATGTCTCTCCCTCCCCTTCTCTGTCACGCGTATACCAGCCACATCTTCCTCCCCTCCTATCGACGTACGGTGGCGTGGTTCTAAGCATGGCGGTCCGAACGGCGTGCGGTGATGCGGACCTAAGCCTGGCGGTCCGAACGGCGTGCGCCGACATGGACCTAAGCGTGGGGGTCGGAACGACGTGCGGTGGCGTGGATCTAAGCCTGGCGGTCGGATCGGCGTGCGGCGGCGTGGACCTAAGCGTGGGGGTCGGAACGACTTGCGGCAGCACGAATCCAAGTGTGGCGGCTGGAACAGCATGCGGCGATGAGGATCTAAGAGTATGAAATTTCTGTCTCTGTCCGTGTCACTACCGTTCACCTCCTCAGACCCGTCGCTGATTAAAGACACCAAGGCGGCGGCGGTGCAGACAGTGGTCATCGATGCGGCGACGATTGAAGCCATCATCCGCAACATCACCGCGACGGTGCAGATCAAGCCCCCGTGAACCGATTTGAATAAATTTGATACCCCCTCCGACCCATATTAGTTGACTTGGATTCATCTAGATATGAAACGTATCTAGTCAAGTTTTACTGCTAATATGGGTCGGAGGGAGTATGTATTTGAGCCGTGAGACCGGTGGATAGCAGTACTTGCTTTGACAATCTTCAGTGGGCTTGTATTAGTTGATTTATATTTGTCTAGATTTGATTGTACCTAGACATGAATTAGTATTAGATTCATCCATATCTTGACGAATTTGAGTCAACTAAATTGGATCGGAGGGAGTAGTGCTTTCTTTGAGAAGAAGAATGGGGTGTCAGGAGGAATGGGGAATGGATGGTGCCGTCAACGCTGCAAGTCTACATGGCATTTGGCACGCCAACTATGGGCAGCTAGATCCAATGGCAAGCAACTCGGGCCCCACAATGCATTCTCATGACAAATTTGGGACCACAAAATGACTAAATTTGCAGGAACTCACAACCATCCATCGAATAACAATTCTACTATCTAAATTAGCTATCAATTCAACTAATCATTACATGTGCCACCTTCACCACAACCCCATAGTGTAACTGTTACGACGGGGATAACAACTACTAAAACTTTCCATATGAATCTACTATTCTCCTCCCCCTTCACTTGAAGTTTATGTTTTCGATTTTCTACCACTTGATCATATATGGCAAGATCAGTCTCAAGTGTCAACTTCTCTTTGCGAATAATCTTTGAGTTCTTCTTTTCTTCCTCGATAGTACGCTTCAGCTCTAATATCAACATGGTTTTATGGGCCAATTCATCACATAAATTGGTAACCATCTCCTCCAAATCCATCCTTTGTATAGACCACTGGGTTGATTCATCTTGGTATGCAATGTACCATGGATCATCGGCATGCATAGAACACTGTAACAATCCCAAAACAAACCCAATTAAAATCAGTCAGACAAGCCATGGCAGCACTTCAATTCAACAGTAGTACAAAGAGAAGGAGCTACCTGCACTTCCGACATGGTAGGAGAAGGAGAACGTGGCCACGACATGATCGAATTCCCACACTCGCCGGTGTACCCGCGATGACCAGACATTGAAGACTAATTTATCCCTGCAATATCAAGGAAATTATAGGAACCGAATCGATTAGGGTGGGCGGAGCAGGAGTGAAGGTCTTACCAAGCACTACTAGCAATTGCTGCGATTGTGCGTCGAGCTATGGCGGCAGAACGAAATCCCGGTCGCCGTGGGCGGCGGACTTGCTTGCGGTCGGTACTGCCTCAATGTACAATGCGGGCAGACGAAACTCGTGCTGGAGCCGTGGTTGAGGTGCAGGGCGGCAGTCCGTCCGACGCCACCGTAGGATGGAGCCGCCGACGCGCCGATGATGGCTGCTCTGACCGCCGGTGGGGTAGGAGCCGCTCGGGGCTGGGGGCTGGGAGCGGATGAGAGAGAGAGAGAGACGACCTCACGTGTGTTATACACGACCCCACCTGTCAATGTTTGGGGAGTAGCTACTCCGGGATTTTTGCACATTTGCCAATTTTGCATATCTACCAAACTTTTTTTTTGAAATTTGCATATTTGCCACATGACCACCACATGTCAGCGACACACAAAATGGCAAATATTCAAGTTGCAATCTAAAAAGTGGAAAATATGCAAACCCCCCTCTAGCCACACATCACAGCCCCATTGGTCATGGGCTTCGACGGCTCCACATGACGGCCCCACTGTTTATTGGCTTCGATGGCCCCATAGGACAAACCTTTTTTTTTGGAATTTGCATATTTGCCTCATGACCACCACATGTCAGTGACACATAAAATGGAAAATATGCAAGTTACAATCTAAAACATGGAAAATATGCAAATCCCCCCTCCATCCACACATCATGGCCCCATTGGTCATTAGCTTCGACGGTCCCACATGACGGCCCCATCGTTCATTGGCTTCAATGACCCCAAAGGACGAACCTTTTCTTTGAAATTTGCATATTTGTAACATGACCACCACATGTCAGCGACACACAAAATGGCAAATATGCAAGTTGCAATCTAAACTGTGGCAAATATGCAAATCCCCCTCTAGCCCCACATCACGGCCCCATCGGTTATTGGCTTCGACCGCCCCACATGACGGCCCCATCGTTCATTGGCTTTGATGGCCCCACAGAACGAACCTTTTCTTTGAAATTTGCATATTTGCAACATGACCACCACATGTCAGCGACACACAAAATGGAAAATATGCAAGTTGTAATGTAAAACGTGGCGAATATGCAAATCCCCCCTCTAGCTCCACATCACGACCCCATCAGTCATTGGCTTCGAGGCCTCACCCCACATGAAGGCCCCATCGTTCATTGGCTTCGATGGCCCCACAGAACGAACATTTTCTTTGAAATTTGCATATTTTCCACATGACCACCACATGTCAACGACACACAAAAATGGCAAATATGCAAGTTGCAACGTAAAACGTGGCAAATAGGCAAATTCCCTCTCTAGCTCCACATCACGGCCCCATCAGTCATTGGATTTGATCCCCCACCCCACATGATGGCTCCATCGTTCATTGGCTTCGATGGCCCCACGGAACGAACATTTTCTTTGAAATTTGCATATTTGCCACATGAGCACCACATGTCAGCGACACACAAAAAATGGCAAATATGCAAATTGCAACGTAAAACTTGGCGAATATGCAAATCCCCCCTCCAGCTTCGCATCACGGCCCATCAGTCATTTGCTTCGATGGCCCCACATGATGGCCCCATCGTTCATTGGCTTCGATGGCCCCACATGACGGCCCCATCGTTCATTGGCTTTGATGGCCCCACGGAACGGTCCCATTTGTCATTGCCTATACTGGCCACAAAATTAGAAAAAAGCAGCCCACAAGGCAGCGAGAGAAGGATGGCGGGTCCGACGTGTATCTTGGCCCCCACCCGTTAGCACGTATCGGCCACGGCAGGACCCGCACCAAAGCGGCCCCATCGGTCAGGCATATAATGATCGAGGTCTCGTAACGTAACACTCAACGCCCGACCCGCCCCAACGCGGTTCCACTAGTCAGCATGTAATGGTCAAGCCTTTGAACTAAGGATATCCCTCAGTTCGACCGCCTGCGAGCGCCCGCGAGGGTTTCTTAACATGGCGAGAGAAAAGTAAGAAAAAGTTAAGCGGATGGGAAAAACTGACTACAACTAACAAACCAAGGGCACGAAAATAGAAATCCCTAATCTAAAATGATACGTAATAGTAATGAAAAATTAAATCCAAACATATAAATCTGTTTGAACCTAGATCAATAGATATGATTTATATAAGACAAGAAGAAAAAGAAATAATACATATTGCAAAGTAAATTTAAGCCATGGACGAAATTCATAATTGAACGAAACAAAAGTATACTTAAATGATATATAATAATAAATTATTATTTTATAAAACTTTACAAACTCGTTTGATCGTTTTTTAAGCTCTAAATCAAAATATATGAAATAAGCAAGAATTAAGAAAATCTACCGTATAGGCCTACGTGCCATGCTTAATTTCTAAAGGAATTATACTTTATAAAAAATATTACAAATACTCTAATTTGAGTAAAATATCAACTTATATTTTATATAAACTTTTCTGAAAAGATTTGATAAAATTTTAAATCAATTTGAACAGACAAATTAAAACTAGAATATAAAAACAAAAGGAATAAAAAAACAAACTGACCCAACTTGGCCCACACAGTTAATTCGTCCCAAATCCAGCCTAACCGAACAACCCTCTTTCTCCCTATATATATTTTTTCTCTCTTTCTTGCTTTCACCTTTCTTCTTAGGCCACTATTTCCTAGCGCATGTAGACCAATACTAGTCGAGTCGTCTCCCTCCTCTAGCACGTATGTGGTTATACGTTACCACCATGATCATGGCTATTTTTTTCTCTTCATCTTTCCATCAATTGTGTGCCCGTTTCATTTCGACATAAATATGAAAGTTACTCCAAATTTTATGTGCGTCCCATTCAGGGAATTCTAACTCCATCTCATAGCCTTAATCTCTCAAACTGGCGCGGTGCTCTGAACATCACCGGCCTACATCACCCAATCTCCCTCCCTAGAGCATATCAAGACGAACCGAGAGAACCAGCGTGTACCTCTAGTCCTCCTCCTTCACTTTCGTTCCTAAAATTTCACAAGAGCAGCTATGTAGAACACACACGAACCATGCCAAGATTATCCTAAAAACAAAGTTTATCGCAAGATTGCGTCATCCACGATGAGTCCCTCGTCGATTCCTTCTACCAGAAGATAGTCTGGATGTTGCCTACCTTTAGGACATGATGGTGCACCTTCTTGTTGTAGTTGGCCATGCTGCCGACGTCACGCGTCGCTCCAGCTAAAGATTTCTATCACTATTGGATGCTACCGATGATGCCATGGTGTCCATCCTATTCACCTCGACATTATCTATGTCGTCCATGCCTTCATCGACTCCGGTGACTTTACTAGCAACGGGAACATCGACGCCAAGCCCGCGCCCGCCATTCCGATGACCTCTCCAGCGAGCTATTCTGGTGAGCTCTTCTAGTCCGTTCGATCTTCATCTAATGGTCAAAATCAGATCACTTAAACGAAGGGGTGCCAGCCTACCAGATTTTGCCATATGGCGTTGCTTTATCTATTTTCGGATTTTTAGACATAAGAACGTAGAAACTTGCAAAAATCATATCTTTAGTTCTGTTTATCCAAACTTAGCAAATAATATGTCTATGGATTTAGAAATATGAGTAGAACACCGTGGAGCCATAATTTCATATTTTTGAGTTGGTTAAAATTCCGTTTTATATAGAACCATTTGTGGAGTATTTTGACTATAAAAATTGTTGTGTAAATTATTTTTGAGGGAATGCTTTTGAAAATGGTTGTCTATTCAACCCTCTGTACTATAGGATCATAATAAAATTTTAGTTTAGTAGATGCGATTTGTGTAGCACCTGTTAGTCAAGTGTGGCTTATTTTAGTGTTATAAAATGTTTTAAATAATCTCTTTGCACCAAAATTATTATAATTATCTTTCCACTTATATAAAGGACCAGTAGGTGATTGTAGTGTTCAGAACCTTGTTGTAATAACTTGTCCAATAAAAGAACTTGTTGCATGCTTGCAAGCATTTCGTTGTATTCATGTGTTGTTTTGTGATGATAGTTTTCAGTGTGTGCTTTTTGCTTGATTGTATTGTTGTAGACTTTGAGGAGTGTGATATTTCCAAGATCAAGGAGAGTACCTAAATATTCTACTATCAAGGCAAGTGATATTTTGGTCATCAAAAGTCCTATCTTTTCTATGTTGCATTAGTGCATGATAGGACTATTATGTATATTACTATACAATGCTAATCCAATAGTATCTACCTTGGTAGTATTTCCTAAAGATAGGAGACATCGTAAGATTAGAATGCTTAGTCTTGCTATATAGATTCGTGGGTGGAAATCATGATATGATCTCTTATGGAAATATAAGTATTTTTGGATTAATGAAAACAACTGATGTTAATGAAACACCTGGGTGGAAATGGGACTTGTATGGATTATGTTGAGTGGTTACCCAGGGCCCATGTCTATGGTTTACCCTGAGGTATCACACTTGTAGATGGCCACCCAGGAACAAGGAGATTGGATATGTTGTTATCGCGAAGCTTCCCGTGAAGTGATACGTCGGAAACGTATCTATAATTTTTGATGCTCCATCCTTGTTTTGTATCTACTTTGCTTTGTTTTGTCTATAATTTGAGGTGTTTTTATATCTTTTCTGGAACTAACCTATTAACAAGTTGCCACAGTGCCAGTTGCCTGTTTTCTTCTATTTTTGGTTCCAGAAAGGCAGAAAATCAATATTCTCGGAATTGGACGGGACAAAAGCCAAAGTCAATATTTTACCGTGGGGGACACGAATCCAGAAGATGAGACGGAGAGTCAAACCAGGGCGGCCACCCACCCCTAGGCGTGGCCAGGGGTGGGCCCGCACCTGGGCAGGGTGTGGCCCCCCTGGTCGCCTCCCGGTCTCGCCTCTTCGCCTATAAGAAGCCCCCGATGCAGAAACCCTAAGTACCCGATCAAAACTCCACGAAACCTTCTGTAGCCGCCGCCACCGTCGTCCCTAGATAGGGGGGATCTGAAGTTCTTCCCGGCACCCTGCCGGAGGGGAAATCATCTCGGAGGCCATCTCTCCGGTATGAAGCGTGAGTAGTTCCACCTTTCACAGTGGGTCCATGTAGTAGCTAGATGGTTGTATCTCCTCCTTTTGCTTTCATGTATAGATATTGTGAGCTCCGTTCATGATCAAGATCTAATCTATTTGTAATCATGCATGTTGTGTTTGCGGGGATCCGATGGATATTGAGATTACTATGTCAAATTGATTAATGGTTTTGTCTTTATGATTCTATCATGTCTGTGTTGTTTGTGATCCTGCATGCTCTCCGTTGTTAGTAGCTATCTTGGCCGAGTAGTTGCTAGTGACTCCAAGAGGGGCATTTATGCTTGATAGTGGATTCATGCCTCCAGTTTCCAAGGGAAGTGACAGAAATCTCTTCGGTTGTAGATGTGTTGTTGCTACTAGGGAGAAAACAACGGTCTCTTCTTCATGGAACAAGTGGATTGTTTACCTTACACACTTTGCTTAAAGGAGTTGTCTGTTGCTTGCAACTTAATACTGGAGGGGGTTCGGATGATAACCTGAAGGTGGAATTCTAGTCATAGATGCAGTTGGATGGTGGTCTATGTATATTGTTGTATTTCCCAATGGAATCTCATAGGATCTTTTTTTCTGGTATTGTATTATTATGCCTTGCTCAGTTCTTGGCAATTTCCCTGCTGTAATTTGTTTACCCTTCATGCCATGTTCTTGGCAATTGCCTCTAGTGAACTATGGACCCTGGTCCAATCTTTACCATTGATACATCTTCCACTATTACTAGTTTACTTGCTGCAAACCATTACCTTCCAAACAATACGTTTAATCCTTTGTTACAGCAACCAGTGAGATTGACAACCTCACTGTTAGTTGGGGCAAAGTCTTGAGTTTGTGTTGTGCAGGTCTCCGTGTTGCTTGCAACACCTGTGTGACGTTTCCTTCCTCCTACTGGTTCGATAACCTCGGTTTCTTACTGAGGGAAGACTTGCTGCTGTGCTGCTTCACACCTTTATCTTGGGGTTCCCAACATGCTCCACATCAACTGAGCCATCAACAAGTTTTCTGGCACCGTTGCCGGGGAGTCCTCGACTTCCTTTCTCTTTACTTTGTTTTTAGTTTTCTTAGTTTCTTTTTCTTGGTTTTGTTTGCGTCTTTTCAAAAAACCCAAAAAAATAGTCTAGTTTGGTTTGCTTCCTTTATTCAAAAACACAAAAAAATTAGTTCCTACTCTAGTTGCCACCTTGTTCTAGCTCACCTTGTTGTTCCCCAAGTTCACCCTATAGGACCTCTCTATAGGTAGTGGCTCCATAATTGGGAAAGATAATATTGAAGAATTCTTTAATTATGTTAGCAAGCATGAGGATAAATCTATAGCAGAGCTTGCTCCTAATTATGAGATTGCTTCAGCTCATTTAGTTCATATGCTGGAGGCTAGGTTTGTTAGCCTTAACCCCATGATGCAAATTTTGTTCCTAAAACTAAAAGAAGAAAAGAATGCTGAAAAGAGAGAATTTATTCTTGAAACTTTACTCAGAGTGTTCCATGATGTTGCTAGGGAAGACAAAAAGGTCTTTGAGCATTTTAATATGCTAGGCTCATGTGTATATGTTTTGGGTACTTCAGATACAACCAAGCCTAGAGATGAATTTAAGATACCCATACCCTTTAAGCTTGTTGGGATGCATGAGGCCTTTGAAAAGAATTTTGATTGGATTGTTCCTGAAAATCCTTTTGATGAAAGTAGTAAACCAAAGAGAAATGAGAAGGGATCCTCCAAGACTCATTTGGATGAGATACCTCTCATAGTTGAAGATTTTGCAAGTATTGATCTCAATGCTTCTTCATTTGAAAATACTTGATTCTTCTTGCTTCTTGTGCCTAACTTAAAGGCATTAAAGAAAAGTACTTGTTGGGAGATAACCCAAGAGTTTTCTTGAGTCTTGGAAGTTATTACTTCAGTAATTACCTCTCCTTATCATTTTTGTTTTCTTTTTGTGCCAAGAATGACCTCTAATGAGAGGGAAGTAAGATTTGGGGAGTTTCTGTTCTGAAACAGATTTCTGTCCTCCACCAACAAATTTCGCGAGGAGTCTCTATAACTCGGATTGAGCTCAAAATTTACGAATAAATCCCCCAGTATGTTAGATAACTTTCGTTAGTTCATCACTTTTTTATTTGAGCAATATAGGATGTTCGGAAAAATTGGTTTCTACCCGCTGGTCTGTTTTGACAGATTTCTGCCATTATTTGCATTTGCTTCTTATTGATTCCTTTTTGAGTTCTCTTTTGGGGAATTGAGCTTTTTGAAGGAGTTACTACAGTACCTTGTGCTTTTCTAAAGCTTTGACTAAGGTCTAATATCTTTTGAATACACTAATGTTGCTAATGAAGATTGTGTGAAGTTTTGTATGAAGGAAAAAATTTATGTGTAGAGAGAGAATGATGTAATGAGATGAAGAATGAACAAAATCTCAAGCTTGGGGATTCCACCCCGGTGTCACCCCAAGAAATATCCAAGAGGTAAAAGCGTCAAACCTTGGGGATGCCCAAGGCATCCCCTTTTTCATTAATAAAAATCTCAGGCATGTCTAGACACTTCGTTTTTCTTGTTTCATGCACTGTTGTGTTGTTCTTGGAGCGTCTTAGTTTTCGTTTGCTTTGCTTAGGTTGTTTAGTTTGCTTGAATAACGTAGTTTGGACCCCTGTTCTCGCTGTGTTGTTTTGCAAATAAGTTGCTTGGTGTTGGAAAGGAGTAGTAAGTTCCTGCTTGAAAGTGCAAGAGGAGCTTGCATTGACTGTGACTTAGACTTTAGCATGACATGCTAGGTGTTGTTTTGACCTTATGCTTAGTGATTATTGATGTAGAATGTCTTGTTCCAAACAATTGGGATTGCTTAGTGTGCCTTGAAGAAATTATGCATTGTTTTAGCATGCAAAAGCATAGTATTGTGGTATTGTCCTTTGATGCTTTGTCTGGGTTGACTTGGCTCATGCTCACACCATGTTATGACTATGAACAAGTCACCATAGCCTCTATGATCATTTATTCCTTGACTTGTAGTACCACTCTATGCTTTGATTAGTAAAGCTTTGTTGCTCTGCATGCTTATGGCCATTATTGCTCTCTTAGTTGGTTGCTCCCAGTCTTTTGCTAGCCTCCACTTGTATGAGTAAGTTCTACTCATGATTCCAACTCCCAAGAAACCAAGTTATTCCAAAGTGTCCACTATAAACTCCTATGCATGGTGTGTTACACCATTCCAAGTATATTCTTGTTTTCAGCTATCTTCCAATTAAAAACTATTTTGTTATGTGAAAACTTAGTGATTAAAGCCCTCACAAACTTGATGGCACACTTTATATTCTTTGCCCCTAATAAACTTGAACCATTGTGTCATCTATGTTGTATATTATTGCACTTATACGTTGGAATTAGCAGAACCGTGTTGTCATGGGGAAAGTTTTCAACATTGCACTTGTACTTTGTACTCAGTTAATATCATGCTCTTTTGTCTATGGATGTCACCGGTGTGAAATAAAGAGGGAACTTGTAAGTCCATGGAGTATGTATTTTGTGTTAGAGAAACTCCTGGGCCGCTAGCCTAAGCCATGCCTAATCATGGTGTAAACTTGCAGTATCACCATAGTGAGCTATCTATGAAGCATCCTCAATAAAAAGCTATGCATATAGTAAATAAAAAGATTGCTGAGATGCTCATTGTGGGCTTGCCTTGTCATTTTGGTTATGGGATAGCTCATGTATCATGTGCAAGGGGTACCCCGTTGGCGGTTCTCTATGATATGCAGGTACTTACAATGACAAGAACTTACAGGTGATTGAAGTTGAGTAGCATGTGGTGTGGCCCTCGTATTCAAGGGACTTGAGATTGCCAACTTATACTTTGTCCAGCATATACTCCATCTTTGTTCACTTTAACTTTAACCACTTCAAGATGCTTATGATAGGGCAATGAGGGCTGAAAGCTAACAAGTACCATAATTTTTGGAAGCTCTTTTTGAAACTTGAAATCCCTGCTTCCCTTTGTGAAGGGCCTTTCTTCCACTATTATTTGAGTCTCCACCTTCTACCTTGAGGAACCATTAAGAGAGCATAGTTTTCATTCTGTGTGCAGTGTCCCAAAACTTATTGGTTGATGCATGTGGTGCTATTATTTGTTCTTGTGCTACTTGTTTCTAGTCACCCTTGTGAACTTTGAAGGTGTCCTATGCATCTATTTTCTACTCTATGAGGGACAAGCTGATTGCCACTATGCTATGTTTTCTGTATGTGAAACAAACAAACGTTTTTCAATGCATGTTATTCATGATCTTTGTTTGTAGCCTTTCATGTTGCATGCATAGTTACTATGTCCTATTGTTAGAACTCCATCTTTCATGCACATGTTTAGAGTTCTTTGATCCCAGCGTTAAATGCTTGCAAATGGTTTGATCTTGGTTTTGATGGTGCATGTCACCTCCAAAATTATTCTTTTTATCACTTACCTATTCGAGGACGAGCAGGAGTTAAGCTTGGGGATGCTTGATACGTCGGAAACGTATCTATAATTTTTGATGCTCCATGCTTGTTTTGTATCTACTTTGCTTTGCTTTGTCTACACTTTGAGGTGTTTTTATATCTTTTCTAGAACTAACCTACTAACAAGTTGCCACAGTGCCAGTTGCCTGTTTTCTTCTGTTTTTGGTTCCGGAAAGGCAGAAAATCAATATTCTCGGAATTGGATGGGACAAAAGCCAAAGTCAATATTTTACCGTAGGGGACACGAATCCAAAAGACGAGACGGAGAAGCAAACCAGGGCGGCCCAACCCCCCTAGGCGCGGCCAGGGGTGGGTCTGTGCCTGGGCAGGGTGTGGCCCCCCTGGTCGCCTCCCGGTCTCGCCTCTTCACCTATAAGAAGCCCCCGATGCAGAAACCCTAAGTACCCGATCAAAACTCCACGAAACCTTCTGTAGCCGCTGCCACCGTCGTCCCTAGATCGGGGGGATCTGAAGTTCATCCCGGCACCCTGCCGGAGGGGAAATCATCCTGGAGGCCTTCTCTCCGATATGAAGCGTGAGTAGTTCCACCTTGGACTATGGGTACATGTAGTAGCTAGATGGTTGTATCTCCTTGTGCTTTCATGTATAGATATTGTGAGCTCCATTCATGATCAAGATCTAATCTATTTGTAATCATGCATGTTGTGTTTGCGGGGATCTGATGGATATTGAGATTACTATGTGAGATTGATTAATGGTTTTGTCTTTATGATTCTATCATGTCTGTGTTGTTTATGATCTTGCATGCTCTTCGTTGTTACTAGCTATCTTGGCCGAGTAGTTGCTAGTGACTCCAAGAGGGGGTATTTATGATCGATAGTGGGTTCATGCCTCTAGTTTCCAAGGGAAGTGACAGAAATCTCTTTGGTTGTAGATGTGCGGTTGCTACTAGGGAGAAAACAACGGTCTCTTGTTCATGGAACAAGTGGATTGTTTACCTTACACACTTTTCTTAAAGCAGTTGTCTGTTGCTTGCAACTTAATACTGGAGGGGGTTCGGATGATAACCTGAAGCTGGACTTCTAGTCATAGATGCAGTTGGATGGCGGTCTATGTATATTGTTGTATTGCCCAATCGAATCTCATAGGATCTTTTTGTCTGGTATTGCATTGTTATGCCTTGCTCAGTTCCTATCAATTGCCCTGCTGTAATTTGTTTACCCTTCATGCCATGTTCTTTATCTTAGGAGAGCGCCTCTAGTGAACTATGGACTCCGGTCCAATCTTTACCATTGATACATCTTCCACTGTTACTAGTTTACTTGCTACAAACCATTACCTTCCACACAATACGTTTAATCCTTTGTTACAACAACCGGTGATATTGACAACCTCAGTGTTAGTTGGGGCAAAGTCTTGAGTTTGTGTTGTGCAGTTCTCCGTGTTGCTTGCAACACCTGTGTGACGTTTCCTTCCTCCTACTGGTTCGATAACCTCGTTTTCTTACTAAGGGAAGACTTGCTACTGTGTTGCTTCACACTTTGCTTGGGGTTCCCAACATGCTCCACATCAACTGAGCCATCATGAAGCCACATGGCATATGGGCTCTGCCTTGACCGACTAAGTTGGGAGAACTCAGCCAGACAGACAGAGGGTGGTAGTGATGATAGGTTGGAACGCATCTATGGTGGTCTGAGGGATTGCTTCTGAAAAGTCTCGTCTCGATGCATGTCGAGGCTTGTGGGGAAATTGCACCATCTCTCTAAAGGGTAAAACAAAGTACTTAGCCATGTCCCCGGTTATGGACAACTTTTTGAGCATCAAGACAATGAAGCAGAATCAAAAATCTCATCATTCTAATTCATCTAAGTTAAAATTGTTGGGTGAACAAGGGAAGAACCTTGAGGGTATCTAGAGTGCCAAGTTTGATGAAGTGTTGAGGAAAAAGAGAAAAACTATTTTACAAAGGATAGGGAAAACTCCACTATTTTATGCAAAGGCCAGCTAAAACTCCACTTAGCCATATATTCATGTAGATGTTAGGTTCTCCACATCAATATGGTATCACTTGCCAATACAATTCAAATGTATTGACCCGTGTGGCTGTAACTTATCATGTTGCAGGATTACTTGATGATAGTGAAGTTTGATGAGTAGGGATTACGAGTCTGCACCCAACATGTTTGCCTGTCGCACATGAAGATGAAGGACTCCATGCTTTATAGTTATATCTGCTCCTTTGTAATAAGGTAGCCATATGAGCTATGCAAGTTGTAATGAACTATTTTATTCCTAGATATGCGATGTAATATGACCTTTGTTTCTTGATATTACATCTTAACTGTGGGTGCTAGCTATTCGATCTAGGGACTAGCACTATAAAAACAGGGATTCGAGCCTTACTGGGTTCCGTCCGCTACAGATGGTATCAGAGCATTGTGTTGCCTGTAGGTTTGTAACCCTAGGATTGGACAAAACCCCTTAGAAAATAGGAGTTGTATTTGTTCTAACTTATTTACAAACAATCGTGTAAACTCTTTCCTTAGTATTCTGTTTTGTTTCTATATCTCTACCTTTTTCAACTTGATGGCCAAAGACTTCAACATGAGCGAGGGCTTTAACTACGACATGACTAAGGAGTTCAACATCACAAAGGACTTCAGCTTTAGTTTCACAAAGGACTTCGGCTTCATCATCACTAAGGACTTAAAGCTTCGACATCACTAAGAACTTCAAGACCACCTACTTGGAATTGGACTTCTCAACATGATCAGCATGCTGGATCTACATATATCCATTACAAAAATAATCCAAGTGAAGAAGTTAGAGAAGGAATAATGGTTCTTCAATAGTTCTAGGACTTAGAAATTTTATTTAGGATGTTGAAGATAAGAGAAACCAACTACTTAGGAAATGATGAGCTACACTCCCAATTCAAGGAGAAGGATAAGGCATTCTAGGATAAAATAGAGAAGTCAAGAGCAATGGAGGAGAAGTTCAAGGATGATACTAGGATTTCAAGAAAGAAGAGGAGTTCAAGTTTAGTAGAAAAGAAGATGAGAGAGAAGTTAGTAAAGACCTTAGGATGATAGACTTATACATTATGGTTTTACTAGGTTATATTTTCTGTTTTTTGTGGGACTATCTTGATTTATTTGGCTAGCATCAACAAATCTATCAAGGAAGATGACCACAAGACAAATGGAGTTTGGATGTTCACCAACTCGGAACTTCATACGTCATTCTTCAACTCAGCAAGCACTGATTCATGGAGAACCATTGAAGAACTTGGAGAAATACTTAGACTTAGACTTGACAACACTTAGAAGGGCTTCAATGAAGAGAAGAAGAATAATCAATACCTGGAGACTAAAGAAACTCAACTTAAGGGGAACATTATAGACATTGCCTTCGAACTTTGTGACAAGATGACATAATTTCTTCCAAGGATGCCTTGATATCATTCCTAATGTAGTAGATGTGGAGATAGATGGAATAATCTCAAATGGAACCCTATAGTGGGACCACCATACTAGTGTTTCATTTAAATCGACTTGCTGATCATTCATTGGTCATACAAACCTATGTGGTATGGCAATAATATTTTGTTTGCGTAAGATATGTTTGAACCTTGTTGTTTGAGTTATGGAATGCATGATTGATATTGCTTGCATATTGTTTTGTCTGATTTGTTGTGTACGAATAGAATTTATTTCCATGTGTGTCTTTTGTCTATTCTAATCCCAATCCAACCCAAGCATATGACTTCTCCAAGAGACCACAACTCCAACATCAACCTTGATATGGCCACGACAATGCAACTTCTAACAACCCAAACTAAGTTGAATCAAGTGACACCCAGTTTTTAGCCAACAACCACAACGACACTAAGTTATACCCAAATATTCCAATGAGTGACCAATCTCAATTATTTCAATTGATGGTCAATCAGATGGTCAAGATGAGCAACAAACATCTTTAGGATGATCTTGTGACAAGACCATAAGCTTGAAAAATCTATGGAGACATAGGATACTTATAAAGAGCATACTAATCAGTGCTTGAAGCCATCCATCTAAATAATGCCCCACATCTCAGGTTACATGTTTCCTGTGTGAAGGAACTGATCGTGTCCCTGTCCAATGCCACATCTATCTTGTATTTTAGCATATGAAAAGTCAAGGATGGAATTTTTCAATCTCCCAATGATAACACCGAAGGTACAATATCCACCAAGACTGAAGCCACAGTAAATTCTCAAGATGCAATCTAGTTAAATTCTTTTAAGGGTGGTAGTACCGTAGTTGTCTTAAATCCAACCTATTGTTTCTAGCCTTTCCGAATCTCGGGACGTGATTCCTTTTAAGGGTGGTAGCCTGTTACATCCCAAAATTCTCCAAATTTAGAAATGTGAAAAATAAACAAACAAAAGAAATAAAGGATGAAATTTAGGGGGAAAGAAACTTTTTTCTTCTAAATGGAAACATCAAAACCGTACTTAAACAAAAAAATAATTTTGAATGAGAAAGTGACAAACAACTTTTAAAAAAAATTCAAATGCATGTCATACATCATCATCATTAAGAACTTGCAGTTTAAACCAATGGAAAAAGGGACATACCAAAAACCTAAAGCCTAATAAGAAAATCATTACATCAATTTCAATTCATATCTATGGCTACGTTCCATATAATTATTTTTGAGAAAAGTCATTCCTAAGTGATATAATGGTAAGTAACGATATTAAAAAAAATAGGAATTGATTTCACCTTATTTGGGTTCCTAGATAAAAAGTGGTGAACAATATAAGATAAAAAAAGAAAATATTCCCAAAGTCAATTTACACTCGTAGAAAAATCCGTGTTTAAATGGAACCAAAGTATTCTAAAATGATACGTAATAGTAATAAACAATTAAATGCAACCACAGAAATTTGTTTGAACCTAAATCAATAGATATGATTTACATAAGACAAGAAGAAAAAGAAATAAGACATATTACAAAGTCAATTTAAGCCATGGACGAAATCCATAATTGAACGAAACAAAAGTATACTTAAATGATATGTAAGAATAAATTATTATTTTATAAAACTTTAAAAACTTTTTTGACCATTTTTGGAGCTATAACTCAAAAGATTTGAAATAAGCAAAAATTAAGAAAATCTACCGTATAGGCCTAAATGCCATGATCAATTTCTAAATAGATTATACTTTATAAAAAAATTATTACTAATACTCTAATTGGAGTAAAATTTCAACTTATATTTTATATAAAATTTTCTAAAAAGATTTGGTAAAATTTTGAATCAATTTGAAAATAAAAATTAAAACTAGAAAATAAAAACGAAAAGAATAATAAAAAACGAACTGACCCAATATGACTGACTCAGTCAATTCGGTCTAAATCCAGCCCAACCGAACAACCCTCTTTCTTCCTATATTTTCTCTCTCTTTCCTCGTTTCACCTTTCTTCTTGGGCCACAATTTACTAGCCCATGTAGATCGATATTGGTCAAGTCCTCTCCCTCCTCTAGCAAATACGTGGTTGTACGTCACCATCATGACCATGGCTATTTCTTTCTGTTCATCTTTTCATCAATTATTTGACCATTTCACTTCAACATAAATACGAAAGTTACTCCAAATTTTATGTACGTCCCATTCAGGGAATTAGAACTCCATCTCGTAGCCTTAATCTCTCAAACCGACGCGGTGCTCCAAACGTCACCCGTAGGCATACATCACCCGATCTCCTTCCCTAGAGCATAAGACGAACCGAGAGAACCAACATGTACCTCTAGTACTCCTGCTTCACTTTCGTTCCTAAACTTTCTCAAAAGGAGATCTGTAGAACACACACGAACCATGCCAATATTATCCTAAAAACGAAGTTCATCACAAGATTGCGTCGTTCACGGTGAGTCCCTCTTCGATTCCTTCTACCAGAAGATTAGTCTTGATGTTTCCTACCTCCAGGACATGATGATGCACCTTCTTGTTGTAGTTGGTCGTCCTGCCGACGTCATGCGTCGCTCCAGCCAAGGATTGCTACCACTATTGAATGCTACCGATGATGCCATGGTATCCATCCTATTGGCCTTGTCATTATCTGCGTCATTCATGCCTTCATCGACTCCGGTGACTTTCCTAGCAACGGAAACGTCGACGCCAAGCCTGCTCCCGCCATTCCGATGACCTCTCCGGCGAGCTATTCCAGTGAGCTCTTCTAGTCCGTCCGATCTTCATATAATGGTCAAAATCAGATCACTTAAATGAAGGGGTACCGGCCTACCAGATTTTGCCATGGGCCTTGCTTTATCTATTTTCGGATTTTAAGACATAAGAACATAGAAACTTGCAAAAATCATATCTTTAATTTTGTTTATCCAAATTTAGCAAATAATATGTCTATGGATTCAGAAAAACGAGTAGAACACCGTGGAGCCATAATTTAATATTTGTGAGTCGGTTAAAATCACATTTTATACAGAACCATTTGTGGAGTATTTTGACTATAAAAATTGTTGTGTAAATTATTTTTGACTGAAACTTTTGAAAATGGTTGTATATTCAACTCTCTATACTGTAGGATCATAATAAAATTTTAGTTCAGTACATACGGTTTGTGTAGCACCTATTAGTCAAGTGTGGCTTATTTTAGTGTTATAAAATGTATTAAATAATCTCTTTGCACTAAAATTATTATAATTATCTTTCCACTTATATAAAGGACCAGTAGGTGATTGTAGTGTTCAGAACCTTGTTGTAACAACTTGTTCAATAAAATAACTTGTTGCATGCTTGCATGCATTTCATTGTATTCATATGTTGTTTTGTGATGCTAGTTTTGAGTGTGTGCTTTTTGCTTGATTGTATTATTGTAGACTTTGAGTAGCGTGATATTTGCAAGATCTAGGAGAGAACCTAAATACTCTACTATCAAGGCAAGTGATACTTTGGTCATCAAAAGTCCTATCTTTTCTATGTTGCTTTAGTGATGTTTTTGTAGTGTGCATGATAGTACTATTATGTATATTACTATGCTATGCTAATCCAATAGTATCTACCTTGGTAGTATTTCCTAATAGGAGACATTGTAATATTAGAATGCTTAATATTGATATATAGATTCGTGGGTGGAAATGATGATATGATGTCTTATGGAAATATAAGTATTTTTAGATTAATGAAGACAACTGATGTTAATGAAGCACCTAGGTGGAAATGAGAGTTGAATGGATTATGTTGAGTGGTTACCCAGGGCTCATGTCTATGGTTTACTCTAAGGTATCACACTTGTGGACGGCCACCCAGGAACGAAGAGATTGGAGACGTTCTTGTCGTGAAGCTTCCCGTCTAGCCACATGGCATATGGGATCTGCTTTGACCGACTATGTTGTGAGAACTCAGCCAGACGGACAGAGGGTGGTAGTGATGATAGGTTGGAACGCTTTCATGGTGGTCTGAGGGATTGCTTCTAAAAAGTCTCGTCTCGATGCATGTTGAGTCTTGTGGGGAAAGTGCACCACCTCTCGAGAGGGTAAAACTAAGTACTTAGCCATTTCCCTGGTTATGGACAAATTTTTGAGCATCAAGACAATGAAGCGGAATCAAGAATTTCATCATTCTAATTTCTCTAAGTTAAAACTTGTGTGAACAACGTAAGCACCTGGAGGGTATCCAGAGTGCCAACTTTGATGAAGTGTTGAGGACAAAGAGAAAAACTATTTTACAAAGGATAGGGAAAACTTACTTTATGCAAAGGCCAGCCAAAACTCCACTTAGCCATATATTCATGTAGATGTTAGGTTATCTACATCAATATGGTATCACTTGCTAATACAATTCAAATGTATTAACCCTTGTGACTGTAACTTATCATGTTGCAGGATTACTTGATGATAGTGAAGTATGATTAGTAGGGATTATGAGTCTGCACCCAACATGTTTGTCTGTGGAACATGAAGATGAAGGACTCCATGCTTTATATTTATATCTATTGCTTTGTAATAAGGTAGCCATATGATCTATGTAAGTTGTAATGAACTATTTTATTGCAATGTAATATGACCTTTGTTTCTTGATATTACATCTTAACCGTGGGTGCTAGTTATGATCTCGGGACTAGCACTATATAGGGATTCGAGCCTTATTTGGTTCGGTACGCTACAACTGCCCATCTCAGATTACCCTGAGCAATTTTTACTGTAGTTCCATAATCGATTAGCTAATCCTCTAGTTTGGTGCTTCCATCATATGTCTTTGTTCGTCTTGCCAGTTGAAAGTTTGGCACCTGATGATCCTTGGGCCAAAACATGGAGGACCCTGCGGACCTTATAACTCGATAAGCTCTGCCATTTTTATTCTGTAAAGTTTTAGCCTTGCGTCATCTGGCTAGAGATTTCTGCCTCCTTGCCGAGATCCTATCTATTGTACACATGATCTGACATTTCATATCCGTCATTCACCATAGCCAAGTAACCATCGTTATACCTGTTAGAATTCGAATATGTGGGTTGCTGCACCGCTCGTCCTCCACTTAGTTGTCGTCTTTCGGGCTATGCCGGTGGTGGGTTCAGAGGTGAGTTTCCTCCTCCTGCCGATTGAGTTCCGCGCCTAGGTTGCGGCGCATAGTTCTGGCCTCCATTATCATTTCTCTGTTCGACATGCTTTTGTTGGCCAACATTCTCTTGGTTTTCGTTTCCCTGGCCAGCATTTCTTCTTGTGCATTGGTCACGAGCTGGGTTTCCTTGAGCTACTGCCGGATCATAGGCTACCATCTGTTTGTTTCTTCCTGAGTCCACACTTTTCTCTTTTCTCTTTCTCGGCGCATCCCCTGGCGAGGAGGCTGTATGCCCAGCGGACTTGGCCGGGATTGGCGTTGCCGAGTGAACAAGCTGCGATCTGCCAGCTATACCCGGATTTGCCCTGTAGTACGCCTCATTCAGCTTTCCTGCTGCTCTCACCAGCTCGTTTACTCGTTCCTATTGCTTTCTCTTGCCTCACCCGTCAAGTGGGGTAATTCAGCCATCGCTGCTTCTGTAGCTGTTAGGTTGGCCGCTGCAGTACTGTATGTCGGCCGTATGGCTGTTTCATGACTACACTCTGGGATTATCTTGCACGTGGCATCCGCCAGATCCTCATTGATTTTCCTTCCTCTTATCCTCGTCGCGTTGAGTCGGGTCTTTGCGCCCTTGACTCGGTGTGCCGAGTTATATTCCCGGAGGGTAATCTCCAGATCTTGTTATAGCTTGCTAAGCTCCTTAGCTCTTTCCAACACTTTATTTCTGGTTTCCTCTGACTCGGCATGTGCTTGCGCCGGGTCAGCCGCTGGTCCTACTGGTTCTGCCAATTTTTCTATTGCTTCCTGCAATTCTTTGGCTCTTTTACTCGTTGCTATGTTCTTTGGCTTCTCTAGCGGTACCTTCGCAGTTCTTGCTGCCCTTGGTGTGGCATCCGTGTCTTCTTCCTCGGCAACCTCATTCACCACTGGGACTACTAGAGGCGCTATAGGGCGTGAAGGATTGGGTGCAGTCATCATTACCTCAGCACAAGCAACCTGGTGAAGCTTTCCCGCAGCATGAACCGCCGGCGGATCCGGTGCCAAGACGACAAGCTCGGGGTATGCGCGCTCCACGCGCACTGCGACGTAGACTTGGTGCTCGCCAAACTTGATGAAGCTACCGCCCTTGGGAATGGCTTGGTCCCGAAGCAGCCCGCATTGTCGCTGACGAAGTTGAGCGCTCCAAACCTCTAGATGAGGCCGAAGTAGATGCGCTCGCCCGTTGAGGCGAGGATGTTGCCCATCCAGATGAAGACTCCAGCAAGCGCTGCTGATTGCCCCACGGTGGGCGCCAACAGTCGTGGTGGTGTCATGGCATATGCCATGGGCAGGCTTAAGTTGGGGGGCCGAATGGACGCTTGAGGAATCCGGGGAGGGTGTGCACGGTCCTGCCGTGCACGATGAACACGATGAACTCTCCAGACTTGCGATTTTATTTCTCCTTGGAACTTGCAAATGCTCCTTGAGCTGTTTCAGCATAGCCCTCAGGCACTAGTTGCTACTTGATCGGTCCCCTTAAACCCTAGCTATGCCCCTCCTTATATAGGCAACGGGAATAACTAGGTTACAGTTTGGGCCCTAGGGTTTACTATTTGGATCTTTTTCCTTACTATGCGGGCCGGATCATGGGCCATCCCTAGGCCCCCGACCCAGTCAACAAAGCTATACTACCAAAGGTCCCTCCATATGTAGACGCCAGCTCTACGGCGTCATACGATGCTTTATATGTCACTTCTTGCTTTTAGCATCACCCGGCTCCTTTGTTGTCACCCGGCGGTGCCCTTCTCTTTTGACCATGCTTTACCATGGTCCCTCCTGGATCTTACTTGGAAAGGGGTCACGCGTCCTTCTTGACTGGGCCTTCCTTCATGAGACCCGGCTTGTCGCTTCCTACAAGTTAAACTTCCTTGTCCTATGCGGGCTAACATACTTTCTATGTTGGCCTTACACAGGCTTCATGTCCCGGTCGTTAAGATTTGGCTGGTATTTTCTTGACTCGTACTAAGCCTAGCTGCGCAATGTTTTACCCCTTATGACCCTACCGGGGGTTATCCCCCCGACATCCATGTTGTGATGCTTTAGTTTCCGTATACCTGTTATATTACTTGTAGCCCTTATATTGCCTTGGACACCTCCTATTACCTGTTGTTTGGTAGATAGTCGGTCTTGCAAGTCGTAGTTGCTTGCTCAGGTGCTGCTTCACATCGTCGATGTTCCACCGATGTTAGGGTTGGAATATTCTTAATGGTGGATATGATCATGGATTTGATTACAATTAATAATAAATATTGAAAGTAGATAACTAATGCATAGGCACAATGGGGTAATAGTTGAGATCTGGTTATTATCCTGCCCCCCGTGTCATCCTAGCACCCGAGTTCTTGACACCTATTCCAAGACTGGGCGCGCTAGCCACATGTCGAGTGTATGGACACCCCTATCGGCCCAGTACCTGATTTCAAAGTAATGTACTGGGGGACACAAAATAGTTTGGGATTTTAATGGCATGTTATGCCATGTTTATTATCTGTGAAGGAAATATGCCCTAGAGGCAATCATAGAGATGATTATATTTTATGTGTATCCATGAGTTATTGTAATTTTCCTTGAATATCCATATCAGACAACTTGTATTGATTGGCAATTATGTGAAATGTTTGTGAAACTCTTTACTTGTATGGTTATTGATTAGTTGTCCCTAGTCGGAGTTCATGTGAGGACACACATGAATATTAGACTAGCGCATCGATTGGTTGATGACTATGTTTCGCAAGTCATAGACATGGAGATGGCAAACCAATGATGTGGACACATGTTATGAACATGGGGTTGGACTGACCCAACTTGAGACTGACAATTAGACTTGCAGCTCTCTCTATACATCGTGTACGTTTTGTCCTTAGATCTGAGATTGTCGCATGTACTTGAGATGTGGATCGACCTACTTTGGGACTATCAGACGCTGCTCCGTATATAAACCTATAGGGTCACACACTTAAGGGGCTGGAAGCCTAATGAGGATTGGATCCGAATTAGACCAAGCGTAGGCTACTAATGGGCTGCTAATGTAGAATCCCACTAGGGATGCCTATTTAAAAGAGGGTGGGGCAAACTGAATAGGGTTGAGCATTCCACCCAGCCGCCACTCCTCTCACGCCTATGTTACACGCACGGACCTAGCAGTCCGGCGTCTGACGCTTCCACCCCATACGTGTGGATACCTCGGAGGTGCTGCAGCTGTAGCACTTGGACGAGCCATGCAAGGGGAGCTTCTTGTGGGACGAGGACGAGGAGCATATGTAGAACATTTATACTGCCTCGATGCGCTTCATCAAGTTCCACAACTGCGCGTCTAATGGTAATCCCGAGATTTATAACAACAATATTCCTGATTTACGTGGTAGAAAATTTTGATTTGCACTAGTATAGCCTACCCGTATCCCTACAATCTGTTGCTCGATGAGCATTTACTACTGTACTATTTAGGATGTGGGTCGTTATGTTGAGGATTATACCTATGGCCTCTGATCTCTTAGACGATCTCGCAACCTCTGGGTCCGTCTTCGGAGCTGGCCGACTTAGTTACGGGTAGCTTAGTGGGGTGGCCCCCCTGTGCTTGCTTTGGGTCTAGGAAATCGTCGTGACCGAGGCCCCACCAAATTACCGATGGGTGTATGTTAATTGATCTGGCAAAAAGGGTTTAAGTGCGTGTGGAAACTTTGGTGCATCCCTGCAGGGTTAAATCTTTTTGCAAAGCCGTGTCCGCGTTTATGGTCGACTTAGAGGACAGTTTCTCGGTCATAGACAACTATAACTAAGGTTTATTGTTGTAATTTGAGTTATATCTAATATGACTAGTAAGTTGGATAACCACAAGGAAAGAATGAATAAAACAGCCAACTGTGTGAGTTTTCTCGGATTGACTTTCTCGTTTGGTCTCGAGGTGGAAATACCAGGATGGGTATGTTTGGTGTTAGTATCAGGTTGGATCCGAATAGGGCTTTCTTATCTCTCTAGCCAACAGTTGTATTGAGTCTCTATAGGTTGTTTAGTGCATATTGCGCTGCCGCTTTAGTCCACCATACATATGTAGGCGAGAGCCGCTGAATTCTAAGGCTCGCCGTGTACTGGCCTCAGTACTGATCCCTCTCTTTTTCCTTTGTCCTTTGTCGGCGCCCCTTTTATTTTAGCAGGTTTGAGATTGACGTCGTTAGCAGGGTTACCCTTCCGGCTTGGCCTAGGAAGGGTTATAGACGCCATTGGTTATTTTTGAAGGCTCTTAGCCCCATTTTCTTCTTATCCGTACTCGGATGTTGTACCATTTTAAAAATGATTTGGATCTTTGTACTATATATTGTATTCTTTTCTTTACTCATGGAGTCGTTGTTGTTTATATATGTTCTATGGATTCCATCGCGGACTATTGTGTACTGATATTACTTTGTTTTCCACCCGTACACAAGTGCCTAGTGGGCACCTTTGAATCGTTTCTATGCGGGTTTGGCGGAAATCACTAAAACTGCATAGGACCGATATGAGGGTGTTACACCGATGCATGAGAATTCGAATTTACATGTTACAAGTTACTAAGTCGAATTATGTAGGTTATTTTGCATTGGATTTTGCACATAGTAAAAACTAGGGCTAGCCAATACAGTACACATATTGAAAAATCTACTAAAATCAACATAAGAGTAATGCATCTATGTAGGAAGAATGAAGATTCATGATACCGTTGTAGATTGCAGCCTCTGGATGACGCTCTCTTTGTAGCAAGAATGGGTTGGAGTCTGTTCGAAGCTTCGTCCCCAGTGGAGTCACCAAAAAGTGTCTTCGCACACGAACACGTCACTGTGTACCCTCAGCGTCGAGCCATGCGCGACAACACGTGCCGAGGGAGGCTCGCCGGGAGCACGGTACGCAAGACAATCCGGTGGGCGCTTTTGTAGACCCGAAACCCCGCTCGCCCGGCAGGGACCCCGTCAGAGCATCGTGGCGGCTATGGGCTGCTCTAGGTCGGCCTAACCACACCTAGAGACTGGTGGATTCGTAGCCTCGAATCTTGAATAACAACGAAGAACGAGAAGAAAAATACAGAAGGAGCGGGATAATAGTAGATGAACAAAGAAAAGTAGTAGATTTGTTTGTTTGATTGGTGTTGGTTCAATCGTCCTTCACCCCTTATGTATATAAGGACCGTTTGGACTTCCCTTGTAATAAAGAGAGTTATATTCATGTCCAAAACCCTAGTTGGAGTCCGATTCGAATAGGCAAACCCAAATTTGTGTAACTATTCAGTCAAAAACTTGTCTGTACCTTCCGGACCACTTTTGAGATAGTACCTTTCATACCACTTTTTAGATAGTAAACTAGCTCGGATCAAAATCTCGTAAAAACAAAAGTTGTTTGTCTCAAAAAAACGGACAACTTTGATGTTGGCCACTTTTCCATCTGACCTGATCTTAGTGGTCTTTTATCCTTATTTTCGTATCAAACTTGGATTTTGACCGAATGATTTTAGTTTTGTTCGGCCGTATATTAATTCTGGAGATAATATACTTTCTCAAATTAATATATCTCTAAAATAAAGGTTATGCATCTCGCAAAAACAAAGAACTTTCATGTATAGCACTTTTTCATCCGAGATGATCTTGGTTACCTTTTTACCAATCATACTGAGTTAGATATATCCACCTCGCGGAAGATCTTTTGTCAAAATTATCTACGCACTTGATTAAAAGTTGGCATCATCTACCCTCCGTCCATCAAAGGATGTCGGACGGGCCATTTTTCCAAAAACCCCTTGCTAGAATCCGACAAACCACGAAGTCCACACGACACGACCCACCCTCTTCCAGTCTTCCTCGCTCTCTCCCACCACCTCGCTTGATACCGCCCGCCACCCGATGCCGCCCTTCGCCTTGTCGCACCATGCCCCCTCACCCCACCCGTCACTGCCAGGCTCCCCCCCGACCGTGTTGGTGACTTTGATCCTCTCGCGCATCGTGTAACATCCCAAATTAGATCTTAGAAATAAGCTGAACATAGATGTGTGCATTGCATTCATGCATAGAAAATCTGAATAATTTTCGCGCTTTTGAATAAATCTTGTCAAAGTGATTAAAGCTTCTCTTAACTTGATGGAATTGAAGTAGATTATCAAGTTGACTGCGATAAGTTTCAATATGACCTTTGCCAGAACCTTATTTTGGGTAAGGGAGATTTGATGTAAGGGTAGATCAAATGTAATAAAAGTTAACCCTAATATATTACTTAATGGTTTATATTTGATCCTTAAGTAATCATATCCTAGTATTCATTACACACTCATGAATACCAAGTTATAAACATAACTTAAGTAATAGGAATGGAACAACTAAATCTTGATCTATCTTAATCTCATCTACTTATACCATGAGTATCATGGTAATACCTAACATTAACTCTTTAGTGAGATTTAGTAGGAAAGAAACCAAGTCAAGATCATTCACCATATATCTTTCTTTCCATATCAATCCTGATGGAATCCTATCTCATTATCTATTGTTCATCAATGTTGAGTAATCAACTTTTGATTCACAAAGTCTTAAACTATCAATTCTTGATCTATCAACTCTTGTTCTTATCATAGCATCCACTCTAAAACCTTTAGAGAAAGAAGTAAGAAGAGATAGGTGGTAATGTTAGATTTAAATATCATCTATATGATGGGAGTGTTGGAAGAGAGTAAGATCAATATGATAATTGATGGAGTTAACTCACTCCTGAATGAATAGAAGAGTTATCTGGAATATATATTTGTATGGTAACAAATAGGATTACAAGAATGAATATTGAGGATAGTTACCAGGAGTAAACCTATTGGATCAAGTAGGTATAGTCAATGAATAATATCTCTTAGTCCAATAGAGATAAACAGAAGATAATAATAATACAACTGTAATATTGTATGGATGAAATCCTTGATTAGCCAACTGGAAACCTAAACCATAAAGGATCAAAGGACTATAATGATCATGCTTCAGTCACCAAGATTGAATGCTTATATCATGTATAAGTGACATTGGTGGATAGAACATGATCGAACCCTGGTATAAATATGTTATTCTAGGTTAGCCATCACAAGTCACCATGATATGATGTGAAGTTTGTATATGAGATACTGAAGTGAAGTAAATATAAGATAGTATGATTAAGATGATGTTAGAGCAACATTGGATTAAAGAAGTAGTATTGTCCTCTTTGGAAATACTAAGCACTTGAGGTGAAGTAGGATTTGATGCATACATCTATTGAAGTAATATTGGTGATGAGGATAAAGGAAGTATATGAAAGGAGTTAGAAGTAGCTACTTAATGGATTAGAGGTGATCATTAGGGAAGTAAGAGAGTAATCATCCAAGGGGAATCAGATTCATAAGAAATATTCTAGAGATGAGAATTATCTATATGGGACGATTATGAAGAGCTTTAGTGTCAAACTCGTTGGATTTACAAATGGAATTAGAAGGAGAAGTTATTAGTAAAAGTATCTATAGTAAAGCTCATCATTTTAACACATGATGATGGATATGAAGAAGTAGTATATCTAGGAAAGGAATTCCTTAATTAGAAGTCTAGGATTGTGAATTATGGAAGATAGGAATTCTTGGTAAACACTAAACCCTAAATATATAACCAAGCTTAACATCCATCTCATGTGTTGGATAAATCATTTTATTTTCACAATGCTTTATAGGAATATTTTCCTATAGCAAATCACTTAAGCACATCTCTGTCATTTCCAACTATTATAATCATATGTGCTTAGAAACTATCTTTATCAATTCCTTCCCATAAGTTATTCTAGAAAATAACTCTATTTTTTTAAATGGTGATATCATTCATGATCATAAACATAAATACAATATGTCTTAACCATTCACCTTTATTCACAATTATAAAAGGATATAAAAATATTAAAACTCCCAGAATTCATGGTAGGCATTTATAATCTCAAACCTTTAACTTTTATGTTGGTTATAATGAAATATATATCTTATTATGTGATTAAATTCATATAAATAAACTCTATGGCTATTAGTAAACATTTTAAAACTTCATTACTCCAAATAAAAGTGAAAATAATGTTATAGTTAATTTTTAAGATCTTAAACAAATCCTAAAAATCCTAAATCCTACTTATTCTATTTAAAAAAAGAATATCTCTATAATTATAAAGTTAGAAAATAATAAATAAAGTATGCTATCAAAATACTAAATTCATACTAGAATTTGAAATACATTTTTATATACTGCAGTTATCTAGAAAATAAATTCTATAAAGAAATTTCAATCAAATGTGTAATATTCAAACCTGGAACCAAAACAGAAAATAGAAAAGGGAAACAAAAGAAAAAAAGGAACCTAGACCGAGCAGCAGGTCGGCCCAGTGCTTTCCTCTGCCTAACTAGCGCTCAGCGCCGCACTTTTCCTCTCTCTGTTCACTCCATCGAAGCCCAACAGCGGCCCAGGCCCATGTACCATTTTGTCAAGCTAATCGTCTACCTCTCGCACCGCGGCCGAAGCAGCTCGCTGGCGCCCAACGCCGCCGTCGCTCGCGCCAAGATGCATGCCGACGTTCCCCGGAGTGGATAAGGAGGCCACGACGATGCCCTCATCCTCATCCTGATCATTCCTCGCGCGCTCCCTCTCTCTGTTCCTCCCAAATTTCTCCTCTGGTCGAAACCCTAGCTTCGAGTTGCCACTGTTCTAAGCTCCGTCGTGCTCCGTTGATCAAGCACACGTCTTCTCCATGTTCCCCTGAGCCTCCTTGCTGAAGGAATTGAAGTGGGGCACCTCGAGTCGATGCGGCGACTTCGTCTTCCCGAAGTCCGGCCGCCGTCGTCCACCTTGATTCCGGCTACCCCAAATCTTCTAAAGCCCATCAACAGCATGCTGGTGAGCTCGCGGTGCTCTGTTGCCTTCCTTTCTTCCTCCATCGCGCCCGCGTCGTGCACCTTTGTCCGCCCCCGCAGATTCTTATCGGAGCTAGTGCTCCGGTGACCAAATACGGGTGACGCGGCCACCAATCGAATCGCCTTACTCTCCCGCGTCCGAATCTCCTAACCCCACAAGCGCGCGTGCGTCCTGTCGCCGGATTTGAGTACCGCATGTAGGTTCCCCATTGTCGACGTAAGCATGATGTCATGCTCATGTCACCACTACACAGTCAGTTGGTTTGACCTAGTCTTTGCACATGTGGCGCATGACGTGGTACTGACCCCACTAGTCAGTGACCTTGGGTAGGTTTAGCCTCGGTAAGAAAAATATTCCCTCTTTAGAAAATTGATGAAAACAATAAAAAATCAAATATCAATATTCCAGAAATGAAATAAAATGATTAAATCTTGTAAATTTAATATCTTTTGTTTTATAATTCAGAAAAATGTTTTATATATGAAAATTTGTAGAAAAATAAAATATATAACTTAAAACAATTATCAAACATTATTATGTTAACAATTTAAATAATTAGTATTTAATAAAGATTTTATAAGTAATAAAACTTTGATAATTCATATTTTAATAATGGTAAATGTTAAAAATATAAATAAAATACCAAAAATCTTAGAAAAATTAGAACTATAATTTAAAACTATAATCATGCATTATTACTTCACTTAATTAAATATTTATTATTTATTAAGTATATATAAAGGAATAAATCTTATAAAAATCATATCTTATTATTTATAAATCACAAAAATAAATGTAATATACCAAAATGATCACAAAAATAATACCTACATGTTAAAAATATAATATTCCACTTTTGAGTTAAATAAAAAATTAAAATACTTTAATAACTTGAATTTAAACATATTTCATGAGTTGTTAATTCATATAAGGGTAAATAAAATTTGTTAATATTCCAAAAATTGCCAATTTAGGTCTAATAAGTAACACTAGTCTTAAATATTTATAATATAAGGTCAAATTGGTCCAACATAATTTATTTTCTAAAAAGATCTTTAACAATTATAAAATCTTCAAGAATGATATTTTTAACCAAGTAAAATCTTTTACCATTGTTTCACTCACAACTTTATAATGGATTAAATCCAGAGATAATTAATAAGTAGTAAATAATATTGTTTACTTATTCACAAGCCATAACCATACCCTTATAAGGAGATAAATCCTTTTATACATGTATAAAGTTAGGAAACCACTATTCAAATAGAAGTGTTACCATTATTAAAGTATCCTTAGAGAAACATTATGAAGTACACAAGGTACAAATAACATAAGCAATATACCTTAAGTCCATCTATGTCTTTAAAGTTAACTTTAGTCCACAAGACTTTAAATATAATGCTAAAGACTTTGTTATGTGTTTTATAGTTAACTTTGGTCTGTTATAATTAATTTATAAAGCATCTCAAGTCCAGACTATTCAAGCAAGCATAAACAACATCAATCACATTCTATCAACTATATTCTAAAAACTATCAGAATTGTTTAAACCTTAATAAAGAAATCTTTTCTTCAAAAGTTATTCGTTTTGCCATTTCAGTCAACATATGACAATTAATCATAATCACATTACTTTATACTTTACTTGTAAACTTAGGATTGATAACACTTAAGGTCTTTATAAGTGACATTACTTATAAAGTAAAATTTGAAGATAAACAATTATAGTGTAAGCAATCTTGAGTAGCATTCCATATGTGTGTATCTTATTGCTGTATGATATTATAAACACGTGTTATTCACACACACTCACAAGCCTTAATAAGAAGCACAAGTATGAAACTTATCTAAAAGGACAACACATTCTAAAAAATCCATTTCCAATTTCCAAACCCTAGATCAACGTTGTCCCTGGGATTCGAGTTTATCAACTTGCATTACATTACTTATGCATAATAGCATCTTGCTTATTTAAACATTAGTCCTTACCGGACCAATGATGTTGATTTCAAATATTGGATCTTATATTGTCTTGAAGACCGTGAGTGCATAATATTGCAATCACAAAAGCCAAGTTCACACTTGCTCATGTCCTTTGATTATTTTCCGTAAAGTATTTTGCAAATCCAGTATTGTCATCACCTGTATTTCAAAAAGGTCAGAAAACACTATTTTTAATAATAATGTGAATTATTGGTTACTGATCCAGGGTGATCAGCTAATCTATTAAGTCTGGCAGTTGGAATACCACTGCACAAGACTATATCACCTAGGACTTAACAACCAATATCGCCAGTGATTCTTGTGCCGTATATTACGCATTGACCATGAGATTTGGAATGGGACGGAGAAGTCAGCTGTATATTTTCCCTCTCACATGGAGCCGGATGTGCGGGTCGTGGCTGTTATTACTCGTAGCATGCATACTAATTGGTAATTCGTAGAGGATATGCAGCATATGGGTGGGATCCCTCAACATCCCACAATAGTTCTGGTATCTGAACGGTCTGTACTGCCAATTGCCGTAATTCAATAGGTGGGCTGGCGTACACCAAGGAGACATGCGGGGTCATGGAGAAGGCAGTGATTGGCTTGGATCTTAGTCTGGGCCTCACACCAAGGAAGTGTGAACGATCCTATAACTCGGATGTGCAACAAAGCTAAGATCTCTCATGGGTAAAGTGACGCACCTCTGCAGAGTGTAAGAACTGTAAGTTGTTACTCCCTGTCCCGGGAAGGAGCTGTGAACGCAGCGGGAAAGGAACTCCATGAAAGTTCTGGTAAACCCATGAAGGCTGACGGACATAGCTTTTCAGATAAAAGCAACCTTTGAAGAAATGTTTATGAAAACTTGCATTGACTACGACCTACGGTCTATGGCTATAGATATAGTGCATCAAACACTCCTTTTCTAGTGAACTTGCTGAGTACGCTCATACTCAACATATCTTCTTAACCCTTGCTAGATTCTGAAGCCATTAAAACGACGTCTACATCAAGTTATGCTCCATGAATCATCATGAAAAGTTAAAGCTCTTCAATGAAGTCAAGAAGGTCAACATATACACCAACTCAAGTGAAGAAGAAGTTACTGATTAGATAGGATTATAATCTCTAGCCATAGAACCTATGTCTATAGTATATTGCGATAGCAGCAATGTCAGACCATTAGTTATGATACTAGTCTTAATAGTATGATAGTTTTTGAGTTATTTATTTCTGATTCTTCTTTGTAAGAAGTTTCTTTCTCTCTCTTTAACCTAGAGTGTTCTATGGATCTTGTGTAAAGAGTTGAGCTATAACCTATAGTCATGTCTTGGACCTGCTGTATTTCTGTTGTACCACTCTGAGGGATGTAATACTAGTGAACGGTGTTTCATTGGTGTTATGTCAACTTCTATAGTGTACTACATCATGCAGTGGTATGCTGGGTCACCGCACATTGTCGCCGCCTCTGTCTTCCTCCCGCACGTAGTCCTCTTCCTCCAGAGTTCAAGATTGGATTTTCCCCATTCCGGCAGCCGGATATGTAGCAGTGCTACTAGATCCATAGTGGTAGTGTACTGCCGGAGCTACAAGACCGAGGGCCACGCGGCTGAGGTCGTGTGTACCGGCGACCTCGCCTCTATCACTGTGCGTAGCTCTGCTGCACACCCAACTAGTTGCTTCCGCCGGGGAGCCGCTACTGCCAAAGCAAAAGAAGCGTCTTCCGCGAGCTGAACCGCCTCCCGCTGCTCGGTATTGCTTGCTTGATGGCCTGAGCTGACCACGAGGATTCGTGGGCATAGGAAGGTTTGGGATCGACGGGAAGAAGCTAGTGGATGCCGTGAATGGGATGGGGTACGTGCCGACATATGAGGGCAGGGACAATGACTGGATGCTCGCCGGCGACGTCCCCTGTAAGTGAGCCTCTTGATCAAGGAATAGATGATTTATGTGTTGGGATCTTGATCAAATTCGGTGTCCTTGGTTTGGGGTAATTGGCACGATCCTGTAGTACTCCTACAAGTGACTTTTCTGTGATTAGGTTGCGTGATCGGTATCTGCAATGAACGTAGTTTACCTTCTTTTCTGAATTTTATCTGAATTCACCTAGTGCGTCATAGATAATTCGATATAATGAATATATCTTCCCTAATTTGTACTTATGTTTTTTAGCTTAGGTTGTATCCCGAAATGATGACCCTTTGGGTCAATTCTAAGAACAAGATTATTGTTTCCTCTACTGCAAATATTGTTAAATTTAAGTTTTGTTGGTTTAGTGTTTTCTAAATAGGCAATCTATCATTTGCTAGATTCATATCCATTTGCTAAATATCCATGCTTTTTTACTTGCTATGCTAGTAGTTCTAGTTGTGTTTTAAGTTTAAATGTTAAAAGCTGGATGTTAATTGTCCCTAGATCTAGTTGCCAAAGTTGTATGGTTCAAAAGTAAACTTATAAAAACGGCTAGTTTTAGCTTTCAGATTGCTTTGCCAACTTTTGGCTTTACTTCAACTTTCATGTTGCTGCTACTGCTGCTCCTGGGGAGTATTGAAGCGAACATGCTAAATTTTAATCCAGTTTTACATGATTCTAGTTGTGCCAAACTCTGCTTGCTTACTCCTACTGTCATTGTTATTTGCATGTTTATACAATTATACTTGTTCTGAAACTTTGTAAGTATCCCTAGACGCACTTTGTTGAACCTGATATCTTGATGTTTCATGCCAGCAAAAGAAGAGAGCAGATATACAAGGATAGCATCAGTGAGCAGACATATATAGTCTTCATACAAAGATTATTGTGTAGTTTTGTGCCTGTAGCCACTAATAGTATTGACTTGGGCATTTCTAGAATTTATTCGTTTTACTTATGCCTTTCTAGAATTTTTTTGTTTACTTCCTAGACGAAAATCATTAAATCTGTCAAGTACTCACCATTTGTTTTTGTTTTCTATGGGATTCAGTGCATTGTTAATTTGATCAAAATATGATCACAGAATTATAGTGGAACAAATTAGACTTTAGCTTTTCAGGTCTCATGTTTTTACAGAGGGGTGTGTGAGTATGTTCTACCTTTTGCATCTAATTTTGTGTAAATTAGGAATATGAAAACTATATTGCTTTATAGCTCATGTTTATGTTGAAATAGTGAATTGTTAAAGTTATAGTGGAGGTAATATATAGTGAACATGAGTTCAGACTAAAAAATACAGATAGCTTATGGAGAATTCCTCCTTTTTAGTGCTCTGTTAGTGCTAGTAGCCCGTGAGTAAACTCTTTTCCTGGGAGTAGTTGAGTATAATTTTCTGAAAAGCAACTTCCTTGATTAAGAGAACAAGTAATTTCATAGACCAATAATTATGATCAATTAAACACCAATGAGATAAGGATTTCTATTGATTATTTGGTATCGCGTTGTTCTAGTGTAGCTACAGAAAAGTGTAATTGGGGTAGGAATGGAGGTCCTCAATTAAATGATTCACTAGCTTTTCATAGTATAAACTTTAAAGTAAATACTAAATTTTAGTAAGTGCATCTCACTAAGTGTTGTATTGTTTCAATTGCAGTTATCATGATTGAACGTTTTGCATGACGGGCTATTACTTTAACCCTATTGAGGTACAAGAAACTCAAAAGGTAGCATGAATTTCAAAATAAATCATTTGGATCAAAATTTTCTTTGCTTATGGAAGCCTGGAAGCCACTTTCGATGGGCTTCAAAAATAGGAATGGGTTTCCAAGTTATGAAGAGTTCAGCTTATGGATGCACTTGTTAAACTCTTTGAAGTATCATCTGCTTGTAGTATTGGTTAAGAAACTCTCCGAAGTTACATGTTGCTGGCTTGTTGCATCTTCTGGTATTGCCAAATAATGATTCTACAATCTACATTTTGCACTTAACTGGACTATTGCTAACTCTAATAACTCTTTTTCATGGGCTGTGGTAGCATGTTATCTACTAGACCAAGTTAAAGATTTCTAGAGCACTAGTGTTTGTGAGGTTATTTTGGAAAACCTATAGTTATTTGTGAGGTTATTTTGGACAGTGCACTAGTGTTTATTTAGAAGTAGTTTCTAGAACTCAACTGAATATTTAGTGTTGTTTATATGTGACAGTGCCTTAGTGCTGTTCATATCTTAAATGAAGCTTGTGGGGAGATCATTGAGCACATATCATTCTTACACATCACACTACAACTGTCCACCCTCCTACATGAAACATGTTGTTATAAGAATAAAATATATTCAGAAATCATTCAGTAAATCAGTGCTTTCTTGATAATACTCAACTACACATAGGGACACACAAGAACATGGTAAATTGCATCTCTGCTCTTGAAAATACTCAACACACTGCTCCCTAGACAGATTTACATGTGTGTTCTCTACATCTCCTTCTTCTTTAAGGGTTTTGGTTTGTGCAAGTAGCTCTGTGGTGATATATATAGCATCTGGTAGCCTGTCGTCTTCTTGTTGGCGTTCCTTGTTGTGCGGGGGTTCATAGCGTATTGCTCCTCCTACCTTCATAACCTCAGCCATACAGTACTGCATCATTATGAAGCTTCGAGCCAGTTTGTCGACATCATAGTTCTGATATTCTTCCTATACATCCTCTATCAATTCTTCGATACTTGTCGGTGCTCTGGTATCAGTGAGTGACTGAAGCAACCTAAAGAAACACAAGTCCAGGACATTCATGTCCGGACTGTTTGGAGGTTTTCGTATCAACTTGATATCCAGGTCTGTCTCGACTACAACCTGTCGAAAAACCTTATCACCAGGAGGGAGATGAGGTTTTGTGTTGTATTGTTTTATATAGATTTTTCTTCCTACATCCTTGGATTGCTAGAATTACTTTCTGGCAAAGATACTCCCTCATAACATCATCTGTAAATTTCACCGGTTTCAAATCAAGTGTCCCTTTATCTCTGTTTTTACTGTTCTTTTGAGCCGGTGTCTCTTGAACAAAGGCCCAAGTACCAATCTTTCCATCAAACATGACCTCTCTAACTTCATTGTACCTTGGCTTTGCCACAACTTTCAAGAACATCACCTTCCAAATGTTGTTCTTATTCTGCACCGTGCGGAATGGTCGAGGTTCATCGGTAAGAAGGTAGTAATTGTTATTTTCCTTCGTCATGTAGAACCATTTTTCGTCAATGTGGACAATGTTGTCCATTTTCTTGAAGAAAGGAAGAGGAGTTGTCAACTGTTCCTTATTGAGCATTCAGACGCAGAACTCTAGTCTCTTGAGCTTGTTTGCTGGCGTAATCAAAGGCTTCAACCGGCTGATGTGTCGTGTTAGGTCTCCCAACTAGAACCTAAGGTGTAAAGTTGAGTGGCTCACACCCAATGATCTTGCTAGACCTCGAATGGTCTTCATTTGTTGAGTGGTACTTGATGTCTACGCACTTCTATTCTTGTAGACAGTTGTTGGGCCTCCAAGTGCAGAGGTTTATAGAACAACAGCAAGTTTCCCTTAAGTGGATTACTTAAGGTTTATCGAAATTAGGGAGGAAGTGGTCAAAGGTATCCCTCTCAAGCAACCCTGCAATCAAGATACAAGAAGTCTCTTGTGTCCCCAACACACCCAATACACTTGTCAAGTGTATAGGTGCACTAGTTCGGCGAAGAGATAGTGAAATACATGTGGTATGGATGATTATAAGTGGTAACGGTGCCAGAAAAGAGCTTCTGACGGGGAGGAAAAGACTAAAGGCAAAAAGATGGAAGCAAGCAAACATGCAACATATCTAGTTGTGAATGGTGTTTCAATGTTTAGAAACAAGGCCTAGGGATCATACTTTCACTAGTGAACACTCTCAATAAATATATTCTCTTCATTATGCTACTCTGAACTACTCTCCGGTTGGACACTCTAATCCATGGTAGGGCTATAACCACACTCCTCAAATTCCGCCTTCCCCATCTAGATAACCGCACACTGGCACCTTGAGCACTATATGGTTCCAACAAACACCAAAAGTTCATAGAGACAACCAACTCAAAATATACTCATGATAAAGATTTATGAAATCTAGCCTAAGTTCCACCACGGCGTGCACGCTGTCACTTTCACACACGTGAGGAGAGCAGAGATCTATTGAAGCACTTGAGTATTTATGTAGACTCTAGCCTAAGTGCCACCACGGTATGCATGCTGTCACTTTCACACACATGGGGGAGAGCAGAGATCTATTAAAGCACTTGAGTAGTAGAGCAGATCTACTTGATTACAAAGTTCATGATCAAAATATGATCATGCATAGAGAGAGATGAACACATAGCTACCGGTAGAGCCCTTAGCCTCGAGGAAGAACTACTCCCTCCTCATCATGGGAATCAGCAACGGCGATGAAGATGGTGGTGGAGATCGATGGAGATGGCTCCGGGGGCAATTCCCTGTCCCGGCAGGGTGCAGGAATAGAGACTTCTGTCCCCCAAATCTCCCCTTCGGTGGTGGCAGTGAAGCGGAACTTTTTGTGGATGGATGATTGATGATTTTAGGGTTTTTTACTCGGGGGCTTCTTATAGGAGAAGGGGCAAAGCGAGGAGGCAGCCAGGGGGGGCACACCCCCTGGTGGCGCGGCCTAGGTGGGCTCGTGCCACCCTAGGGTGTGCCCACCCTTGTGCCCTACTCTGTCTCTGCTTCGATTTTCCGTATCGCTATGGGGAAAATAGTAACTTTGGCTTTTGTCCCATCCAATTCCGAGAATATTTAATTTCTGGCTTTTCTGGAACCAAAAACAACAGAAAACAGGCAACTCCGTGACATCTTGTCAATAGGTTAGTTCCAGAAAGTGTATAAAAATACCTCAAAGTATAGACAAAATATAGCAAAGTTGATACTAAACAAGCATGGATCATAAAAATTATAGATACATTTACGATCTATCAGTAATGTAGCCACCCTCGACAGTCCAGATCTTTCTATTTTCGGCCAACATTGCCCTTATTCTTATTTGAAACATCAACTTCTTTGTTTCGTTCAATCTGTACCTGGGCTTTGGCCCATATTCTTTCAACAGTTCGGACACTTGTATTTAGCATAAATGCAATGAGGTCCTTGTCTGTTGTTTCTATCCCTCCATATCTACTCTTAATTACTTCCAACGCAAAATATACACCAAACCTTTGCTCATTTGTCAGTTCTGGTTTTGGATGACCAACATCTTGAGCATCTTCTTCTTTTGCATGCAAATCGGGAGCAACATCTTCTCGGGTAGCAAAATCTTGAGGGATCTCGTTCAAGTGAAGAGTGACAGCTTCTTGGGCATCCAAATCAGGAGCAACATCTTCTTGGGTAGCAAAATCTTGAGGGATCTCGTTCAAGTCAAGAGCGACATATTCTTGGGCATCCAAATCAGGAGCAACAACTTCTTGGGCAGTAAAATCTTGAGGGATCTCGTTCAAATCAAGAGTGATAGCTTATGGGGCATCCAAATCAATAGCAACAGCTTCTTGGGGAGCAAAATCTTGAGGGATCTCATTCAAGTCGAGAGTGACAACTTCTTGGGCATCCAAATCAATAGCAACAACTTCTGGGGAGAAAAATCTTGAGGGATCTCGTTCAATTCGAGAGCGGCAGCTTCTTGGGCATCCAAATCAACAACAACAGCTTCTTGGGCAGCAAAATCTTGAGGAATCTCGTTCAAGTTGAGAGCGACAGCTTGTAGAGGAATCTTGTAGGTATTATGCAGGGCAGTACACATTCCTATAAAAAGAACGAGATTGGGAGCATGACATTGTTTGTTTTGAGAACAAGAATACACTAGATATGAATCGAGCATAGTAACTTACCATGTACCAAAGGTTCAGAGAAGATGTCATTTTGACGCATCCTGTTATATTTCCACAGATCCAATGCTCTAGGGGTTACCTCCTTCCTCTTGGAAACCAGCTTACACAGTTGTGTTTCATCCTAAATTTGTTTTATCATATAGCTGTGCAAAGAGAAGATTAAATATTATTGACATTATTAATTCGTCCTTGTAGGCCAGGGACAATTGAAACTTACACATTGGAGAGCACTATTTCCTTATAATTTTTTAGCATTGTCGTGAATGGATGGTATCTTCTTCTCTGCAACGTGAATAATGCATATGAGTTACACAATTGGTTGAATGCCTGGAGTAACAAATGAGTTTTCATTTATTTTTAAGGTGAGATGATGCCATGTGTGCTCTGATAGTGTGTCGTATATTTAGTAGCATCTAGTAGTAGTTTCTTGTACATACATGTAGCACCTCTCTAGACAACTACAGATTTATTAGGTATCTAGATTTTGTGAAGCTTGAGAAAATATAGTATGCTAGTTCATACTACATCTTAACCTTGTCCTCTTCACTATTACAGATGATACGCCCAATTTGCATCACCATTCTATATCATAATTTATCTCTATTCATTGATATTTGTCTTATTATGAGGTACTACTTATGGCTTTTCATCTGTTTATGCATGTTGGATGATTCCTGGAGGATGGACTGCCGGAGTCTGGATTCTGATGGAAAAGAAGGCGTTTTGGTGCAATTTCGTGAAGATCAGAAAAATACCGGAAAAATATGGAAACATATTATTTTACCAGAAGACGAAGGAAGCCAGAAGGAGGGACAGAGATGGGCCTCAGGGGCCCACACCCCCTAGGCGCGGGCCCACCTGACCCCGCGCCTAGGGAAGGTGTGGACCACCTGCCCGGCCTCCGACTCCGCCCCTTCGCCTATATCTTCCCTACAGAACCCTAACACCAGGAGAGCGACCACAGATAGATTTCCACCACCTCTGGGGGCGGAAAACACCGAGAGAGAAAGATCTCTCCGGCAGACAGATTTCTGCCGGGGTAATTCCTTCTTGGAGAGGGGAGACCGTCGCAATCAACACCATCATCAAGCTAGGCTTTATCGGGATCATCATCATCATCCACACCATCATATCCACCAGTACCATCATCACCACTCCGTCCCGCTGTAACAATTGTGTTGGATATTGCTTTAGTTCTTAGGGGAAACTTTCCCGGTGTTGATTACTATTGTAGTTGATGCTTGTTTGTGGAACCATTGGATTATTGTTTATGTTCAGATTGTTATCCATTACCATATCATCTTTGATCTTGATACATATGATGTCTTGTGACTAGTTTGTTTAGTTCTTGAGGACATGGGAGAAGCCATGTTGTTAGTAGTGAATCTATGATGAGTTATTATTCAATGGTTTAGTATTTAAGTTGTGGTGCTATTCTTTTAGTGGTGTCATGTGAACGTCGACTACATGATACTACACCATTTATGGGCCTAGGGGAATGCATTGTGTATTTGGCTACTAATCGTGGGGTTGCCGGAGTGACAGAAACCTGAACCTCCGTTAGGACATCTTTGCACAAAGGAGCGTAGGATCTCAGAGTTTAAGGATGTGGTTAGATTTATATCTTAATTACTTTCCCGTAGTTACAGATGTTTGCAGGGGGTTTGATCACAAGTATGTATTAGTCTTAGGAAGGGCGGTATGTTAGCACAGGTTCACCCACACAACACTTACAAACACCAGAGAAGAGTACTCAGCTATCTGAAGCGAAAGCACTTGACAGAATTCCCATGTGTCCTCGAGAACGTTTGGTCCTTATAAGTATTTCCACCGGCTTGTCCTTTGCTAAGAAAGGATTGGGCCACTTGCTCCGTCTGTTTGTTACTCCTGTTACTTGCTACTTGTTTTGTTGCCTTGTCAGAAAACCACTAAAAATCCGTTTGCTAAGTATTTACAGGGATTTCCTTCTCCATACCACTGTTCAGCACCTTCTGCTCCTTGTTGGGATCGACACTACTCTTTATCAAAAGTTCTAAGATACACCCCCTATACTTGTGGGTCATCAAGACTATTTTCTAGAGCTGTTGCAGGGGAGTGAAGCGCTATTGAAGAGTGGAACTGGTAAGGGAAATTTTTACTGTGAGTATTGCTTTTGTTACTGCTTATTACTTTGTTTCCAATATGGATAACCCACTTGGTAGATGAACCACCTCCTGTTGAGATAGATCCTTTTAAGATACCTACAAGGATTGTTAATCGTGTTATGGATGATTATTATTTTGGGGATGGAACTGTCCATCCCGGTGATCACTTGCTTTTTATCCATGAATTATGCGGGTTGTTTAAGTGTGTAGGTATCACAACTGAACAGGTGAAGAAGAAGTTACTCTCCATATCCTTGAAAGGGAGGGCTGAAGAATGGTATAAGCTACTGAAGAATGGACAATCCATGGAATGGGAGGAGATGGCATCTCTCTTTTAACTTTTGGCCTCTTGATGGAGAGAGTACAACTCAAGCTTGGGGTTGATTGAAGTTACTAATGCTTAAATGTCCTATTCATGAACTCCCTAACAATATTATTCTCAATAACTTTTATGCTAGGCTTTCTCTTCATGATAAAGAGTTACTAGATGCTTCTTGTGCTGGATCATTCACACGTATGAAGGAAGAAGTTAAATGGGATCTACTAGACCGTATTCAAGAGAACGCTGAAGCTTGGGAGAATGACAAAGGAAGAAAGTCAGGTATAAAATATGATTATGAATGCATTAAATCTTTTATGGGAACTGACAACTTCCGTGATATTAGTAATGAGTTTGGTCTTGATTCTCAAAGTATTGCCAACTGTTTTAAGGCCTTTGCCTCTTACATAGAAATTCCCAAGAAGAAGTGGAATAAGTACCATGCTCCGTATAAAGATGTTGTTAGCCATGTTCCAGTTAGAAGTACTCAAGTTTGTACTACTAATCATATTGTGTCTGAACCTCATGTTGAGAAAATGCCTTTCCCAGCTAAGGTAAAGGTAGATTATGTGATTATTAGTGCAAATGACAAAGGTACAATGAAAACTATGGAGCCTGGTAAGCATTTGAGTGATGAACCTGTGGTAGCTATTGTGAAAGACACTATCACTAGAATTATAGAGGATGAGCACATTGTCTTCTGTGAAGATGCTTCTAATATTATCTCATCCTATTAAGGCTAGAAAAGCTAGTGTTCCTGTGCTTTCTGTTAAAATTGGTGATCATTGCTACTATGGATTATGTGATATTGGTGCTAGTTCTAGTGCTATTCCTTATGATCTTTATAGGGAAATTATGCATGAGATTGGTCCTTGTGAGCTTGAGGACATTGATGTGGTTATTCACCTTGCTAACAAGGAAACCATTTGCCCCATTGGCATTGTAAAAGATGTGGAGGTTCTCTGTGGTAAGATTAAGTATTCTACTGATTTTCTAGTGCTTAATTCAGCAGCTAGCAAAAGTTGTCCTATCATTTTTGGTAGACTTTTCTTGAACACTTGTGGAGCTATTATTGATTGTAAGAAGGAAAAAGTTTTAACTAAGTTTGATGGAGATTCTTATGAGTTTAACTTTTCCAAATTTGCTAAAGCTTCTTGTGAAAATAGCTTGCCTAATAAAGATTTCAGGGTGGAACAACTTGCTTCTATTGATCCAGTTTATGACCTTGGACCTCTTTTTGGTCACTGTAAGTATGCTTATTCTGATGATAAAGTTGTTTCAAGTGATAGTTATATTGTCAACTTTATTCAAAGTGCTACTGAAAGTTATTATGAGAGAGGGAAACATGGTTTTATGCATCTCAATGATGTTAAGTTTCCCCGTTTTATGTTGAAAGCTTTAAAGTTGCATCTGTTTTGTCTTCCTATTCTTGTGGCCTTTTGTTTCAACAATTCGTTTTCTCATGATACCCCCATGCATAGGAAGTGGGTTAGACTCAAGTGTGTTGGTTATTTGCTCCTTGATCCTCTCTTTCACTCCAGATATATATATCCTATGTGAGTATCTTTGGAAGTTTCAAGCCTAACTTAAAGGCATTAAAGAAAAGTACTTGTTGGGAGATAACCCAAGAGTTTTGTCATGTCTTGGAAGTTATTACCTCTATAATAACCGCTCCTGATCCTTTTTGTTTTGGTTTTTGTGTCAAGTTCAACTACTTTTGTGAAGTAGAGGAGTTATGAAAAGTGGCTGTCCTGGGACAGATTTTTGTGCTGCATTGTAAAAATTCGTGAGGAAGCTCAGTACTTAGGATGGAGCTGAATTTTTCCAAGCTTGTTCTCCAAGTTGTTACCCAACTTTCATCAGTTCTGCACTTTTTGATTTGAGCAACATAAGGTCTTTGAAAAAATCAATCTTTACCTGCTGGTCTGTTTTGATAGATTTCTGCCATCATTTGCATTTGCCTCTTACAGAAGCTTTTGTTTTGATGGGTTTTCAGTTGAAGTGTGTACCCAAAGGGTTATTGTTTTTTCTTACACTAATGTTGTAATTGAGTTTGTGCAAGGGTTATGTATGAAGGAAATTCTCAGGAGAAAGAGAAAAGGAATCTGCAGAGTTTGTCTTTGAATAGGTAAAAGTGGTGAAAACAGAAGGTTCGTGAAACCCCAATCTTTATATTTTTTTTGATGTTTTTAATACATAAGGGAAGCTACGAGACGAAACTGAATAGGAAACAGAGTCTGGGGTGGACAAACCCACCCCAGGCGCAGGCCCAACCTGGCCGCGCCTGGAGGGGGTGTTCCACCCTCGAACTCCGTCTCCGCCTTGTTTCCGTGTCAAAACCTTCCTTATGCATAGAAACTTCGTAATATATAACCCCCCCAGATCCCCCGAGGTTCGTGCATCGTGTTCTCGTCGTATTTTCGTTTCGAGCTGTTTCTGTCAGGAAATCTTCTCAAGTTTAGAGCACCATGGCCTCCGCCAACGACAAAGGCAAGAAGCCCGTGGAGATAGAGTTGAAAGAACAAACCGCCGTAGGAACAAGGGGAAGGAAACCTACTTTTGTAGGAGAAATTAACACTGCAGATGCTTTTTCTCATCACATGCAGGGAATCATAGCCTTCGGTCCAGAACTCATATACTGCCATGAGGCAGCAGAAGCCCTTTGAACCACCAACAAGTTTTGTGACAAGTACCGTGCTTTGAGGATGAAGGTGGATATGCTTCAAGAGGAAAATAACAGGCTTCATGAGATGTTGGAAGATTTCCTCACCCATGACAAGAGAACACCACCACCACCGAAGGAGTAATCCGTCATCAGGTTTGGCATCCCCTTGGATTATTCCAAGCTTGGGGGAGTTCCACGGTATCACCACCATTATCTTTTATCTTTTACCTTCTTAGTGGATTCATATTTGTGGTAGAGAGGTTATCTTATAGTTTCGTTTGCATGTGGAAGTATCTCTCCTTTAGTTGATTATCTATGTATCCCTTGGTGTGAGTGCCTTTATTGGAATATTAATGAGAAGTCTCATCTTTTACTTTTTTCACTTCTTATTTTTAGTTTGCAACCTCTATTATATGATGGATCTTGTTGATCAGTATTGGCACCACTTTGGGATCATCAAGTGGATCTAAATTGGTTTTGGCAAACCAAGTTCTGGTCAGTGGCTTTAGTTTGAAAGAAAAAGAAAGAAAAAGCTTACATGTATTTGGTATCATTTGTTTTCTTTCTTGTTGGCTCATAAGCTCAGTATTATTTATTTAAGATTCTTTTTGTGTCTTCAAGTAAGATTGCATGTTTGGCTTTATTACTTGTATGTTTGCTTGCTTCTTTCAACTCTCTTGCTTGCTACCAAGCCTTGCTAGCCAAAAACCTGTTTTGAGAGGGCATACTTCTCATGTTTCCAAAATCCTTTGAACCCAAAACTTTTGCCACTTGTGTCCACCATATCAACCTAGTAGCTTTTGCTATTCCAAGCAAATTCTCAAGATTCATCTACCTTTCGAATTAAAAAGTATTTTGCTATGTGAAAACTTAGTGATTAAAGCCCTAACAAACTTGATGGCACACTTTATATTCTTTGGTCCGAATAAACTTGAACCATTGTGACAAATTTGTTGTATATGCTTGCACTTATAAGTTGGAATTAGCAGAACCATGCTGTCACGGGGAACGTTTTCAACATTGCACTTGTACTTTGTACTCAGTTGATATCATGTTCTTTTGTCTATGGATGTCACCGGTGTGAAATAAAGAGGGAACTTGTAAGTCCATGGAGTTTGTATCCTGTGTTAGAGAAACGTCTGGGCCGCTAGCCTAAGCCATGCCTAATCATGGTGAGAACTTGCAGCATCACCATAATGAGCTATCTATGAAGCATCCTCAATAAAAAGCTATACATGTGGCAAATAAAAAGATTGCTGAGATGCTCATTGTATGCTTGCCTTGTCATTTTGGTTATGGGAAAGCTCCCGTACCATGTGCAAGGGGTACCCCGTTGGCAGTTCTCAATGATATGCAAATACTTACAATGACAAGAACTTACCTGGACCCAAATATGAGTATGCATGAGGTGTCGCCCTCATATTCAAGGGACTTGAGATTGCCAACTTATACTTCGTCAAGCATATAATCCAAATTTGCCACTTTAACCTTAACCACTTCAAGATGCTTATGATAGGGGCAATGAGGGCTCAAAGCTAGTAAGTACCACAATCTTTTGAAAGCTCTTTATGACTTGTAATTCCTGCTACCCTCTAAGAAGGGACCTTTCTCCCACTTCCAAGTTGAGTCAGTAAACCTACTTCCTCTCTATCTCCAGCAAGCGTTTGAGATGTTGTGTTTCAAGCATTCATATGGTGATTTATTCAATCATGTTCTCTATCTTCATTGTTTGCACAAAACTCTTATCTACCGAGTATTACTTTGAAAGCCTTCACTTGTGAAAAACCTTTTTGAGCAAAGAGTGTTCTTGTTTTGAAACTTCTACAAAAATCTTTTGTGAAACTGTTTGCCAGGTGTTCTCTGACCAAGAACAAGTTTGCCAATTCCAATTATGATTTATCTTTATGCATCTCTATTGTGACTGATGTACTTGGTTGCAAGCTAAGTTATATAATGGTGAGTTGCTTTCTTATATGAGTTGTGCAATGGTAAGTGTGATGCTTCTTGTTCGTATTCTTTTATCGACACTTCACTCCATAAACTTGTGGACATGTTTACTGAGATCAGTATTCGCTTGGGGACAAGCGAAGTCTAAGCTTGGGGGAGTTGATACGCCCAATGTGCATCACCATTCTATATCATAATTTCCCTCTATTCATTGATATTTGTTTTATTATGAGGTATTACTTATGGCTTTTCATCTGTTTATGCATGTTGGATGATTCCTGGAGGATGGACTGCCGGAGTCTGGATTCTGATGGAAAAGAAGGTGTTTCGGTGCAATTTCGCGAAGATCAGAAAAATATCAAAAAAATATGGAAACATATTATTTTACCAAAAGACGAAGGAAGCCAGCAGGAGGGACGGAGATGGGCCTCAGGGGGCCCACACCCCTAGGTGCGGGCCCACCTGACCCCGCGCCTAGGGCAGGTGTGGCCCACCTGCCCGACCTTCGACTCCGCCCCTTCGCCTATATCTTCCCTATGGAACCCTAACACCAGGAGAGCGACCACAGATAGATTTATGCCGCCTCTGGGGGGCGGAAAACACCAAGAGAGAAAGATCTCTCCAGGAGACAGATTTCTGCCGGGGGAATTCCTTCCCGGAGAGGGGAGACCGTCGCCATCAACACCATCATCAAGCTAGGCTACATCGGGATCATCATCATAATCATCCACACCATCATCTCCACCAGCACCATCATCACCACTCCGCCCCGTTGTAAAAATTGTGTTGGATATTGCTTTAGTTCTTAGGGGAAACTTTCCCGGTGTTGATTACTATTGTAGTTGATGCTTGTGAGTGGAACCATTGGATTATTATTTATGTTCAGATTGTTATCCATTACCATATCATATTTGATCTTGATACATATGATTTCTTGTGAGTAGTTCGTTTAGTTCTTGAGGGCATGGGAGAAGCCATGTTGTTAGTAGTGAATCTGTGATGAGTTATTATTCAATGGTTTAGTATTAAAGTTGTGGTGCTATTCTTCTAATGGTGTCATGTGAACGTCGACTATATGATACTTCAACATTTATGGGCCTAGGGGAATGCATTGTGTATTTGGCTACTAATCGTGGGGTTGCCGGAAAGACAGAAACCTGAACCCCCATTAGGACACCTTTGCACAAGGGAGCGTAGGATCTCAGAGTTTAAGGCCGTGGTTAGATTTATATCTTAATTACTTTCCCGTAGTTACGGATGTTTGCAGGGGGTTTAATCACAAGTATGTATTAGTCCTAGGAAGGGCGGTATGTTAGCACAGGTTCACCCACACAACACTTACAAACACCAGAGAAGAGTACTCGGCTATTTGAAGCGAAAGCACTTGACAGAATTCCCATGTGTCCTCGTGAACGTTTGGTCCTTATAAGTATTTCCACCGGCTTGTCCTTTGCTAAGAAAAGATCGGGACACTTGCTCCGTTTGTTTGTTACTCCCATTACTTGCTCCTTGTTTTGTTGCCTTGTCAGAAAACCACTAAAAATCCGTTTGCTAAGTATTCATAGGGATTTCCTGCTCCATACCACTGTTCAGCACCTTCTGCTCCTCATTGGGATCGACACTCCTATTTATCGAAAGTACTACGATACACCCCCTATACTTGTGGGTCATCAACAGACTATGCTATGCTAAACCTAGCAGGGGAAACCATAGAGACATAAAAGAAACTGTATATCATAGAGACTAAGCTTGAGACAATATAGTATGTCGAGGATGACAGCGAGTTCAACGAGCAGGGGAGTATTGCGGTGGTCAGATTTCCTAAATGTTGCAGTATTAAGTTAACAGCTCAACATTATGTAGTTATAACATTTGGTATCAACCAAGATCATGACTAGATTTAGTTATACAAAGTGATATTGTTACTTGCTGCTACATTTGTCTATGGTAAAATAACAAACAAAACACAGTAGTTTGAAACAAGAATAGTGAACAAACTACTGACAAATGGTTTGCTTGATTTAGAACAAAACACAGTAGTAGAACATGACATTTATTTAAATAGTTTGCTTTATTTAGACGACAATATCAGTGAACTAACTACAGACAAATTTACAGGAACAAGCATCTCTGAAACTCTAAACGTTTGCTCTGTTCTGAACCTATACCTTGTTCTTTTTCAGAAACAGAAGGGGAGAAGTAGCTGCTAACCTCCACGAATGGTGGATCGATCAGTGGGGCAAAAGGGGAGAAGGAGCAGCAGGAACAGAAGGGAGAAGCAGCAGCAGCTACATGTTGAGGAAGATCAGTGGGGGCAGCAGGGCAGTGGAGGAGGAGTACCGTAGAGGAGGACCGGCGGCTCAGCGCACGGAGCAGAGGAGGGCCCGCGGCGAGCGCGCGGAGCACAGGAGGGCCAACGGTGAGCGACGCGATCCCAGATCAGGATAGGGGCGACGCTGATCCAGATCGATCGATAGACTGCTGGGCGACGCGATCCCAGATCGGATGGGGGCGACACTGATCCAGATCGATCGCCGGACTGCTGGACTGCCGGGCGACGCGATGCCAGATCAAGATCGATCCTAGATCAGGATGGGGGTGACACGAGCAGAGCGGTGCCGGACTGCCGGGAGTCGACGGACGACACGGAGGAAGGAGACGACAAGATTTGAATTTGAAATCTCAAATTGCAGGCCAAATATGAAATGTTATCAATGTATTCGGGATGTTTTTGTAAATATTACGTTGTGCTACAACCCGACATCCTTTTATGGACGGAGGAGTATTTCCGATGAAAAACGTAAGGCAGTATTTTAACTCAAAAATATGCATACTAACTCGGATCAAGATGATTCAAAACCAAAGTTGTTTGTTTCGACGAGACATACAACTTTTATGTTCGGTGCTTTTTCATTTGAGGTAATCTTAAAGGAGTCATAGTGGATAGTGAAAGCCTGATAACATCTTGACTTGATACGGTGTTTTTTTATGATGATTAATACTCCTCCAAATAAAGTTTTCCGACTGTCTTTCACCATTTGTCTTCAATAGCTAGAAAACCAAAACGAGTGCTAACGTACCTTATTAGGCCACTGCGTTGGATTCTTCTTGTCCATTAGGCCACTTCTTCACCATTTTGATGCTGATCGGAGGAAGTGAGCTAGGAATCAGGAGAACCTGAATCCTTCCGCCTGCCAACGTCCTAGATAGAGAAGAATCCAGCTAACCTGCCGCCGGCGAAGTGCATGTTCTTTCACGTCAGCCGGATCATATATACAACATGTAAAAAAATAGCATCCTATTTCAACGCTAATAGTACGCTATAGCAAATTTAGAGAGGCCATCTTAAATTTTAGCAATTTTTCTTGTTATGGCACTATTTGCGAAATAGCATGTTATCGCGCTAAAACGTCATAGCGTTAGCAAAAGTAGCACGCTATTTTTTTCTAGCTTGTTAAAATATTGATGTTATGCTTTTAGGCGTCAGTGTTATGTTATTACCTCATAGAATATTGATGTTAGGCTTCTATAAGATTATGTATATGTACGGTTCTAACATTTTTGAAATATATTTTTTATTTTTGCTAATATCTTTTATTTTTATAATATATTTTGTATTATTTATAAAATGCTATTTTAAAATATAGCACACTATAGCATGCATAGCGTTTGAAGGAGGCCGGTGCTATTTCTTTTAGCGCGCTATTTTTATATATATACAGTACTTCTCGTAGGTGCTAGCTTAAGCCTCGGCGAATCATATCGATGGACGCCACCATCGTGGATAGCTCGACGCGAGAGGGACACGACACGACGCAGCCGTGTAGCAACATATATGAAGCCCTAATGACACCGGCCTCTCGCTAGCTATTTTTTGTAACGCTTCGGTCTAATCGTGATTTGGCGCTGGTTTACTACCTTATGGAGGACATTTCTTTCCATGTAAGATGCAACAAAATTCGGAAGGTTAATTAAACGAGAAAAATTAGGCATTAATGGTACGTGCTCTGCCCCTATGAATAGGCTACCATACGACTCCCTGGCGAAAGTTTGACAGCAGACGCGCGCATCTTCTCTACCCTTGACCCTTGGTAGTTCATCCAGATCTCTCCTTTTTTCGTCCACAATGACTTCTCGCCAGCAGGAGGAAACGATTGTACCGGCTGAAGTAAGCAACCTTTCTCTTCCATGGCATCTGAATGTAAAGTACTAGTTGTTTGTTTGGAATTTCTTCTTGTGGATCTTAATGATAGCTAGACTGTTTCATCCGTATGTTCTATCTAGACAATGCTTCGTAAGTTCTTCCTGCACATCTTTGTTTACGATAGATCGAGACAAGTTCTCATTCATCGCACGGAAAATATTAAATCTGACGTAAATTTGCCAAGGCCAAGGCCTGAGGATTCTCAACAAGATTTTTCTTTTCATGATCATAATGTTGGTATCAAACTGTAGGAAAAAGTTAGTGACTCTTCAACAAAAGGGCCTGCACACCTGTCACGCTCCATTGTCGCTCCACTTTCCGTTCCTGTTCTCCCAATAGATGTTGATGATGGATCATACAAAGGTTAGTATCTTGTTGGTCTAGGAATTATGCAAATTCTCCTTTATGTTTAATACTTTTGTGGGGGTCTGTTTTTTTTTCCTTCGAAGTTTGTAGTACAGCCTACTATTGCTTTGCACTTAGACAAAATTATTGTTCCTGCTAGTTGTTATATTAAGGTGTAAAAATGTTTCTCAGGTCTCATGTCAGCACAACAAAATAGTTAACTGTTCTCAGTTTAGTACTAATTCAGTCATTGTAAGATTAAGTTGCTCCGAAGTATATGTGGAAGGAAACAATAAATATCATAGAATGCTTGCTAAATGTTTTTCTTGTCTAATTTGTTGTCTGTGATAAATGTTGTGCATTTTACTTTAACTGGCTTAGTAGACAGGAATAACTTTCTTATCATCAACTTTTTAAACATTGTTAAAGCTATCATTATCCTAAAGTTTGGTTAAGAAAGTATCTTTCATGTTTGCTTAGGATGTAGTTTGCCTGTTCTTATCATTAAGCATCATATCGTTGCAGCAATTGATGGTCTAACAGGGGAGCTTCTGGAGCACAATGCACGTTTGTTAAATCAGATCAATACAAATATGTCAAACATGCAGGTATTTCCTATTTTCTACGTTAAAGTTTCAGGGTCCGGCATTCAGCTCTAACAAAAAGTAAGATCATGTGAATAGTAAATATGCTTGTTGTGGTGTGTTTGTTGGGGCTTAAATTGCGAGGTCAACGACAAATATGCCTGTTGTGGTGTGTTTTTTGCGGCTTAAATTTCAGGGTCACTTTACAGTGTTTTTAGCTGTGCCTTCAAGTTCTGAATATATTTTCCACATGAATACACATCCTATATCAAGCAAAGCTGTAGGATATGATCAATCACGTGTATGTAATAGAACATTGCTGAGGAAAAACCTCTTCGGGGTATCCACATGAATACATAGTTGAAAGTATTTTTATACTTCCAGTTGTTCCGAATATTTGTTATACGGAACATGTTAGATTGTTTTGTTTTGTTAATGAAATTATACATGCATGTCATATTCGTTTGATATTTTTCACGTTTTTTACGTTCAAATATCCATCGACTTTTTTGCAGGTACAGGAGAACTTCTCTCTTTTATGCGAGGCTAGAGATAATATACTCACAGTCCTGGAGCAGTAAGTTCTGCAACTATAGCTTATTCTAAGATCTTGTGAATAGCTGTATTAAATACATTGCAGTTTGCATGAAAAAACATGAGAGTGCTTATCACCTATTTAGTCTGTCATTGCTAGGTGCCGCTCATAATAGTGTTTTCTCGTTGTGCTGTGAATGAGAAAACATCCACGTACATGTTTTAATGTTATGCTGACTGCAAGGCATGCGGGTCTTTCCTTCCCTTAGGAATATATGCGTTATACTTTCAGCATCAGTATGTTTTCTTCTTTGGGGCTACAATTGGGTGTTCTTTTATTATTGTTGTTGTGTCAACTGTCAAGTATACTTTCTGTTAAAGAGCTTTAAAGAACAAAACCTTCCTGTCCTGTCATCTTAAAGTACACTAGTTTATTTATTTATAGAGTAAATTCCGGTTTTTACCCTTTAGTTTAAATTTTTTGACGCTAATTACCCTATTTAGTATATTTTCATCTTAATTACCCCATTTAGTAAAATTTGTGCCAAGTTTTACCCCCTCTAATTTCTGAAAGTGATTCGCTAGGTGGATCGTAGACACCAGGTACATGGCGTGCCCTGTACAATGTTTTTGGTTCTCACCAGGTTGATATTTGAAAGGCAAACATAGTTAAATTTTAAAATTTTAGCCTTAGTACTGTGCAAAACTAGAGCTGAATCGGATGAAGTTCGTCAACCATTCTAAGTAATTAAGGAGATGAGTAGAGAGTCGGAGAATTTAGCGAACTTCACATAGTTCGTAAGTGTGGCCGCAACACAAGCTACACAGCACAAGTAATGTCTAAAGTATGCAGATGCTAGCTCTCCAAACACTAAGCAGATTGCACGGGCGCTCTTAGAGAGAAAAATCCGACTCAATCACCTACTAGTAGCCTTTAAATATCTCATGTGCCTCCTATAATCTTTGTACCAGAGCAATCGAGTAAGAGAGCAGCTAGGTGCTATGTGCCCGCGTGGCAATCAGAAATCGGGTGTGCGATTAAATTGTGTGCTAGCGAACAAATTATTAAGCAGTATGCTTGTGGTCACCTATGAAATTGCTCAAAAATTTCAACACTTCTACCATGTATGTGTCCATAAAAATGAAAACAGTCTACGTGGCAAGCCACCTGTATTTTATGGCGGGGCTTCAACGGTTGAATCGCTGGCAAAAACTAGAGGGGGTAAAAATTGGCATAAGTTTTGCTAAATAGGGTAATTAGGATGAACATTTCCTAAAATGGGTAATTAGCGTCAAAATTGTGAAAGTAGGGGGTAATAACTGAAATTTACTCTTATTTATATATAGTCGTCCTTTAAATATGTTTGCATATGCATTGAAACTGAAGTTATGTAAACATTGGATCCTTTTTTTTAATTGCAGGGTTAACAATGCTCCAGAAATAATGAAGCAGAAGACGCCCCTACCTGTAAAGTTGAATGAAGATCTGGCAAGCTCTGTGTTGCTGAGGCCTCCACAACCATGAGCAGTAGTCAGCTCTCTCAATCATCTTTGCATGAAGATCAAGAGTCGAAAGTTGGGCCCTTTAGCTTAAGCAAAATTGATCTAGTTTTAGTTGTTATACTTGTGAGAAGTTACAAAAGGTCCTCTGACTAGCGTTGTAACAACGGTTGCTTTTGAATATCGCATTTGAACCGGCCTCAGGCCGACAGGGCAAAAACAGTATCGATCTTATATCAGTCGGGGTGCTCTGATCTTGCCACCGCTCTGAAAAGCATGTGTTAAAACCGAGATGAACCTGATCCGGGATACCAGGATCCTTATCAGGGATCTAGAACCACTTGTGGGCCGAGTTCGTTCGAGGTCCGAGCCTTAATGTGAAAAAATCACATTGAAAGGCAGCAAGACGGTCTTGATTGACTCTTGCATGTCGAGCTTACCTATGTATATGATGGGGCTATACCTCCTTTAGGAAGACGTGCATGGTTATTTTGATAAGAAACTATCACGCTTTTTCTGGCAGGATCCCAAGGACATAAAAAATACCACATGATCAAGTGGACAGATATTTGCGCCCCTAAGAAACTTGGGGGCACAGGTATTCTAGCATCCCGCAACTTTAATAAGGCCTTGATGCTCAAATGGGTTTGGCGTATCCTGAGAGACAATGGATGCCTATGGCTAAAGTTAATCAAGGCCAAGTACCTGCGAGGACGTTCCCTCCTAGATTGTGACCTTCGGGATAGCTCCCAGTTCTGGCACTCCATCTAGGAGATCAAGCATGAGATCCAGCGAGGGATGATACGTCGTAAACGTATCCATAATTTTTTATGTTCCATGCTTGTTTAGTATCCACTTTTCTTTTCTTTATCTACACTTTGAGGTATTTTTATATGTTTTCTGAGACTAACCTATTAACAAGATGCCACGGTGTTAGTTGCCCGTTTTCTTCTATTTTTGGTTCCAGAAAAGGTATAAAATGAATAATCTCTGAATTGGACGGGACAAAAGTCAAAGTCAATATTTTACCGTGGGAAACACGGAGCAAGAAGACGAGACGGAGAAGGGCCTCGAGGGGGCCACACCCTTGGCCGCGTGGCCTGGCCTGGCCTGGCCCATACCTGGGGGGGTGCGGCCACCTCGGGCACCCCCTCGGCCTCCCTCTTCGCCTATAAGAAGCCCCCGATACCTAAACCCTAAGTACCCGATCAATCTTCCACGAAACAGTCTCTAGCCGTCGCCACCATCGTCCCTAGATCCCGGGGGATCTGAAGCTCTTCCCGGCACCCTGCCGAAGGGGAGAGATCATCCCGGAGGCCTTCTTCATCACCATGCTAGCCTCTGGTATGATGCATGAGTAGTTCCATCTTGGACTACGGGTCCATGTAGTAGCTAAATGGTTGTTTATCCTCCTTTGTTTTACCATGTTTAGATCTTGTGAGCTCCATTCATGATCAATATCATCTATTTATAGTCATGCATGTTGTATTTGCGGGGATCCGATGTATATTGAGATTACAATGTCAGATTGGTTAATGATTTTATCTTATTGATTCTATCATGTATGTGTTGTTTGAGATCTTGCATGCTTTTCATTTCTAGTAGCTATCTTGGACAAGTAGATGCTAGTGACTCCAAGAGGGAGTATTTATGCTCGATAGTGGGTTCATGCCTCTATTTAATCTGTGGAAGTGACAGAAATCTCTAAGGTTGTAGATGTGTTGTTGCTACTAGGGAGAAAACAATGATCTCTTGTTCATGGAACAAGTGGATTGTTTACTTTACACACTTTGCTTAAAGCAGTTATCCGTTGCTGGCAACTTAATACTGGAGGGGGTTCGGATGATAACCTGAAGGTGGATTACTAGTCATAGATGCAATTGGATGGCGGTCTATGTACATTGTTGTAATTCCCAATCAAATCTCATAGGATCATGAATGTCTAACATTGCATTGTTATGCCTTGCTCTGTCCTTTCCATTGCCTCGCTATAATTTGTTTACCCATCATGTTATGTTGTTTATCTGAAGGAGAACACCTCTAGTGAACTATGGACCCCGGTCCAATCTTTACCATTGATACATCTTCCACTATTATTGTTTACTTTCTGCAAGCCACCATTACCTTTCAGACCATACAATTAATTCTTTGTTTTCAGCAAACCAGTGAGATTGGCAACCTCACTATTTATTGGGGCAAAGTCTTGAGTTTTTGTTGTGTAGGTTTCCAAGTTGCTAGCACCACCTTTGAGTCATTTTCTTCCTCCTACTGGTTCGACAACCTTGGTTTCTTTTTTAGGGAATTTTTTTGTTGTGCTCATCATACCTTCCTCTTGGGGTTTTCCAACGAAGCTCTATAGTGATCTGGGCTACACATCATCCCGGGAAAACCACTACTAGAAAATCGTTGTGTTTTTGTTTTATGCATCGTCATGTCTGCATTCTCATGTCATCATGCCACATTGCATTTGAGCATCCTCATGGCTGCATGCATATTGTCTATCTAAAAACTATTTTGCTAAAAGCTCTATTTCATTTTCTATTTTAATACCTACCTTTTATTTCAAATCAAAACACCGGTGTTTCCGAATATATCTGTTTGTCTAAAAACGATTTACAAAATACTTTTAAAATAAAATATAAAAACCTTAAATATATTTTGTGGGGAGACAGCGAGATGATCAGTCCCAAAGACCCAGTTATAGGCTACCTACTACCCAAAAAAAAACCTAGCTACCCGAGATCTAAACCCAACGCCAAGAAACCCTAACCCTATCCCCAAACCCCTCTACTCCCCCCACCCAGCCGCTGCCAACCCGCGGACGCGCATTCCCCACCCCGCTTGATCCGCATCTGGCCCCACCCCCAACCGACAACGCGCCAGGAAAACCTCCCCATCCCGATCTCCTTGCGAGCAGCGCTCGTACGCGATCAAAACATGGCCCACCCGCTGGACCCACCACCATGTGTCGCCCGCACACCACCCACCGCTCGCGATCCTCACCTTCCTCCTCTGCTCTCGATCCCGCAACCGCCGCCATCCCCCGCTCGTCCCCTTCCCCATTGCGAGAAACACCCCGCCACCATTGCGCCCTCCCTCCTGCCTCGTACCCCCGCCGCCAGAGGCCGCCCTCTTCCCCGGCCCACCTCCTCGCCTCCGTCTATCACCGGCCTCCGTGACCTCCGCCCCTGCACCCCGGTCGTCGCCTCACCTCCTATCCGGCTCCTCGCTGCACCTCATCTCCGGCTGACAACCGCCATGCCCGTCGGCCGCGTCCGCCTCCTCCCTCCGTGTCAGACCGTCGTGGTCGCGCCTTCCCTTCTGTCCATGCGCCCCTGCTCTGACCCGTACTCCGCCATCAGAAACCAAGCAGGCCGCTGCACGCCCGCATCTCCTCCTACCCTGCCTCCTCTGGGTCTCGCGCAGGCCCCACTCCATCAGTAATGGCGATGGTTTCTGTCTGCCTGGCCTGCGTGTTGGTCTGCCACAGGTGTGGACTTCTGCACATGTGACTACCTGGTGTGGTGAAGGGTGGAGATTTGATGTTGTGTTGATGATCTTGCTGCTTCTGGCCGTTCCTGTGCGTGCTTCCAATGCCAAAATTCGTTGTAGATGCCATTTGGATGGTGGTCTATTTGGTTAAAGCGGTTTGGTGATGGATGTGTTAGGTGAAGTGAACATGGTGGTGTTGATGTTGTTGTGGCTCGAGTACGACTACATCCGCTACTTCTGCCACAACGATGCTCCAAGTACACCAACAAGACCCTGTGACGCCAAAATCTTCCGAGTGCCGTATGCCACCCCTGATTCCCGACGCCCCCGGCAAACTTCGACAAGGAACACCAAGCCCTCTGATACGGATCCGAAGACCGATCCGGGAGTGTGAAGCTCGAGACCAAAACCGAACCCATCGAAACCTCAAGATCGCCGAACCTAAGTGTGACCCTTTTCTTGATACACCTATTTTTATAAATGATATTTGACTTGTTGCATATAAATTTTTTCATGCTTGCACACATATCATGTGGTTTGGAGACCTTATGCCGACTCACCTCACAATTAAATATGTAGGTCATATGCGGAATTTTCTAGTCTTAGTTTGTCCCCATATAAATTTGCATAGCAAACCGGTGCCATGTTTTGCCTTGTTAAGACAATATTTAAAATGCGGGGTAACTAAACAACATGAAACCTCTAATTAATTGTCGGAACCCCGGTTCCGCTTAATTTTGCCTAGTCGAATCGCATCTTTGCCATGTCATACATCATACATGCATCATGTCCGATCTTCTACCATAGTATTAAATAGTGCATCCGGTGTTTATTTTAGTGCATTTCTTCTTCACGGATTAGGCCGATGAGTTGATGCGAGTGTCGACCCGATTTTCGGATGAACCTTCGGCAATGTTTTAGGCGAGAACTCTGCCCCTTTCTACCTATTTTACATATTTAGTCTTTACTTCCTCCTGTTGATCTATTGCTATCTGTGTTGCGACGCTATAGCTTCCGTACCCCTTTATACTTCCCTGCAGCCATATATTGCCATGGACATATCCTATTACCTATTTTTTGGTAGATAGTCGGCCTTGCGAGTTATAGTTGCTTTCGCAGGTGATGCGTCATGCCGTCGATGTTTCACAGTTGTTGGAGAAATGCCTCATGTTTAATGTTGGAGATGATCATGAGTTCAATTACAGTTTAACAACTAATATTGAAAGTGGGTAAATAATGCAGAGGCACAGGTGGATAATAGATATTATTTGGTTTTTAACCGTCCACTTGTGTCCTGTAGGACCCCGAGTACTTGATACCTGTTCCTTGAATATTTGCACAATCTGCGTGTGGGGCCATGAATCCCCTTAACATGACATTGAGTCATATCTTATTTGTTGGGGCCACAAAGTAGTTTGGGGGCTTTATTACTATCATGTACTCATGCCATAATTATGCCATGCTTTAATGCTTTATTACTATTGCGCATGGAGCGCTTGTACTATTTAGGAATTGTGATACGTTTATGCGGTATCAACAAGCCCAGTCATACTTTCGGGTTTCTAGTCATTTACAGCCGTCAACATAAACCTCTGGGTCCGTCTCAGAGCCGGCCAACTTCGTCGTGGGTAGCTTAGTGGGGTGGCCCCCTAAAATATTATATGAATCTTGCGATTTCTTTATCGTGATGCCTCGTTGGGTTTTCATTTGGTTTTTCTGAGGTTGATCGTGCGTGTGTTGCTATTTGTGTCCCCTACAGGGTAAAAATTTATGAAAGCCGTGTCCACGGTTATGGACGAATTGGAGCACAATATGTCGATCATAGATAACTATAATTGAGGCTACCTTGTGAAGATTGTCCACCTGTGCAGTACCCAAGATGACAGTTGGTCATGGTTGGGAGGCCAAACTCACAGGAGAGGTTCTTATACTAGGGCGTGTAATCGAAAGGTTAGGATTGATTATCCGCATACTGAGTATGGTGAATTCAGGATTTGTTCCTGACGGATGTATCGAATGTTGTGGTGAAAGTGTACAATCTCTACAGAGTGTCAAACTATTCGAATAGCCGCATCCGCTGTTATGGACAGTTGGAGTGGCCATACTGTTCCCCCGTCAGACTTTTCAAAATGACCTGTGAAATGAATTAAGACTTTGACTTGACCACAACCGAGTTGTGATATGAAATACAAGTTCCCACTTAGGAATTATAAAATTGTGACTAGCTTTGGAACCTAGTAGAGATAAATCTGGCTTTTGCAAAACAACCCTAGAGCCTAGTGTCCTATTATCCAAAAAACCCCTTTACCTGTTAGTATTAGTTTGCGAGTACTTAAAGAGTACTCATGGCTTTGTCCCTGGATATTCCCATGGCCAGACTATGAAGAGGAGTACCTCGAAGATGGACCCCAGGAAGGTTACGACAACTAGGATCATCTCCCATCGTCAGCATTGCCTGTGACCCCAAAGATGGAGCTTCACCTACGCTTCCGTTATTATTACGTATTCCGCTGCTTGATGTTGTATTAAGAACTGGATCATGAGATCCCTATTTGTGTAAGAACTTATGTATCGTTTGTAATGGATGATGTATTATGGTATCCAATTCTGTTACGTCTCGCAAAAATGGTAATCCTGGGATTGCGATGTATGGCATAACAGGCATCTAGGATTGAAAAATCCGGGTGTTGACAAGTTGGTATCAGAGCCATCCTGACCATAGGCGACCCTAGTTAGACTGTACGTTTGAACCAAAAAATTAGTTTCAAAACCAAAGAAAACAAATATTTACAAAAACTTATTCTCATCCTTATCTCTTTGATTCTTTCATAAAAATTCATGTTCCTCAAAAACTCTTGCAAAATACATAAAATTTTGACACACTTGATCACTTTGCTAATCTACTCATCCTCTATTTTTATAGATGGACGTGAAGTACAGCAAGTTTTACCAACTTGGGAATGGAGGAGACCTTATCTTTGAGAGGGATCTGGATCAGCTTTCGGAACTTCTGGAGCGTCAGCACCCCGAGTTCTTCGGAGCTCAACTCAATGATCAAGGAGGAGAAGATCTGTCGTGGCTAATTGTTGCAAGTCTCCGAGGAAAGATTGAACCTCCCACTACGGAGGGAATTCAGTTTACCTTGAGGGAAAACAACTGGCTCGATGGACTTGCCAGAGCAATGCAGGAAGCTCTTTCCCGTCTATGTGGGCAGAGCATCAATCAGATCAAGGGTACTCGCTTTGAGTTTTGCCCAAGGCGTGATGCAAATGGACAACCACTGGAAGCCCCATACCACCCCGAGCTGAAGACTCAATTGGACCACCTTAGCTTCATGATGTATGATCGTCAGCAGGAGTTGGACAACTGCCGTGACTATTGCAACCACAAGTCTGCCATCATCAAGACGAAGGATCAGACCATAGCCATGCTAGCAAAGGATCGCAAGTCTCGCCGCTGTCAGCTCGACAAGAAGGAGCGCATTATTGCCCGTCTTCGCCACCGCATCTCATCTCTGGAGGAGACCATCCATGAGAGAGACATGCAGTTGGAGGAAAGGGAGAATGCCGGAGAGGATCTTCGTGGAGACCCTTACTCCTATCTCAGCGATGACGACGATTTTCTGGAGGATCAGGCCATGGACTTCTTCACCGATGAGGATGATTTCGCCTTCATCGATGATGATGAAGTTACAGACTCCGAGGAGTATAGCACTGAGCACTAGCGTAGTGAGTAGTAGTCGGTCCCACTGTATCGCAGATTCCAGAATGGTTCTTAAAACCATCTGTTTTTCCTTGCTGTGGTGTGCGTTGTATCGAGTGAATGAATGAATGAAAAAGCAAGTTGCTAGAAAAATCTGAGTCAAACATTTAAAACTTTTCAAAGACCCAAAACCTTAGAAATTTCCCTCTCTTCTCATGATCTATATCAATCTTCAGATGCCACGTGGAGGAAGTGGTTCAGCCCCGGACCCGATGTTGCAGATTCTGCAAATGTTGACTTCTGACCGCGAAGCGGAAAGAGCGGAACGTCAAGCCAACCTAGCCACTCTGCAACAGATAGCCTAGCTAGCCCACAACAACCAAGGCCACGGAAAACAGGACAACCATGGATCTAAGCTCAAAAATTTCCAGAATACCAACCCACCCGTTTTCACCAAGTCAGATGAACCCCTAGATGCCGATGATTGGCTGCAAACCATGGAAAACAACCTAGAAGTCGCTGGAGTAGAAGCCAACGAGAAAGTCCTGTTCGCCACCCATTATCTAGCCGGAGATGCCAGGGCATGGTGGAACACTGTTCACGCAATGACCGGAGGCCAAATGATGACCTGGGAGGAATTCAAGGTCAAGTTTAGCAGAACCCATGTGCCACCAGGTTTGATCAAGAGAATGAGAGACGAGTTCAGAGAGCTGAAGCAAGGAAGGATGACTGTAGTGGAATACCGTGACAAATTTTTGTCATTAGCCAGGTATGCCCCGGACGAGATAGACACCGAAGCCAAGAAGAAAGAAAGATTCCTGAATGGTCTGCATGACGAGATGCAGACGGTGTTAGTCAATATCCCCTTTGCTGATATTGAAGCCCTTGTCGACTCTGCTATCCAGATGGAAGGAAAGATCAACCAAGCCAATGAGAACCGCAAGCGTCGCATGATGCATCAACCAGGAACCCATCAGACCCCAAAGTATCGCCCCAACCCATCTCCAGGATTTGCCCCAAGAACCAACAGACCCCCTATGACCCGTCCGACCTACCCCAACCGTGGAAACCCTAGACCCGGAGGAAATCACAACAACCCCGGCAACTCTAGCAATTTCACCCGTGCCCCACCCAAGTTCAACACCAACAATGCTACCGCCAACACCAACACTGCCTCGAGGACTGGAAGCAATGATGTGCCTGTCGCAGCCAAGGACAAGTCACAAGTGACCTGTTATGACTGTGGAAATAAAGGCCACTATTCCAACGAGTGCCCCAACAAGAAGAATGCTACAGCCCCTAATGCCAATGCCCCAGCTCAGCAGCAGCGTCGTGTCCAGCCAGGGAGAAGATTTGCCCTAGGGAATTCACTCAACCGCAATGGCCGTCTTTTTCTCATGCACGCTGAAGAAGCTCAGGAAGCGCCAGACGTCGTGCTAGGTATGTTTTCTGTTAATTCAGTACTTGCAAGAGTGTTGTTTGACTCTAGTGCCTCGCATTCATTTGTCACTGAAGAATTTGCCTGCACTAGTAAAATTCAACCAACCAAACTGAAGCATGTTATGATTGTGCAAATTCCCGGATCAACCACCAAGGCTAGGCAAATTTGCAAAGCTGTCCCTATCCGAATCCATGGCATAGATTTTTATGCTAATCTAATAGTACTCGGAACTAAAGGTTTGGAAGTAGTACTAGGAATGGATTGGATGTCCAAACATAAGGGATTGATTGACTGTGCCAAGAAAGCCATCACCATGACCAGTACCGCCGGAATATCAGTCGAGCATATATCTGAAACCTTACCTCGCCAATTGAAGTGTAACAAGAGTCTAGCCCAACCTACCATTGACCAGGTCCGGATAGTCTGTGAATACCCCGATGTATTTCCAGATGTTTTGCCCGGTATGCCCCCAGATCGGGATATCGAGTTTATCATCGAACTAATCCCCGGAACAGGACCCATAGCCCAGAGACCCTATAGTATGAACCCATCAGAACTAGAAGAACGGAAGAAGCAACTGGATTCCATGCTAGAAATTGGATTGATTCAACCAAGTGCGTCACCATGGAGATCACCTGTCTTATTTGTGGACAAGAAAGATGGAGGTAAGCGTTTGTGTACGGATTATCGGAAGTTAAATGATGTCACCATCAAGAACAAGTATCCCTTTCCCAAGATAGAAGATTTGTTTGATCAGTTGACCGGTGCCTAGGTGTTTTCTAAGATTGATCTTAGAACTGGCTATCATCAACTCAAAATTCGTGCAGAGGATATTCCAAAGACTGCCTTTACCACCAGATATGGATTGTATGAGTATACGGTCATGTCTTTTGGATTACCAATGCCCCCGCTTATTTCATGAACCTCATGAATAAGATTTTTATGGACTTCCTGGATAAGTTTGTCGTTGTTTTCATTGATGACATTCTGATTTATTCCAAATCAGAAGAAGAACATGAACTACACCTAAGGACCATTCTTGGAACCCTTAGAGAGCATCAGTTGTATGCCAAGTTTAGCAAATGTGAATTCTGGTTACAGGAGGTAGGATTCCTCGGTCATATTGTATCAGCCGGAGGAATTGCCGTTGACCCTGCCAAAGTTAAAGATGTAGAAGATTGGCAAGCCCCAACCACTCAAACCCAAGTTCGTGCATTTCACGGATTGGTGGGATATTACCGCAAATTCGTAGAAGGATTCTCGAGTATCGCCAGACCCATGACCCAATTGCTGAAGAAGGACAAGAAGTTTGAATGGACAGACAAATGTGAAGTTAGTTTTCAAGAACTCAAGAGGAGATTGATTTCATCCCCAATCTTGATCATGCCGGATATCACGAAGCCCTTCGATGTGTATTGTGACGCATCCAAGATTGGTCTCGGATGTGTGCTAATGCAAGAAGGCAAAGTTATATCTTATCTATCTCGACAATTGAAGCAACATGAGCAAAACTACCCAACCCATGACCTCGAACTCGCAGCAGTAGTTCTAGCCCTGAAGACATGGAGACATTACCTAATGGGAAACCGTTGTGAGATTTATTCGGATCACAAGAGCCTAAAGTATATATTCACTCAGAAGGAGTTGAATATGAGGCAGAGAAGATGGATTGAGCTAATCAACGATTACGACCTGGACATTCACTATCACCCTGGTAAAACCAACGTGGTAGCCGATGCCCTTAGCAGATTGCCGTGCCGCTTGAACTCCATGATTTTGAAGGAGCAACCAAGTTTGCACAAGGAGATGGAAGATTTTCGAGTGGAATTAGTAAGTGAAGGATTTTTGGCTAGCATAGAACTTCAGCCCACTTTGATCAGTCAGATTAAAGAGGCACAGAAGGGAAATGCCAGTATCGACGGAATCAAGCGTCGTATCGGTACAGGCAAAGTACCCGGATTCACCGAGGACGAAGAAGGAGTTCTGTAGTACAAAGGACGCCTTTGTGTACCAGCAGATTCGGAGTTGAAAGAAGTTATCTTGAAGGAGGCTCATGATACTCTTTATTCTATCCATCCCGGAGGAACTAAGATGTATCAAGATTTGAAAGAGCAATTTTGGTGGCATAAGGTGAAGAGAGAAATCGGAAGCTATATCGCCAAGTGTGATATATGTCAGCGAGTCAACGCAGGACATCAAAGACCTGCTGGATTGTTGCAACCTTTGCAAATTCCGGAATGGAAATGGGATTCTGTAGGAATGGACTTTATCACTGGACTACCTACTTCTAGTAGGGGAAATGACTCTATCTGGGTCATAGTGGACAGATTGTCCAAAGTCGCCCGTTTCTTGCCTGTCAAAACCACATATCAGAGTTCGAAGCTAGCGGGGTTGTACATCGCTAGAATCGTCAGTTTGCACGGAGTCCCCAAGAACATAGTATCGGATCGAGGAACTCAGTTTACCTCGAGATTCTGGAAGAAAGTCCAAGAAGGTTTAGGAACCCGCCTAGGTTTCAGTACCGTGTATCACCCTCAGACCGATGGACAAACGGAGCGAGTAAATCAAATACTCGAAGATATGCTTAGAGCATGTGTGCTAGAATATGGATCCAAGTGGGAAGACTGTCTGCCATTCACAGAATTTTCCTACAATAATAGTTATCAAGCCAGTTTGCAAATAGCCCCATTTAAATTCATGTACGGAAGAAAGTGTCGCACCCCTTTGAACTGGTCGGAAGTAGGAGAGAGTCAGATTTTCGGACCCGACATCCTACGAGAAGCAGAAGAGAAGGTTCACAAGATTCGTGAGCACCTCAAGACCGCCCAATCCCGACAGAAGAGTTATGCCGACAAGAGACGTCGAGACCTCGCCTTCAATATAGGAGATTTTGTTTATCTGAAAGTGTCGCCATTGAAGGGAATGCAGCGTTTCCAACTCAAAGGAAAGTTAGCCCCCCGATATATCGGACCTTTCAAAATTCTGAACCGTCAAGGAGAAGTATCGTATCAATTGGAACTACCTGAAGAGATGTCAGCTATGCACAATGTGTTCCATATCTTGTTACTTCGCAAGTGTCTCGAAGTCCCCGAGAAGACCGAAGTGTTCAAGAATATCGATCACCGGACCATAGAGATCAACAATGACCTGACCTATCCTGAAGTACCCATCCGCATTTTGGAAGAAGCTTTTCAAACTACCCGAACCCGAAGCATCAAGTTTCTCAAGATTCAGTGGAGCAACCACACAGAAGAGGAAGCTACCTGGGAGCACGAAGATCACATCAGGACGGAGTTTCCCGATCTCTTCAAATCCTAGGTAATCTTTTCGTCCTTTTTCAAATCTCGGGACGAGATTTTATTTAAGGGGGGAAGGTTTGTAACATCCCAAAAATACTAAGCTTGGATCATCAAATTCTAATCATCAAAATTAGGGTTAACAAAAACTTTTCTAAATGAAATCATGAATGCATGCATATGTGTATGCATGGATTTTGAACTCTTTTACAAACCACCTTGTTTGTTTGTTTGTTTCATTGCTTGTGAAATGTTTCTTAGGTGAAATAAACATCATCTAAAACATTTCCCACACTTTTCCTAAAGACAAGTAAATCAAAACACATATATTAAATGAATGGTCACTTTGACCAATTTAACTCTCATGCCTACTTTGGCTGTCTCAAACTTTCAGAACCTAACAGAAACTTTTCTGGATCTTTGCACCCCTTGAATGTACTCATAACAAGGTATCAAGGCCCACTTTGTGATCATCCAGAAACTTTCAAATGCATAGTTTAAATGACAATTCAAAATTGAATCTTTATCATATGGGAAGATCCCACTTTTTCAAAAACCACTCAAACAAGCTCAACTTTCAAAACCCAAGCATCTGCAGACTCACCAGCACCAATCTAGCAAACCCACCAAAAATCTTTTCAAAATTCAAAACTTGAGTTCATGCGGCCATTTCATCAAACAGGTTGCAGACACAAATCAAACAAACATCAAACACTATAGTGTGCAGTAAAATTGGCCTAACTTGTTCCCTAGTTAGCTCACACACAGCCCAGTAGATCATCTAGGAAGTTTAACTAAGGAATAATTGTAACTACCTCGGTGAATTACGCTCTTAGTTACAAGCCTGGATGAGCGGAAATGGTTAAAATAGTACGGTGGGGCCAAATGCCACTCACAGGTAGACCTTTCGGCCGTCCTAACCATTTCCAAACATCGGGACAAGAACGAGCGGCGTAATCGGCAGGCGAAGGGATCAACTACATACACAAATGAGTATGTATGCAAGCCACCATACAACAGTCCTCAGAGCCATTCCATCTAAAAGAAATAGAAATATTGCAACGCCATACGGCAAGATCCAAATATCCTAGATAGATATAATAGTTTAGGATATCTCCTCATACATCAAACATCAGAGTATCAGGCGGAAGTGGAAATCAAGATCCGAGTACGGATAAGAAGCAAATCGGCATAAGATGCCCCATAAATAAACACATCCCGCCCACAGATCTCACGGATCCCCGTTCCCGGAATCTCTACACCGAGTGATCGTTGCCAACATCGTCCGTCTCCTCCACCCAGTATCCATCTTGTGAGTGTACCTGTTCATCTGAATCAAACAATTTATCGTGTGAGACCCTAGGGGTACTCAGCAAGTCTTTATGCCTCTAAAGGGGACACAACCTGGGGTGACGCAATTGCAGCAAAAGATAATACCTAACAATTCTAGGGATACTCGCTAACCATCCGCCTAACCAAAGATAGACGGATGTCCGTGAATTAATAACAACAGTTATAACGGTAATATTAACAGATCCATCCTCCTCCTCGCTTACCAACGAGGAAGCGGACGAACAACCCCCCATCCGTTGGCAGTTTTATTATCCATTCCATGAGTGTTGCACTATTTACTAGTCAGGTACTTGGTCAAATTAAAAGCGGTACTTTGGTTATACTTGTCTATGATCGAGAAACTGTGCTCCAAGTCGTCCATAACCGCGGACATGGCTTTCAGAAAGATTTACCCTGCAGGGGTGCACAAATAGCAACACACACTCGATCAACCTCGGAAAAACCAAATCAAAACCCAACGAGGCATTCACGACAAAGCGATCACATGATTCAGAAATATTTCAGGGGGCCACCCCACTAAGCTACCCGCAACGAAGTTGGCCGGCTCCGAAACGGACCCAGGGTTTGCGTCAGTGGCTGTAAACGACTGGGAACCCGAAAGTGTGACTGGGCTTGTCGATACCGCGAAAACACTCCGCATCCAAAACAGTACAGGTGCTCCTCGCACAATCTTAAATAAAGCAGTAAAGCATGGCATAAGTACAGGATAGTAATAAAGCCCCAAACTACTTTGTGGCCCCAAGAAATAAGAATGAATCAAGCTCTGGCTCAGGGGGGTTCATAAGCCTCCCGGATGTGGATAGCGCAAATATTCAAGGAACAGGAATCAAGTACTCGGGGTCCTACGGGACACAAGTGAGCATGAAAAACCAAATAGCAGATATTGCTCACCGGTGCCACTTTCATTAGTTATCCCATTACTACTCAGGTTAAGTTGTTTAGGTACCTCGTTATCCATCAGACACTCACATACCCTACACATGCTGTTCTACGACCCGCATGGCTCAAACAACTCCTGTAGTAATGGCTCATGGGATGGAGGAACAAGCTTCGGTGGGGTTTAAAAGTAAAGGCTTTGCAGTACTTGGGATTCAGTTTAATGCAATCACGACTCAATGATGCAAGAATAAGATAGGGGCAATAGGTACTATATGTATGCAAGCATGTGGTAGTGCTTGCCTGGCAGCTCAGTTGAAGCGAGGAATGGATCTGGGTAGTGCTCCTGGGTTTCTTGATATATCCCCTGCTCAGCGTCTATTCGAAGAAGAACCAAACAAACAAGGGCCAACATAAATAAAGTGCACAAGCATATGAATAAAATGCGACAAGCAAACAATCATGCCATGATGAATGATGCACAATTTGCATGGCAATAAAGTAGCATGGCATGGGTGAGGTGTGAAATACAAGAATAAAGCATTTTATGGAGTTTTAGTCACCTTTTATACTCAAATAAGTTGCTGTATACTTTATATTTATATGATGCATGCTGCAATTCAGAACATGGAATGCATAAACAGAAAGGTCTCGTCGAGCTGATCAATTTAGACATATTATTTGTCAAATTCGGAGTTATAAAACAAAAGTTACTAATTAATTAAGGCAAAGGGCATTTTATTATAATTTTAATCAACTCGAAAATTAAAGTGTTCAAAATATATTTTGAAGGGCATATTTGAAATCCTCACATTTTTCTGATTTCAAAACATATATTACATGATTAATTTGGAATTATATTTTAAAAGTTATTTAAAAACAGATTTGAATTTGAATTTAAAACAAATTTGAAAAGGTTTAAATTAAAACAGAAAACAGAAAACCTTTTGCTACTCAGCCTGTTACAGACCCAGTCACTGATGGGTGGGGTCAAATGGAATGGGGCCACGCACGCAGAAAAACCTTTTTCCACCGCGGCTCTGGCTAGCCCACGCGGTTGACAAGCGGGCCCAGCGGTTACGGCCCACATGCCAGGGATGGGGACTGCAGCGACTGACAGGTGGGGCTAGGGCTGGAGCGCGGGTTAGGGCTAAGAATCTACGGGGTGCTCTTTGTAAAAAGGACAGGGAGGCTGACTGGTGGGGCTCTGCGTACCGCGGGTTGAGGCGAAGAATAAAAGAAGGGGCTATTTGCAAACGTCCACCGGCCCGTACTGTTGTTCTTCTCCGCGGTCTAACGAGAAATCGGTGCGCGGCGCGGGGCGGGGGATCGATCCCTGGTCGCGAGCGTGCGCGCTGAGGGACGGAACCAGCGCGGCGGGGCTAAGGGATGGTGACAGAGGAGCGGCGGGCGGCTAGATGAGGTTCCACGCGACGCGGGAGCAAGCCAACGCAGTGGCCGACGGCGCGCGCAGCGTGTTTGACGAAAAGCACGACGGATCTAGACGACGACAGCGAGGCGGATCATGTCAGGGAGGGAGAGAGGCTCACCGCGGTTGGGTTGGTGTGGTCGGATCAGCTTGGGGAGCAGCAGGGCGTCGACGAGGCAGGCAAACGGCGGGCTAGGTTTTCGTCGGGGCGTCTCGGTACTGCGACGGCTGGGGTCCTTCTCCTCCTCGCTGGCGCGTACGAGGCGAAGCAGGGGAGCCCTCTCGATCACCTAGACCACCTCCACGTCATCCACACCCGCTGGAACGAGGGGGCGGCGGCGCTCCTATCGGTGACCGGCGGAAGAGGGTTGGCGTCGGTGAGAAGAAGAAGGGGAGAGGCAGGGGCTCTGGACCGATCTGAGAGAGGTAGAGGTGCCGTGTGGGGGAGGAAAAAGTGAGAGGGAGATAGAGGAAAGCAGGCGTGGGCACGGGGTAGATAGGGTGGCTCGGTCGCCACCTTTTCCTCCTCGAGCACGTGCTCGGGCTGGCCGGCAGGGGCAGGTCCAGGGCAGGGCAGGTAGGGCTCGGGTGTGGGGTCGGCCTGGCAGGGATAGAGAGAGAGGGGGTGTGGCATGGAGCTAGGGTTGGAGGGAGGGGTGGCTCGGGTTGGGGCTCTAGGGTTGGGGTAGGGCTACGGCCTGGGGTAGGTTAGGGCTAGCAGGGCCAGCCTCGGCATGGAGTGGTTAGGGTGGGGGTGTGGCTTAGAGAGGAGGGATTAAAGAGAGGGAGGGAGCTAGGTTTAGGGTTTCATGTAGGATTTTTAGGTTTTAACACATGATTATAGATGAAGCCTAGATGAAGGGGTGAGGTTAGGGCTTTGGTTCTTGCATGCATCAAGCTAGATCATACAAGAATGGGTGGAAGGTTTGAGAGAGAAGGAAGAGCTCCAAGAGATATACACTATTCAAAAATTCAAATAAAAACCAAAAGACTAGAATGTGGTGGTACTTGCATGGCCCATGCAAAATAATTAATGCCATGTTTATTCTTGTGAAAACAATAATATTAACATGGCATTATTCTTATGCATTCCCAAAAGTGGAATAAAAGCCAAGCAAAAGAATTTACAGAATTAGATCCACCCTATCTCCCATGAGCTAGATTAAGTACCAAAAGAAAATAAAATACAAGCTCATGGATAATGGGATGGTGGAATTATAAGGTGGTGAAAAGAAAGGGTGGTGGAGTAGAATAAAAGATATGCCCCCAACTCAACTTGGGCATTTAAACAATATATCAATAACCAAATACAATATCAAGGGGCAAATACAATTTACAATGCATATGAGAGAAGAACCAAAACAAAAAGGGTTTTATATGATGCTCAAATGCAAGGTGGCATGATGACATGAGCATGATATAATTATGATGCAACAATTATATGTAGGAAGTAGCATTTATATAGACTAGGCTAGTAGCATTGCAATTGTTAGACAATTGGGATGCTACAACTCTCCCCCACTAAACAAGAATCTCGCCCCGGGATTCCTAGGAAAAGGAAAACAACACAAGGAGAGGCGGTTGTTCGAACAAAGTTGACCCTCACGTTCCCAAGTTGATGAACAACGGAATGGTGCGACCATTACACCTTTCAAAACTTGCTAGACTTGTTGCGAGTCTTGCGTTTTGCTTGAGAAACAACGGTTAGAAGAGTTGAAGGATTGTCGTGAGACAAGAAGGATAGGATGAACATAGCTCCAGTTTTCTCAAGAAACATGATAAGAGAATAGAACCACTTGTGAAAGAAAGGACAAGATGATGTATCATGGATAAAGAAAGACACACCATTAAGATTTAAAGATTTACCGATACTAGAGAGGATGAAATCTTTGTCTCGCCGGAAGAAAGAGCTAGGTTGGAGAGGTTTGAACCACTATGACAATAGCATCGTATCTTCTGTCGGATTTGAGAAATGAATTACGGAAACAATATTGCCTTCAAACAATAGAGTCCCTTGATATCAATAGAAAGATTTAGTTAGACACCATCGGATTAGATTCTTCTTGCGCCGGTAAGACCCAACGGATCACGCAATTGAGGTGCGCGGATATAACTTCCAGAGACGGATGTGAAGCCAGATCATGGTGGAATCCCGAGAAGCAAAGAATATGGAGGATCTGGAGTTTATTGTAGAGAGACTTTTTGCTTTCTTTAGCCTTGAGGCTACGCAATAGATTTGCGGCTGATGGCCTCAACCATAATTGGCTTTACCACAGAAAAAGAATTGATGAAACAAAGAGAGATATAGTTTCCTTTCATCTTGTTTGGGGATGTCGAGCATCGGTAGAAAAAAGAAGACAGAGAAGATTTTGCATTGGTTTCCACCAGACCATTGAAGATTTTGCTTCGTGTAGATGTGGCCACCAACAAGAGATCAAGGATTACCTTCTTCGAGAGAGCACTCCGGAAAAACAAGGACGGAAGTAAAAGTATCGAGGGATAAAGGCCACTTCTAACTTCCGTGGAATGAGTGAAATCACATTAATTCACCAATTCAATGTACAAGAGCGAATGATAAGAGTAGTGGTATGGTAGCTACTCCATCCCGCACTCAAAGCATTACTCCGCACATGAATAAGAAAACCATGCAACCCAACTACCGAAACAGACTGAAGGTATTGACAAAAACTCATGGAACTTCGTTAGAAAACAAGGATAGATGCAAACGATTCGCCGGATTCATAGATAGATAAAGATGATGATGTTTTCGTCATGTCGGAAGTACCAAGCCGCCGGAAAGATATGAAGGAAGATTACGGAGAACAACTGCAAGATTCAACAGCTACAGGAAAGATAGCACCAACTTGAACGGAAGGAATACAAGATCTAGAAGGTCTCCATGGCCTCCGGTGGATTGAGCATAGACGATAGAGCGAGAGGGTTTCAAGAGATCACTTGACGAGACTGAGGTGAAATAACTCCATGTTCTTCTTGAAATGATTGAGAGAGATTTAGCAGTTTTGAGGAAATCTACGGCGGAACGACGATGATAACTTGCCAACAAGTAACAACTCCGGATTGGTTGAAGATGGAGGATGGAATTAACAATGGACTTGCTAATTCCAGAATTGAAGCAATGTATTTAGCAGAAGGACGTGGTCGAGATAGGTGACTTCAAGAAGCCAGAATTCACACTTTGAGACTTTGCACACGACAGTGTTAACAAAGCTTGAGAGAAAGGGACACAGATGATCTTCCATGTCCCTCCATTGATATCGAATAGGCAAGCATATTATCAACATATACCACCATGGATTAACAGGACATTCCCAGAATATCAAGTTCAAGAGGCGGGAGAAACGAACAAATGCTCGAACACTTCCTGAGCTCAACGCTCTTTGAAAGATCAATATTAAGAGCACGGGTTCGTTTTGAAGAAGATGCACTGGAAGAATAGATTATCTGGTCCTTCGGAAGAAAAAGAGATGTCACCTGGTTCACATTGTCGATTGGATCACCGGTTACAAAGATAAAGAGATCTTGGATAAGAACCGATGATAGCTCATACCTCAAGGAAAGCTACCAGAGACGAAAAGATGCAATTCCCTCGTCTCAAAGAGAATTTTGCAGATATGGAGTTCAAAAAGATGTGCAGCATGATGGACAGATGATAGACCGCCGTAGTGCTTTGAGAAACTCCGGATTGCCAAAGATGCTTGAATATGCATAGATATGATCGCGGTGTACTCAAAATCACAGGAGATAACCGTCACCATTTGGAGGATAGTGGTGATTGCATTTTCCCATATTCCACTCATGATAAGTGTCATATAGCTATGCCGAGAACCAAATTACAATCACCAGCATCGGATCGACACATGTTATGTAATTAGCCCAAGAGAATTGGAGATGAAATAAAACTTCAGGATTAAGCGCCGGTGACAAAAGAATGAGTTAGCATGGACATGCTGATAAAAGGGAGATAGATAATGTTTCACACACGACTGAAAGGAGTGTGGAAGCACAGATGTATCAAAGAAAATTTTTCCGCATTTTTCGGCATTAAAATACCAATAGATGCGCAAAATCACTTATCAGGTAGAGATTAGCAACTCCACATTCTGTGAAAGCATGCTGGAAGGAAGAACACCCTTAAGAAGATGGCACCGGTTAACAAGGAGTCAGATAGATCGCGCCGGTTTCCAAAAGCCTGTCCGTATGGAATGTACCAACAGTTGATAACCAAAGGCAGATTGTGATAACAAATTGGGTGCAACAGATAGACAAGGAATTACACACACACACACACTTTCTATGGTACTACGGAAACCCAGAACACGTGAATCCTAGTTTGAATTTTAAGAAGAGGATTGAAAACGTTACACTTCCTTACCAGAAAAGGGTGGGTGGTTGGGTAAGAAGAAAAGTGGAAGCAGTCCTACTCTCGCGTTTTGTTTTTCCCTAGTATACATAGCTACCAAAAATATTTGCTAGACTGACAACGACCATTTGGGTGAGACCCTGAAGGGCGGGATGGCTCTGATACCAATTGTAACTACCTCGGTGAATTACGCTCTTAGTTACAAGCCTGGATGAGCGGAAATGGTTAAAATAGTACGGTGGGGCCAAATGCCACTCACAGGTAGACCTTTCGGCCGTCCTAACCATTTCCAAACATCGGGACAAGAACGAGCGGCGTAATCGGCAGGCGAAGGGATCAACTACATACACAAATGAGTATGTATGCAAGCCACCATACAACAGTCCTCAGAGCCATTCCATCTAAAAGAAATAGAAATATTGCAACACCATACGGCAAGATCCAAATATCCTAGATAGATATAATAGTTTAGGATATCTCCTCATACATCAAACATCAGAGTATCAGGAGGAAGCGGAAATCAAGATCCGAGTACGGATAAGAAGCAAATCGGCATAAGATGCCCCATAAATAAACACATCCTGCCCACAGATCTCACGGATCCCCGTTCCCGGAATCTCTACACCGAGTGATCGTTGCCAACATCGTCCGTCTCCTCCACCCAGTATCCATCTTGTGAGTGTACCTGTTCATCTGAATCAAACAATTTATCGTGTGATACCCTATGGGTACTCAGCAAGTCTTTATGCCTCTAAAGGGGACACAACCTGGGGTGACGCAATTGCAGCAAAAGATAATACCTAACAATTCTAGGGATACTCGCTAACCATCCGCCTAACCAAAGATAGACGGATGTCCGTGAATTAATAACAATAGTTATAACGGTAATATTAACAGATCCATCCTCCTCCTCGCTTACCAACGAGGAAGCGGACGAACAACCCCCCATCCGTTGGCAGTTTTATTATCCATTCCATGAGTGTTGCACTATTTACTAGTCAGGTACTTGGTCAAATTAAAAGCGGTACTTTGGTTATACTTGTCTATGATCGAGAAACTGTGCTCCAAGTCGTCCATAACCGCGGACACGGCTTTCAGAAAGATTTACCCTGTAGGGGTGCACAAATAGCAACACACACTCGATCAACCTCGGAAAAACCAAATCAAAACCCAATGAGGCATTCACGACAAAGCGATCACAGGATTCAGAAATATTTCAGGGGGCCACCCCACTAAGCTACCCGCAACGAAGTTGGCCGGCTCCGAAACGGACCCAGGGTTTGCGTCAGTGGCTGTAAACGACTGGGAACCCGAAAGTGTGACTGGGCTTGTCGATACCGCGAAAACACTCCGCATCCAAAACAGTACAGGTGCTCCTCGCACAATCTTAAATAAAGCAGTAAAGCATGGCATAAGTACAGGATAGTAATAAAGCCCCAAACTACTTTGTGGCCCCAAGAAATAAGAATGAATCAAGCTCTGGCTCAGGGGGGTTCATAAGCCTCCCGGATGTGGATAGCGCGAATATTCAAGGAACAGGAATCAAGTACTCGGGGTCCTACGGGACACAAGTGAGCATGAAAAACCAAATAGCAGATATTGCTCACCGGTGCCACTTTCATTAGTTATCCCATTACTACTCAGGTTAAGTTGTTTAGGTACCTCGTTATCCATCAGACACTCACATACCCTACCCATGCTGTTCTACGACCCGCATGGCTCAAACAACTCCTGTAGTAATGGCTCATGGGATGGAGGAACAAGCTTCGGTGGGGTTTAAAAGTAAAGGCTTTGCAGTACTTGGGATTCAGTTTAATGCAATCACGACTCAATGATGCAAGAATAAGATAGGGGCAATAGGTACTATATGTATGCAAGCATGTGGTAGTGCTTGCCTGGCAGCTCAGTTGAAGCGAGGGATGGATCTGGGTAGTGCTCCTGGGTTTCTTGATATATCCCCTGCTCAGCGTCTATTCGAAGAAGAACCAAACAAACAAGGGCCAACATAAATAAAGTGCACAAGCATATGAAAAAAATGCGACAAGCAAACAATCATGCCATGATGAATGATGCACAATTTTCATGGCAATAAAGTAGCCTGGCATAGGTGAGGTGTGAAATACAAGAATAAAGCATTTTATGGAGTTTTAGTCACCTTTTATACTCAAATAAGTTGTTGTATACTTTATATTTATATGATGCATGCTGCAATTCAGAACATGGAATGCATAAACAGAAAGGTCTCGTCGAGCTGATCAATTTAGACATATTATTTGTCAAATTCGGAGTTATAAAACAAAAGTTATTAATTAATTAAGGCAAAGGGCATTTTATTGTAATTTTAATCAACTCGAAAATTAAAGTGTTCAAAATATATTTTGAAGGGCATATTTGAAATCCTCACATTTTTCTGATTTCAAAACATATATTACATGATTAATTTGGAATTATATTTTAAAAGTTATTTAAAAACAGATTTGAATTTGAATTTAAAACAAATTTGAAAAGGTTTAAATTAAAACAGAAAACAGAAAACCTTTTGCTACTCAGCCTGTTACAGACCCAGTCACTGACGGGTGGGGTCAAACGGAATGGTGCCACGCGCGCAGAAAAACCTTTTTCCACCGCGGCTCTGGCTAGCCCACGCGGTTGACAAGCGGGCCCAGCGGTTACGGCCCACATGCCAGGGATGGGGACTGCAGCGACTGACAGGTGGGGCTAGGGCTGGAGCGCGGGTTAGGGCTAAGAATCTACGGGGTTCTCTTTGTAAAAAGGACAGGGAGGCTGACTGGTGGGGCTCTGCGTACCGCGGGTTGAGGCGAAGAATAAAAGAAGGGGCTATTTGCAAACGTCCACCGACCAGTACTGTTGTTCTTCTCCGCGGTCTGACGAGAAATCGGTGCGCGGCGCGGGGCAGGGGATCGATCCCTGGTCGCGGGCGTGCGTGCTGAGGGACGGAACCAGCGCGGCGGGGCTAAGGATGGTGACAGAGGAGCGGCGGGCGGCTAGATGAGGTTCCACGCGACGCGGGAGCGAGCGAACGCAGTGGCCGACGGCGCGCGCAGCGTGTTTGACGAAAAGCACGACGGATCTAGACGACGACAGCGAGGCGGATCATGTCAGGGAGGGAGAGAGGCTCACCGCGGTTGGGTTGGTGTGGTCGGATCAGCTTGGGGAGCAGCAGGGCGTCGACGAAGCAGGCGAACGGCGGGCTAGGGTTTCGTCGGGGCGTCTCGGTACTGCGGCGGCTGGGGTCCTTCTCCTCCTCGCTGGCGCGTACGAGGCGAAGCAGGGGAGCCCTCTCGATCACCTCGACCACCTCCACGTCATCCACACCCGCTGGAACGAGGGGGCGGCGGTGCTCCTGTCGGTGACCGGCGGAAGAGGGTTGGCATCGGTGAGAAGAAGAAGGGGAGAGGCAGGGGCTCTGGGCCGATCTGGGAGAGGCAGAGGTGCCGTGTGGGGGAGGAAAAAGTGAGAGGGAGATAGAGGAAAGCAGGCGTGGGCACGGGGTAGATAGGGTGGCTCGGTCGCCACCTTTTCCTCCTCGAGCACGTGCTCGGGCTGGCCGGCAGGGGCAGGTCCAGGGCAGGGCAGGTAGGGCTCGGGTGTGGGGTCGGCCTGGCAGGGATAGAGAGAGAGGGGGTGTGGCATGGAGCTAGGGTTGGAGGGAGGGGTGGCTCGGGTTGGGGCTCTAGGGTTGGGGTAGGGCTACGGCCTGGGGTAGGTTAGGGCTAGCAGGGCCAGCCTCGGCATGGAGTGGTTAGGGTGGGGGTGTGGCTTAGAGAGGAGGGATTAAAGAGAGGGAGGGAGCTAGGTTTAGGGTTTCATGTAGGATTTTTAGGTTTTAACACATGATTATAGATGAAGCCTAGATGAAGGGGTGAGGTTAGGGCTTTGGTTCTTGCATGCATCAAGCTAGATCATACAAGAATGGGTGGAAGGTTTGAGAGAGAAGGAAGAGCTCCAAGAGATATACACTATTCAAAAATTCAAATAAAAACCAAAAGACTAGAATGTGGTGGTACTTGCATGGCCCATGCAAAATAATTAATGCCATGTTTATTCTTGTGAAAACAATAATATTAACATGGCATTATTCTTATGCATTCCCAAAAGTGGAATAAAAGCCAAGCAAAAGAATTTACAGAATTAGATCCACCCTATCTCCCATGAGCTAGATTAAGTACCAAAAGAAAATAAAATACAAGCTCATGGATAATGGGATGGTGGAATTATAAGGTGGTGAAAAGAAAGGGTGGTGGAGTAGAATAAAAGATATGCCCCCAACTCAACTTGGGCATTTAAACAATATATCAATAACCAAATACAATATCAAGGGGCAAATACAATTTACAATGCATATGAGAGAAGAACCAAAACAAAAAGGGTTTTATATGATGCTCAAATGCAAGGTGGCATGATGACATGAGCATGATATAATTATGATGCAACAATTATATGTAGGAAGTAGCATTTATATAGACTAGGCTAGTAGCATTGCAATTGTTAGACAATTGGGATGCTACAACTCTCCCCCAGCTCGCCGACCCTCGCCAGTACCCCGGTGAGCCCCCAGCAACCCTCACTGGCCGCGCTAGGTTTCGTTCTCGCCGGCGTTGTCTCGCGTCGACGATGACTCCCAGCCGTTAGATTAGAACTAGATCGAACGATCCACGTCGCCCCATACCGCTTCGCCCAGCCCCGTGTCACTGACGAGTGGGGACACCCACTTAAGCAGCCCGCGGGAGTACTGCGCTTAGCAGGCCGGCCCAGTAACTTTTCCCGCGCAGCCTAGCTATTCAAATTAAACCTTTTTCTATTTCAATTCAAACACACTTTTGTACCCAACTTCAAAAATCAACCCAGATCGATTCAGTGCACCAAATTGAATGAAACCAATTTTGTTGGAAAGGTCTGTGAATGCTGAATCCATGACCGTTGGATTCAAGTCATTTGGATCTATAGATCACCCATGGTAAAAATAACACGGCAGAAGCTTTTCTGCATTCAAACATTTTTCAAATTTAAACCATAATAGCTTTTGAGTTGATTCCAACTCTCAAAAATTAAATTTAACCATACCTTTCAGAATATATAAAAATATATAGGTTTACTTGCAGAAATATTGACCAAGTAATAAAAGAATGCTACATAAGCATTTCTAGCCACTTTAATTAATTAAAATAAAAGGGTAAAACCTTATTAAATTGTGACACCACTTTAAATCACATTCCCATGGACTACAATATGTGGTGATGACATGTGTCAACATGATCCCATGTTTGGTTTGGAGAATATTAAATCTTAAGTAGTTTTTCAATGAGTAGAAATTACTTTTCTAAAAATAAAAGGAATTAAATCAAGCCTTAACCTTGTAATGTTAGGGATGATGCTAGATCATCCATAGGACCATTGTGTGTGATGATTGCAATTAGTTTAGTATTGTTTGGTGATTGTGTACCTCGTATTTATTCATAGACGCTAGTACCGACCAAGGATACGAGGAGGAAGGAGGATACTACGAAGAAGAAGCCGAGGAGAACTTCGACCACTGCTCTGCACAAGGCAAGCTTATACTGATATTGATGCAAGCTGATACTATACATATGCAAGACTTACTAATCAAGTTGACCTATGCAAGCTAACCCTTGCAAGATACCCTACTGATGCAATAAACCCATACTTGTTCTATGACTACTATATGCCTTAAGCATATGTGATCATACCCACTTGATAAACCAATCCTAGTTTTATGTGCAAGCTTCTTACTCTATTTCTTTATCAAAGCTTACTTAGAGTTTACTTAAGTGACTGGTAGAGATTGGAAAGATACTGAAGGTTGCATAAAGAGCATAAAATTTGGCCTAAGTTAGAAACCTTGACATCAGCCTGAGACATAAGGTTGTACTTAGTTGAAACTCCACTAGTTACCACCCCTCATTAGTACTACCCCCACCTGTAGATGCTAGTGCTAAGCATAAAACTTGATTAACTTTTAGATGGGAATACTTGGTGGAAAAATGGTTATGAAAACCTTGGAATGATGAATCATTCTATTGAAATGTTTTGGACATGTGTTTCCAAACACTTGAGGATTTTGGTGATAAAAATGTTGAGGCATGAGCCTTTGCCCTTTATAAAACTGATGGTTGTCTGGATGCGATACCATTCCAATTTTATCGTACAACCACAATACCCGAATATTGGGTAGGGCTTGACTGGAAACTTATATTCCTTAGTATTAGTTCCCTCATGGCCAAGGTCTGAGCTGAGGCTACCTTGTGAAGATTGTCCACCTGTGCAGTACCCAAGATGACAGTTGGTCATGGTTGGGAGGCCAAACTCACAGGAGAGGTGCTTATACTAGGGCGTGTAATCAAAAGGTTAGGATTGATTATCCGCATACTGAGTATGGTGAATTCAGGATTTGTTCCTGACGGATGTATCGAATGTTGTGGTGAAAGTGTACAATCTCTGCAGAGTGTCAAACTATTCGAATAGCCGCGTCCGTGGTTATGGATAGTTGGAGTGGCCATACTGTTCCCCGTCAGACTTTTCAAAATGACCTGTGAAATGAATTAAGACTTTGACATGACCATAACCGAGTTGTGATATGAAATACAAGTTCCCACTTAGGAATTATAAAATTGTGACTAGCTTTGGAACCTAGTAGAGATAAATCTGGCTTTTGCAAAACAACCCTAGAGCCTAGTGTCCTAGTATCCAAAAACCCCCTTTACCTGTTAGTATTAGTTTGCGAGTACTTAAAGAGTACTCATGGCTTTGTCCCTGGCTATTCCCATGGCCAGACTATGAAGAGGAGTACCTGGAAGATGGACCCTAGGAAGGTTACGACAACTAGGATCATCTCCCATCGTCAGCATTGCCTGTGACTGTAACATCCCAAAAATACCAAACTTAGATCATCAAACACTAATCATCAAGATTAGGGTTAACAAAAACTTTTCTAAATAAACTCATGAATGCATGCATATGTGTATGCATGGATTTTGAATTTCTTTAAAAACCACCTTGTTTGTGTGATCCATTGCTTGTAAAATGTTTCTTAGGTGAAATGAACATCATCTGGAACTACCTGAAGAGATGTCAGCTATGCACAATGTGTTCCATATCTCGTTACTTCGCAAGTGTCTCGAAGTCCCCGAGAAGACCGAAGTGTTCAAGAACATCGATCATCGGACCATAGAGATCAACGATGACCTAACCTATCCCGAAGTACCCATCCGTATTTTGGAAGAAGCCTTTCGAACTACCAGAACCCGAAGCATCAAGTTTCTCAAGATTCAGTGGAGCAACCACACAGAAGAGGAAGCTACCTGGGAACGCGAAGATCACATCAGGACGGAGTTTCCAGATCTCTTCAAATCCTAGGTAATCTTTTCGTCCTTTTTCAAATCTCGGGACGAGATTTTGTTTAAGGGGGGAAGGTTTGTAACATCCCAAAAATACCAAACTTAGATCATCAAACACTAATCATCAAGATTAGGGTTAACAAAAACTTTTCTAAATAAACTCATGAATGCATGCATATGTGTATGCATGGATTTTGAATTTCTTTAAAAACCACCTTGTTTGTGTGATCCGTTGCTTGTAAAATGTTTCTTAGGTGAAATGAACATCATCTAAAACATTTCCCACACTTTTCCTAAAGACAAGTAAATCAAAACAAATATATTAAGTGAATGGTCATTTTGACCAATTTAACTCCCATGCCTACTTTGGCTGTCTCAAACTTTCAAAACCTAACAGAAACTTTTCTGGATCTTTGCACCCCTTGAATGTACTCATAACAAGGTATCAAGGCCCACTTTGTGATCATCCAGAAACTTTCAAATGCATAGTTTAAATGACAATTCAAAATTGAATCTTCTTCATATGGGAAGATCCCACTTTTCCAAAACCCACTCAAACAAGCTCAACTTTCAAAACCCAAGCATCTGCAGACTCACCAGCACCAATCTAGCAAACCCACCAAAATTCATTTCAAAATTCAAAACTTGATTTCATGCGGCCATTTCATCAAACAGGTTGCAGACACAAATCAAACAAAACATCAAACACTATAGTGTGAAGTGATTCTTGCCTAACTTGTTCCCTAATTAGCTCGCACACAGCCCAGTAGATCATCTAGAAAGATTAGCCCAACACTAGCATCCCTGTGAGCTTGCCATTGCCATTAATGGTGAACAGCCGAGCACCACAATGCCACCCCATAGTCGACAGCAGGCTAGAGGAAGAAATAGTCGTGCCAACCTTGTCTGGGAGGCAGCCCACCGTCCACCGCCACTCACTGTCCCAGCCGCGAGCGTTGCCAAGCCCTGGACCACGCGCACAAGCCGCGCCCAGACCATGCAGAGCGTGCGCCAGAGCGCCACCCTCGACCAGCGTCCCCAGACCGCGCGCCGCCCTCACCGCGTGCACACACAATCGCCATCAACCCAGGAGACCGCCAGACGTTCCCGTTTGTCGCCCCGTGCCATACAGCCACCGCACGCCGTCGAAGACGCCGCCTCTGCCGCGCAGAGCACCGCCCGTTCCAGACCAAACCACACCGCCCCATGCCTCGTGACCATGTCGTTGAGCATCGCCAGGAGACACAGCACCGTCCCTACCCTTGCCCATGCCATTAGCCGCCTGTAACATCGCCCCCGATGAGCTCACAGTGCGCCCCGACGGTCCCCTCGCTCGACTATAAATAGAGGCCACCCCCGCACGATTTCTTCACACCATCTCACTCCCCTCTCCTCACTAACTGTGCCACACCGCTCTCAGAGCCAGGCGAGCACCACCTCGCCGGAATTTTACTGGAGCCTGCCGCTGCCGGAGAAGAAAGGAGCCAGCGATTGGAGCCGCCCAGGAGAAGCCACCGGTACCAGGAGGTTCACCGTCGTCGACTTCGTCGTTCGCCCACCTCGCCGACCCTCGCCCGTACCCCGGTGAGCCCCCAGCACCCCTCACTGGCCGCGCTAGGTTTCGTTCTTGCCGGAGTTGTCTCGCGTCGACGATGACCCCCAGCCGTTGGATTAGAACTTGATCGAACGATCCACGTTGCCCCATGCCGCTTCGCCCAGCCCCGTGTCACTGACGAGTGGGGACACCCACTTAAGCAGCCCGCGGGAGCACTGCGCTTAGCAGGCCGGCCCGTTAGAATTTCCCGCGCAGCCCAGCAATTCAAATTACATCTTTTCCTATTTCAATTCAAACACACTTCAGCACCCAACTTCAAAAATCAACCCAGATCGATTCAGTGCACCAATTTGAATGAAACCAATTTTGTTGGAAAGGCCTATGAATGCTTAATCCAAGCCCGTTGGATTCAAGTCATTTAGATCTATAGATCACCCATAGTAAAAATAACAAGGCAGAAGCTTTTCTGCATTCAAACATTTTTCAAATTTAAACCATAAAAGCTTTTGAGTTGATTCCAACTCTCAAAATATATAGGTTTACTTGCAGAAATAATGTTCAAGGAATAAAAGAATGCTACATAAGCATTTCTAGCAACTTTAATTAATTAAAATAAAAGGGTAAAACCTTATTAAATTGTGACACCACTTTAAATCACATTCCCATGGACTACAATATGTGGTGATGACATGTGTCAACATGATCCCATGTTTAGTTTGGAGAATATTAAATCTTAAGTAGTTTTTCAATGAGTAGAAATTACTTTTCTAAAAATAAAAAGATTTAAACCAAGCCTTAACCTTGTAATGTTAGAGATGATGCTAGATCATCTATAGGACCCTTGTGTGTGATGATTGCAAGTAGTTAAGTATTGTTTGGTGATTGTGTACCTCGTATTTATTCATAGACGCTAGTACCGACCAAGGATACGAGGAGGAAGGAAGATACTACGAAGAGGAAGCCGAGGAGAACTTCAACCACTGCTCTGCACAAGGCAAGCTAAAACTTGCAAGACACTCTACTTTAGCAAGCCTAATACTACTAGTGAATGTGCAAGCTAACACTTGCAAGATACTATACCTATGCAAGCTTATACTGTTATTGATGCAAGCTAACCCTTGCCAGCTACCCTACTGATACCACCAACCCATACTTGTGATATGACTACTATATGCCTTAAGCATATGTGATCATACCCACTTGATACACCAAATCCTAGTTTTATGTGCAAGCTTCTTACTTTATTTCTTTATCAAAGCTTACTTAGAGTTTACTTAAGTGACTGGTAAATTTTGGAAAGATGCTGAAGGTTGCATAAAGAGCATAAGATTTGGCCTAAGCTAGAAACCTTGATATCAGCCCAAGATACAAGGTTGGACTTAGTGAAACTCCACTAGTTACCACCCCTCATTTGTACAACCCCCCACATGTAGATCCTAGTGCTAAGCTTAAAACTTGATCAACTTTAGACGGGAATACTTGGTGGAAAAATGGTTATGAAAACCTTGGAATGATGGATCATTCTATTGAAATGTTTTGGACATGTGTTTCCAAACACTTGATGATTTTGGTGATGAAAATGTTGAGGCATGAGCCTTAGCCCTTTATAAAACTGATGGTTGTCTGGATGCGATACCATTCCAATTTTAGCGTAGAACCACAATACCCGAATATTGGGTAGGGCTTGACTGGAAACTTATATACCTTAGTAGTAGTTCCCTCACGGCCAAGGTCTGAGCTGAGGCTACCTTGTGAAGATTGTCCACCTATGCAGTACCCAAGATGACAGTGGTCATGGTTGGGAGGCCAAACTCACAGGAGAGGTGCTTATACTAGGGCGTGTAATTGAAAGGTTAGGATTGATTATCCGCATACTGAGTATGGTGAATTTTCAGGATTTGTTCCTGACGGATGTATCGAATATTGTGGTGAAAGTGTACCATCTCTACAGAGTGTCAAACTATTCGAATAGCCGCGTCCGCGGTTATGGAAAGTTGGAGTGGCCATACTGTTCCCCCGTCAGACTTTTCAAAATGACTTGTGAAATGAATTGAGACTTTGACTTGACCACAATAGAGTTGTGACCTGAAGTACAAGATCCCCCTTAGGATTTATAAAATTGTGACTAGCTTCAGAACCTTGTAGAGATAAATCTGGCTTTTGCAAAACAAACCTAGAGCCTAGTGTCCTATTATCCAAAAACCCCCTTTACTTGTTAGTATTAGTTTGCGAGTACTTAAAGAGTACTCATGCCTTTGTCCCTGGCTATTCCCATGGCCAGACTATGAAGAGGATTACCTGGAAGATGGACCCCAGGAAGGTTACGACAACTAGGATCATCTCCCATCGTCAGCATTGCCTGTGACCCTGAAGATGGAGCTTCGCCTATGCTACCGTTATTATTACGTATTCTGCTGCTTGATGTTGTATTAAGAACTGGATCATGAGATCCCTATTTTTGTAAGAACTTATGTATCGTTTGTAATGGATGAAGTACTATGGTATCCAATTCTGTTATGTCTTGCAAAAATGGTAATCCTGGGATTGCGATGTATGGCATAACAGGCATCTAGGATTGAAAAATCCGGGTGTTGACAAGTTGGTATCAGAGCCATCCTGACCATAGGAGACCCTAGTTAGATTGGACGTTGAACCAAAAACTTAGTTTCAAAACCAAAGAAAACAAATATTTACGAAAACTTATTCTCATTCTTACCTCTTTAATTCTTTCATAAAAATTCATGTTCCTCAAAAACTCTTGCAAAATAGATAAAATTTTGACACACTTGATCACTTTGCTAATCTACTCATCCTCTATTTTTATAGATGGACGTGAAGTACAGCAAGTTTTACCAACTTGGGAATGGAGGAGACCTTATCTTTGAGAGGGATCTGGATCAGCTTTCGAAACTTCTAGAACGTCCACACCCCGAGTTCTTCGGAGCTCAGCTCAATGATCAAGGAGGAGAAGATCTGTAGTGGCTAATTGTTGCAAGTCTCCGAGGAAAGATTGAACCTCCCACTACGGAGGGAATTCAGTTTACCTTGAGGGAAAACAACTGGCTCGATGGACTTGCCAGAGCAATGCAGGAAGCTCTTTCCCGTCTGTGTGGGTAGAGCATCAATCAGATCAAGGGTACTCGCTTTGAGTTTTTCCCAAGGCGTGATGCAAATGGACAATCACTGGAAGCCCCATACCACCCCGAGCTGAAGACTCAATTGGACCACCTTAGCTTCATGATGTATGATCGTCAGCAGGAATTGGACAACAGTCGTGACTATTGCAACCACAAGTCTGCCATCATCAAGACGAAGGATCAGACCATCGCCATGCTAGCAAAGGATCGCAAGTCTCGTCGCCGTCAGCTCGACAAGAAGGAGCGCATTATTGCCCGTCTTCGCCATTGCTTCTCATCTCTGGAAGAGACCATCCACGAGAGAGACATGCAGTTAGAGGAAAGGGAGAATGCAGGAGAGGATCTTCGTGGAGACCCTTACTCCTACCTGAGCGATGACGATGATTTTCTGGAGGATCAGGCCATGGACTTCTTCACCGATGAGGATGATTTCGCCTTCATCGATGATGCTGAAGATGATGAAGCCACAGACTCCGAGGAGTAGTAGCACTGAGCACTAGCGTAGTGAGTAGTAGTCGGTCCCACTGTATCGTAGTTTCCAGAATGGTTCTTAAAACCATCTGTTTTTCCTTGCTGTGGTGTGCGTTGTATCGAGTGAATGAATGAATGAAAAAGCAAGTTGCTTGAAAAATCTGAGTCAAACTCTAAAAACTTTTCAAAAACCCAAAACCTTAGAGATTTCCCTCTTTTCTCATGATCTACATCAATCTTCAGATGCCATGTGGAGGAAGTGGTTCAGCCCCGGACCCGATGTTGCAGATCCTGCAAATGTTAACTTCTGACCGCGAAGCTGAAAGAGCGGAACGTCAAGCCAACCTAGCCACTCTGCAGCAGATAGCCCAGCTAGCCCACAACAACCAAGGCCATGGAAATCAGGACAACCACGGATCTAAGCTCAAGAATTTCCAGAATACCAACCCACCCGTTTTCACCAAGTCAGAAGAGCCCCTAGACGCCGATGATTGGCTGCAAACCATGGAAAACAACCTAGAAGTAGCAGGAGTGGAAGCCAACGAGAAAGTCCTGTTCGCCACCCATTATCTAGCCGGAGATGCCAGGGCATGGTGGAACAGTGTTCGTGCAATGACCGGAGGCCAGATGATGACCTGGGAGGAATTCAAGGTCAAGTTTAGCAGAACCCATGTGCCACCAGGTTTGATCAAGAGAATGAGAGACGAGTTCAGAGAGTTGAAGCAAGGAAGGATGACTGTAGTGGAATACCGTGACAAATTTTTGTCATTAGCTAGGTATGCCCCAGACGAGATAGACACCGAAGCCAAGAAGAAAGAAAGATTCCTGAATGGTCTGCATGACGAGATGCAGACAGTGTTAGTCAATATCCCCTTTGTTGATATTGAAGCCCTTGTCGACTCTGCTATCCAGATGGAAGGAAAGATCAACCAGGCCAATGAGAACCGCAAGCGTCGCATGATGCATCAACCAGGAACCCATCAGACCCTAAAGTATCGCCCCAACCCATCTCCAGGATTTGCCCCAAGAACCAGCAACCCCCAATACCAATGTCCCAGCTCAGCAGCAGCGTCGTGTCCAGCCAGGGAGAAGATTTGCCCCAGGGAATTCACTCAACCGCAATGGCCGTCTTTTTCTCATGCATGCTGAAGAAGCTCAGGAAGCGCCAGACGTCGTGCTGGGTATGTTTTCTGTTAATTCAGTACTTGCAAGAGTGTTGTTTGATTCTGGTGCATCGCATTCATTTGTCACCGAAGAATTTTCCTGCACTAGTAAAATTCAACCAACCAAATTGAAGCATGTGATGATTGTACAAATTCCCGGATCAACCACCAAGGCTAGGCAAATTTGCAAGGCCGTCCCTATCCGAATCCATGGCATAGATTTTTATGCTAACCTAATAGTACTCGGAACTAAAGGTTTGGAAGTAGTACTAGGAATGGATTGGATGTCCAAACATAAAGGATTGATTGACTGTGCCAAGAAAGCCATCACCATGACCAGTACCGCCGGAATATCAGTCGAGCATATATCTGAAACCTTACCTCGCCAATTCAAGTGTAACAAGAGTCTAGCCCAACCTACCATTGACCAAGTTCGGATAGTCTGTGAATACCTCGATGTATTTCCAGATGTTTTGCCCGGTATGCCCCCAGATCGGGATATCGAGTTTATCATCGAACTAATCCCCGGAACAGGACCCATAGCCCAGAGACCCTATAGTATGAACCCGTCAGAACTAGAAGAACTGAAGAAGCAACTAGATTCCATGTTAGAAATCAGATTGATTCAACCGAGTGCGTCCCCATGGAGATCACCTGTCTTGTTTGTGGACAAGAAGGATGGAGGTAACCGTCTGTGTACGGATTATCGGAAGTTGAATGATGTCACCATCAAGAACAAGTACCCCTTGCCCAAGATAGAAGATTTGTTTGATCAGTTGACTGGTGCCCAGGTGTTTTTTAAGATTGATCTTAGGACTGGCTATCATCAACTCAAAATTCGTGCAGAGGATATTCCAAAGAATGCCTTTACCACCAAATATGGATTGTACAAGTATACAGTCATGTCTTTTTGATTAACCAATGCCCCCGCTTATTTCATGAACCTCACGAATAAGATTTTTTATGGACTTCCTGGATAAGTTTGTCGTTGTTTTCATAGATGACATTCTGATTTATTCCAAGTCAGAAGAAGAACATGAGCTACACCTAAGGACCATTCTTGGAACCCTTAGAGAGCATCAGCTGTATGCAAAATTTAGCAAATGTGAATTCTGGTTACAGGAAGTAGGATTCCTCGGTCACATTGTATCAGCCGGAGGAATTGCCGTTGACCCTGCCAAAGTGAAAGATGTAGAAGATCGGCAAGCCCCAACCACTCAAACCCAAGTTCGTGCTTTTCTCGGATTGGCGGGATATTACCGCAAATTCGTAGAAGGATTCTCTAGTATCGCTAGACCCATGACCCAATTGCTGAAGAAGGACAAGAAGTTTGAATGGACCGACAAATGTGAAGCAAGTTTTCAAGAACTCAAAAGGAGATTGATTTCAGCCCCAACCCTGATCATGCCGGATATCACGAAGCCCTTCGATGTGTATTGTGACGCATCCAAGATTGGTCTCGGATGTGTGCTAATGCAAGAAGGCAAAGTTATATCTTATCTATCGCGACAATTGAAGCAACATGAACAAAATTACCCAACCCATGACCTCGAACTCGCAGCCGTAGTTCTAGCCCTGAAGACATGGAGACATTACCTGATGGGAAACCGTTGTGAGATTTATTCGGATCACAAGAGCCTAAAGTATATATTCACTCAGAAGGAGCTGAATATGAGGCAGAGAAGATGGATTGAGCTAATCAAAGATTATGACCTGGACATTCACTATCACCCTGGTAAAGCCAACGTAGTAGTCGATGCCCTTAGCAGATTGCCGTGCCGCTTGAACTCCATGATTTTGAAGGAGCAACCAAGTTTGCACAAAGAGATGGAAGATTTTCGAATGGAATTAGTAAGTGAAGGATTTTGGCTAGCATAGAACTTCAGCCCACTTTGATCAGTCAGATTAAAGAGGCACAGAAGGGAAATGCCAGTATCGACGGAATCAAGCGTCGTATCGGTTCAGGCAAAGTACCCGGATTCACCGAGGACGAAGAAGGAGTTTTGTGGTACAAAGGACGCCTTTGTGTACCATCAGATTCTGAGTTAAAAGAAGTTATCTTGAAGGAGGCTCATGATACTCTTTATTCTATCCATCCAGGAGGAACGAAAATGTATCAAGATTTGAAAGAGCAATTTTGGTGGCATAAGATGAAGAGAGAAATCGGAAGCTATATCGCCAAGTGTGATATATGTCAGCGAGTCAAGGACGGACATCAAAGACCCGCTGGATTGTTACAACCTTTGCAAATTCCGGAATGGAAATGGGATTCTGTAGGAATGGACTTTATCACTGGACTACCTATTTCTAGTAGGGGAAATGACTCTATTTGGGTCATAGTGGACAGATTGTCCAAAGTCGCCCATTTCTTGCCCGTCAAAACCACCTATCAGAGTTCGAAGCTAGCGGAGTTGTACATCGCTAGAATCGTTAATTTGCATGGAGTCCCTAAGAACATAGTATCGGATCGAGGAACTCAGTTTACCTCGAGATTCTGGAAGAAAGTCCAAAAAGGTTTAGGAACCCGTCTAGATTTCAGCACCGCATATCACCCTCAGACCGATGGACAAACGGAGCGAGTAAACCAAATACTCGAAGATATGCTGAGAGCATGTGTGTTAGAATATGGATCCAAATGGGAAGACTGTCTGCCGTTTGCAGAATTTTCATACAACAACAATTACCAAGACAGTTTGCAAATGGCCCCATTTGAATTCATGTATGGAAGAAAGTGCCGCACCCCTTTGAACTGGTCGGAAGTAGGAGAGAGTCAGATCTTCGGACCCGACATCCTACGAGAAGCAGAAGAGAAGGTTCACAAGATTCGTGAGCACCTCAAGACCGCCCAATCCCGACAGAAGAGTTACGCCGACAAGAGACGTCTAGACCTCGCCTTCAACATAGGAGATTTTGTTTATCTGAAAGTGTCGCCATTGAAGGGAATGCAGCGTTTCCAACTCAAGGGAAAGTTAGCCCCCAGATATATCGGACCTTTCAAAATTTTGAACCATCGAGGAGAAGTATCTTATCAACTGGAACTACCTGAAGAGATGTCAGCTATGCACAATGTGTTCCATATCTCGTTACTTCGCAAGTGTCTCGAAGTCCCCGAGAAGACCGAAGTGTTCAAGAACATCGATCATCAGACCATAGAGATCAACGATGACCTAACCTATCCCGAAGTACCCATCCGTATTTTGGAAGAAGCCTTTCGAACTACCAGAACCCGAAGCATCAAGTTTCTCAAGATTCAGTGGAGCAACCACACAGAAGAGGAAGCTACCTGGGAACGCGAAGATCACATCAGGACGGAGTTTCCAGATCTCTTCAAATCCTAGGTAATCTTTTCGTCCTTTTTCAAATCTCGGGACGAGATTTTGTTTAAGGGGGGAAGGTTTGTAACATCCCAAAAATACCAAACTTAGATCATCAAACACTAATCATCAAGATTAGGGTTAACAAAAACTTTTCTAAATAAACTCATGAATGCATGCATATGTGTATGCATGGATTTTGAATTTCTTTAAAAACCACCTTGTTTGTGTGATCCGTTGCTTGTAAAATGTTTCTTAGGTGAAATGAACATCATCTAAAACATTTCCCACACTTTTCCTAAAGACAAGTAAATCAAAACAAATATATTAAGTGAATGGTCATTTTGACCAATTTAACTCCCATGCCTACTTTGGCTGCCTCAAACTTTCAAAACCTAACAGAAACTTTTCTGGATCTTTGCACCCCTTGAATGTACTCATAACAAGGTATCAAGGCCCACTTTGTGATCATCCAGAAACTTTCAAATGCATAGTTTAAATGACAATTCAAAATTGAATCTTCTTCATATGGGAAGATCCCACTTTTCCAAAACCCACTCAAACAAGCTCAACTTTCAAAACCCAAGCATCTGCAGACTCACCAGCACCAATCTAGCAAACCCACCAAAATTCATTTCAAAATTCAGAACTTGATTTCATGCGGCCATTTCATCAAACAGGTTGCAGACACAAATCAAACAAAACATCAAACACTATAGTGTGCAGTGATTCTTGCGTAACTTGTTCCCTAGTTAGCTCACACACAGCCAAGTAGATCATCTAGAAAGATTAGCCCAACACTAGCACCCCTGTGAGCTTGCCATTGCCATTAATGGTGAACATCCGAGCACCTCAATGCCACCCCATAGTCGACAACAGGCTATAGGAAGAAATTGCCGTGCCAACCTTGTCTGGGAGGCAGCCCACCGTCCATCGCCACTCACTGTCCCAGCCGCGAGCGTTGCCAAGCCCTGGACCACGCGCACAAGCCGCGCCCAGACCATGCCGAGCGTGCGCCAGAGCGCCACCCTCGACCAGCGTCCCCAGACCGCGCGCCGCCCTCACCGCGTGCACACACAATCGCCATCAACCCAGGAGACCGCCAGACATTCTCGTTTGCCGCCCCGTGCCATACAGCCACCGCACGCCGTCGAAGACGCCGCCTCTGCCGTGCAGAGCACCGCCCGTTCCAGACCAAACCACACCGCCCCATGCCTCGTGACCATGTCGTTGAGCATCGCCAGGAGAAACAACACCGTCCCCTACCCTTGCCCATGCCATTAGCCGCCTGTAACGTCGCCCCCGACGAGCTCACCGTGCCCCCCGACGGTCCCCTCGCTCGACTATAAATAGAGGCCACCCCCGCACGATTTCTTCACACCATCTCACTCCCCTCTCCTCACTGACCGTGCCACACCGCTCTCAGAGCAAGGCGAGCACCACCTCGCCGGAATTTCACTGGAGCCTACCGCTGCCGGAGAAGAAAGGATCCAGCGATTGGACCCGCCCAGGAGAAGCCACCGGTACCAGGAGGTTCACCATCGTCGACTTCGTCGTTCGCCCACCTCGCCGACCCTCGCCCGTACCCCGGTGAGCCCCCAGCACCCCTCACTGGCCGCGCTAGGTTTCGTTCTCGCTGGAGTTGTCTCACGTCGACGATGACCCCCAGCCGTTGGATTAGAACTAGATCGAACGATCCACGTTGCCCCATACCGCTTCGCCTAGCCCCGTGTCACTGACGAGTGGGGACACCCACTTAAGCAGCCCGCGGGAGCACTGCGCTTAGCAGGCCGGCCCATTAGAATTTCCCGCGCAGCCCAGCAATTCAAATTAAATCTTTTCCTATTTCAATTCAAACACACTTCAGCACCCAACTTCAAAAATCAACCCAGATCGATTTAGTGCACCAATTTGAATGAAACCAATTTTGTTGGAAAGGTCTGTGAATGCTTAATCCAAGCCTGTTGGATTCAAGTCATTTAGATCTATAGATCACCCATAGTAAAAATAACAAGGCAGAAGCTTTTCTGCATTCAAACATTTTTCAAATTTAAACCATAAAATCTTGAGTTGATTCCAACTCTCAAAAATCACATTTAACCATACCTTTCAGAATATATAAAAATATATAGGTTTACTTGCAGAAATAATGTTCAAGGAATAAAAGAATGCTACATAAGAATTTCTAGCAACTTTAATTAATTAAAATAAAAGGGTAAAACCTTATTAAATTGTGACACCACTTTAAATCACATTCCCATGGACTACAATATGTGGTGATGACATGTGTCAACATGATCCCATGTTTAGTTTGGAGAATATTAAATCTTAAGTAGTTTTTCAATGAGTAGAAATTACTTTTCTAAACAATAAAAAGATTTAAACCAAGCCTTAACCTTGTAATGTTAGAGATGATGATAGATCATCTATAGGACCCTTGTGTGTGATGATTGCAAGTAGTTAAGTATTGTTTGGTGATTGTGTACCTCGTATTTATTCATACACGCTAGTACCGACCAAGGATACGAGGAGGAAGGAGGATACTACGAAGAGGAAGCCGAGGAGAACTTCAACCACTGCTCTGCACAAGGCAAGCTAAAACTTGCAAGACACTCTACTTTAGCAAGCCTAATACAACTAGTGAATGTGCAAGCTAACACTTGCAAGATACTATACCTATGCAAGCTTATACTGTTATTGATGCAAGCTAACCCTTGCCAGCTACCCTACTGATACCACCAACCCATACTTGTGATATGACTACTATCTGCCTTAAGCATATGTGATCATACCCACTTGATACATCAAATCCTAGTTTTATGTGCAAGCTTCTTACTTTATTTCTTTATCAAAGCTTACTTAGAGTTTACTTACGTGACTGGTAGATTTTGGAAAGATGCTGAAGGTTGCATAAAGAGCATAAGATTTGGCCTAAGCTAGAAACCTTGATATCAGCCCAAGATACAAGGTTGGACTTAGTGAAACTCCACTAGTTACCACCCCTCATTTGTACAACCCCCCACCTGTAGATGCTAGTGCTAAGCTTAAAACTTGATCAACTTTAGACGGGAATACTTGGTGGAAAAATGGTTATGAAAACCTTGGAATGATGGATCATTCTATTGAAATGTTTTGGACATGTGTTTCCAAACACTTGATGATTTTGGTGATGAAAATGTTGAGGCATGAGCCTTAGCCCTTTATAAAACTGATGGTTGTCTGGATGCGATACCATTCCAATTTTAGCGTAGAACCACAATACCCGAATATTGGGTAGGGCTTGACTGGAAACTTATATACCTTAGTAGTAGTTCCCTCACGGCCAAGGTCTGAGCTGAGGCTACCTTGTGAAGATTGTCCACCTGTGCAGTACCCAAGATGACAGTGGTCATGGTTGGGAGGCCAAACTCACAGGAGAGGTGCTTATACTAGGGCGTGTAATTGAAAGGTTAGGATTGATTATCCGCATACTGAGTATGGTGAATTCAGGATTTGTTCCTGACGGATGTATCGAATATTGTGGTGAAAGTGTACCATCTCTGCAGAGTGTCAAACTATTCGAATAGGCGTGTCCGCGGTTATGGACAGTTGGAGTAGCCATACTGTTCCCCTGTCAGACTTTTCAAAATGACTTGTGAAATGAATTGAGACTTTGACTTGACCACAACAGAGTTGTGACCTGAAGTACAAGATCCCCCTTAGGATTTATAAAATTGTGACTAGCTTCAGAACCTAGTAGAGATAAATCTGGCTTTTGCAAAACAAACCTAGAGCCTAGTGTCCTATTATCCAAACACCCCCTTTACTTGTTAGTATTAGTTTGCGAGTACTTAAAGAGTACTCATGGCTTTGTCCCTGGCTATTCCCATGGCCAGACTATGAAGAGGAGTACCTGGGAGATGGACCCCAGGAAGGTTACGACAACTAGGATCATCTCCCATCGTCAGTATTGCCTGTGACCCCGAAGATGGAGCTTCGCCTACGCTATCGTTATTATTACGTATTCCGCAGCTTGATGTTGTATTAAGAACTGGATCATGAGATCCCTATTTGTGTAAGAACTTACGTATCGTTTGTAATGGATGAAGTACTATGGTATCCAATTCTGTTATGTCTCGCAAAAATGGTAATCCTGGGATTGCGATGTATGGCATAACAGGCATCTAGGATTGAAAAATCCGGGTGTTGACAGTGACCCCGAAGATGGAGCTTTGCCTACGCTACCGTTATTATTACGTATTCCGCTGCTTGATGTTGTATTAAGAACTGGATCATGAGATCCCTATTTGTGTAAGAACTTATGTATCATTTGTAATGGATGATGTACTATGGTATCCAATTATGTTATGTCTCGCAAAAATGGTAATCCTGGGATTGCGATGTATGTCATAACAGGCATCTAGGATTGAAAAATCCGGGTGTTGACAAGTTGACATATATCGTATCTGAGTGATCGTTCATAGGTCGCGAGACTCCACTCAACAATTGTTCGCCTGTGGCACATTTAGAGGATGGAGATCTACCTTGTATTCATTTTTCGCTGTGTACTTGAATAAATAATGTAAATTGTGGATCATATTCGTTGTATTTATGATGCACAGTTATATTTGGTATCATTTTGTACTGTGTGTGCCAGTGAACCGATCCAGGGATTGGTACTATACACATGAACTCAGCCTTATCAGGCGAGGGTGTTACAAGCTGACTTCTCTATCCCATTCCAAATCTCATGGTTAGCGCGTGATATACAGCGGTAGAATCACTGATGTCATGGGTTGTTAAGTTCCTAGTTGATTATCATTATTGCATATAGAAACCTAAGTTCCATTGCTCCATTATATCATCACTTAGGATGATATCAACAATTTATTTATTTGATAAAATAATATTTTCTTTCCTTGGAACATAGATGATAACACACAATTTGCAACTACTTTGATAAAGACTCTTCAAAGGACATGAGCAAGTGATGAACTTGCCTTGTGATTGCAAGGTAGTGAAGTCGGATGCTTGCACTGGACCTTGAGCTTCTATGTCTACAAAACATCATTATTGCCCGGTAAGGACAATATTTAAAGAAGCAAAACGAATACGCATAGTAATGTAATGCATTATTTATCATTTATTTTTCTTTGTGTGTTTTACCCATTATTTTTGTTTCAAGAATTTCTTTAAATAAATAAAGGATTTCATTTTAAAAAGAATCTTTAATATTTATTGAATATTATATTTGCTATTTTATAAGATAATAATTTATTTTTTGAATTATAATTAAATATAAATTCCTATATTTATTCATTTAATAATTCTTTTAAGAATTAATATTTGAATAAAAGAATTTCTTCAAATATTTTTTTAGTATTTTTCTAAAATACTACAATAATAATATATAATAAAAGTGATTTTTATTTATTTTTTCCTTTTCTTTAATTTTATAAAATTCCATAAGGAATATATATATAATAAAATTCTTGACCAAAAGTTATATACATAAAAATTAATTTCTTATTTTAATTAAATAGGCTGGATTATTATAAATCCAAACTTATATTATTTGTAATTTTTAGATTTCTATTTTATTTTCTAGATTTTTATTTAATTCTAGGGGTATTTTGGTGTTTTATTAATTATTAAAACTTCTTTTAACTTTTTGGGATCATTTTATTAGGCTTACTGGGCCAATTTGGCCCAATTGACTTTGACAAAAGGACACCCCGAAGGGCTCTGGCCCTATTGGCCCACTCCCTCTGTCTCTGTCTCTCACTCGTCCTTGTCTCCTCTCCTCTTCGACCCCATGGGGTGCTGGCACCGCCAACGTGCGATACTCGCTGCCGTGGCCCTCCCTGGCCGCTGTCGTGGTTTAGGGCGCGTTGTCGACCATGCTTGTCCATCTCCTCCGCTTTGATTTGACTTTGGAGCCCTCATGTGGCCAGGCTAGCCCTGTTCTTGAACCCTAGGGTTTGGGGTTGGTGCTGCCACTGCCGCTGCTGATCCTCCCATGGTGGTGTGCGGTGTTGTGCGCTACTTTGTCCGCCGCCATGGCTGGTGCGGGTTGCAGTGCCCTCTGGTGCTCCCCGTGCCACCACGAGCTCGTCGGCCCTTCTGCTTCCTCTTTAATTCGTCAGCAAGGACCTCCGGTGAGTTGTGCCACTGTGAACCCTAGTGCATCTAGCTACCTCGAGTCTCTCTATGAGTATCTAGTGGCCAATCTATATTCTATGTTTGTACTGATACTAGGGTTCATCCCTGGTGTTTGTAGAATGATGCTATGGTCTGGTAATGATGTTTAGTGAGAATTTGTGTTCTCTGCACCCTAGTGCTTGTTGTCATCCTTTGATTATGTGATGTTGTTGTTGGCCTGAGGCTAATGTTGGATATGATGCTAGTGTTACATAAGGTTGCCTTTGGTTGATATTATGGTGGCTTAATGTGTTCATCCTCTATCAGTATCTTGACAATAACACTGTCATTGATGATTCACTGTATCAGTGTTTGTTGGCTTATATGTTATCCATAGACTAAATTTATTCAATAGAGTCTGATGATTCTTTGAAAATGAATGGATATATATTATATGATCTCTGAGTCTGGTCTCAGGGAAATGATAGATATTGATTTTCTAGTTGATATATGAGAGCTAGACTATCTGTTTGGCTTAACTGTAAGATCATTTCTTGTGAAGCCATCTAAGAATGGTACACAATTTGATCTGATTATTGGCTTTACTTATGGTCAGTACTTGTGACTTGATGAATGCTTAATAATAAGTTGAAAAGTTCACTTATTGTTCATGCCTATGATGCTGGTCTGAGGCTTTAGGAATTGAGTTCCTATGTTGCTGCTACTTTCAAAATTAGCTAAGGCATCATAGTTAGTTACTAGATCTTGTATCCTAGTTGGTTAAGCTAATGGATTTGTTTATAGCTTATAGGATCTTAGGTGCTACTCCTTCTTGGAGATGTGCTAGATTTTATAAGTACATATGATTGAAAAATATCTAAGTTGCATGTGGTAGCACCAAATCTATGAGGCTGGTATGAGGTTTTGGTGTTTTTGATAGATTTTGGTTCTGACCTTTGTATTCAAAACCTCTAGGATAAATTCACCCCACTTGGGTGATCATTGAGAGGTTGTTGTATGATACAACACATGTTTCTGTTTGGATAAGATGAATGGATCATGTGGTTGTTTATGACACTCACCACAAAATCTGATGGTTGTTGTGGTTTGTTGTGATGTTGGTGTTGCTGGCTTGATCCTGTCCTTCACCTCCTGATGCTGTTCTTCTTTCCCCTGGTTCCTGTGCTTGGCCTTGATCTAGCCTTCTCCTCCTAGCTCCTGTGGTTTGGCCTTGCTATCCACCTAATTCTTCCCCTCCTTATGTCACCATCTGGTGATGTTTGGGTTTATCTAGTGTGGAGTTTTGTTTGTTGGTTTGTTGGGCTTTGGCTAAGCTGCTGGTTCTAGTGTGGTGTGAGCAATGGAGTGGTGCTCTAGTTCTTTCCCACGACTGTGCTTGGATCTTTTACTTGTGGAAGCAGCTATGGCTGTGTCGACATCACACCCATGCATTTTGGTGTGTGAGATGCTTGTGTGTCTGCTGCATAGTTGTGGATATGCTCAATGAGGTGTTCTACCTTTTTATCTAGTTACTATTAACCTGCCTGGTGAAACTTGCCCCTTTACTTGCTCTGATCATTTTACTATGGCTTATTTATTACGAAAGATTGGATTCTTTCATGTTGGTGAAACTTGCCCCTAATAGATTTACTCAATGATGTAAAATTGAGCAGTGCATCTCACTACTCTCTAATGAGAGTAAAAATTAATAGCTTAACCTTTATTTTTTTCTGTTTATTCTTTATTTTGTAGGTACAAGATTTGAAGATTCAAGTTTAGTACAGGTTTTCTTTTTTTAGACAGATGTAATCTTTTGTAATTTTTATTTCATTCTTTTGTAAAGAATTTTGTAATAGTTCATTAGTATGTAAATATTCTTCTTTTTGTAATTTTATTTTTGTAAAGATTCTTTATTGACTTTATGAGTTACATTTTTTAACTTATTCATGGAATAAATATATGAAATAAATATTCATTTGTTTGATTGTATTACTTATTTAGAGTTTCTGTTACTATATATTATTTCTTGATTAAATAATATTATTAAATCATAACTCTAACCTTTTAAAATATAAACTCAAATCTTAAGTTTGAATTCAAATTCCTTCCCCCAAAACACACTAATTCATAAAGATCATGTCAAAATTTATAACGATCACTCTCCAAAGATATTTCTAAACTTAGAGAGTGAAAGAAACTCTGATCACTTTAAGTTTTTATTTGGCGAAAAATTTACCCACATTTTGCAGATGAATGCATGCATATGCAAAATTTCCTAAATCTACGCTTCGTTAGTTCCTAAATGTTGGGATGTTAAAGACTTCCCCCCTTAAATTAAACTTCATCCCGAAGTTTGCTGGAGTGTACCTGAACAGTTCTGGATAGGATTTTCTTAATTCATCTTCTTTCTCCCATGTGGCTTCTCTCTCGGGATGATGTTCCCTCTGTACCTTGCAGTACTTGATTGCCCTATTTCTCAACCTTTTCCAGTTCTCTTCTAGAATTTTACAGGGGTTTTCAACATAAGTCAGGTCTGCTTGTAATTCTATCTCTTGATGTGTGATTGCATCATCAAGAACTTTAAGACATCTCCGGAGTTGTGACACATGGAAAACATTATGAACTTGAGCCAATCTTGATGGTTACTCTAAATCATAAGCTATTGTTCCGTTCTGACTTAGTACTTTGAATGGTCCTATATATCTTGGACTTAATTTTCCTTTAATTCTGAACCTCTTATCTCCTTTCATTGGGCTTACTTTCAGATATACCATATCTCCTACTTGAGGATGCCATGATCTTCGACTTAGATCAGCATAACTTTTCTGTCTACTTTGGGCTATCTTCAATCTATCCTTGATTATATCAATGATATCTTGCCTTTCTTTGATATAATCGGGCGCAAATTCTTTGCTACTTCCAGGCTCATACCCACATATTGGTGATCTACATTTCCTTCCATAAAGTACTTGATATGGAGCTACCTTCAGACTGCTTTGGTAGCTGTTGTTGTAGGAAAATTCTGCCAATGGTAAATGATCTTCCCACGAACTTCCAAAATCTAATGCACAAGCCCTAATCATGTCTTCTAGTATTTGATTTGTTCTTTCGGTTTGACCCCCCGTATCTGGATGATAAGCTGTGCTAAAATCTAACTTTGAAGTGCTTCATGTAGTTGCTTCCAAAATGCCGAAGTAAACACTGATCCTCTATCTATTACAATATTTTTGGGCACTCCGTGCTTACTTACTATCTCCTTGATGTATACTTCTACTAACTTCTCGGCATTATCCTTCTAATTCACCGGAATAAAATGTGCACTTTTAGTGAGTCGATCAACAATCACCCATATCATATCCTTCTGTTTAGGTGTCATGGGTAATCCTGTGATGAAGTCCATACCAATTTCCTCCCATTTCCACTCGGGAATTTCCAAAGGTTGTAATGGTCCTGCTGGACTTTGATGTTCAGCTTTTACCCTTTGGCAAGTATGGCATTCTGACACATATATTGCAATGTCTCTCTTCATGTTATTCCACCAGAATAGTTCTTTCAAATCCATGTACATCTTAGTACTTCATGGATGAATGGAATATGGTGTCTTATGTGCCTCTCGGAGTATCACTTCATGAATCTCAGGCACATCTGGAACATAAAGACGATCTTGGAACCATAAAGACTTATAATCTCCTAAGCGAAAAACTGATGTTGGTCCTTGATATAACCTCCGAATTTCCTCAGCAATAAAAGGATCTTCTGTTTGATGCCTAAAAATTTCGTGCTTAAGATCACTGTTCTGCTCTTCAACTATCTGCATAGTAGCTAATCCTCCAAGAGTCTCTGTTCTTATTAATTGAACCTCTAACCTTTCGAAATCCATCTACAACTCTTTTGGTAGCTTCCTATTGCTTGGCTGAATATCTGCACTTTTACGACTTAAAGCATCTGCTACAACATTTGCTTTTCCAGGGGTATAGTTGATTGTTAAATCATAATATTTGATTAGCTCTAACCAACGCTTCTGTTGCCTCATATTCAATTCTTATTGAGTGAAGAAATATTTAAGACTTTTATGGTCAATGTATAACTCACATCTGGCTCCATAAAGAAAATGTCTCCATCCTTTCAGAGCAAAGACTACTGCTGCTAACTCCAAATGATGAGTTGGATAATTAACTTCATGTGGTTTCAGTTGTCTTGATCTGTAAGCAATTACTTTCCGGTCTTGCATTAACACACAACCCAAACCTTCTTTGGATGCATCACAGTATACTGTAAAGTCCTTCCCTGTTTCAGGAACTGCTAAGATTGGAGCGGTAGTTAATCTACTTTTTAACTCCTGAAAACTGGCTTCACACTTCTCATCCCAGATGAATGGTGTATTCTTCCTTAAAAATTTGGTCATTGGTCCAGCTATTTTAGAGAAACCCTCAATGAACCTCCGATAATAACCAGCCATTCACAAGAAACCTCAGATTTGTTTCACATTGGTTGGTGCAGTCCATTCTAATACTGATTGAACTTTGGATGGATTTACAGCAATTCCATCTTTACTGATCACATCACCGAGGAATTCTACCTCATCTAGCCAGAATTCACACTTACTGAACTTAGCATAAAGCTTATGTTCTCTCAGAATCTGCAATGCTATTCTCAAATGATCAACATGCTCTTCCTTATCCTTGGAATATATCAGAATATCATCAATAAACACTATGACAAACTTTTTCAAGTATGGAATGAAGATTTTTTTCATCAAATTCATGAATATTGCTGCTGCATTGGTCAAACCAAATGGTACGGCAAGATACTCATGGTGTCCACACCTTGAGACAAATGCTGTCTTTGGAACATCTTCTGGTTTGATTTTTATCCGATGATACCGGGATTTTAGATCAATCTTGGAAAATACTCCAGCTCCTTTAACTTGATCAAACAGATTGTAGAAGTCCCGACCTTTAATAAGGTAGAGATCCCTGTGTTTACAATGCTAGTACCTAGATCAATAGCTAGCATCCACAGTTAAGATGTAATATCAAGAAACAAAGGTCATGATACAACTTTATAACCAGGAATAAATAATTCATTACATCTTACATAGCTCATTTGGCTATCTCATTACAATGCAGCAGAGATAACTATATAGCATGGAGTCCTTCATCTTCAAAGTGCCACAGGCAATCATGTTGGTTGTAGACTTGTAATCCTAATCAGCACACTTCACTAACATCAAACAAACCTGCAACATAATAAGTTACAGCAACAAGGGTCAATACATTTGAATTGTATTGGCAAGTGATACTATGGTAGAATAGTAGTATCTATCATCTATATGCATTTGGCTAAGTGGAGCTTAGGCTTGCTTTGCTCAAAATAGATTTTCCTTATTATTTGAAAACACTAAGTTTTTGTTTGTCAAAATCACCCAAGGCATCTCCCAATAGAAATTGGTGATCCTTATACCCTTGTTCAACCACAAGTTTTTAACTTAGAAATTGGGATGAGGATATTCTTGATAGCTTCCAAGTCTTGATGCTCAAATTGTCCATTACCGGGGACACGACTAAGTACTTAGATTTTACACTCTCGAGAGGTGGTGCACTTTTCCCACAAGACTCGACATGCATCGAGACAAGATCTTTCAGAAGCCTTCCCTTAGACCAGAATGGACGCATTCCAACCTATCATCCCCTACGACCAACTGTCCATTTGGCTAAGTTATTGCAACCTATATGATCCAGGCAGAGCCCATAATGCCAAGTGGCTGCACTTGAAGCTTCTCAACATTTGACATCTCAAATATCTTTGTTCTTGGGTGGCATTCCCCAAGTGAGATAGACAAGGTTCACCAGTCCCCTGGCCTTGTGCAACCACTCAATAAAAATCCTTCCAAGCAATACCATTCCACCCAGATGATTCATTCACTTAGTTGTTTTATTAAACAAAACACAAATCCTTAACTTAGAAATATACCTTAGCATGAATATAATCTACCCTTGTTTTCTACTAGCTAGGCTAAGCATTATAGTAGTAGGAATCTTAACTTAGGAAAATTCTACTAAGGTTTCATCTACTAGGATTTCCCATGGCATTGTTTATACTTAGAAAATTCCATGCAAGTCCTACTTAGAAATATCACTAATGCATAGTGAAAATAATGGGACAAAAGTATGAAGAACCACTTGCCTTTTTGGTAGAGAATATAAGTTCACTCCTTGATCTTGCAATAGTCACACTCTTCAAATTTCACTACAATTCAATCAAGGCACAAATTCAATCTACCATTCAAGCAATTCATCACATAGAATAATAAAACAAAGCCATGCATGCAAGCATGCCAAAGATTGTTTTATTTGGAAAAGTGGTTTCTAATAGGTTATAAACATTTTAAAATACCTATTGGTCATTTATAAAAGTAATAAAACCATTTGATATTAAGTTAGTGAAAATGGCCACTTTAAGTCATTTTTGTTTTGCTAGAAATGGTTTAAATCAAAGGAATATTTTCTAGTGTTTACCAAATATATTTTCAACACAAATGTTAGTGTTTTATGTTCAAGTGTTTATTATTAAAACCATTTGCAAAAGGTTTTACCTATAAACAATTTTTAAGTCAAACAACATTTTATTTCATTATAAATGCCTTTAAACAAAGTAATAATTTTCTAGGGTTCACCAAATATATTTTTAAATCCTAAAACTTGGTGTTTAGGGTCAGGGAGTTTAAATCAAATCATTTTCCAAAGGTTTTACTCAAAAAACATTTTAAAACCATATTCAATATTTTTATTTAGCTAGAATTGCTTTTATTCAAATATTTATTCTTTAGCTTCACAAAATACACTTTTAAATCCATAAGTTGGTTTATATGGTCAGTAGGTTCAAATTAAACCATTTACAAAAGATTTTACCCTAAAAACATTTCTAGAATAATTTTTATATTCAAAATATGCCTACACAAGTTTCTGCAAATACAACCAATTTTCCAGAAGCAATTTACTAAACAAATTACATGGTTGGAAATTACTCTTCTTGCTGATTCCATTGATATAAAATTTGCAAAATTTGAACGTGTGGATCAAAAGTTATGAATTTTACAAATTCTAACATCTAATAGTTTCAATTCTGTTTTTAAAACAAATCCTGTGCCACATGTATTAACCTAACTGGCCGATACCGTTTCGCATGGATTGAGCTCTGTGGAGCGTTGGATTAAAAGGGGATCATGCGGCTCTGATCTAGCGTACCCCTTCGCTTAAGTGATTCTATCCTATCCATGCGATCAAGATCCAACGGCTGCAGCGCGTGAGACCAGGAATGGGCGGAGCTGGCGGCGGCGTGCTCAGACGAGGATGGTGCCGGTGATTCAGGAAGCAAAAGAGACAGGGGAGGAGATCACCGAGGTCGCCGTGGCATGGGGATGCTCGAGGTGGTCTTTTCCTGGGCAGGGGCGCACGAGGACGATAGAAATTTCTCGCCGGAGTTCGTGTCTGCTTCGGGCACGCACTTCTATGGTCAAAGACGAGCGCCTGGGATGCAAGCGAGAGAGGGAAAATGTCAGGAGGATGTGCACAGTCTCGGGGGTTGTAGGGGTACTCACTAGAACACGCGAGGCGCACGGGGTTGGCGTCAGTAGCTCGCCGGAGTTGGAGCAGGGGGTAGTGGCGTTTGGATGTTGATGTTGTCGACAATAGGGGGCACACGCGGGCGAGTGGTTGGTGTTGGGAGGTGCGTAGGGAGATGGGGAGTAGGCTCGTGGAGTCTGGAAGGCAAGGCGGTGGCTGGGTTCGCCGAAATCGGCCGGAAACATCGTCAAAGACAGATGCGTTGCTGCGAGAATTCCGAGCAGTCTATGGGAAGTGAGTGTGGGGCGTCTTGGGGGAAATATAGAGGGGAGTGTGGCGTGTTAACGAGCGTAGTTGTAGCGGCGATTACTCGCAGAATTATGGTAAATTTAAGCCGTGGGAATCAAGCAGAAACGGGAGAGAGAAAAAGGAAGAACTGGTCGCGCGGGTGTAAACGATGACTAACAAGCGGGGTCGTTCTGTCAGCGAGAGAGAGAGATTTCAGGCGGGGTCCAAGCGTCAGTGAGGGTGCGGGTGAGAACTGCGGTGTGAACCGTTTTCTACGGGGGAGAGGGGAAATGGGCTAGCTGTGCCTGATGGGCTAGGTTAGCTGGGCTGGTTTGTTTTATTTTTTCTTCTTCTGTTTTCTTTTTCTTTTTCCATTTTGATTTTCTGTTTTCAAATTCAAACATTCATTTGAATCCAGATTTATTAAAATGTTCAGTATATTTCTATACTATTTTAAATAGGTATTTTAAGTCCATTTTAGAATAACTCTTTTATTATTTTATGGTTTATATTTTGTTTAAAATGGGTACTTGTCTTTTATGCAAATAATATTTTGATTTTATTTTCAAACCCTTATTTGAATTATAATTTTTCACCAAACCTTTTTCAGTAGGTTTTATTTATTCAAATGGGGTGTTAAATACTTTACTTTGAATTATTGGAAATATTTTTTTAATATGATTTATTTAATCATTTGAATTGAGCAATTGTCTTTATTCAAATAAAATCCAATAAGGTTTTAAATCCATATATATTTTATTCAAATATTTATTTTAAGTTAATTTGATAACTTTTTAATCCACTTTGGTAAATTCCCATTTATTATTTTCTCATGATTTAATAAATCATTTCTATTAGGGATTTTATCTTTATTTAATAGAATGGAATATAATTTCATTTTGAATATTCTTTATCCATTTATTTTATTTGGATTCGGATTATGTTTATTCCATTTGCTTATGGATTAGGCCAAGTTTTAATTTGGCTTTTAAATATTCCTTATTTATTTATTTATTTCTTCCTTTCTCTTATGAAATCCATATCTTTTTATTTAAAGAGACAAAATTGGTGATTCCAATTTGTATAATTTTATTTAATATTTGTTTATCCTTTTAATTCTCTTTAGGATTATTTTGCTCACAATTTGGTATGGATTTTAGATAGGAGCTTATTTAGCTTTGGAAATTATTTCTTTTTAACTTATTAAATTCATAAGTTTTTATCCATGGTTCCAAATTGAATGAAATCAATTTCTATGGTTTTATAATATTTTTGTTTATCATTTATGATCATTTATAAATGTTTGTTGGTAGATTTTTATATGGATCACATCCATAGTCTTAGAGATATCCTGGAAATAATTTATTCCATTTAGGGTTTTAGAGTTTTGGTTTATTTTCCAAGTGTTTAATTTCAAGATGCATTTATGAAGAATGCATTTCACTTGATTTGAATTTAGTTGGATTCTATTTTATTCAAAGTTTTTTCAAGATGGGTTTTGATGTTTCCATTTGGAATCAAAAAGTTTCTTTTCACCCTAAATTTCAACAATTATTTATTTTTGACGTTACAAAATTTGGAAAATTTTGGGATGTGACAGGCTACCACCCTTAAAATAAATCTCGTCCCGAGATTTAGGGAGGCTAAAGGTTACAAGTTGGCTTCAAGGAAACTAGGGTACTACCACCCTTAAAAAGTTCTCAACTAGATTACATCTTGGCTTGCTTGGGATCTTGATGAGACTTCTCTGGACAGACATCTGCATAGTGTCCTTTGTTTCCACACTTGAAACATGTGAGAAGGCTGAGATCCCTCATAGGCTTGCTTGTCTTGTATCTCATCTTTTCTGGACAATTTCTTGCATAATGTCCTTGGTCACCACAATTGTAACATGTGACAAGATTGAGTTCTTCACGTATCTTCTATGGACTAGTTGATATATAATGGCTTAGCTCTTTGCAGTTGTTTCACCACACTTGGCTAATTTCCATATTGTTCTTTTCTTGGGTTTCTCCAAAGCTAGGAGTTCCTCTAGTTCATGCTCTTCATATCTCACCTCAAAGGTGGGAAAGTCTCCTCGGTTCCTTAATCGATTCTTTGGATAATACATACGTTTCCTCTTTCGTCCATCAAGGTGATTCTTAATGTTTGGAGGTGCAAGTGAGATTTTCCTTTGTCTTCATCCTTCTTGGTAGAAGTTGTTTCCTCATGGGGGTTTCCAAACTTTTGATGCACTCCACCTTGTTTCCTTTGTTGAACTATAGAATAGATGGGGAATTGGATAGACACATGATTATTTCCTTCACATAGGAAACTAGTCACTAGAGATGCGGGGCATTGCTTAGTTGGATGTTTATCTTCACAATTAGGGCATTGATCTCCATGCTCTTTGGAAGTGTGATCCATGTCTCCACAAATATTGCAATCTTGAGTTCCTTTTATAATATCATCCTTGACATCATTGTTGTCACAAACTCCCTGGGAAGTGTTGTCTTTTATGTTGATCATTTGAGTGTTCATCCCTTGCAACAGTTGATATTGGATTTCCAAAAAAAATTACAAGGTTGGGTCTAACTCATTGTTGTTGGCTAAGAACTGAGTTGTCATCTGATTCAACTGGGCTTGGGTTGCTAGGAATTGTTATTTCATGTGCATCTCTTGGTTGTTGTTGTTGTCACCATTCTTGATGTTGGAGTCTCTTGGGGAAGTCATCTGTTTGGGTTGGATTGGGATTAGAATAGGTAAAAGATTTCTAAGGAGAGAATTCTAATCACACATAACAATTTCACACAAGCAATGTGCAAGCAATCACAAACAAACATTCCACTCAAACAATAAGTTTCAAGCACATTTTTAGGCAACAAAATATTTTTGCTACACCACATAAGTTGGTGGGTTTAAACTAATCATTAGTATGGTGGTCCAACTATATGGTTCACTTGAGATCATTCCATCCTTCTTAGTTGATTCCTCATGAACAAGATCATTGTATCCTTGGAAACATTCTTGTATCTTGGTCACAAAACTTCAAAGCTGATGATGGTTCCTTCTAAGTTGTGTTTCCTTTGTCTTCAAGTCTTAAGTATTATTTCTTGTCTCACTTGTAGTCCTTAGTGATGTCCAAGTTGAAGTCCTTGTTGAAACTAAAGTTGAAGTCAGTGGTGATGTTGAAGTTGAAGTCATTTGAGTTGGTGAAGTCCTTTGCTCATGGTGAAGTCTTTGTCCATCAAGTTTGAAAAGGAAGAGATGTAGATTCAAATCCAAAAAGGTTGAGAAAAGAGTTTACAAGATTGTTTGTAAATAAGTTTTGAACAAATACAACTCCTATTTTTCTAAGGGGTTTTGTCCAATCCTAGGGTTACAATCCTATAGGAAACACAATGCTCTGATACCATCTGTAGAGGTCCCAACCTTTAATAAGGTAGAGATCCCTGTGTTTACAATGCTAGTCCCTGGATCAATATCTAGCATCCACAGTTAAGATGTAATATCAAGAAACAAAGGTCATGATACAACTTTATAACCAGGAATAAAATAATTCATTACATCTTACATAGCTCATTTGGCTATCTCATTACAATGCAGTAGAAATAACTATATAGCATGGAGTCCTTCATCTTCAAAGTGCCACAGGCAATCATGTTGGTTATAGACTTGTAATCCTAATCAACACACTTTACTAACATCAAACAAAGCTGCAACATAATAAGTTACAGCCACAAGGTTTAATACATTTGAATTGTATTGGCAAGTGATACTATGGTAGAATAGTAGTATCTATCATCTATATTTAGGCTTGCTTTGCTCAAAATAGATTTTCCTTATCATTTGAAAACACTAAGTTTTTGTTTGTCAAAATCACCCAAGGCATCTCCCAATAGAAATTGGTGATCCTTATACCCTTGTTCAACCACAAGTTTTTAACTTAGAAATTGGGATGAGGAGATTCTTGATAGCTTCCATGTCTTGATGCTCAAATTGTCCATTACCGGGGACACGGCTAAGTACTTAGATTTTACACTCTCGAGAGGTGGTGCACTTTCCCCACAAGACCTGACATGCATCGAGACAAGATCTTTCAGAAGCCTTCCCTTAGACCAGAATGGACGCATTCCAACCTATCATCCCCTACGACCAACTGTCCATTTGGCTAAGTTATTGCAACCTATATGATCCAGGCAGACCCCATAATGCCAAGTGGCTGCACTTGAAGCTTCTCAACATTTGACATCTCAAATCTCTTTTTTCCTGTGTGGCATTCCATAAGTGAGATACACAAGGTTCACCAGTCCCCTGGCCTTGTTTAACCACTCAACAAAAATCCTTCCAAGCAATACCATTCCACCCAGGTGATTCATTCACTTAGTTGTTTTATTAAACAAAACACAAATCCTTGACTTAGAAATATTCCTTAGCATGAATATAATCCACCCTTGTTTTCTACTAGCTAGGCTAAGCATGATAGTAGTAGGAATCTTAACTTAGGAAAATTCTACTAAGGTTTCATCTACTAGGATTTCCCATGGCATTGTTTATACTTAGAAAATTCCATGCAAGTCCTACTTAGAAATATCACTAATGCATAGTGAAAATAATGGGACAAAAGTATGAAGCACCACTTGCCTTTTTGGTAGAGAATATAAGTTCACTCCTTGATCTTGCAATAGTCACACTCTTCAAATTTCACTACAATTCAATCAAGGCACAAATTCAATCTACCATTCAAGCAATTCATCACATAGAATAATAAAACAAAGCCATGCATGCAAGCATGCCAAAGATTGTTTTATTTGGAAAAGTGGTTTCTAATAGGTTATAAACATTTTCAAATACCTATTGGTCATTTATAAAAGTAATAAAACCATTTGATATTAAGTTAGTGAAAATGGCCACTTTAAGTCATTTTTGTTTTGCTAGAAATGGTTTAAATCAAAGGAATATTTTCTAGTGTTTACCAAATATATTTTCAACACAAATGTTAGTGTTTTATGGTCAAGTGTTTATTATTAAAACCATTTGCAAAAGGTTTTGCCTATAGACAATTTTTAAGTCAAACAACATTTTATTTCATTAGAAATTCCTTTAAACAAAGTAATAATTTTCTAGGGTTCACCAAATATATTTTTAAATCCTAAAACTTGGTGTTTAGGGTCAGAGAGTTTAAATCAAATCATTTTCCAAAGGTTTTAGTCAAAAAGCATTTTTAAACCATATTCAATATTTTTATTTAGCTAGAATTGCTTTTATTCAAAGATTTATTCTTTAGCTTCACAAAATACACTTTTAAATCCATAAGTTGGTTTCTATGGTCAGTAGGTTCAAATCAAACCATTTACAAAATATTTTACCCTAAAAACATTTCTAGAATATTTTTTATATTCAAAATATGCCTACACAAGTTTCTGCAAATACAACCAATTTTCTGGAAGCAATTTACTAAAAAAGTACATGGTTGGCAAGTACTCTTCTTGCTGTTTCCATTAATATAAAATTTCCAAAATTTGGACATGTGGATCAAAAGTTATGAATTTTACAAATTCTAACATCTAATAGTTTCAATTCTATTTTTAAAACAAATCCTGAGCCACGTGTCTTAACCTAACTAGACGATACCGTTTCGCGCGGATTGAGATATGTGGAGCGTTGGATTAAAAGGGGATCGTGAGGCTCTGATCTAGCATACCCCTTCGCTTAAATGATTCTATCCTATCCATGCGATCAAGATCCAATGGCTGCAGCGCGTGAGACCAGGTATGGGCGGCGCTGGCGGCGGCGAGTGGCAGCGGCGCGATCAGACGAGGATGGTGCCGGTGATTCAGGAAGCAAAAGAGACAGGGGAGAAGCTCACCGAGGTCGTTGTGGCATGGGGATGCTCGAGGTGGTCTTTTCCTGGACAGGGGCGCACGAGGATGACCAAAATTTCTCGCTGGAGTTCGTGTCTGCATCGGGCACGCACTGCTATGGTCGAAGACAAGCACCTGGGATGCAAGCAAGACAGGGAAAGCGTCAGGAGGATGCGCACGGTCTCGGGGGTGGTAGGGGTACTCACCAGAACTCGCGGGGCGCACGGGGTTGGCTCAGTAGCTCGCCGGAGTTGGAGCAGGTGGCGGTGGCGTTCGGATGTTGATGTTGTCGACGATAGGGGCATGCGCGGGCGAGTGGTTGGTGCTGGGAGCTGCGTAGGGAGATGGGGAGTAGGCTCATGGAGTCTGGAAGGCAAGGTGGTGGCTGGGTTGGTCGGAATCGGCCGGAAACATCGTCGGAGACAGAGGCGTTGCTGCGAGAATTCCGAGCAGTCTATGGGCAGTGAGTGCGGGGCGTCTGAGGGGAAAGATAGAGGGGAGCGTGGCATGTTAACGAGCGTAGTTGCAGCGGCGATTACTCGCGGAATTATGGTGAATTTATGCCACGGGAATCAAGCATAAACGAGAGAGAGGGAAAGGAAGAACTGGTCGCGTGGGTGTAAACGATGACTGATAAGTGGGGTCGTTCTGTCAGCGAGAGAGAGAGATTTCAGGTGGGTTCCAAGCGTCAGTGAGGGTGTGGGCGAGAACTGCGGTGTGAACCGTTTTCTGCGAGGGAGTGGGGAAATGGGCTAGCTGGCCTGATGGGCTAGGTTAGCTGGGCTGGTTTGTTTTATTTTTTTCTTCTATTTTCTTTTTCTTTTTCCATTTTGATATTCTGTTTTCAAATTTAAACATTCATTTGAATCCAGATTTATTATTCAAACATTTTCCAAATGTTCAGTATATTTCTATACTGTTTTAAATAGGTATTTTAAGTCCATTTTAGAATAACTCTTTTATTCTTTTATGGTTTATATTTTGTTTAAAATGGGTACTTGTCTTTTATGCAAATAAGATTTTGATTTTATTTTCAAACCCTTATTTGAATTCTAATTTTTCACCAAACCTTTTTCAGTAGGTTTTATTTATTCAAATGGGGTGTTAAATACTTTACTTTGAATTATTGGAAATATTTTTTTAATATGATTTATTTAATCATTTGAATTGAGCAATTGTCTTTATTCAAATAAAATCCAATATGGTTTTAAATCCATATATATTTTATTCAAATATTTCTTTTAAGTTAATTTGATAAATTTTTTATCCAGTTTGGTAAATTCCCATTTACTATTTTCTCATGATTTAATAAATCATTTCTATTAGGTATTTTATCTTTATTTAATAGAATGGAATATAATTTCATTTTGAATATTCTTTATCCATTTATTTTATTTGGATTTGGATTATATTTATTTCATTTGCTTATGGATTAGGACAAGCTTTAATTTGGCTTTTAAATATTCCTTATTTATTTATTTCTTCCTTTGTCTTATAAAATCCATATCTTTTTATTTAAAGAGCCAAAATTGGTGATTCCAATTTGTATATTTTGATTTAATATTTGTTTATCCTTTTAATTATCTTTAGGATTATTTTGCTCACAATTTGGTATGGATTTTAGATAGGAGATTTATTAGTTTTGGAAATTATTTCTTTCTAACTTATTAAATTCATAAGTTTTTATCCATGGTTCCAAATTGAATGAAATCAATTTCTATGGTTTTATAATGTTTTTTATCATTTATAAATGTTTGTTGGTAGATTTTTATATGGATCACATCCATAGTCTTAGAGATATCTTAGAAATAATTTATTCCATTTAGGGTTTTAGAGTTTTGGTTTATTTTCCAAGTGTTTAATTTCAAGATGCATTTATGAAGAATGCATTTCACTTGATTTTAATTTAGTTGTATTCCATTTTATTCAAAGTTTGTTCAAGATGGGTTTTGATGTTTCCATTTGGAATCAAAAAGTTTCTTTTCACCCTAAATTTCAACAATTATTTATTTTGTTTATTTATTTTTCACATTACAAAATTTGGAAAATTTTGGGATGTGACACAGATCCTGGATTCTAGGTAATGGATATTTATTCTTGATGGTAACATTATTGAGATTTCTATAGTCTCCACACATCCTTCTTCCTCCATCTCTTTTATGCAGAAAAATCACCGGTGTTCCCCATGGAGATACACTTTCTTGAATAAATCCTTTTCTGGCTAACTCAACAATTTGCTATTTGAGTTCTTTTAATTCTTTTGGACCCATCTTGTAAGGTGCTTGAGATATTAGTGCGGTACCTATAATTAGATCAATAGTGAATTCTATTTCCCGATCTGGTGGCATTCCTGGTAACTCTGTTGGAAAAACATCTTGAAACTCTTTTACAACAGGAATATCTTTCAAGTTGACCTCCTTCATTGAGTTCAACTGCATATACACCATGATATGACTTTGCTTATCTGCCTGATAAACTATCCTTGCTCCACTTGGAGTCTTGATTGAGACAGTTTTACCCTCACAATTAATCTGGGCTCCATGTTCAGTCATCCAATCCATACCCAGCACTACTGCAATTCCCTTCAAAGGAATCACATAAAGGTCTGCAAAGTAGGTATAACCACATATCGAGATAACCTGATGTTGTTTAATGTGGCGTACAACTACATTTCCCCCTGCCATCACTACGGTCATAGGATTTTCTAACGTTACCCTTCTAATCCCGAATTTATCACAGAATTTTTTAGAAATGAATGAAGTAGTTGCACCAGTATCAAATAGAACTTTTCCGGGATTGGTAAGGATATTGAGCGTACCTATCACTGAATGCTCTGAGTTATCCACCTCCTCCAGGGTTGCACAATTCAGCTTCCCGGTAGGTCTATTCCTCTTTCCATTATTGTTCTTGACATTATTTCCTCCTCGATTGGGCTGACCATTACCTCCGCTGGCTTGTCCTCCACCCCTTGTAGGCCAACCACCTGGTGGTTTACTTGGACAGTCAGGATTGATATGGCCCTTCTGGCCACAACCATAACAAATAACTACTGGCTTTTTGCATTCTCTCTGGAAATGCCCTGGAAGTCCACAATTGTTGCAGATAACATTTCTCCGGGGATTGGACTGATTTCCACCATTGCCCTTGTTATTGTTATTGTTATTGTTGTTGTAGGCTTTGTTCCTGGGTTTGAACTCCAGATTGGGTTTAGGTTTACTTGCCTGAATCCTCTTAGTTTCCTTCTTGGCTCTCTTCCTCCTATCCTCTTGGACATTCTTGTAGTCATCTTCAAAAGTGATGGCTGCATCCAGTAACTGCTGATAGGTTTGTTTATTGGCCAACCTCAACTTCATCCTCACAAAGGGATTCAATCCTCGCAAGAAATGCTTCTTTCTCTTCTCCTTAGTGCTCACTTCATCCTCGGCATAACGAGACAGTTGGCTAAACTCCCGGATGTACTTCATGACACCAGTATAACCCTGCTGAAGCTCCTCAAATTCTCTCTGCTTCAACTCCATAACACTCTACGGAACATGATACTCATGGAACCCCTGTTTGAACTCTTCCCAAGTGTACTCTCTTCCTGGATGTTGCATGGCTAATTGATTTTCCCACCATGATGCTGCAGGCCCTGTCATAAGATGAGTTGCATACCTCAGTTTTTCCTCACCATTACAACCTACAGTCTTTAACTTCCTTTCTGTATCTGCTAGCCAATCTTCTACATCCATTGGTTCAGGGGCTGATGCAAAAGGTAATGGCCTTGCATTCTAGAAGTTAGAAAGACTCACTCCTCCACCTTCAGGTGCTCTCTGGTTTCTAGCTCGTCCCAACAACTCTTCCATGAACTTGTTTTGGTTTTCTTGCATCATTTGCATATACTGCATAAAATTCTGCTCCATTAACGGCCTCATTGGTGGTGGTGGTAATGTTTCCTGATTTCTGGCATCTGCATTGGCCTTCTCCTTGGCCTCATGTTCCATTCGCTGCTGCTCAGATTCGGTTTCTACACCCGTGTCCATGACCCCCTAGTCCCGCAACATAAAGCGAATACTCATAATTACATCATGCACATGTGTTCTGAGCTCAACTTTACGCGCAGAACTAGTCACACAATGAAAATCCAAATATGCATTTTACATATTATACATTACAAGACTCATAACAAAGTACAAAGTCATCATACTTGTACCCTACAAGTACCATAGTATATTAGGCATACTGCCTCAGTTATTTATCTACATCACTCTCTCGGATTACAATACGCAATAACCGGTACTTCCTAATAAGCCACTTGCTTCTACTATCCACGACGCTCATCATACTTGCCCGAAGTCTAACCGTGATGACGTAACATCCGTCGCACAGTTTGTGGAACAAATGGCCTTCCAGAAGGAACATACTCAGTATCTGAAGTATCAGGACTTGAGTCATTACTCAGCCTGAGTGCATTGACTCCCTCCAGCTCTGCTGAAAATTCTTTAGAAACATGTTCAACATTATCACCCACTTGCATCTCCTGAGCTTCATGCCTTGAGTTTTCAACATAATACGTAGATCCTACTGCTCCCCAAGTGCTCTGTTGGGCAAGATAGTTAAACACCGGATAATGTATATTCCCTGGGTTTTGAGAAAATGTTGATGATTCAAAAACTCTCTCCTCAGGATCTTCTTCCTCATCCCGATCTTCGACGAATATGGTATTTATACTACTGTTGCTACGATTGGTTCTTGCACCCATCCAACTATATTGTCCAACATTTCTGTCAGACCCATTATGGACATCTGATTTCCTTGGGAGCCTTCAAATGATACCATTCTCCAACCATTAGAATTCTCAATAGGAAGTTCTGAATCAGACCCTTCCTCTGAACCCTATGGTACAACATACCTCATATCTATTATAGGATCGTAGGTAGGTTCAGGTCTGGGTGAATAAAGATATGGTGTAAAAGATTCGGGATCTATAGGTATATCCTTAAAGATTGGTTCCCTACTACTACTTGCTTCCTTCTCCAACTGGAATGCTAACTTCTTCCTTCTTCCCGTATCAGTTAGATCCTCTAACATATCATTTTTATCTTCAACAATAACTTGATGTGTCTTATAAAAATACGCAACAAGTGTTCGGTATCGATACATAAACTTGGAAGCTAACTTAGGATGCTTCTATACCAAAGTAAGATGATCCGGTACTAGCTCCGAGTCTATAGAATCATGAGGAATCACAGAAAATGTGCTCCCTTCTAACTCTTTGTCTTTATGCTCCCGAATATTGGCTATCGCCTCCACAACAGCAACATGATATGCTGCTAAATGACTCCTACCTTCACCTATAGGTAGATCGTGATATAATCCAAGCTCCTCTGGTAGTTGGATACTCACACTATATTTGGATAACATCCGACCATCATAAAAGGTATGGTATTCACCGGAATTTTAGTTGTACAACTAAAAATCTTTAAAAGTTGACAAATTTGATGTGTGAATGATTCTTGGTAATCATCAAGAGTCTCTTCTTTCCTTACCAAACTTTGTTTTGGAAACTTTGGTGCCATAACTCTATATATTCAAAAATATTTTGATTAGTAAGAGATAATATATTGCATCATAATAAAGAATTATCGCACTAAAACATATAATGGAATATTCTCATTTGAATACCCATTATACCCTTTTAGAGAATTCTTTATCGTTGCTCAACACTTCTACAGGTAATACCCTTTACTAGGTTTCCAACCTAAGGTCAAAGCAGTTTGCTCTGATACCAACTGCGGTGACCCAGCATACCACTGCATGTGTAGTACACTATTCCGTGAATATCACATCCCTCAGAGGGGTACAACAGAAACATTGCGGGTCCATATTACAAACATACACACATTATTATTATTACAATACCAGAAGGTCAAGACTTCAAAAGATTCAACTTACAAAACAAAATATAAAGTGCTTCAGCGGAAATTAAAAGTAACAACTCCAACTAAGCATTGAGCTCAACAGCTTATTATATAAGGTTCATGCTGCTCAGCTCCATTAGTTACTAATAACTAGGGAAACTAAGCTCACTCGTTGCCATCTACTCCATATCAGATCTCGTAATCCACTCCTTCAACACCATCTGACAGGTCAGGATCCTCGTAGAAGACATCTTCTTGGCATTCTACTGCATACATTGGATTATCTTCGGGATCCTCAGAGTCTAAGCAGGGGATCAAAGGAAAAGGTGAGTAACAAGGTTACCCAACAAGTTCATTATATGCAAGGTGGGAAGTTTGATGCTCTATGTACCACCTCGGACTATAAGTCCTTGGCACTATGCAGTTTTCATAAATCCTTCTTCAAAGATTTATTTTATTATTAAAATCTATGCCCATCAGCCTTCACAAGTTTACCAGAACATTCATGAAGTTACTTTCCTGCCGCGTTCGTAGATCCTTCCCGGAACAGGGAGTAACAAGTTACAGTTTTTACACTCTACAGAGGTGCATTACTTTACCCATGAGAGATCAACTCCTTGTTGCACAACCGGTCGTACTTTCCTGTCCACAATTCCATGATGTGGGGCCCAGTAGGTGATCCAAGCCAATCACTGCCCCCTTCGGGACCTCGCATGCCACCTTGGTGTACACCATGCCCACCCATTGAATTACGACAATGGTTTGTACAGACCGTTAGATGTCAGAACTATCGTGGGACAATGAGGGTTCCCACCCATATGCTGCATATCCTCTACGACCTACCAATTAATATGCACTCTACGAGTGATAACAGCCATGACCTGCACATCCGACTACATGTGAGAGGAATAAGATACAGCTGACTTCTCTATCCCATTCCAAATATCATGGTCAACGCGTGATATACGACGCTAGAATCACTGATGTCATGGGTTGTTAAGTTCCTAGTTTATTATCATTATTGCAAATGGAAACCTAAGTTCCATTGCTCCATTATATCATCACTTAGGATGATATCAACAATTTATTTATTTGAGAAAATAATATTTTCTTTCCTTGGAACATAGATGATAACACACAATTTGCAAATACTTTGATAAAGACTCTTCAAAGGACATGAGCAAGTGATGAACTTGCCTTGTGATTTCAAGGTAGTGAAGTGGGATGCTTGCACTGGACCTTGAGCTTCTATGTCTACAAAACATCATTATTGCCCGGTAAGGACAATATTTAAAGAAGCAAAATGAATATGCATAGTAATGTAATGCATTATTTATCATTTATTTTTCTTTGTGTGTTTTACCCATTATTTTTGTTTCAAGAATTTCTTTAAATAAATAAAGGATTTCATTTTGAAAATAATATTTAATATTTATTGAATATTATATTTTCCATTTTATAAGATAATAATTTATTTTTAGAAATAAAATTTAATATAAATTCCTATATTTATTCATTTAATAATTCTTTTAAGTATTAATTTTGAATACAAGAATTTCTTCAAATATTTATTTAGTATTTTTCTAAAATACTACAATAATAATATATAATAAAAGTGATTTTTATTCCTTTTCTTTAATTTTATAAAATTCCATAAGGAATATATATATTATAAAATTCTTGACCAAAAGTTATATACATATAAAATTATTTCTTATTTTAATTAAATAGGTTGGATTATTATGAATCCAAAAATATATTATTTGTAATTTTTAGATTTCTATTTTATTTTCTAGATTTTTATTTAATTATAGGGGTATTTTGGTCTTTTATTAATTATTAAAACTTCTTTTAACTTTTTGGGCTCATTCTATTAGGCTTATTAGGCCAATTTGGCCCAATTGACTTTGACAAAAGGACACCCTGAAGGGCTCTGGCCCTATTGGCCACTCCCTCTGTCTCTCTCTCTCACTCGTCCTCATCTCCTCTCCTCTTCGACCCCGTGGGGTGCTGGCGCCGCCGCCGTCCGATGCTCACCGCCGCGGCCCTCCCTAGCCACTACCGTGGTGTAGGGAAAGGTTGTCGACCATGCTTGTCCATCTCCTCCACTTCGATTTGACTTCGGAGCCTTCCTATGGCTAGGATAGCCCCGTTCCCAAACCCTAGGGTTAGGGGTTGGTGCTGCCACTGCCGCTGCTGATCCTCCCATGGTGGTGTGCGGTGCTGTGTGCTATTGTGGCCACCGCCGTGGCTGGTGCGGATTGCAGCGCCCTCTGGTGCTCCCCGTGCCGCCACGAACTCGTCGGCCCTTCTGCTTCCTCTTCAATTCGTCAGCGAGGACCTCCGGTGAGTTATGCCTCTGTGAACCCTAGTGCATCTAGCTACCTCGAGTCTCTATGTGAGTATCTAGTGGCCAAACTATATTCTGTGTTTGTACTGATACTAGGGTTCATCCCTGGTGTTTTTAGAATGATGCTATGGTATGGTAATGATGTTTAGTGAGAATTTGTGTTCTCTGCACCCTAGTGCTTGTAGTCATCCTTTGATTATGTGATGTTGTTGTTGGCCTGAGGCTAATGTTGGATCTGATGCTAGTGTTACATAAGGTTGCCTTTGGTTGATATTATGGTGTCTTAATGTGTTCATCCTCTGTTAGTATCTTGACAATAACACTATCATTAATGATTCACTGTATCAGTGTTTGTTGGCTTCTATGTTATCCATAGACTAAATTTATTCAATAGAGTCTGATGATTCTTTGAAAATGAATTGATATTTATATTGTATGATCTCTGAGTCTAGTCTTAGGGAAATGATAGATATTGATTTGCTAGTTGATTTATGAGAGCTAGACTATCTATTTGGCTTAACTATAAGATCATTTCTTGTGAAGCCATCTAAGAATGGTACACAATTTGATCTGATTATTGGCTTTACTTATGGTCAGTACTTTTGACTTGATGAATGCTTAATAATAAGTTGAAAAGTTCACTTATTGTTCATGCCTATGATGCTGGTCTGAGGCTTTAGGAATTGAGCTCCTATGTTGATGCTACTTTCAAAATTATCTAAGGCATCATAGTTACTTACTAGATGTTTTATCCTAGTTGGTTAAGCTAATGGATTTGTTTGTAGCTTATAGGATCTGAGGTGCTACTCCTTCTTGGAGATGTGCCAGATTTTATAAGTACAGATGATTGAATATCTAAGTTGCATGTGGTAGCACCAAATCCTTGAGGATGGTCTGAGGTTTTGGTGTTTTTGATAGAGTTTGGTTCTGACTTTTGTATTCAAAACCTCTAGGATAAATTCACCCCACTTGGGTGATCATTGAGAGGTTGTTATATGAAACAACACATATTTCTGATTGGATAAGATGAATGGATCATGTGGTTGTTTATGACTCTCACCACAAAATCTGATGGTTGCTGTGGTTTGTTGTGATGTTGGTGTTGCTGGCTTGATCATGTCCTTCACCTCCTGATGTTGTTCTTGTTTCCCCTAGTTCCTATGCTTGGCCTTGATCTAGCCTGCTCCTCCTAGCTCCTGTTGCTTGGCCTTGCTATCCACCTAATTATTCCCCTCCTTATGTCACCATCTGGTGATGTTTGGGTTGATCTAGTGTGGAGTTTTGTTTGTTGGTTTGCTGGGATTTGGCTAAGCTGCTGGTTTCTAGTGTGGTGTGAGCAATGGAGTGGTGCTATAGTGCTAGCCCATGGCTGTGCTTGGATCTTTTACTTGTGGAAGCAGCTATGGCTATGTCGACAGCACATCCATGCATTTTGGTCTGTGAGCTGCTTGTGTGTCTGCTGCATAGTTGTGGATATGCTCAATGAGGTGTTCTACCTTTTTATCTGGTTACTATTAACCTGCCTAGTGAAACTTGCCCCTTTACTTGCTGTGATCATTTGACTATGGCTTATTTATTATGAAAGATTGGATTCTTTCATATTGGTGAAACTTGCCCCTAATAGATTTACTCAATGATGTAAAATTGAGCAGTGCATCTCACTGCTCTGTACTGAGAGTAAAAATTAATAACTTAACCTTTATTTTCTTTTCTGTTTATTCTTTGTTTTGCAAGTACAAGATATGAAGATTCAAGTTTAGTATAGGTTTTCTTTTTTCTAGATAGATGTAATCTTTTGTAATTTTTATTTCATTCTTTTGTAAAGAATTTTGTAATAGTTCATTAATATGTAAATATTCTTCTTTTTGTAATTTTATTTTTGTAAAGATTCTTTATTGACTTTATGAGTTACATTTTGTAACTTATTCATGGAATAAATATTCATTTGTTTGATTGTATTACTTATTTAGAGTTTTTGTTACTATATATTATTTCTTGATTAAATAATATTATTAAATCATAACTCTAATCTTTTAAAATATAAACTCAAATCTTAAGTTTGAATTCAAATTCCTTCCCCCAAAACACACTAATTCATAAAGATCATGTCAAAATTTATAACAATCACTCTCCAAAGCTATTTATAAACTTAGAGAGTGAAAGAAACTCTGATCACTTTATGTTTTTATTTGGCAAAAAATTTACCCACATTTTGCAGATGAATGCATGCATATGCACAATTTCCTAAATCTTCCCTTCGTTAGTTCCTAAATGCTGGGATGTTACAGTAATAAACTTGAATAATTGTTATTTGGTTCTAGCACTGAGCATGGACATTGTATCTGGATCGTGTTTGATGCGAAGTGGTTATTCATTTAAATCCGAGAACAATGGTTGTTCTATTTATATGAATGAAATCTTTTATGGTCATTCACCAATGATGGATGGTTTATTTCTGTTGGATCTCGATAATAATGTTACGCATATTCATAATGTTGATGCTAAAAGGATTAAACTTAATGATGATATATCCGCATATATGTGGCACTGCCGTCTAGGTCATATTGGCGTTAAACGCATGAAGAAGATCCATTCGGATGGCTTTTGGAATCACTTGATTTTGAATCACTTGATTTTGAATCATTTGATACATGTGAGCCATGCCTTATGGGCAAGGTGACTAGAACACCATTTTCCGGTTCAATGGAACGGGCGACAGATTTATTGGAGATCATACATTCTGATGTATGTGGTCCAATGAGTGTGTCGACGCGAGGTGGATATCGTTATTTTGTTACTTTCACAGATGATTTGAGTAGGTACGGTTATATCTAGTTGATAAAACACAAGTCTGAAACCTTTGAAAAGTTCAAGGAATTTCAGAGTGAAGTGGAAAATCGTCTTAATAGAAAGATCAAATTTCTACGGTCCGACCGTGGAGGTGAGTATCTAAGTTACGAGTTTAGCACTCATATGAAAGAGTGTGGAATTTTTTCACAACTCACACCTGCCGGAACACCATAGTGAAATGGTGTGTCGGAACATCGTAATCGTACTTTATTGGATATGGTTCGATCTATGATGTCTCTGACGGACTTGCCACTATCATTTTGGGGTTATGCACTAGAAACTGCTGCATTCACTTTAAATCGGGCACCATCTATATATGTTGAAAAGACACCATATGAATTGTGGTTTGGAAACAAACCTAAGCTGTCATTTCTTAAAGTTTGGGGATGCGATGTTTATGTGAAGAAACTTCAACCGGATAAACTCGAACCCAAAGCAGAAAAATGCGTCTTCATAGGATACCCTAAGGAAACTATTGAGTATTCCTTCTATCACAGATCCGAGGGCAAGGTTTTTGTTGCCAAGAATGGATCCTTTCTAGAAAAAGAGTTTCTCGTGAAAGGCGTGAGTAGTTGGAAGGTAGAACTCAAAGAGGTTGAAGAACCTTATCTTCATAGTATGGTGAGTAGCGCAGCGCCGAAAGTCGTTCTGGAGTTAGCTTCACCAATTGAAGAGGTAACTAATGATAATGATCATGAAACTCTAAAAGAGAGTACTACCAAACCTCGCAGGTCTAGCAGGACGCGTGCAGCTCCCGAGCTGTACGGAAATCCTGTTATGAATTTCATGGTTGATGAAATTGATGACCCTGCGACGTATGAAGAAGTGATGGTGAGCCCGGATTCCAACAAATGGTTAGAAGCCATGAAATCCGAGATGGAATCCTTATACGAAAACAAAGTTTGGAACTTGGTGGACTTACCTCACGACTGAAAGGTCGTGGAGAATAAATGGATTTTCAAAAGAAAAACTGATGCTGATGGTAATGTGACCGTCTATAAAGCTCGACTTTTCGCAAAGGGGTTTCGACAAATTCAAGGAGTTGACTACGATGAGACATTCTCTCCTGTAGTGATGCTAAAGTCAGTTAGGATTATGTTAGCAATTGCTGCATATTTCGATTATGAGATATGGCAGATGGATGTCAAAACCGTGTTCCTCAATGGCCATATTGAAGAAGAGTTGTATATGATACAACCAAAGGGTTTTGTGGATCCTAAGGATGCTGACAAGATATGCAAGCTTTAGCGATCCATCTATATACTGAAGCAAGCATCCCGGAGTTGGAATCTCCGCTTTGATGAGGTGATCAAAGAGTTTGGATTTGTCCAAACTTATGGAGAGGCTCGTATTTACAAGAAAGTGAGTAGGAGCAATGTGGAATTTCTGATATTATATGTGGATGACATATTATTGATCAGAAATGATATAGATCTTTTAAACAGTGTTAAAAGTTATCTAAACAACAAATTTTCAATGAAGGACCTAGGTGAAGCGTCATACATATTAGGCTTATAGATCTATAGAGATAGATCTAGGCGCCTAATAGGGCTATCGAAAGTACATACCTTGATAAGATTTTAAAGAAGTTTAAAATGGACGGAAGTAAGAAGGGGTTCTTACCTATGTTGCAAGGCAAGACATTGAGTAAGACTCAAAGTCCGGCTACGGCGGAAGAAAGAGAGATAATGGACAAAGTCACCTATGCTTTAGCCATAGGCTCTATAATTTACGCCATGCTATGTACAAGACCGGATGTGGCACATGCTTTTAGTTTGACTAGTAGGTACCAATCGGATCCAGGTTCGGAACACTGGGTAGCAGTCAAGAATATCCTTAAGTACTTGCGAAGAACTAAAGACATGTTTCTTGTGTACGGAGGTGAAGAAGAGCTCGTCGCTAAGTGTTATGTCAACGCAAGCTTTGACACCGATCCAGATGACTCTAAGTCTCAATCCAGATACGTATTTCTCATGAATGGTGGAGCGGTTAGTTGGAGGAGTTCCAAACAACCCGTGGTGGCGGGATCAACAACGGAGGCCGAATATGTTGCTGCTTCGAAAGCGGCTCAGGAAGCAGTTTGGATGAAGGAGATCATATGCGAACTAGGTGTGGTTGCGAGTGCGTTGGACCCAATGGTGATCTATTGTGACAACAATAGTGCCATAGCCAATGCCAAAGAACCAAGGTCTCACAAGAATTCCGAACATATTAAGAGCCGATTTCACTCCATCCGCGAGCATGTCAAGGATGGATATATAAAGATTTGTAAAGTACACACGGATCTCAATGTAGAAGATCTGTTGACTAGAACTCTCCCTAGAGCAAAACATGATCAACACCAGAACTCCATGGGTGTTAGATTTATCACTATGTAACTAGATTATTGTCTCTAGTGCAAGTGGGAGACTGAAGGGAATATGCCCTGAGAGGCAATAATAAAGAGCTTATTATGTATATTCCAAGTATATGATAGATGTTTATTTTGCATTCTATAATTGTATTAATATGGAAACGTTAATACATGTGTGTTTAATAAACAAACAGAAAGTTACTAGTTATGCCTCTCTCATAAATTAGCTCGTTGATTAACAAGATGATCATGATTTTCTGATCATGGACATTGGATGTTGTTAATAACGAGGTCACAACATTAGTGTAATGGTGTGATGAACATTCATCCGAAGTATAGCATTACGATCAAAGTCATTGAGTTTATATTGCTATAACATCATACGAAGTGATCCTAATCCTTAGACCATGAGATCATGTCAATCACTAACACTGGAAGAGTATCTTGATAACATCAAACGTCACACCGTAACAGGGTGATTATAAAGATGGGTTCGGTAATACTAAAGTGTTATGTTGAGGCCCATGGATCGAGAGTGGAATTTGTTCATCCTGATGACGGATAGATATGCTTTGGGCCCTCTCGGTGATATCACATTGATTAGCTTGCAAGCAAGTGATTTGATCACTAGAATGTTATATCATGGGAACGAGAAAATACTACATGTCGGTGACGAGATCAAACTAGGTATGGAGATACCGATGATCGAATCTCGGACATGTAATATATCGCGAAACAAAATGATTAAGATACTAGCGTAAAAGGTTCTCGCGATCACAAGAAAGTCATCGCTGAATGTGTGGGAGTCAGTAAGGATCTCTAGGTCCCGCTTCTGATTATTGATCTAAGAGGGGTCTCGATCATGTCCGCATTATTCGTGAACCATAGGGTGACACACTTAAGAGACACCGACATCCATTTGGAGCAAAAGTTTCATGCCGGAAATAATAACAAGCGTAGGAATTTATTTCACTAGATACCAAAACGGGTTTTCGGGTGAAATTGCAGAAAGTGTTTTTGCATGTGAAATGAAATACTAGCAAGGGGTTATATGTGAATGTTTTTCATTAAAGTATTTGACAAAATTCCGAATAAATAAAAGGAGTTTTATTTAATGAGAGTTTGCATTAAATTTGGTGGAAATTTAATGGGAATTGGAGTGGGTTTTTGAGTGGAGGGAATTGAAACACATTTGTGTGAGTGGAGTGTCCACCCACATGAATGAAGGAGGGGAGGGGAAGCCCCCATGGCCGGAGGCCACCCCCTTGGGTGCCCCCTCCTCCTATAAAAGGAGCCCCCTCTCCTCTCTTTCACTCACACCTCCTCGTGAAGGATCTCTCTCCCCCTATAGTATTTATCCCCCATGGTCTCGGACTAGCGAGATACATGTTCCCGGTGGCTATCCGGCAAGAAAGAGTTGTGCTTCCGCTGCATCGCTGGAGCGAGGAGGTGGAGGTTGCTCGGTGCCTCGGACGTGTGTGCGAGCACGGATGCGCTACTGATTTGCGGCGCTAGGACTTCCTCTCGATCTTGAGATTGGCAAGAGATCGTCTACATCAACCACGAGTTCAACCTTGTTAAGATTTGTCGATCTTCAAGGATATGTTTTCTACGGATTTATATCCACCTATTGCTTGTATCTAGTAGATAGATCTTGGTACATAGTTGTTCCCATCGTAGGAATTTTTTTGTTTTCTATGCTGTGAACCCTACAAATAGGTCTTTCTTATCCCTCTTTGATAGCCGACAGTTGTATCGAGTCTCTATATAATATTCACTACATGCTGCGCTGCCACTTTTCTTGCCCTTTGCCGGTGCCCCGTGTACTGGTCTCAGTACTGACCGCTCTCTTTTTCCTTGCCCTTTGTTGGTGCCCCTTTTGTTTAGCAGTTTTGAGATCGACGTCGTTAGCAGGGTTACCTTCCGGCTTGTCCTGGGCTGGGTTATGGACGCCATTGGTTATTCTTCAGGGCTCTTAGCCCAATTTGCATCTTGTCCGTACTCGGACGCTGTATCGTTTTCAAGGTGATTTGGATCTTTGTATTGTATATCTATATCCTTGACTCTTGGAGTCGTTGTTTTATATATATATATATATTTTTTGTGGGTTCCATCATGGACTAATGTGTAATGGTATTACTTCGTTTTCCACCCGCACCAAAGTGCCTGGTGGGCGCCTTTGAATCATTTCTATACGGGTTTGGCGGGATTCGCTAAGACTTGCATAGGGCCGATCTGAGGGTGTTACAGGGTGGTAACAGAGCTCAGCAGTTACGATATGTGACACCCCGGGGATCAAGGCTAAACAAATCCCAGACCTCCATCTGACATAAGCTTAACCTTGAGCTCGAGAATATCCAGTAAAGAATTAGTAACACAATAGTGACCCTACGACACAAAAATTTATTACAGCAAGCTCATAACTGAGTAGAGAACCAAATTATTGTAAGCAGAGGTCACTGACCACAAACATCAAACAATGGAAGGCAAATTATGCTATTAAGTATAGCAAACTTAACAAATGGCCTAAGAGGCCTGAAGCATAACGATGACGTCCCAGCCCATAGATTCTAGGATGCCGGCCGGGAACCCCAAGCTACTCATCGATGTCAATGTAGTATGGAACTCGTCTTCAGGGGACTGGTGGTGGCAACAACGACGGCTCCACACGCTCCACAATGTAGTATGGCCCACACGCTCCACAATGTAGTATGGCCCACACGCTCCCAATAGTTGTTGGTGGTGACTGGTGGTGGCAACAACGACGGCTGGCTTCTGAGGTGGTGGCCGGATGATCGAGGTGGCGCCGATGTGCCCCACAAGACGAATCTGGGTCTTCGTCCATGTCAAGGGCCAGTCGTGGCATTCTGCAAGGGTCTTGTGTTTGTTGGCTCCCTAAGGTTGAAATGGGGTGTCCATGTCATCGCACCCTGGCAACACCCGAGCAATTCAGACCCTCATCACGGCATCATCCATTGGATTTGTGTGCATCGTGCGGTTCGCTGGTTGTATGATAGTGCCCTTGTCAACATCCTTCAACTCATCGCCGGAAACTTTGTGGAGTAGTATGCAAGTAGCGTCCTGAGTCAAAACATATATGTTGGGCATCATGAGGTGGCAGTCATCAAAGGCGCATAAAGGAGATGAAGCGAAGTAACTAATTAGTTATCTTAGTGAGGGCGTTGAGATCGTCTAATGTGAAGACACGGCTAGTGACGGTGGAAGGCCTATCATCAGCATTCTCCCACGGTGGTGCTTCCGCCGGCTGCGGCTTGGTATTTTTGGCGGGAGCTGCAGGGGGCAGCTGTGCGACCAGCTCTTGCGGTTGCGCCGCGGCGATGGTGGCCGGCGGGGTCACCAAGTTCGACGACACATTAAAGTTGATGCTCGAGTTGCTGCCACTGAAGCTAGGCAGTTGTATCAGCCCCTGTCGATCTGCCGCATTCCAAGCAGCTAGCCCCTCGAACAACCCAGGGGGAATGTTCACGCGGAGCTTCTCTTCCACTAAACTTTCCAACGTTTTATCGTCCAATTTTTCCTCTAATGTCTTCACCTTCAACTTCAACTCTTCAACCTCGGCTTTATCTTGAGGTGCCGACTGGTTCTTCCTGTCCCTTCTCTTCTTTGCGTCCTCTTTATAGTACTCGTCAAACTTCATTCTCGTACTGAAGCAGGACACACGGCCAGCTGAGGACAGTGGCAATTTCTTGTCCCTCTTCTTGTAAGCATTCCTCGCCCTGTTGAAAACCATGTCCCCTAGCTCTGCCGTCGAATCCTGGAACGACAAGTCACCAGTAGCGTTCAATTCCTTCTCCTACAGAGAGACAACGAGAGGTGAACCCATGCATTTAGATTCTTCGCTTCTTAATTTTAATTAGAAACTCTTGAGAGATCCATGGTAAATTCCTTACCAGCTCGTCCTCAAAGGCCTTCACCTCTAGATCGTCGGTGACGAACTCCCCTGTATTCGGGTCCAGGTAGTAGCGGGCCTGGACAAAGTTCCTTAGTTGTAGGTCCGTGATTTTTTGCTATGAGTCCTATTTACCCAGGCGTTCAAGCTCGACGTCCTCCTTTTCCCTAATGAGATGTTTCCCTCTGTATCCGCCGCTTCCAAGCTGGTGGTTACCTATGTTCTGCTCTTGCATATTCTTTCCCCACGTAGTCCATGCTTTAGAGTCTGCGGGAGCTAACTCCGCCTTGAATATCTTGAATTCTTCTTCATCGAGCATCGGATTTTTCCTACTTATAATCTCCAAGCTTTCACCTTTATCAATGTTGTTCTTTACCTGGGTTTTCCAGCTGCTCGAGGCGTTGCTCATCTTTGTCAGTGCTAGTTTGTTCACCCGGTTATTTCTCTCCAGGTTTCTGAATTGCTCTGGGAATGTGTATCATTTGTGAAGATTCTTAAGGAGGTTCTCCACCAAAGCCCGATTGGCAGCACTTCGGATGTACTTCGTGCTGATCGACATGCTTTCTCGAATGATGAACCCGAGTTGCATGCCGTACCCACTGGCAATCGACGTAGGCGCAATGGGTTGGACACTTTCTGTGACCTCAGTGAACTCATCACAGACATTGGCGAGCACTTGTGGCTTCTGATCCTTAATATACTTCTTCTTTTGTATAATGGCCGGGTTGTCGCCAGCGCCATCTGTGCGCTCGCCTCCATCGGTGGTGGTGTCACCCTCCTCCCCGCCTTCACTAGTTCCATCATAGTCTTTGTCGTCCCCCTTGTAATCTAGATCTCCCTCGTTGCCCCCAGCACCTCCGACGGCGGTCGCTATTGGTGGTATCATTCTCATCTCCTCCTCCGCCTCCTCATGCTCTTGGGATGCCCCCAGAACGACTTGTTGGCCTCTCGGGCTTGATCCTCAACGCTCATGTGCTTAGAAGGGCCATCCTCGTTGTTGGCCGACATGTTTGCACTTTATTAAAGAAAAGAGGCAAAAAGTTAGCACAAATATTGACTGAAAAATTCGGCATCACCTTTGCTAATTTTTGGACCAACGAGTGCCTATTTCTCAACCGAAACGGAAGTGATTCGACACTTCAGGAGAAACGGGAAACTCAATTGAAATCCCTGCAAGAAAAAACAGCCCTATAGCCCTATAGCTTTGTGTGCAAGTGACTAAGTGGATGAAATAAGATGGCATATGGTTTCTCTTATTCTACTTCTAAGAAACTAAAAATGGATAGAAAGTGTCCACCCAGAATGTGAGATGCCAATTATCATGTCACAAAAATGCATGTTGAGCTGGAAACTGAGCAGCTTGAAAATGATGCAGAAGCAGCATGCTTGCATCATCATGTTGAAGAGATCTAGCAAACATACAGACATATGAAAATATGAAACATGCTTTTTTGGGAAAGGAGAATCACAATAAGCTAAAAGAAACAATATCTAACATTGCAGTTAAGCATATCTAACAATATCTGAATATCAGCAGTGATAGCAGTTTCAGCAGTGATAGCAGTTTCAACAGTGATAGCAGTGATAGCAGTCATATTATTCAAAGAGTGAATCATGTGTTACTGCATAAAAACCAGCATTAATAATTCATTCTTATACCACATATTCATTTGATGGTAATAATAGTTTGCACTGTTGGCCCAAATGGCCCTGTAATTTGCCTAACCTCCTATGAGACATGCACACTATATTCTAAGCATGACATAAAACCACAAGTCTAAAGTTACAATATTAGTGTCTCAATAGTTAGCACTAAGGGTTTTCTACAAGATGCAAACTTGGATAAAATCCATGCTAGGCGTCCTGAGTGATATATCCAGTGTCTGAATATATGTGACATGCATTTGCCATCTAAATAATCATCTTTTTCATTAGTGTAGTGGAATATTATCAGCAAAACTAGTTCCTGTATATCATTTATTAATAGAAGTATCTACATCAGGAAGATGGGTCTACTATAGGATGGGTGATCACTCTTTGTTGTGCAGACACCCCAAAAAATTACACAGAGTTGGCTTCTTCTAATATACTGAACCTGAACCTAAGAATGTACAAGAAATGCTTCTTCTAATATCTTGAACCTGAACGTGAACCATAGGTGGTCACTCGCATGCATTCACACAACACAAGGCGAGTATCCAGGGAGGCTAGGGGAAGGATGCAGCGATTACGTAGGGACGATGGACGGCGGACAGCGAGGTGGATGCTGGTGGCGGATGGCGAGGTGGCATCTGGTGGCGGTGGCGAGCGATGACCGCCGTGCACTACCTTTCACATGGCTCCTGCTGTGGATGGGCTCTGCTGGCTCCTCCTCCTCCTCGGGCTCCGGTGGCTCCTCCTCCTCGGGGTCCGGCGGCTCCTCCTCCTCCACGGGCTCCGGCGACAGGGGCTATTGAGAGCTAGGGTTTTTCATCGGGCACGAGCGGTTGGGGAGAAACTAGAAATGGGCAGGGGAAGGGGAAGGGGCAAACCAGTTAATTATTTGGCTAAGTGCCAAACTTCTGTGGCGCATATCTGGAGGATGCGCCACATAATGGCAATACTTCTGTGGCACATCCCACGTATATGCGCCACAGAAGTTTGGCACTTTGTCAAATAAAAGTTGCACCTGTGACACAAAATGTTTGTTACCCTAGTGGAATTGTCTAATTTGCTAGTTTGTTGTCTCCCTAGGGCAACCAGGTTCAAATCTTGGTTATCTCTTAATTATTATTTTTTAAAAGTAATTTTAATTATGTTAAATCATGCAAGAAGTACAAACATCATTATACTATTATCAGAACCTCCAATCATATACATCAATATCCGTATTCATATACATAATTATATTCTCAAAAAAAAAACGAATCATATACATCAATATAATTTTAGTCAAGCTAGCCACTCTTCACAATCTTCTTGCCCTTTTTCTTCGCGGTTGAATACTTTAGCCCGGGCACTTTGAGATTTCTTCTCATGAACGGACAACCTTTAGTAGGTAGATTGGTCTTCCTTCTTACTGTAGTAGGCATGTTGAAGTACTTGTCGAATTCCTCTTCGATCTTTGGATCGCCGTCCTTGTCGAAGTCTTGCTTGTTGGGGGATCCTTCCATTCCGATGATGCTCCTCTTGCCCCTCCTCACTACAACACGACTGGGCTTTGATGGGTCGGTAATAAAGAAACATTGTTCAACTTGGCTAGCGAGTATCCACGGCTCATTTTTCGCGGAGGCGTTCTTTGCCGACTTGGCATCGGCTATAACGCAGGTGGTGAAATACCGGCCTTCTTTTTCAACGTTCTTGGCCCATCTAACACGAAACATCGATACGGTCTCTCCACAGTAGTCGAGCTCCCATATCTCTTCCATCCTTCCGTATAATCTTTCCATGATAGTAGTCTCGTCATCGGTGAAGGAAATTATAGTTACTCCTGAGTTTTGATATTGGCTATTCATGTCCTTTTCCTCAGTGCAGAATCTGTAACCGTTGATGTTGTACGACTGATAGGTCTTTATGTTATGCGTTGGGACCTGTGACAAGGAGAATATGAGTTGTTGATCTTCCGTAGAAGGCGTCTGCGGGGGGTTGTCCAGTAGCCTTTTCTTGAACCAACCCGTGAAGCTAGAGTTGTGCTCTCTTGTTACGTCTCCTTTATTCCTCGGGCGGGCCCGGTCCACATACTCCTGCTTGATCAAGATTTTCTGCTCTTCCACCCAAGGGCTGACCAATTCAATGTGTTGTAGCGCGACTCGATGTGCCCTACCAAAGTCGGCGCATCTATTAGCAATGCCGACATGCAGTGAGCGGTGGCCCTCGCGGTGACCATACCCAGCGATCCTGTCGAGGTGCTTCTTGGTGGGTATTCCAACATCCTCATTCTCGGTGGTTAGATAGTTAGGGAAAAGGATATGCACTCATAGATCAGAAAGCCCTTGTCTATGCTTCCATCTGGACGGGACCTGTTGCGAACGAACTCTTTGATGACACCGTTCAGCCTTTCAAATTGCATCATGTTGTGCAGGAATGTCGGCCTGAGCTGGATGATGTCATCCACGACATGGACAAGCAGATGCACCATGATGTCGAAGAATGCGGGTGGGAAGTAAATCTCGAGCTTGCATAGTATCACCACGATCTCTTCCTATAGCCTGTCGAGCTTCTTCATGCCAATCGACTTCCTAGAGATGACGTCGAAAAAGTTGCACAGGCCAAACAGTGTCTCACGAACGTCCTCGTCCATTATCCCTCATATGGAAACTGGAAGTATATGTGTCATCAGCATGTGATAGTCGTGGGACTTCATATCTCTGAACCTCTTCTTCGCTACGTCGAGATATCTACTTATCTTTCCTGAGTAACCGTGAGGAACTTTGACTTCTAGGAGGCACCTAAAAAACTGCTCTATCTCCTCCTGACACAGAGTGAAGAAGGCAGCGCGAATCACAACCACCTCATTCTTCTTAACCCTTTTGCGACTACCTTGAGTCCCTTCCATTTAATCATCATCATCATCACTATCAGGGTACTGAAGCTCCTTCTTGATGCCAAGCAATTTCAGGTCGTTTCTTGCTTTCAGCCCATCCTTGGTCCTCTCCGGCATGTTGAGCAGAGTGCCAAGCAGACTCTCGGTAACATTCTTCGTGATGTGCATTACACTTAGTCTATGGGGCGTGTGGAGGACCTTCCAGTACGGCAGGTCCTAGAAAATAGACCTCACTTTCCATACACCTAGAAGAGGTTTGTCCTTGGTCGCTTATTTCCTGGTGCAAGGCACTCTTCCCAATTATTCAGAAGCTCCTCGATTTATTTGATGCTCCTCGTACGCGGGGCTCTTTCGATCTCGTCTTTACCATTGAACATGTCACCGTGTTTTCTCCATGGGTGATCCATGCGAAGCCACTTTCGAGTTCCTAGGAACACGGTTTTTGAAGACCTGGGATCCTTTGGTAGTTGGGTATGCGGGGTCTTATCCATGCACTTGGCACATGCATTGTGTCCATGGTTCACCTGGGCCGATACATATGCGTAACCAGAATAGTCCTGCACCATTGTGACCAATGCGGCTCTGATAGGGAAATATTCTTTAGTGTAGGCGTCCCACGTATGGGCTCGCGTCTCCCACAACGTGGCTAACTCCTCTTTCAATAGCCCGAGATAAAGATGCATATCGATACCTAGTTATTTTGTCCCCTGAATAAGAATGCTCATGTTTATGTACCTTTGCTTTGTGCAGAGCCACGGTGGAATGTTGTACGGCCATACAAACACGGGCCAGGTGCTATGCATGCTACTCTGGTTGCCAAAAGGATTGAGTCCATCGGTGATCATACCTAGCCTAACTTTCCTTGCATCGCCCCCGAACTCTTCAAACTCGATGTCCAATGCATTCCACTGGCTAGCGTCTGAAGGGTGTGTCAGGATCTTGACCTTCTCCGGATCATCTTTGGGTTTCTCCCTTTCCGCGTGCCATTGCATTAGCTTTGCTTCCTTCGGATCTACGAAATATCGCTATAGACGAGGAGTGATAGGATAGTACCATACCACTTTTCGAGGAACTATCTTGTTCCCTCTCTTGTATCTTCCATGGTTGCACACCGGACAAGTGGTTCTCTGTCAACACCCAAATTTTTAATCCCAGATGTCTGTTATGCAATACATCGCAATCCCAGGATTACCATTTTTGCGAGACATAACAGATTAGTACCATAGTTCATCATCCATTACAAAACATAATAAAGGTCTTACAAATAAAGGATCTCATGATCCAGTCTTAATACAATCAACGCAGCGGAATAAAATAATAATAACGGTAGCATGGTCGAAGCTCCATCTTCAGGGTCACAGGCAATGTTGACGATGGGAGATGATCCTAGTTGTCATAGACCTCTTGCTGTTCATCATCCTGGTAGTCCTCCTCATAGTTATAGCCATAGGAATAGCGAGGGACAAAGCCATGAGTACTCTTTAATTACTCACAAACTATCACTAACAAGTAAAGTGGTTCAAGTAGGAATCCTAAGCTCTAGGTTTCTTTGCAAAAATCCAGGTTTACTCTAACTGATTTTAGAAGTAAAGAAAACTAGTTAATGTTTGAAAACACCTAAGTGGGAACTTAGGTCATAACCCTGTTATGGTCAAGTCAAAGTCACAATTCATTTCACAAGTCTTTTTGAAAATATCTGACGACGGAATAGGATGGCCACTCCAACTGTCCATAACCGCGGATGCGGCTATTCGAATAGTTTGACACTTTGCAGAGATTGTACACTTTCACCACAACATTCGATACATCCATAAGGAACAATCCTGAATCACCATACTCAGTATGCGGATAATCAATCCTAACCTTTCAATTACACACCCTAGTATAGGCACCTTCCCTATGAGTTTGGCCTCCCAACCATGACCATCTGTCATCTTGGGAACTGCATAGGTGGACAATCATCACGAGGTAGCCTCAGCTCAAACCTCGGCCGCAAGGGAACCCATACTAAGATACATAAACTTCCAGTCAAGCCCTACCCAAATTCAGATATTGTGGTTGTACGGTAAAATTGGAATGGTATCTCATATGAACTCAACCATCAGTTTTATAAAAGGGCTAAGGCTCATGCCTCAACATTTTCATCATCAAATCATCTGGTGTTCATAACACATGTCAAAACATTTCATTAGAATCACTCATCATTCTAAGGTGTTCATAATCATTTTCATCAAGTATTCCCATCTAAAGTGATCAAGTTTTATGCTTAGCACTAGCCACTAAAGTTGGGGGGAGTCACTAATGAGGGATGCTAATCAAGTGTGACTATCTAATTCTAGATCTCATGCCTCAGTATGACATCTAGTTCTAACTAACTTAGGACAAGTTTTATGATCTTTATGCTACCTATAATATCTTTCCAGAACTCACTAAATACTAACTAGAAGTAATAAAGAGCTTTGATAAAGAAACAAAAGAATAATAAAGCTTGCAAGTAAAACTAGGATTTGGTATAATCAAGTGGTATAACCAAATATGCCTAAGGCCTCTAGTTTGCATAGTTATCATGCAAGTGTTATCTTGCTAAGATGTCTTACAAAGTTTCAAGTGTGAGATTGCCTTGAGTAGTGCAGTGGTTGAAGTTCTCCTCTGCTTTATCTTTGTAGTAGTCCCATTCCTCCTCGTATGCTTGGTCGGTACTAGCGTCTATAAATAAATACGAGGTACACAATCACCAAACAATACTTAACCAATTCTATTTGGCACACAAAGGTTCACACTAGATGATCTAGCATCATCCTAATCATCATAAGGATTAAAGCCTTAATCTTATTTATTTTATTTTAGAAAAGTAATTTCTACTCATTGAAAACTACTTAAGATTTAATATTCTCTAATTAAAATATGGGATCATGTTGACACATGCCATGACCACATATTTTAATACTTTGGAATGTGATTTAATGTGGTGTCACAATTTAATAAGGTTTAACATTATTATTTTAATTAATTAAAGTGACTAGAAATGCCTATGGGGCATTCTTTTAATATTTGTCCATTATTACTGCAAGTAAACCTAGATATTTTTACATATTCAGAAAGGTCTGGTCAAATGGGATTTTTGAGAGTTGGAATCAACTCAAAAGCATTTATGGTTGATTTTTGAAAAATGTTTGAATGCAGAAAAGTCTCTGCCTTGTTATTTTTACTATAGGTGATATATAATTTGAAATGGTTTGAATACAATGGGCTTGGATTAACAATTCCAATACCTTTCTATAAAAATTAGTTTCATGCAATTTGGTTCAGTAAAACTCCGTGAATTGATTTTTGAATCAACTGACAGAACTAGAGTTTGAATTAAATTGAAAAAACTAAATTTGAATCTACTGGGTCGCGCGGGAACTAACTAGGCCGGCCCACTGTGCAGAGCGTAGCACGCGGGCTGACTTAAGTGATGGCCCCACGCGTTAGCGACTCTGTCTACATGAAGCGGTAAGTGGCAATCTGGACCATGCAATTAGAATCTAATCTAACCGTCGAGGCTCATCATCGATGACGAATAGCTCCAGCGAGGTTTAAACCCTAATACGGTGGTGGGGTCGTGTGAGGCTCACCAGGGCTCCATCTAGGGTCGGTGTTGGGGGCGAATGGCATTGTCGACGATGGCGGTTTGAACGATGGTCATGGCAGCTTCTGGGCGGCTCCAATCGATGACTCCCTTCTCCTTCTGCAGCGGCGGGCTCCGGTGAAATTCTGGCAATGCGGAGCTCGCCTTGCTCCGGGGAGAGGTATGGGAGGTTTATTGAGAGGTGGGGAGTGAGATGGTGTGGCGATTTGAGGCTGGGGAGGCCTCCTTTTATAGCCGAGCGAGAGAGGCAGTGCGGCATGGGCATAGCTCGTCGGGGTCGACGGTACAGCGAGCTAACGGCATGGCGGAGGCTGTAGGCCGGTGCTTGGTCTTCTGGCAATGCTCAAGGACGTAATGGCGCGACAAGGGGAGGTCGAGATTGGTCGGGAACGGTCCGTGCTCTGCGCGGCACCGACGGTGGTTTTGACGACGCACGGGTGCTACGGGTCACGCGGTGGCAAATAGGGATGTCTAGGGGTTGCTGGTGTCGTGGTGATTGCAGGCACGGGCGGCAAAGTCGAGGCGCAGCGTGTACCTGCGTGTCGGGGGTGGCGCTTTGGCATGCTCTCGGTATGCGCGGAGACAAAGGGCGCGGCTATGCTGGGGTGGTCTAGGGCCTGGCTGCGTGCGAGGGCTGGACAGGGGGTGGCGATGGACGGTCAGCTGACTCGTAGACATGGTGAACGGGCGCGGCGCTGGATCCTGCTAGCTAGCCATAGTCTGTCGGGAATGGGGGTGCTCGGGTGGCTTGGCACTGGTGCAAGGGGTAGAGTTCTAGCTTGTTCAATGCTTGTGTGCTCACTGGGGGAGACAAGGGTGAGAAATGGGAGACAAGAATTGGACAAGGCTTTGATCACAAACAGTAGAAGTTAGGTATTGTTTACTGTACTCACAACTGTTTGATGAAATGGCCGAAAGAAATTTAGTTTGAAATTTTTGGATGAATTTTGGTGAGTGTACTGGTCACATACTTGGTAGTATATGGTTGCTTGGGTTTGGCAAGGTGAAGTGTTTTGAGTGGTTTTTGAGAAATGGCGATCTTAGTACCAAAATTTTTGGATGAATTTTGGTGAGTGTACTGGTCACATACTTGGTAGTATATGGTTGCTTGGGTTTGGCAAGGTGAAGTGTTTTGAGTGGTTTTTGAGAAATGGTGATCTTAGTACCTACACTTGATTCAATTTTGATTTGTCATTTGAGTAGATTTGCAAAATGTTTCTGTTGGTTTGAAAAGTGGGCTTGGATTCACTTTTACTTGCTCCAGCAAGGGGTGAAAAGACTTGGATTTGTTTCTATTAGAAAACTTGGACTAGAAACACTCAAAGTTGTCTAGTGGTTAACTTTGGTCAAAATGACCATTAGCTCATATGGTTTATTTTTGACTTCCTCTTGATTTGCTTCTGCTTGGAAATGATTTAGATGATGTTGTTTTCATCTTTAAACCAATCCTTGGCATTCAAAGCAATCAAACATGGCAATACAAGCATTCACGCATTCATCACACACAGACACATGCATACATATTGATTTTAATAACAAAAGTTTTTGTTAGCCCTAAACATGGGTGATTAGAACTTGATAATCTTGATTAATTTTTTTGGGATGTTACATTATCTCCGCGTACTCGTTACAATAAAGTGCGCAATCATTGAAGCATACATGGTATTTAATGTGCGGTAGGTCGAGAGGGCACATGATTTTATTGGCCTCCTCTATACTTGTTGGCAATGTGTTCCCCTTAGGAAGACGATCGCGCCAGAATTCCATGTTAGCATTGAATATCACGTCGGTCCATTTGTGTTCCGCCTTTATATCTAGATCCTTGAGCGTTACACTCAGGCATGTATCCTCGGGCCGACACCCAGGATACAATGGAGTCATCCTATCTATCTCCATTTGCGCCATCTTGGCTTTCTCTCTGGCTGCAGCTTTGGCGTTGCTCATCTCCTTGAGAAGCAGTTCTTGAACATTACGGTCCCGCAACACCGAAGTTAGCAGCGCCTGGGAGTTCGTGTCTTCTCCTTCTTCATAATGGTCATGCTCGTCGACATCTCCTTCTTTGTTATGATGATCATGCCCGCCGATATATTCTTCGTCATGATTACCATGTTCGCCGGGAGACTCTTCTTATTCTCGCACGCCCACGTCTTCATGATGACCACCACCATTTGCTGCCGGCTCCTCATCGAAGTCGCGCATGAAACCGCGCCTGATCAGGTGATCCTCCAATTTTCCAGAATCAGGGTCGATCCAGCGCTGGAGTTTGCATGTTCGACATGGACATCTTATCTGGGTCTTGTTGTTCCGAATCATGTCCGCCTTCACATATTTATTATACCTATTAACTCGACCTTCGCTCTAAAGGGAATATGCCCAAGAGGAAATAATAAAGTGGTTATTATCGTATTCCTTATTTATGATAAATGTTTATTTTGCATGGTATAATTGTATTAATACGGAAACATTAATGCATATGTGTTTAATGAACAAAAATAATGTTCCTAGTTATGCCTCTCTTATAAACTAGCTCGTTGATTAACAAGATGATCAAAGGTTTTCTGATCATGGCCATTGGATGTTGTTAATAACGACGTCACAACATTGTTGGAATGATGTGATGAACATTCATCCGGAGTATAGCATTACGATCAAGGTCATTGTAATTATATTGCTATAACATCATACGAAGTAATCTTAGTCCTTAGACCATGAGATCATGTCAATCACTAACACCGGAAGAGTATCTTGATAACATCAAACGTCACACCGTAACAGGGTGACTATCAAGATGGGTTCAGTGATACGAAGGTGTTATGTTGAGGCTCATGGATCAAGAGTGGAATTTTTCCATCCCGATGATGGAGAGATATACTCTAGGCCCTCTCGGTGATATCACATTAGTTAGCTTGCAAGCAAGTGATTTGATCACTAAAATGTTATATCACGGGAACGAGAAAAGAGTATATGTCGGTAACGAGACCAAACTAGGTATGGAGATACCGATGATCGAATCTCGGACATGTAATATATCGCGAGACAAAGGGATTGAGTTACATGCGTATAAGGTTCACACGATCACATAAGTCATCGTTGAAAATGTGGGAGTCAGTACGAATCTCCAGGTCCCGCTGCTGATTATTGATCGAAGAGGGGTCTCGATCATGTCTACATTATTCGTGAACCATAGGGTGACACACTTAAGGGACACCAACACCATTTGGAGCAAATAATATGCCAGAGAAAGAAAAAGGAAAGCGCAGGAATTTATTTCACTAGACACCGGAACTGTTTCGGTTGAAATTGTTGAAACTGCTTCTGCATGTGAAATTGAAAGGTTATAAGGGGATTTATGTGAATGTTTGTTAATTAGAGTAATTAATAAAATTCTGAATAAATAAATAAAAGAGTTTTATTTAAAGAGAGATTACATTAAATTTGGTGGAAATTTAATGGGAATTTGATTGGAGAAAATGGAGGATCATATTTATGTGAGTGGAGCTTCCACCACATGAATGAGGAAGAGGTGGGGGCACCCTCCATGGCCGGTGGCCATGCCCCCTTGGGATGCCCCCTCCCCTATATAAGGAGCCCCTCCTCGTCCTCCACTCTCACACCTCCTCGCGAAGGATCTCTCTCCCCCCTTTAGAATTTCCACATGGTCTCGGATCAACAAGATACATGTTCCCGGTGGCTTTTTCTGGAAGGATTTGTTGCTTCCACTGCTTTGCTGGAGCGAGGGCGCGGAGGTTGTCGGGGGTACCCGAACATGTGTGCAATCGCGGATGCACCACTGCTTTGCGGTGCTGGACTGGATGGTGCTGGACCTGCTAGACCGGATGGACTTCTTCTCGATCTTGAGATCAGCAAGCGTTTGACTACATCATCCACAAGTACAACCTCGTTAATTCTATTCGGTCTTCGAGGGTATGTATTCTATGGATGTATATCCACCCGTTGCTTGTATCTAGTAGATAGATCTTGGTACATAGTTGTTCCCATCGTAGGAAATTTTTTGTTTTCTATGCTGCGAACCCTATAGTGGTATCAGAGCCGGATATATGCATAGATGCTTTGCACGGGTAGTACACATATCTATATGTGGGCGATGATGATCATTTTATTGCTTCTTAGTTGTAATTTGGATATTGGTGGCATAGTGGGATGAAGCGGCCCGGACAAACTTTACATGTCCTCGCACATGAGACCTGTTCCACGCTTGACATGCAACTAGTTTTGCATAAGTGGCTAGCAGGTGTCTGTCTCTCCTACTATAGTCAATATCTAATTTGCAATGAGTTGTCAACTATTTGGTTATCCTTGTTGTGGTTCATGTTCGTAGGTAAGAACGGTTCTATCTTCGAAAGCTCTAAGCCATGCAAAACTTGCAATGGATAAATTAGAGGCGTCTAGTTTAGATTGTTGTTGGTCTAGTGTCATGATATGGTGATGTTGTAAGTAAAATTATAAGTTGATACTCTTACAACACATATAACGTGTAAGTTCCATAGACCTTGGCCTTACACATAAAGGAATGATGAGGATCATACCACGATGCGCATGATGGAGATCAAGTGCAAGAACCATATCATTTCACTTATTAACATGTGATGTTTGTTGCATCTTATATTGCTTGTTTGGCTTTTTATTAGCACAATAAGATGATCCCTCATTTAGATATCAAGATAAAATGTGTTCTTCCTTAAGTATGCACCAACAATGTTTCGTCGCTTCAAGACATCACGTGATGATCGGGTGTACTTGAATCCACGAGCATATCTCGGGTGTAAGACAGTTTTACACACGTGAATACTAAGGTTCTTACTTGGCGAGCCTAGCATGTACAGACATGGCCTCAGAACATGGACCGAAAGGGTTAATCATGAGTCATATGTTTTGATTTGATGACCATATGGATGCTCGCCTTTGAAGCTACACCGACTCACGTGATGATCGGACTTGGTGTAGTGGATTTGGTTCATGTAATCACCAAAAATACATGAGGGATGTCGTTTTTGAGTGGGAGTTCATTTCTAATTTGGATTAGTAGAACTCAATTTATCATAAACTAAATCAAAGTGAATTTGCATAATTTGTTGTAGTCATGGGCATTCGTTCACCACCTTATGCTTAGTTGTAATTGAGATAATAGAACTATAGAATTCTGGATATTTACTTTACGAACTGGTATCGTATTGTGTTGAGTGTCAATCTAAGGTTTAAAGTCCTATTGCAAACTTTCAGCAAACTCTGTTTACTCCGTGAAGTTTAATAATTAGTATTAAATCGAGAGTGACAATTCCAGTGTTAGTATCTAAAGTATCATGTTTACCTCCATGATTCTTGATTTAAATATCAAGTTTATCTAGGAGCTGAAAGAATTGTTTCAGAAACCATCATGTGTGGCAGATATAACGATATCTGAAACAATGTTTTGGTTGCAATATGATAGAGTATAATATATGTTCTCATATTGGATGAGAATTTGCAAAGGTTGGAGATGCTAGACATCCTAATCATCCAAAAGGGTTTTGGAAAATAATATTATACTCACGATTTGCCTTTATAAGCTACATTTGCTTGATCAGGAAAGTCGTCATGATAAGGATGAATAGAAAATGTATGTAAAGTGTTTACTACACTAAAATATTAGCGAAGAATGGATTTTGAAAGAATGCCGATCATTTGATGATGGTGATCTACTTCAAAGAGCAAGTCCAAAGGTATTTGTATTTGAATATACACGCTTTGGACTATGTGTCATGTATATGGCGCCACCGTTGATGTTGATAGATTCTTTTAAAAAGGAAAAGGAAATGCTGAAAGAGAATCTATAAAATATATTTGGCATAAAAGAAAAGACTGGAAATATCCAGTTTAGGTATATAGATGATATACATGTTATGGTTGTATTCTTTTCTTGTTAAACAATGCAATTCATGAACTACAATGGCCAAAGTAAATAGCAAGAGAATATGTCATGATGATTATCATCGAAAACAAACAAGCCGTTGTTTGTATTTCTCATTGACATCAAAGCTTGCCTTCAAGATTTGTTTTAATAATAGTTATTTAAATCATGTATTATGAGAACAAAAATTGTTCAAATAATTACCGTATTCCATATAAGATGGATGATTTACAAATCTAGTTGGCGAAATCACATCCATAAAACTAATGCTAAAATGTCGCAAGACAAATGATTGAAAGATCACTTACGAAGTAACAACGCCGTTTAAATTATATTAGAAAGAAAACATGAAGAATCTCCATTTTCATGGATTTTTGGAGTCTTTGACTTGGTCAAGTGACGCTTGTGAGACTTTCCTCGGGATAATTGAAACTTCGTTCAAAGGCCAAAGAAGAACGATCGACTAAATTATTGGAATTTATACATATCGATGTATGTAGTCCATTATGTAGTCTAAGCGATGGATTTCAACTTCATATGCTTTCTCCGGAAATTTGAGTGAATATTCACTTAATGAGAAAGAAGTATGAAATACTTGAAAATGTTCAAAGACTTTCAAGACAAAGTGGAAAATCATTGTAACAAGAAAATAAATGATTTATGATTTTATCATAAAGGGATTTATTTAAGTTGCAAGTGTAACAAGAAAATAAATGATTTATTATTTTATCATAAAGGGATTTATTTGAGTTGCAAGTTTAACAAAACACCTACATTTACATCTCCCGAAACACCATAGGAATATGGAGTGTTTGAGATTTGTAATGAAACCTTGTTTGACATGGTTGGATCAAAGGTGTTATTTATAAAACTGCCATTATGTTTTAAAAGATTAAAAGCTTTAGATACTACCGATTTTACACTGAAAAGAGCTCCATCTTGATCCATTGAAATGACACCATGTAAGTTATGGTTTGGGGTAAAACCCAAGTTGTCCTTTCTTAAATTTTGGTATACTAAGCATAAGTAAGATGTTTACAAACAAAGTAGGATGAGCATGTCTTTGTAGGTTATTTCGAATAACCATTGGGTATTCCTCCATAACACCGAGGACAAAAGGGTTTGTCGCTTGAAACGTGAAGTTTCTTGAAAAAGGAATTTTTCGCAAAATTTAAGTGGGAGGACAATAGAACTTTGATAAGGTTAACGGACCTTAGCTATATGTGTTGAGTTGCGCAGCGCCGGAAAGCGTTCTGGAGGAAACCACAATGCTCATGGCTCACGTGCCTCAAAGGTTGTGGTCACGGAGGTCTAAGTTCCTATTGAACCAAGTAAGTCGGATAAACAATCAAATTCTGAAATTTGAGAGTAAATGATTGTTGTTTTACAATGATGAACCGACTACATGCATAGAAGCGATGATGGGCCCTGACTCCGTCAAATGGCTTGAAGCCATAAAATCCGTGATAGTTCCATACACGAGAAACCAAGTTTTGAACTTGGAAGACCCTTCGAAAAGCTGTAAAAACCTATAGGTTGTATTTGGATCAATAAAGAAACAGACATTCATGTTTCACATCTAATGTTCAAGGAGTTGACTATGACAAGATTTGATCTTTCATAGTGATATTTAGTCTGGATGGATTAATGTAGCAACCACTACATATAATTTTGGTATATGGTAGATGAATAAACAAAACAAAGTTCTTCTAATAGAATGGTTACCTAGGACGTGTACAAGACACGGTCCAAAGGGTTTTGTTAATTCAAAGGATGCTAAAAAGGGCATGCAAACTTCAATGGTTGAAGTAAGCATCGCGGAGTTGGAATCTTCACAGTGATGAAACTGTTAAAGGAGTTTTTCATCAGGAGACGACGAAGATGCTTGCATTTGCAAGAAATTAAGTGGGAGCGCTAAGACATATTTCTAATACATTATGTGGAGGACATCTTGTTGATTGGAAATGATGTATATTTTATTGACAAAGGTTAAGAATTTCATTTCGATGAAAGACTTGGGAAAAACCCAAATATTTAGCATGAATGTCTACATGGATAGACTGTGACGCTAATATGGTTATGCCAAACGTACATATATGAGATATTGAAGGGGTTCGATATAGAAACGATGAGAAAAGGATCTTGTCACATGGAAAAAGAATTGAATCAAGATTCAAGTGTGTCAACACTTGATAAGTGAAACAGGATTCAAGTGCTTTGACACTTGATGAGTGCAATCACAAGAATGTTTTGATCAATCATACCATGATATGTACACATCCAGATATGTCGTATGATCTAAACGTTATGAGCATATACCAAAATGAATCATAAAATGATCATTGGACGTTAGTAAGGATATTCTTATGATCTTTTGGAAGAACTAAGAATATATTTGTGTAGAGGTGATAAACAATTACAAATAATTCATTGTAAAGCATTACATTGATACTAGTTTTGTCACAAGATACAACATTAAGTTTATCTGAATTTAAACTATGGGTGGCACAATGAAATGGAAAGAAGTTTCCATAACGGATTTGGATGAATTCCAAAGTTAAGACATTGTGATGGATACTAAAACAAAAGGCTAAGTATATGAATGATATAGTAGCAGCAAAGGAAGGAATTTGTGTCAAGTAGTTTGTTATCAAACTAAGGCGTGGTTCGCAATGGGCTAACACTAAAGATATATTGTACGACAATAGTATCGACATGATTTAACCCCAAGGAACTAAAGGTCTCACCAAAAGACCAAATTTATACAATGCCATTTCATGAGAAATGAGTGATGCGTGGAGACGCAAAGACATGCAAATACACACAGACCTGAAAGCGTCAGATCCATAGATATTATGTTAACCACTTGCAATTGTGTATATGGAACACCAGAAAGCCATAGGTGTTCAATACGCAAAGTTTCTAAACTAGATTATTGTCTCTAGTGCAAGTGGGAGACTGAAGGGAATATGCCCGAGAGGCAATAATAAAGTAGTTATTATCGTATTCCTTATTTATAATAAATGTTTATTTTGCATGCTATAATTGTATTAATACGAAAACATTAATACATGTGTGTTTAATGAACAAAAACAAAGTTCCTAGTTATGCCTCTCTTATAAACTAGCTCATTTATTAACAAGATGATCAAAGGTTTCCTGAATAGCAAGATGCTCAAAGTTATGCGAAGGATCTCTCTCCCCACTTTAGAATTTCCATATGGTCTCGGATCAGCGAGATACATGTTCCAGGTGGTTTTTTCTGGAAGGATTTGTTGCTTCCGCAGCTTCGCTGGAGCGAGGGCGTGGAGGTTGTCGGGGTACCCGAACGTGTGTGCGATCACGGATACACCACTTCTTTGCGGTGTTGGACTGGATGGTGCTAGACCTGCTGGACCGGACTTCTTCTCGATCTTGAGATCGGCAAGCGTTCGACTACATCATCCACGAGTACAACCTCGTTAACGCTACTCGGTCTTTGAGGGTATGTATTCTATGGACTATATCCACCCGTTGCTTGTATCTAGTAGATAGATCTTGGTACATAGTTGTTCCCATCGTAGGAAAAAATTTGTTTTCTATGCTGCGAACCCTACACGCTCATCCTGACGACCATGGTTTCCTGCGCGGTATGCATGTGTAGAGCAAAAGAGAGAGTAGGTTAATTAGAAACCACACCTTATGCACACACAAAGACACATGCATGGTCTTCAGAATAATTCGGCATGACCTTTCCTAAAACTAGGACATATGGGTGGTGCAAAAATTTTCCGAAATGGAAATGAATCAATATTTCGGCAAACATCTCTGCACCACACCGGGGGTAGACAAGAAACAACAAGAAACTTCTTCCCATGCAAACATTCATGCACCACACAAGATTCATGTACAAACATCATCTTGGCGCCATCGCATGTACACACCACCCGCGCGACAAGCTTCACACCTACAAAACATGCATATCCATGGCCAATTACTCACCTAGTAGATTGAATACCGAGTTGAGACCGCTACATGAGAGAGTGTGGACCAATAGATCTATGGAGAGATAGTGGTAGACAAATAGAGATGTGGGGGAGAAAAGTAAGTGTGTTTTAGATCTACAAGTTGGAGAAAGGCTTTCCCTAACCAATCTATCAACTATAGTATGTTTAAATACAACAAAATGGAGAAAATTATGGGCACAATGGGGTGGGAGAGAGGAGGAAGACGAGCTGGGAGGAGGGGAAGAAGGATGTGAAATGGGTGGTGGTAGATAGAGGGTTGCAAAGCTGCCACCTTTTATGTAGATCTGTACGCAGGGTTATGTGGTGCATATGGCAGATATGCGGCACAGAAGTGTGATCTTCTGTGGCGCATACCACCATATGCGCCACAAAATCTTGGTCATAGGTGGTCAAACTTGCCAGACTGTGGGGCCCACATCCATGTTCTGTGGCGCATATCAGGACATGCGCCACAGAAGACATAAACTTCTGTGGCGCATATCACTATATGCTCCACAGAAAGTTGGTCAGAGCCTGGTCAAAGCAAGCCTGATGTGGGTCCCACCTGCTGCTTATGTGGCGCATGTGGGCATATGCGCCATAGAAGTGTTAACTTCTGTGGTGCATATGCCCAAATGCGCCATAGAAGTTTCGTAGCCCAACCCCGAGTGTGGGTCCCACCTTACTTCTGTGGCACACTATTAAAGTGCATGCGCCACAGAAGATTGAATGTTCTATGGCGCATTGCACCATATGCGCCACTAGACTTATTTTGTGGCGCATGGTCAGCCCCATGCGCCATAGAAGTTTTTTCTATATATAGCTATTTTCCTAGTAGTGCCTAGCCGCTACCTCTCTTCTCTCTCATCCACCGCCCTGCTCCGGCTTAGGAGAAGCCCTTCAGAAATTGTGAGGTTCAATGGTTGTATGATAGTGCATTGTCGAGACATGGACCCTCACCACGGTATCGTCCATTGGATTGTTGTGCATCGTGCGGTTTGTTGGTTGTGTGATAGTGCCTTTGGCAACATCCTTCAATTCGCTGCTGGCAACTTTGTGGAGTAGTATGCAAGTAGCGTCCTGAGTCAAAACATATATGTTGGGCATCATGAGGTGGCAGTCATCAAAGGCGCATAAAGGAGATGAAGCGGAGTAACTAATTAGTTACCTTGGTGAGGGTGTTGAGATCGGCTAATGTCGAGACACGGCTAGTGCCGGTGGCAGGCCTATCATCAGCATTCTCCCACGATGGTGCCGCCGCCGGCTGCGGCTTGGTATTTTGGGCGGGAGATGCAGGGGGAAGCTGTGCGACCAGTTCATGCGGCTGCGCCGTGGCGATGGTGGCCATCGGGGTCACCAAGTTCAGGGACGCGTTAACATTGATGCTCGAGTTGCTGCCGCTGAAGTTGGGCAGTTGTATCAGCCCCTGTCGACTTGCCGCATTCCAAGCAGCTAGCCCCTCGAACAACCCAGGGGGATGATCATGCGGAGATTCTCTTCCACTAACCTTTCCAACGTTTTCTCGTACAATTTTTTCCTCTAATGTATTCACGTTCAACTTCAGCTCTTCAACCTTGGCTTTATCTTGAGCTGCCGACTGGTTCTTCCTCTCCCTTCTCTTCTTTGCGTCCTCTTTGTAGTACTCATCAAACTTCATTCTCGTACTGAAGCAGGACACACGGCCAGCTGAGGTCGTCGGCAATTTCTTGTCCCTCTTCTTGTAAGCGTTCGTTGCCCTGTTGAAAACCATATCCCATGGCTCGGCCATCGAATCCTGGGACGACAAGTAACCAGTAGCGTTCAATTCCTTCTCCTGCAGAGAGACAACGAGAGGTGAACCCATGCATTTAGATTCTCGGCTTCATTATTTTAATTAGAAACTCTTGAGAGATCCGCAGTAAATTCCTTACCAGCTCGTTCTCAAAGGCCTTCACCTCCGGATAGTCGGTGACGAACTCCCCTGTATTCAGGTCCAGGTACTAGCAGGCCCGGACAAAGTTTCTTAGCTGCAGGTCCGTGATTTTATGCTATGGGTTCTTTTTACCCAGGCGTTCAAGCTCGGCGTCCTCCTTTTCCCACATGGGATGTTCCCCTCTGTATCCGCCGCTTCCAAGCCGGTGGTTACCTATGTTCTACTCTCGCATATTCTTTCCCCACGTAGTCCATGCTTTAGATTCTTCGATAGCTAACTCCGCCTTGAATATCTTAAAATCTTCTTCGTCGAGCATCGGATTTTTCCTACTTATAATCTCCCACTTTCACCTTTTTCAATGATGTTCTTTACCTGGGTTTTCTAGCCGCTCAAGGCGTTGCTCATCTTTGTCAATGCTAGTTTGTTCACCAGGTTATTTCTCTCCAGGTTTCCAAACTGCTCTGGGAATGTGTATCATTTGTGAAGCTTCTTAAGGAGGTTCTCGACCAAAGCCTGATTGGCAGCACTTCGGATGTACTTCATGTTGATCGACATGCTTTCCCGGATGATGCACCCGAGTTTCATGCCGTACCCGCTGGCAATCGACGTAAGCGCAATGGGTTGGACACTTTCTATGACCTTAGTGAACTCATCATAGACATTGGCGAGCACTTGCGGCTTCCGAACCTTAATATCCTTCTTCTTCTGTATAGCGGTCGTGTTGCCGCTACCGCCATCCGTGCGTTCGTCGCCATCCGTGCGCTCGCCGCCATTGGTGGTGGTGTCACCCTCCTCCCCACCTTCACTAGTTCCATCGTGCTACTCAATTTTTTAGTTCTTTTTCAATTTTAGGCTTGATACAAAGTAAATTCTCTAGATATGCAACTACAAGATTTTCCCTATATGCAAACCTAGCTACTAAGCACATAAAGAGAGGAGTAAGGAAACCGTAGTGGAGCACGCGGAGACACAGGGATTTGTTTTACCGCAGTTCCTTCCTTGTTAAGGGAAGTACATCTGCGTTGGAGGGGTGGGCGGTTCGAAGACCACCATGCCACAATATGCCTCACCCTATTCTCCGATGGATCTCGCCATGGAAGGCCTGGCCCACCTTCTCCACTATTCGTACCCTTCGAGGCGGGAACCGATGCCTTTACAACTCTACCGGGGCACACACCCACAACTGAATTGGGGGATCCCATAATGACAACACGTTGTCACAAGAACAAGGATTATCAGTATAATCAAAATCAAGGATCTAGATATTTGCAAGAAATACTAGATCGGCGATTCTCCAAATGGATGGAGAGGAGATGAAGCGCTTGATTGCAGTTGTTGAAGATCGAGTCCTCCTCCTTCGATTCCACAAGGAACGGGGCCTTTGGGTGGATGAAGGTGGAGCTCTCTTGGATGAAGCTTGAAGAACAGATATTGACTTTTTTGAATGAACCAAGAGTTCTGGCAGGAGGGGGAAGGCTGGCTTAAATACCCCCTACACAGATCTGGTCGTTGGTGAAGTTTGGGGGCGGATTATCCACCCCCCACTAGGGGCGGACTATCCACCCTGGGGGAAAATCCGCCCCTGGACGGAGAGTCCGCCCCCCACACAGAAGTTCACGCCATTCTTGACTTGGTGAAAATCCTTGAGGGGGCTTATCCGCCCCCCTCAATAGGCGGACTATCTGCCCCTGGGGAAAATCCGCCCCTGAGACGGAAAGTCCGGGGGAAACTCTGCCCCCTCTCTTAGCAATGCGCCTTGGAAACTTTTGATACAGATCCTGGGGGGGCGGGCTATCCGGCCCCCTGGAGGGGCGGATTATCCGGCCTGGGAAAAACTCCGGCCCTGGCTGGAAAATCCGAGGGATATTCCACCCGCCATACAGATGGTCGCGCCCTTGCGCCCTTTTGAGTTTGGGGAGGGGCGGATTATCCGCCCCCCAAAAACAGTTTCAGGCTCCATTTCAAGGTAAGATCTGCAGCACTTCAAAACACATTAAATAATCCTTGGTATTGTTATCTAAGAGCATCTCCACTCGTTGGGCGAACCCAGGCCAAAATCCTGACCTTTTTTTGGTCGGATGGAACTTGATTTCGGCCTGGGTACGCCCAGTTTCCCACTCGCGTACCCATGCCGAGTACCCAGACAAACACAAAATGGCGATATATTTGAATCTTTATCGTTCCCGCCGGTGAGTGCTTGGCCACAAGGTGTTCGACAGCTACGCCCACAAATTCGGCGGTAGATTTTTATTACATAATAGGGGAAATGACTCTCAGTCGTCGATGGGGATGGGCTCCTACGGCATGGACGACACGGCGTTGTCGTCCATATCGCCGTTGAGGGCCGCCGGGTTGGAGGAAGTAGAAGCACAGCTCGGCGTGGGAGCGTTCCGTGCAGGCACGTTCGGCGCAGAGGAAGGGGAAGTCGTGAGAACGCCCTGCAGGATGACCTAATGTTGCGCCATGTACCAGGTCTTGACCGGCGAGCTCATCTTCGACGTGTCCTCGCCGCCCATTAGGAACTTGAGGTACGTGTTGCGCTTCTTGGCGGTGTAGTTGGCCTTCTTCTCGGTGAGGTTGGCCTTGATGAGGGCCACCTTTTATCCTTGTGTCTCGATCAGTTGCTTCTAGCGCTCCTCGCTCTTCTCAGCCCTCTTCTCGGCCTGCGCCCTCGTGTCGGCGATGCATTTCTTGATCGAAGCCTGGAGATGCTCGGCGGGAGGTCTGGCGGCCTTGAGCATCTTCGCCTTCTTCTATCCGAGCTCAGGTCTTCCTTTGCTGACAGCAGCGGCCGGGGCCTCGGGGTTGTAGACGCCGTCCTTGATCTTGGAGAGACTCAGGCGAGTGTCCCTCCACTTCTCGCAATGCTCGATTTTCTCGAAGACATGATGGAACTTGAACTCCATCTTCATGTCCTCTCGAAACAGAGAAAGTGCACGACGCAGCTTCAAAATGAAAGTGTGTCAAGTTTGTCAAAATGGAAGAGAGTGCACAACAAACATAGTGTTCGCGAGTACCTTGTTGTCCATGTTCTCCCCACTGGCTTGTGTGCGGTCGACCTCTTCCACACAGCTGTGCCACTTGCTACAGGCAGTCTGGATGATTGCCCAATGATTGGTAATAGCCTTTTCCCTCGCTCCATGTCGATTTTGCGATACTTTGGGTCGCACATGCTACGCTCGTTGAATGCTGCCTTCACGCGCCGCCAATAATTGTCGGAATTTTGGTTAGCACCGGTGATTGGATCCATGCTCACCGTTTTCCAACCTTCGGTGAGGCAGGTGTCCTCGGCCACGGTCCACTTGAGCCGATCATACGCCGAAGTGCCCGGCTTCTTCTTCCCCTTCTTGCCTTTCGCCTCAGCCTCGGCGTCCTCTGGCTGCGTTTGCTCGGCCTGCATCTCCTCGGCATTGATGTCGGCGAGGTCCTAGGACCTGATGCCGTGCTCAGCATTGGCCCGGGTTGGCTCTTCCGTGAAGAAGGAGGGGTGGTTGGAGGCCGGGCCTGTTGCGATCAAGTCCTCCGTGTATGCCTCAGCCGACATGCCAACCAGAAGTGCGCCCGGAATTCCGCCGAACAGGTTGCGCGCGTCGGCATCGCTGAAGGGCGCCGAGCTTCCGCCGAAAGGCAGCGGTCCGTGGCGTAGAGCGGGGCTTGCATAAGCCGGAGAGGTGGAGTAGGGGAGGTTGATGTCCACGCCGAAGGCCGAAGGAGGGCACGGCGCCGGGCAGGGGAAGATCACGTTGGGGTTGAACCCGCCGTCGAACTCGGGCGACGAGGAGTACCTCTGCCGAGCGGTCGCCTGGCTCTCCTGGAAGCCTGCCGGAGAGATCGGCGAAAATCCAGTGGGTGAGCCCACGCTCGCCTGGCTTCCCCAGTGTGGTGGGTACGCGCCGCCATCAACGCCGAACGCTTCGTCGCCGCCTGCTTCGCCTTCACCATCGTGTGTTCCTTCACCGCCGCCTTCACCATCGCCTGCTCTTCTGCCGCCTGCTTTTTCCGGAGCTTCGCCCTCTCCTTCCTGTCCTTCCGATCGGCCGACGAGATCTGCCTGGCGTGCTCCCTCTTCTCCCACTCGACCGAGGACATGCCCTCCGGCTTTGTCGGCGGCGCTCTCGGCTTCCTAGCCTTCTTCTCCGCCGGACCCTCACCGAGGATCGATCTTGGTTGAACGAAGCTCTTGGGCGGCATGTCGGGCGTCAGGCTCGACGGAGTGGCGGGAGTGGGGAATGGGGAAGAAAGGTGGGAGGGGAAAAAGGGAGGGAGCTCGGCGAAGTGGCGCGAGTGGCTCCTTCTCTCGCCGACAGAGCTGGCCCATGCCTGTTTTCACTGAGTCCGGCGTTCCCAGGGCGTACCCGGGATCCTGGGTACGGCCTGGGTAGGCCGGACCAAAACACGCCGAAATACGAACGAAAACAGGTCCATGGGTACGCGATTGGGCCGATTTTCAGCGTCCGGACCTAATTTTGGCGTCCGGATCGGTGTCCTGGGTAGGCGAGTGGAGATGCTCTAACACACAAAACACTAGGGATCATGAAATGTTCTTTCAGTCTCCCCATTTTTGGTGTTAGATGACAATACTAGGATTTGCTATGAAACCTACTAACAACACCTTAAGGAAATGAAAGAGGCTCCCCCTGAATGTCTGCATATTTATAATTTGCATTTGAATACAAATGCACACACTAAAGAGCAAGCCAATTTCATAACAATGACACTAAAACAAGGTGAGTTAGGAAACATAGTCATACCACCAGGATGTGAAAATTGCCAATTTCAATAATGAGAGTATTAGGCCTCAAACACATCCCATCATATTGATGCAAACAATAGATAACTCCATAATTCCATATGCCTTCAACAGAATATCATACTCCATAGATAAATCCAGAATGCCATGCGAATCGTTCCACAAGATAAATCCAGAATTCCAGAAATCCACACACGAGCAGAAATAGTATCACACGACATAGTCTTATACAAACCAATCAAAAATAAGTTCAACGCTAAAAGGGCACAAGCAACCAAATGGAGAAAACAAATGATAAAGAGGCAAATACTTGTGCCCGACCCATGCAAATCCGAGACCTAATAGAACTACTTCTCCCCCTTTGGCATCAAAACACCAAAAAGGAAGAAGAGTGATGCTAGTGCCCCAGAAGATCATTCCTCCTCGTCCTCGTCCTCATCCTCATCGTAGTCATCCCCGTCCCCTTCCTCGTCATCAAACTCATCATCATTATCAACCGGAGGAGTAGGCGCCCTCGGTGGTGGAGGAAACATGTGACTCTCGAGCTCTCCATAGTTGATCCCTGATGTGTTCCACTGAGAATACGGTTCTGGAGTTGTGGGGGGTGGTGGATGGCCAGTTTTCCCAGACACATGGTGGAGAATGAGCTGCTGGGTGTGGGCCATCTCATGGCTCCTCCTGTACTCCTTATATTGGCCCTTGTGAGTATCAATGCCCATGCAAAGGATGTACCGCTGAAACTAGTTGAGCTGCTTGACTTCATGTGCCATTGGGGACACCACGAGACGACGACCACTAGCCCTTGCATCACGCATGAAGGACTCAGGGGAAGTGAAAGGGTGAGAGGTCTTTTGAGCCTTGTTGTAGATCTTCTTGGGCTTGTGAACACCATCCAAACTAGTACCAAAATCCTCATGTGGCAACATGTGCTTGATGAGCATCCTAATAATGGGAGCATACGGGATGGAGAGTCGGTTGAGCATAGCATCAGTCATATCATGATAGATATAATCCATAATATCCAACTTGGAACCTGTAGACGAACCAGCATTGGTGGCACACTCATGTGAAAAAGCAAGCAAGGGAACCAGGTGACCACAGATCTTATCATTGTTTCCCCCACTTGGAGAGATGTTGTCCCGAAACAAACCAACAAGAGTGGCATACAAAGGAGAAAGGCCAGCAAAGGTACCAGCAATGCCATCAGATGTCACGCATAGAGCAAGAACAATGTCCTTGGATGGCCTGAGCGGAGAAATGATGCGGTGGCCAGAAGCTGTGTCACGCCCATGAAAGGCATACCCAAGGACCTGACCAAAGATACGGAAGTCTGACTAAATCATAGTTGTCCCGGTCATCCACTTCATGGTGCGAAGCTCATCTCCTCAGACCACAAGAGTAGAGAAAAACTGCTTCACCACAGAGGAGTCATAGTGGAACTAAAGAGTCATAAGGTGATGCAGCCCCATCTTATTAGTCACATACAAGGCTTCACGAAGTCTTGCCTTGGTTTGAGCCTCAGTCATATTCAGGGGATGCATAGGGTGAATCTTGAGAGTAGCATAAACATCATCATGAATGGACCGAAAGTGAGAGCACCAAAACATGGAATCCTCCGGAGAACCATCACTGTCAGCATCGGCATAATAATTGGTGTGGCGAATGGAGGAGTACTCAACGCTGTCCATGTCCTTGTAGTTGGGCCGGGACTGCTTGCCCTTGCCCTTGCAAGATGCAACCCTCTTGGCTTTATTTGCTGCCTCGGCCATCCGTTTAGACTCTCTTGCCAACCTGCGGACCTCAGTTTCATCAACAAACTTACCCTCTGCAGTGGGTCTAAGATAACGGGCACGGGGACAACGCTTGTAGGTCTTAGGAGCACTTGAACCACCTGCGAAAAGCATGGGAGAGGTAGCATGGGGATAAGCATACACACAAGTCCGAGAGGAATATTAGAAATAGTAGGAAAATAATCCACGATCTAGACATGTGCATTGTGGAAATCTGAACCAAACCAGAACATACAGTGAGTCTCTAGGCTGGATTATCCGGCCCTGGCAGGGGCGGATAATCCGCGCCCTGCAAAAAAATTCTGGTTCGGCCCAGATTCACCAAGGCAACATAAATCGGGCACTAGGGGTTGCAATACTACTGAATCTAAGAAGAACAGGGAACACAAAGTAGCTTCTACAACGAGATTTCCACCAAAACAATGACTTCCATACAAAGGAGATGGATGAGGGAGTTACCCTCACTCATTGGAGGAAAAGCTCGGAGGAGAAGGTACCCGGAGGCGTGGGAAAGAAGATCCGGGAGAGCCCGGAGAATCCGGTGGTCGAATCGACTCCAGGTAGGGGCAGAGGATCCGGCGGCGGCTAGGGGCAGAGCACGGGTTGGGGGAGGACTAGCTGCTCTGTTTGAGCCCTTCCTCCCCGAGCCTAGCCCTTAAAGGGAAGATTTTGCCCGGGGAGGATAATCTGGCCCCCACTTGGGGCGGATAGTCTGACCCCTCTGAATTTCTGTAAACACAGATTCAGGCCGGAGCACTCCTTGCAAAACCCCTTGAAACTGTATAAAGGACTTGTGTGCAAGAATAGATGGTTCAAGGAGGGAAAAAATGCTTGGGTTTAGAGCAACAAACTAAGATGGTACTACACACCCAAAGTTGCAAGAACAAATCAACTAAAAGCCAAAATTGGGTGTGTTTTCCATAAGAACAAGAGATATGCGAGAAAAACCAAAGAGATCCAATAGAAACCATTTTTTCTCAAGGAAGAGGGCGGTGGCTGAAGCCACCATGTTGGAGCGCATGGCATGACACCGCGAAGATGTATCTTGAGTTCAAAACCAATGCTCATCGATGACCCACATATCACAAAATGATATTAAGGGAAATGATTTTTCTTGCTTTCGGCATTATGGGGGGAGGGTTAGCCCAATCAATTAGGACCACGCTCCCCCTATGTGTATGCCTGCATCTAAACCAAATACATGAAGAAGAGTAAGTGAGTATGCAAGGGGATTCAAGCCAAGCTCCATGAATCTATGATATTTAGCTCATTCCTCAAATAACAAAATCTTGCTTCATCAAGAGGCTTCGTGAAGATATCAGCAAGTTGGTTCTTTGTGCTCACAAAAGATAGTGCAATATTGCCACGAGCAACATGATCCCGAATGAAATGATTGCGAATCTCAATATTTTTTATTCTTGTATGCCGCACCGGATTGTAAGCAATTTTGATAGAACTTTCATTGTCACATAAAGAGGCACTTTGTCACAATTGACACCATATTCCTTTAAAGTTTGCCTCATCCATAATAATTGTGTACAAGCACTTGCAGCAGCAACATATTCAGCTTCGGTGGTTGAGAGTGATATGCAATTTTGTTTCTTCGAAGACCAACACACTAGAGACCTGCCCAAGAATTTACATGCACCAGAAGTTGATTTTCAATCATCTTTGTCACCAGCCCAATCTGAATCAATGTAACCACATAGAGAGAAACTGGAGACTTTGGGATACCATAAACCAAAATTTGGGGAATGAACCAAATATCTGAAGATTCTCTTGACTGCCACTAAGTGGCTTTCTTTAGGATCGTCTTGGTACCTTGCACACAGTCCTACACTCTACATGATATCGGGCCTAGATGCGCAAAGGTAAAGGAGAGGGCCGATCATGGATCGGTATACCTTTTGGTCCATATTTTACCCTTTGTATTAAGCTCAAGATGACACTTAGTTTGCATTGGAGAAGCAACACCATTGAGATCCGTCATCTTGAACCTCTTGAGCATGTCTTGGATGTACTTAGCTTGATTAATGAAAGTTCCCTCTCTAAGTTGTTTGATCTCGAATCCAAGAAAGAACCTCAACTCTCCCATCATAGACATCTCAAACCTGTCAGTCATAAGCTTTGAAAATTCATCATTAAAAGCTTGGTTAGTAGAGCCAAAAATAATGTCGTCTACATATAGTTGGCATATAAAAATTTGCACATTAACCTTCTTAGTAAAAAGAGTGGTATAGATTTTCCCAACTTCGAATCCACGGTCTAACAAGAGCTCTTTAAGGTGCTCATACCATGCACATGGGGCTTGTTTAAGGCCATAGAGCGCCTTATCGAGTTTGTAGACATGGTTCGGAAATTTGGGATCCTCAAATCCCGGGGGTTGCTTGACGTATACCAACTCATGTAGTGTGCCATTAAGAAAAGCACTCTTAACATCCATTTGGTGTAATTTAAAATTATGATGAGCGGCATAGGCAAGAAGGATACGGATGGACTCAAGACGAGCCACATGAGCATAAGTTTCACCAAAATCAATGCCTTCCAGTTGAGAGAATCCTTGAGCCACTAGCCTTGTTTTATTTCTTACAACAATGCCATTTTCATCTTGTTTGTTCTTGAAAATCCACTTGGTGCCAATAAAATTGCGGCATTCTTTGGGTTTCTCTACGAGCTTCCAAACCTTGTTGCGCTCGAAGTTATTTAGTTCTTCGTGCATTGCAACCACCCAATCGGGATCTTCAAGAGCATCAAAGACCTTCTTTGGTTCAACCATTGAAATGTGTGCTTGATGATCACAGAAGCTAGCAAGTTCTCTTCTAGTAGACACTCTTCTTCTTAGATCACTGACAACTTTGTCAAGAGTGTGACCCATTAACTCAAGGTTCCGATCAGCATGAGATTTATGACGAGCCTCGGTTTCCTTGTTGTTTATAGAAGGAGTTGATTCAGCATTTGGATCCTTGTCTTGGCCACTACCTTGCCCTTGATTCTGATTTGAGCTTGAAACAGAAGACTGTTGCTGCTCTTTTTCTTCAGGGCCGGACAATCTACCCCTTGGTAGGGATGGACTATCCGGCCTAGGAGAAGTGGCCACAGTTTCTTCTTCCTGAACAACCCTGGTGGAACTTGGAGATCCAGGGCCAGATAATCCGCCCCTTGGGGCCAGAGAATCCGGCCTAGGATTTTCTTGAATGGTTTTCTCTTCATGATGTCCCCTGGAGCGAGTTGGATTTCCAGTGGCAGACTGTCCGCCCCTTGGATGGGGCAGATAGTCCGGCCTGGGACTACCATTTTGCCCAGAAGACAGGTGATCTTCAGTAGGTTGTGGTGTTGGTGCAGAGGTTTCTCCAGCAGTAGGGGCTTGTTGATCTTGTGTAGATGAGGGCTCCACTTGAGTGGAGCATTTTCCTTCCCGATCCGCCAAAAGGGGTTCCTCAATGGGGCAGAAAAATTCCACGCCCATTCTTCTTATGGAATCTTGGGGTATTTCAACATCTGCATCACAAACATCAACTTGCCCACATGGGAGCCATCATTTTCATCGAATTCCACACTACAAGATTCTACAACAATTCCGGAGAGCTTGTTGTAGACTCTATAAGTGTGGGATTCAGCACCGTAACCAACAAAAATACCTTCTAAAGACTTAGACTCAAATTTATACAAGTGGACTCCTCTGATGAGAAAGAAACACTTACAACTGAATACCCGGAAGTACGAAATGTTGGGCTTGTTACCGGTAAGTATTTCATACGGAGTTTTGTCCAAGATCTTGCAGAGGTAGAGCCGATTTGATGAGTGACAAGCGGTGGATATGGCTTCAACCCAAAAGTTGTAAGGAGACATGAATTCAGCCAACATTGATCTAGCCATATCCATCAAAATGCGTTTCTTCCTCTCGGCTACACCATTTTGTTAAGGGGTGTACGCAGCAGAATATTGATGTCTTATCCCCTCTTCACTTAGAAATTCATTTAACGCATAGTTCTTGAACTCGGAGCAGTTGTCACTTCTTATTGCTAAAATGGGGACGTTGTGTTGATGCTGAACTTCATTGGCGAAATCAATGATAGTTTGTTGAGTCTCACTCTTTAGCTTGAAGACATAGATCCAAGTGTATCTTGAGTAATCATCAACTATCACCAAGCAATATTTCTTCCCACCGAGGCTAGCATGAGATGGAGGACCAAATAAGTCTACATGAAGTAACTCCAAGATCCTCTTCGAGGAGACAATAGTTTTCCTCTTGTGGGGAGAGTCATGAATTTTTCCTTCAACACAAGCCCTGCAAACACGATCTTTGGCAAAGGAAACATTGGCTTTTATTCCAAGGATGTGGCCACCCTTGTGAAGACTTTGCAAAGTTCTCATGTTGACATGGGCTAAGCGGCGATGCCATAGCCAGCCCACGCCGGCATTTCTGAATAAGGACATCGGACCTGAAGTGGTTTTCCCCAAAAAGTCCACCACATACAGGTCATTTTCGACGTACCCAACGAAAGCGACCTTTAGAGACTTGCTCCACAAGAGTACCACTAAATCACCATCAATGAAAACAGCAAAGCCATCTTACCAAGGGCACGAATAGAAAGTAAATTGTAACCGAGGGTCTCAACAAGCATGACGTCCACGAGGAAGATATCGTGGGCGACCACAACCTTGCCAAGACCCAATACCTCAGATTTAGACTTATCACCATATGAGACTGTAATATGATCATGATTGGGTCACATCTCCGTGATGATCTCCTTGCTTCCGGTCATATGACTAGTGCACCCACTATCCAGCACCCATTTAGACCCACCAGAAGCATAGCCCTGCAAGAGAATTACTTCTTGGTTTTAGGTACCCATTTTTCAATGGGTACTCTCATGTTAGTAACAAGGGTCTTTGGAACCCAAATGGACCAAGAAACATATTCATCAAAAGTACCAACATAATAAGCATACACATCGCCATAATAATCACAAAAGAGTTCATAATTTGGATTGTGAGACCCTGCAAAACCAATATGGTCAGTTTTGTCTTTTGTGGCATTCTTCTCAATGGTGTTTGTCTTTGCTTGTTCAATCTTGGTCTTCTTCTTCTTGTTCTTCTTCTTCTTGGAATTGGTGACATATCCAAGTCCCTCTTTTCCAAGATTTGATCTTTGCTTGCCAATAATATCATCAAGAACACCCTTACCTTTGGGTGTGATGTCTTTGACAAGCTCATATACCACCCTAGCATTTTCGTTGTGAATATATGTTGATTTAGATGTACTAGGAAAATAATTTTTGGACAATCGAATTTGGAGCTGGTCATGCGACTCACTGAGAATAGAAAATTCACTTTTCAAAGCCTTGTGAGCAATGTCAAGTTTCTCCAATTCCTCAAAGAGTCTAGCATGAGCAGCCCCAAAGTCAACCTTTTCTTTCTTTAGCTTCTTTGCTTTTTCTACTGCATTGTCAGGTTCCTTAACAAGCTTTGTCATCATTTCTTCATGTGACTCCTCAATAGACTCAAGCCTCTCTTCAAGAGAAACCCGAGCCTCTTCTTCTTCTAGAGCATTTTTTAAGGATGAAATTTCCATTGCATCCTCCCTTTCAATCCTGCCCTTTTTTTCAAGAAGCACTTCATTTTGGGCCAGCTGGTCCATAAGAGCCTCAAAATGTATTTTGTGCTCACCTTGGAAGTTAGTAAAGAAATACTCCAAAGGAATAATCTATTCTTTAACAGTAGGACCATCCATGTCAATCATAGCCTTAGGAAAAGAAGTGTTAGAAGTTGATACCTCGGAACCTCTTGCCATGAGACCAATAGCGTTCTTGTTGATGACATTTTCATTCGGAGAGTCGAAGAGAGATGTTGGTGTAGATGTGGTGACCATAGCAGCCACCTCTCAAGATCTATCATCCTCGTCTTCATCTTCACTTCCCGAAGAATAATCTTCTTGAGCCACTAGAACAATCTTTGGTTGCTTCTTGGAAGGAGCATTCTTCTTTACAAATTGTTTCTTGCGTGGAGCCTTTGACTTTTCCTTGAGAATGAGTATTCCTCCATTATCTTTCCTACTTTGGTACGGACACTCGGCTACAAAGTGCAGCCGGTCTCCACAGTTGAAACAAGTTCTCAGCTTGGGACCGTTTTCCTTTCTTCCATATGCTCTCTTGCGTTCTAGTTCAGATTTGGCTTTGGCTGGATCCTTCCAAAAGTTTCCAGCATATAAGGCCATGTATTGTTCATGAATTCTTTTTACATCCTCGGGACAGTCCATATCTCCTATGTCATCTTCATCATGATCAACCACACTTGTCTTCAAGGCCACGTTGACTCCCTTTTGCATCCCATGGCTCATGCACGAGCATCTTCGGCATTCTTGGCAGCCACTTTGAAAGCTGACATCTCTTGAATTACCTCATTGGATGTCATTAGGTGGTAGTTATGCCTTCCTTGGAGACTCTTCAAATCTATGGGCTCAAATGGTATAAGGGCACTGGCATACTTGCGCTTGATCCAAGCATCATCAACATGAGAGGCACCATGATTTCTGAAAGTGGTGGCTATTGACTTGAGCCTCCTATACATGTCCTCGTGGTCTTCTCCATCCAACATATAGAATCCTTCAGCTTTATTACTCAAAGCATCATATCTATTTATTCTCATGCTTTCATTTCCAATGAAGAGCTCGGTGAGGGCATCCCAAGCTTCCTTAGCTATGTTAAGATGCTGAATGTGTGGCATGTATTTGTCACCCACACCAAGCTGAATCATGTGTAGAGCCGTAGCGTTGAGTTAACTGTCAACAACCTCTCTTCTTGTTAGGTTGTTGGGATCTTTGACATGAAGACCATTCTCTATTATTTTCCACAACTCAATGGAGGAGCTGCACACATGAGACTTCATCAAAAATTGCCATTGATTAAAAGTAGATGCTGAAAGTTTGGGTAGATCACCCCTATTATGTATATGTGGGTGTGGGATAGGTGGATCAGGAGAATACACATGGGAAACCTCATTGTATCCTTCCTTACCACTATCCTTTTTCGAGGAGGAGCTCTTTCGTTATCTTTGGAATCGGTTTTACCCGTTTACTTGGATTGCGGAGTGGTAGCCTCTGAGGCAGATGGAGGTGGTTGCGGATGGGGAGAGACGCATTATCATTTGATGCATCTCTTCCATCTTAGTCTCCATAGAACTAATCAAGGTTGTTTCCAACGTCTTGAGATCGTTCATGGTGACTACCTTCGGAGCATCACTCCCATCTCCCTTGGAACCCATACTTCTCTTAGGCGGTTAAGCCCGAATTAAGAGCTAGGGATCTGATACCAATTGAAATGGATCGTATGGGCACCTAGAGGGGGTGAATAGGTGCTACTCAATTTTTTAGTTCTTTTTCACTTTTAGTCTTGACACAAAGTAAATTCTCTAGATATGCAACTACGAGAATTTCCCTATATGCAAACCTAGCTACTAAGCACATAAAGAGAGGAGCGAGGAAACCGTAGTGGAGCAAGCGGTGACACAGGGATTTGTTTTACCGCAGTTCCTTCCTTGTTAAGGGAAGTACATCTGCGTTGGAGGGGTGGGCGGTTCTAAGACCACCACACCACAATAGGCCTCACCCTATTCTCTGATGGATCTTGCCACAAAAGGCCTGATCCACCTTCTCCACTATAGGTACCCTTCGAGGTAGGAACCAGTGCCTTTACAACTCTACAGGGGCACACACCCACAGCTGAATTGGGGGCTCCCATAATGACAACATGCTTTCACAAGAACAAGGATTATCAATATAATCAAAAGCAAGGATCTAGATATTTGCAAGAAATACTAGATCGGGGATTCTCCAAATGAATGGAGAGGAGTTGAAGCGCTTGATTTCAGTTGTTGAAGATTGAGTCCTCCTCCTTCGATTCCCCAAGGAACGGGGCCTTTGGGTGGATGAAGGTGGAGCTCTCTTGGATGAAGCTTGAAGAACAGATCTTGACTTTTTCGAATGAACCAAGAGTTCTGGCAGGAGGGGGAAGGCTGGCGTAAATACCTCCTGCACAGATCTGGCCGTTAGTGAAGTTTTGGGGCGGATTATCTGCCCCCCCCCACTAGGGGCGGACTATCCGCCCTGGGGGAAAAATCCGCCCCCTGGACGGAGAGTCCGGGGGAAAGTACGCCCCCCACACAGAAGGTCACGTCGGTCTTGACTTAGTGAAAATCCTCGAGGGGGCGGATTATCCGGCCCCCTCAAGGGGCGGACTATCCGCCCCTGGGGAAAATCCACCCCTGAGACGGGAAGTCCGGGGGAAACTCCGCCCCCTCTCTGAGCGATGTGCCTTGGCAACTTTTGAGACAGATCCTGGGGGCGGACTATCCGGCCCCCTAGAGTGGCGGATTATCCGGCCTGGGAAAAACTTCGGCCCTGGCCGGATAATCCAGGGGATATTCCGCCCCCCATACAGACGGTCGTGCCCTTGCTCCCTTTTGAGTTTGGGGAGGGGCGGATTATCTGCCCCCCAAAAATAGTTTCAGGCTCCTTTTCAAGATAAGATCTGCAGCACTTCAATACACATTAAATAATCCTTGGTATTGTTATCTAACACACAAAACACTAGGGATCATGAAATTCTTTTAGTTGGCCGACATGTTTGCACTTTATTAAAAAAAGAGGCAAAAAGTTAGCACAAATATTGAACGAAAAATTCGGCATGCCCTTTGCTAATTTTTGGACCTATGAGTGCCTATTTCTCAACCGAAATGGAAGTTAATCGACACTTCAGGAGAAACAGGCAACTCAATTGAAATCCTTGCAAGAAAAAACAGCCCCACAGCCCCATTGACCCCATCCATCATTCACACACGAAGAAAATATCCCCATCCATCATCGCTGCCTCCGTTTCCGTCATCCATCATCAATCATTCACACAGAAGTATATAACAGATACATCATTCACACAGTAGTAACAAATACATAACAAGAGAGGTATATTCATAGTAGTAGCACAACATGCATAATTAGTGGTGAACAGTACCAGCACCATTTTATTGATAGTAGCAGCACCATTTCATAGTAAAGCTACAGCAACCAAATAATTATACTTGTCACTTATACTTTTCATGTAACAAAGCTATAGCAGCAGAATAGGTACAATAGCAGAATAGGTACAAAGGAACACACCACCACAGAAACTTATACTTGTCACTAACCCAGGTGGGGGAAATGGTAAGCAGGACTAGTTTCTATTGAGTACTGACCCAATGATCTATAGATATAACCCAGGTAGACAAGTTGCTGAAAACTTGCAGTAAACCATATTGTAAGAAACATCATTAAAGACAAATAAAAATATTTTATCATTAAACTTGCAAGTTGGAAATAATAATGCTAAGTTGGAAATAATAATGATGGAAATATAGTAGTCAAGGTTTTTTGCATAATACTCAAAGCAGAGCAACCACTTTTATGTGCTTTATATTTTTCCCAACTTAATTCATCACAATAACCATTAAACTCTACTAAGCTTTGGTGAATGATATCCAAATTCATTCTGGAATATTTTATCATCCAGTAGATGTGTTTTAAAATGCTTCCTCACAGCAGTGATTTTTCCATTCTAAAGATGTGTTGTAAGTTAAACCTCGGGTGCTTTGTGTGCAAGTGACTAAGTGGATGAAATAAGATGGAATACAGTTTCTCTTATGCTAGTTCTAAGAAACTAAAAAGGGATAGAAAGTGGCCACCCGGAATGTGAGATGCCAATTGTCATGTCATAAAAATGAATGTTGAGCTGGAAAATGAGCAGCTTCAAAATGATGCAGAAGCAACATGCTTGCATCATCATGTTGAAGAGATCTAGCAATCATATAGACATATGAACATATGAAACATGCTTGAAAGGAGAATCACAATAACCTAAAAGAAACAATACCTAACATTGCAGTTAAGCATATCTAACAATATCTGAATCTCAGCAGTGATAGCAGTTTCAGAAGTGATAGCAGTTTCAACAGTGATAGCAGTGATAGCAGTTTCAGAAGTGATAGCAGTTTCAACAGTGATAGCAGTGATAGCAGTCATATTATTCAAAGAGTGAATCATGTGTTACTGCATAAAAACCAGCATTAATAATTCATTCTTATACCACAGATTCATTTGATGGTAATAATCGTTTGCGCTATTGGCCCAAATGGCCTTGTAATTTTCCTAACCTCCTATGAAACATGCACACTATATTCTAAGCATGACATAAAACCACAAGTCTGAAGTTACAGTATTAGTGTCTCAGTAGTTAGCACTAAGGGTTTTCTACAAGCTGCAAACTTGGATAAACTCCATGCTAGGCGTCCTGAGTGATATATCCAGTGTTTGAATATATGTGACATGCATTTCCCATCTAAATAATCATTTTTTTCATTAGTGTACAGGAATATTATCAGCAAAACTAGTTCCTGTATATCATCTATTTATAGAAGTATCTACATCAGGAAGATGGGTCTACTATAGGATGGGTGGTCACTCTCTGCTGTGCAGACACCCCAAAAAATTACACAGAGTTGGCTTCTTCTAATTTACTGAACCTGAACCTGAGAATGTACAAGAAATGCTTCTTCTAATATCTTGAACCTGAATCTGAACCATAGGTGGTAACTCGCATGCATTCACACAACACAAGGCAAGTATCCAGGGAGGCTAGGGGAAGGATGCAACGATTACCTAGGGACGATGAACGAAGGACGTCGAGGTGGCTTCTAGTGGCGGATGGCGAAGTGGCTTCTGGTGGCGGTGGCGAGCGACGACCGCCGTGCACTGCCCTTCACACGGCTCCTGCTGCGTATGGGTTGTGATGGATCCTCCTCCTCGGACTCCGGTGGCTCCTCCTCCTCGGGCTCCGACGGCAGGGGATATCGAGAGCTAGGGTTTTTCATCGGGAACAAGCGGTTGGGGAGAAGCTAGAAATGGGAAGGGTAAAGGGGAAGGGGCGAACCGGTTAATTATTTGGCTAAGTGCCAAACTTCTGTGGCGCATATCTGGAGGATGCGCCACATAATGGCAAGACTTCTGTGGCGCATCCCACGTATATGCGCCACAGAAGTTTTGCACTTTGTCAAATAAAAGTTGTGCCTGTGACACATAATGTTTGTTACCCTAGTGGTATTGTCTAATTTGCTAGTTGGTTGTCTCCCTAGGGCAACCAGGTTCAAATCTTGGTTGTCTCTTAATTCTTATTTTTTAAAGTAATTTTAGTTATGTTAAATCATGCAAGAAGTACACACGTCATTATCAAAAACCCCAATCATATACATCAATATCCGTATTCATATACATAATTATATTATTCTCAAAAAACCCCGAATCATATACATCAATATAATTTTAGTCAAGCTAGCCTCTCTTCACAATCTTCTTGCCCTTTTTCTTCGCGGTTGAATACTTTAGCCCGGGAACTTTGAGATTTCTTCTCGTGAACGGACAACCTTTAGTAGGTAGTGTGGTCTTCATTCTTATTGTAGTAGTAGGCATGTTGAAGTACTTGTCAAATTCCTCTTCGATCTTCGGATCGTCGTTCTTGTCGAAGTCTTGCTTGTTGGGGGATCCTTCCATTCTGATGATGATCCTCTTGCCCCTCCTCACTACAACACGACTAGGCTTTGACGGGTCGGTAATAAAGAAACATTGGTCAACTTGGCTAGCGAGTATCCACAGCTCATTTTTCGCGAAGGCATCCTTTGCCGACTTGGCATTGGCTATAATGCAGGTGGTGAAATACCGGCCTTCTTTTTCGATGTTCCTGGCCCATCTAACACGAAACATTGGTACCGTCTATCCACAATAGTCGAGCTCCCATATCTCCTCGATACTTCCGTAGAATCTTTCCATGAGAGTAGTCTCGTCATCGATGAAGGACATCATAGTTACTCCTGAGTTTTGAGATGGCTGCATTGAGGAAGGCAGTCAAGCAGTTTGCTCTTAAGAAGATGGCCGAACTATTCAAGAACTGGAAGAAATCATTATGGCTACAGTACCAGAAGGACAAGAAAACTCCAAAATTTGAAGGCTATCTAGCGAAGCAGCAGCATTACTGGGATGCATTTGTGGAGTATAGGAAGTCAGGAGTTGCTACGGAAAACTCAGAAAAAAACAAGATAAATGTTGCGAAGAATAAATATCACATAACATGGGCCAGGGGTTACGCGGCTGCCATGCCTAAGTGGGATGCAAAAGAGAAAGATCTTAATGCTAAAGGGTTCATTCCAGAACCAATTCGCAAAGAATGGGATTTGAGGGCAAGAAATTCGTTTCTTGGGCATGGGAGTAAGTGATGTCTACGCACTTCTATTCTTGTTGACAGTTGTTGGGCCTCCAAGTGCAAACGTTTGTAGAACAGCAACAAGTTTCCCTTAAGTGGATTACCCAAGGTTTATCGAACTCAGGGAGGAAGTGGTCAAAGGTATCCCTCTCAAGCAACCCTGCAATCAAAATACAAGAAGTCTCTTGTGTCCCCAACTCACCCAATACACTTGTTAGGTGTATATGTGCACTAGTTCGGCGAAGAGATAGTGAAATACAAGTGGTATGGATGATTATAAGTGGTAGCAATGCTAGAAAAGAGCTTCTGACGGGGAGGAAAAGACTAAAGGCAAAAAGATGGAAGCAACAAACATGCAACAGATCTAGATGCAAACAGTGTTTTAATGCTTAGAAACAAGGCCTAGGTATCATACTTTCACTAGTGAACACTCTCTCATATAAATATATTCTTTTCATGATTCTACCCTGAACTACTCTCTGGTTGAACACTCTAATCCATGGTAGGGCTATAACAGCACTCCTCAAAGTCCGCCTTCCCCATCTAGATAACCCCACACTGTCACCTTGAGCGCTAGATGGTTCCAACAAACACCACAATTTCATAGAGACATCCAACTCCAAATATAATCATGATAAGTATTTATGTATTCTCTAGCCTAGGTGCCACACAGTGCGCCCGCTGTCACTTTCACACACGTGGGGAGAGCCGAAGATCTATTGAAGCACTTGAGTAATAGAGTAGATCTACTTGATTACAAAGCTCATGATCACAATATGATCACGCATAGAGAGAGAGATGAACACATAGCTACCGGTAGAGCCCTTAGCCTCGAGGAAGAACTACTCCCTCCTCATCTTGGGAATTAGCAATGGTGATGAAGATGGTGGTGGAGATTGATGGAGATGGCTCCGGGGACACTTCCCCATCCCGGCAGGGTGCCGAAACAGATACTTCTGTCCCCCGAATCTCCCCTTCGGTGGCGGCGGCGCTGCAAAGGTTTTAGTGGCTTTCTCCTAGATGATTTAGGGTTCCTGAGTCGGTAGATTCTTATAGGCGAAGGATGATTTAGGGCCTGCGCCACCCTAGGGTGTGGCCACACTCGTGCCCTACTCCATCTCTTCTTCGATTTTCCGTATTGTTCCGAGCAAATTAGTAACTTTGGATTTTTTTTCCAGTCCAATTCCGAGAATATTCATTTTTTAGCTTTTCTGAAACCAAAAAACAGCAGAAAACAGGCAACTGGCACTGTGGCATCTTGTTAATAGGTTAGTCCCAGAAAATGTATACAAATACCTCAAAGTGTAGACAAAACATAAGATAGTTGGCACAAAACAAGCATGGAGCATCAAAAATTATAGATACGTTTACAATGTATCAAGCATCCCCAAGCTTAACTCATGCTCGTCCTCGAGTAGGTAATTGATAAAAATAATAATTTTTGAGGTGACATGCACCATCACAATCATGATCAAACCATAAAGCATTGAAAGTTGGGATCAAAGTACTCTAAACATGAGCATGAAATATGAAGTTCTAACAATAAGACATAGCAACTATGTTGTAACATGAAAGGATACAAACAAAGATTCATGAATAACAATGCATCAAAAGATGTTTGTTTCACATATAGAACATATAGCATAGTGGCATTTAGTTTGTCCCTCATGGAGTAGCAAAACATAAATGCATAGGACAGCTTAAAAGTTCATAAGGGTGACTATATACAAATAGTTCAAGAACAATCTATATCAACAATACAAATCAAAAAATAAGTTTTGGGACAATGCACATAGAACTAAGAATGATAACTATGCTCTCTTAATTGGTGCATAAAGATAGAAGGTGCAGACTCAATATAAAAGTGGAAAAAATGCCCTTCATAATGGGAAGCAGGGATTTCAAGTTTCATAAAGAGCTTCCAAAAATTATGGTACTTGTTAGCTTTCAGCTCTCATTGCCCCTATCATAAGCATATTGAAGTGATTAAGGTTAAAGTGAACAAAATATGGAGTATATGCTTGACAAAGTATAAGTTGGCAATCTCATGTCCCTTGAATACGAGGGCCGCTCCTCATGCTATTCAACTTTAGTTACCGATAAGTTCTTGTCATAGTAAGTACATGTGTATCATAGAGAACCGCCAACAGGGTACCCCTTGCACATGATACAGGAGCTATCCCATAATCAAAATGACAAGGCAAGCAGACAATGAGCATCTCAGCAATCTTCTTATTTACCATGGGAAAATGGTGCTTTTTTTCTCTTTCCTCTTTTCAATATGTCTCTTTTTTATAAGAAAAAAGCTTCATAGATTGCTCACTATGGTGATGCTGAAAGTTTCCACCATGATTAGGCATGGCTTAGGCTAGCGGCCCAGGTGTTTCTATAACAAACATACATAACTCCATGGACTTACAAGCTCCCCATTTATTTAACACCGACGACATCCATAAACAAAAGAGCATGATATCAACTATGTATAATGTACAAGTGCAATGTTGAAAGCGTTCCCCATGACAGCATGGTTCTGCTAATTCCAACGTATAAGTGCAAGCATATACAACATAGATGACACAATAGTTCGAGTTTATTTAGGGGCAAGAAAAATAAAGTGTGCCATCAAGTTTGTGAGAGCTTTAATCACTAAGTTTCACATAGCAAAATAACTTTTTAATTGGAAGATAGCAAAAACAAGAATATACTTGGAATGATGTAACACACCATGCATAGGGATTTATAGTGGACACTTTGGAATAACTTGGTTTCTTGGGAGTTGGATGCATGAGTAGAGCTTACTCATACAAGTGGAGGCTAGCAAAAGACTGGGAGCGACCAACTAAGAGAGCAATAATGACCATAATCATGCAGAGCGGCAAAACATTACTAATCAAAGCATAAAGTGGTACCACAAGTAAAAAACTAAATGATCATAGAGGCTAAGGTGACTGGTTCATATTCATAACATGGTGTGAGTATGTGCCAAGTCAACCCAAACAAAGCATCAAAGGAGAATACCACAATACTATGCTTTTGTATGCTAAAACAATGCATGATTCTTTCAAGGCACATTAAGCAATCTCAATTGTTTGGAACAAGTCATGATACAGCAATAATCACTAAGAATAACGTTAAAACAACATCTATCATGACATGATAAAGTCTAAGCCACAGTCAAAACAAGCTCCCTTTTGTACCACTTAAGCATGAAGCTTCCTACTCTTTTCCAACACCAATCAACTTATTTGAAACAACTCACAAAGATAATAATCAATAAATATCAGTGAGATTGTCTCACAAATCCACAAAGAAGAACTAAAAGGTTCTAAGCTGAAAGCACAAGAAAACTAAAGCTAAACGTAGTGCTACCAAAAGAGAACACTCACAGAACAATAAGAATGAAAACTATAGTGTTCTAAACAATGAAAAAAAGTGTGTCTCTCTCCAAAAGAAGTGTGCTATAATCCAACCAACTTATTGCAGAAAACAAAGCAAAAGAAAACTAAAAACAAAAACTAAGACGCTCCAAGAACAACACAAAAGTGCATGAAGCAATAAAAATAAAGTGTCTAGAAAGAGACATGGGATTTTTATTGATGAAGAAGGGGATGCCTTGGGAATCCCCAAGCTTTGACGCTTGTACCTCTTAAATATTTCTTGGGGTTACACGGGGTGGCATCCCCAAGATTGAGCTTTTTTCCATTCTTCATCTCATTATATCATTCTTCCCCTACACTTGAAAATTTCCCTTCGTACAAAACTTCACACAGTCTTCATTAGCAACATTAGTGCATTCAAAAGTAATAGACCTTTGGGTTTAGTTTCAAAACAGCAAAACTTTCATTAAAAACACAATCTACTGTAGAAATTCCCTTAAAAAGCTCAATTTCCCAAAGAGAACTCAAAAAGAAATCAATAAAGAGGCAAATGCAAATAATGACAGAAATCTGTCAAAACAGACCAGCAGGTAAAAACCGATTTTTTCGAAGACCTTCTGTTGCTGAAATCAAAAAGTGTTGAACTAACGGAAGTTATCTAACAAACTGAGGGATTTATTCAGAAAAGTACAGCTCAATCCGACATACAAAGATTTTTCACGAATTTTACAATTAAGCACAAAAATCTGTTTCGGGACAGCAACTTCCCCAAATCTTACTTCTCTCTCATTAGAGGTTATTCTTGGCACAAAAATCAAACAAAAAGGATAAGGAGAGGTTATTACATAAGTAATAACTTCCAAGACTCAAGAAAACTATTGGGTTATCTCCCAAGAAGTACTTTTCTTTAACGCCTTTAAGTTAGGCATACTAGTTTGAGAAGATGCTCACATAAGAAATATCAATTGCAGTAAAAGAGAGCATCAAGAAGCAAATTCAAAACACATTTAAGTCTAACCCACTTCCTATGCATAATAATCTTGTAAAGAAACAAGTCATGAAAGCATAAAGCAACAAGCATAGGAAAGCAAAGCAAGTGCAACTTCAAAATTTTCAACATAAAGAGGGGAAAATTAATATTGTTGAGATGCATAAAACCATGTTTCCCTCTCTCATAATAACTTGAAGTAGCAACATGAATAAAATTGTCACATCCCAAAATTTTCCAAATTTTGAAATGTGAAAAATAAATAAACAAAATAAACAATTGTTGAAATTTAGGGTAAAAAGAAACTTTTTGATTCCAAATGGAAACATAAAAACCCATCTTGAAATTTTTTGAATAAAATGGAATCCAACAAATTTCAGTCAAGTGAAAATGCATTCATAAAATAATGTATCTTGAAATTTAAACTCTTGGAAAAGTTAAATCAAAATCCCCAAAACCCTAATGGAATAAATCATATCCAAGATCTCTCTAAGACTATGGATTTGGTCCATATAAAAATTCAACAACAAACATTTATAACTGATCAAAAATGATAAATAAAAATATTATAAACCCATAGAAATTGGTTTCACTTAATTTGGAGCCATGGATAAAAATTTATGAATTTAATAAGATAAAAGGAAATAATTTCCAAAGCTAATAAAGCTCCTATATAAAATCCATACCAAATTGTGAGCAAAATAATCCTAACAAGATTTAAAAGGATAAACAAATATTAAATAAAATCCTACAAATGGGAATCACCAATTTTGGATCTATAAATAAAAAGATATGGATTTTATGAGACCAAGAAACAAATAAATAAGGAATATTTAAAAGCCAAAATAAATCTTGGCCAAACAAATCAAATGAAATATTATTGAATAATAAAAAGAAAAAGATTATTTAAATAAAATCATAAGATCACTTGCCAATACAATTCAAATGTATTGACCCTTGTGGCTGTAACTTATTATGTTGCAGGTTTTTTTGATGTTAGTGAAGTGTGTTGATTAGGATTACAATTCTACAACCAACATGATTGCCTGTGGCACTTTGAAGATGAAGGACTCCATGCTATAGTTATTTCTGCTGCATTGTAATGAGATAGCCAAATGAGCTATGTAAGATGTAATGAATTATTTACTTCTGGTTATAAAGTTGTATTATGACCTTTGTTTCTTGATATTACATCTTAAACTGTGGATGCTAGCTATTGATCCAGGGACTAGCATTGTAAACGCAGGGATCTCTACCTTATTAAAGGTTGGGACCTCTACAGATGGTATCAGATCACTGTGTTGCCTATAGGATTGTAACCCTAGGATTGGACAAAAACCCTTAGAAAAATAGGAGTTGTATTTGTTCCAAAACTTATTTACAAACAATCTTGTAAACTCTTTCCTCAACATTTTTGTTTTGATTCTACATCTCTTCCTTTTCAACTTGATGGACAAAGAATTCACCATGAGCAAAGACTTCAACATGAGCAAGGACTTCACCAACTCAAATGACTTCAACTTCACCATCACCAATGACTTCAACTTTAGTTTCACCAAGGACTTCAATTTGGACATCAGTAAGGACTAGAAGTGAGACAAGAATGTTACTCAAGACTTGAAGACTAAGGAAACACAACTTAGAAGGAACCATCATCACCTTTGAAGCTTTGTGACCAAGATACAAGAATTTTTCCAAGGAAACCATGATTTCATTTATGGAGAAACAACTAAGAAGAATGGAATGATTTCAAGAAAACCATATAGTTGGACCACCATACTAATGATTAGTTTAAACCCACCAACTTATGTGGTGTAGCAAAAATATTGTGTTGCCTAAAAATGTGCTTAAACCTTGTTGTTTGAATGGAATGTTTGATTGTGATTGCTTGCACATTGATTGTGTGAATTGTTGTGTGTGATTAGACTTCTTCCTTTAGAAATCTTTGCCTATTCTAATCCCAATCCAATCCAAACAGATGACTTCTCCAAGAAACTCCAACATCAAGGATGGTGACAACAACAACGAAGAGATGCACATGAGAGAACAACCACTAGCAAACCAAACCCAGTTGAATCAAGTGACAACTTAGTTTTTAGCCAACAACAATAAGTTAGACCCAACCTTGCAAAAGATTGTGGAAATCCAATCCCAATTGTTGCAAGGGATGACCAATCAAATGATCAACATGAGAGACAACCTTTCCCAAGGAGTTCGTGACAACAATGATGTCAAAAATGATATTATGGAAGGAACTCAAGCTTGCAATATTTTTGGAGACATGGAACACACTTATAAGGAGCATGAGGATCAATGCCCTAATTGTGAAGAGAAACATCCAACTAAACAATGCCCCACATCTCAAGTTACTTGTTTTATATGTGAAGGAAATGATCATGTCCCTATCCAATGCCCCATCTATCCTATAATTCAACAAATGAAACAAGATGGAATGCATCAAATGTTTGGAAACCTCCATGAGGGAACAACTTCTACCAAGAAAGATGAAGGCAAAGTCAGAACCATGCCTCATAAGGCAAAATCCAAAGTGACCACAAAGTGTTGCTACTCTTGTGAAGAAGAAGGTCATATCTCTAGTAACTGCCCCAAGAAGAGAGAAAGATTTCCCACCTTTCTGGTGAGATATGAAGAGCATGAACTATAAGAACTCCTAGCTTTGGAGAGACCCAAGAAGAAGAAGAAGAAGAAGAAGAAGAAATGCCCCAACCCTAGAAAGAAGGATATTACCCAATAGCAATGTTACACTTGCAAAGATATGGGACACTATGCATCACATTGTCCAGAAAAGAAGAAAGATATTAGCCAACAGATGTGTTTCAAATGCAAAGAGCTAGGCTATTATGCCAACAAGAGCCCAGAGAAGTTACATCAAGACCCTAAGTAAGCCAAGATGTAATCTAGTCAAAAAACCTTTTTAAGGGTGGTAGTAACCTAGTTGTCTTGAAGCCAACTTGTAACCTCTAGCTTTCCCAAATCTAGGGACGAGATTTATTTTAAGGGTGGTAGCCTGTCACATCCCAAAATTTTCCAAATATTGAAATGTGAAAAAAAAATAAACAAAATAAATAATTGTTGAAATTTAGGGTAAAAAGAAACTTTTGATTCCAAATGGAAACATCAAAACCCATATTAAACAAATTTGAGTAAAATGGAATCCAACAAATTTCAATCAAGTGAAAATGCATTCATCAAATAATGTATCTTGAAATTTAAACACTTGGAAAAGTTAAATCAAAATCCCTAAAAACCTAATGGAATAAATCATTTCCAAGATCTCTCTAAGACTATGGATTTGATCCATATAAAAATTCAGCAACAAACATTTATAACTGATCAAAAATGATAAATAAAAATATTATGAACCCATAGAAATTGGTTTCACTTAATTAGGAGCCATGGATAAAAATTTATGAATTTAATAAGATAAAAGGAAATAATTTCCAAAGCTAATAAAGCTCCTATCTAAAATCCATACCAAATTGTGAGCAAAATAATCCTAACAAGATTTAAAAGGATAAACAAATATTAAATAAAATCCTACAAATGGGAATCACCAATTTTGGATCTATAAATAAAAAGATAAGGATTTTATGAGACAAAGAAAGAAATAAATAAGGAATATTTAAAAGCCAAATTAAATCTTGGACAAAAAATCAAATGAAATATTATTGAATAATAAAAAGAAAAAGATTATTTAAATAAAATCATAAGGATGGAACTATATCCAATTTTGTTTAAATAAAGATAAATTGCCTTAACTAAATAATAAATCCCAATAAAAATTATTTAGAAGACAATTTAAATCTTGAATTAAATCCATAAGAAATGGAATAAAGATAATACAATTAAAATAAAGGGATAAAGAATAATCAAATAAAAGTATATGGGATTACACCATATTCTAATTATATTTGAATAAAAATAAAATCCCTAATATAAAGGATTAATTAAATCATGAGAAAATAATAAATGGGAATTTACCAAAGTGGATTAAAAAGTTATCTAATTAACTTAAAATAATTATTTGAATAAAATTTATAGGGGTTTAAAAACCATATTTGATTTCATTTGAAATAAGACAAATGCCCAATTTAAATGAACATTAAATCATATTAAAATATTTTAAATAATAATTCAAAGTGAATTATGTTGCATTAATGGAATAAATAAATAAACCTACTAAAAAGGTTTGGTGAAAATTAGAATTTAAATAAGAGTTTGAAAATATAATTAAAATCTTATTTGAATAAAGGCAAGTGCCTATTTTAAATAAATAATAAACCATAAATAAATAAAATAATTATTCTAAAATGGAATTTAAATACATATTTAAAACAGTATAGATACATACTAAATATTTGGAAAAGTTTTGAAAAAGGAATCTGAATTCAAATGGTAGTTTGAATTCAAATCAGAAAATGAAAACAGAAAAAGAAAACACAAGAAGGAAAAAATAAAAAGAAGCGGCCCAGCCAGCCCAACAAGCCCCAGGCCCAACTAGCCAGCCCACTCCCTCACCCCACGCGAATCATTTTTCTACTCAAACTCTCACCCGCACACTCTCTGACCACCGGACCCCACCGCGTAACTCTCTCCCTCGCTGACAACGCAACCCCACCTGCCAGTCTTCGTCTTCACCCCGCGACTCGTTCTTCCCCCATCACCATTTATGCCGTGGATTTATCTCCTTCAATTCGTCTTAATGCTGTGATTAAAACACCAGCAATCACGCCCTACTTAATCGCTTGTCTCTCCTCTTCCTTTCCCCCTAGTCATCATGCCACCGGAGCCACCAGGCTGCTCCAATTTTCCCTGCAACCGACGCTGCTCCGACGACTTTCCTCGGTGAATTCCGGCCAGACCTTGCCTCCCCTTGCTCCCTAGAACCTACGATCCTACTCCCCACCCTCTTACGCATCTTCCAGTACCCCAAGCTAGCCCGCGCGTGCCCCCTAGCATCGGCAACCTCGACGAACAGAGCTCTGGCGAACTCTCCAGGTGGTTTCGTCCGCCCCTCCTTTCTCATTGATTCTCTTGTACTCTCCATGATCTCACGCATCTAACGACGCTTTTAGTTTGTCCTAGAGCGCTCTAAATATTTGCCCCCGTCGACGAACAGACGAGCCCGAGCCAGTGAACAACTCCGGCGAGAAATCGCTGTCATCCTCGAGCGCCCCTTCGACAACAACAGCAACGTTGAGCATCCTCTCGTCACGGCGAATCTGGTGAGCATCTTCCCCTTCTCCCTTGCTTCATGTATCGCCGGAACCACCACGAGCAGAGCGCCTCCGCCGCGCCGCCGTCGCCAGCGCCGCCAGGCAATGGTGAATTGCTCGTTAGCCGTTAGATCGCGATCGCATGGCTAGGATAGATAACTCAAAACAAACTGTTATGTTTAATCTGAGCCGCATATATTCTTCTAATCCTATGGTCTGTAATGCGTGATCCACGAAATGGTATCGTCCAATAGGAATATGACACGTAGCCCTGTCTTTGGTTTTAAAAACAGAAATGTTCTATTAGATGTGTGATTTTGTAAAATTCATAACTTTAAATCTACACGTCCAAATTTTGCAAACTTTATATCATTGGAATCAGAAAAAAGATTACTTTGCAACTATACCCTTTGTTTAGTGATTTGCTTCTGTAAAATTGGTTGTTTTTGCAGAAACATGTGTAGGCATATCTTTAGTATAAAATTTATTCTAAAGATGTTTTTAGGGTAATATCTTTTGTAAATGAATTGTTTTGAACCTACTGACCATAAAAACCAACTTGTATATTTAAAAGTATATTTTGTGATTCTAAGGAATAAATCTTTGAATAAAAGCATTTCTAGTTAAATAAAAATGTTGTTTATGTTTTAAAAATGCTTTTTGAGTAAAACCTTCGAAAAATGATTTGAGTTAAACTCTCTGACCCTAAACAATAAGTTTTGGATTTAAAAATATATTTGATTAACCCTAGTAAAATTATTACTTTCTTTAAAGGCATTTCTAGCATAATAAAATGTTGTTTTGATTTAAAAATGGTTTTTAGGTGAAACCTTTGGCAAATGATTTAATATTAAACACTTTGACCATAAACACTAACATTTGTGTTTAAAAATATATTTGGTAAACACTAGAAATTATTACTTTGATTTAAACCATTTCTAGCAAAACAAAAATGATTTAAATGGCCAATTTCACTAACTGAATTTTAAAATAGTTTTACCACTTATATAAATGACCAATAGGTGTTTTAAAATGTTTATAGCCAATTAAAAACCACCTTTCCAAATAAAAAATCTTTTGCATGCATTGTTTTGTTTTCTTTATTTTATGTGATGAATTGTTTTAATGCTAGATTGAATTTGTTCCTTGATTGAATTGTAGGGAAATTTGAAGAGTGTGACTATTGCAAGATCAAGGAGTGAACCTATATTCTCTACCAAAAAGGCAAGTGGTGCTTCATACATTTTGTCCTATTATTTTCACTATGCATTAGTGATGTTTTGAGTAGGACTTGCATGGAATTTTTACTAAATATGCTATGCCATGGGAAATCCTAGTAGATGATGCCTTAGTAGAATTTTCCCTAAGTTAATATCCCTAATACTATCATGCTTAGCTTAGCTAGTAGAAAACAAGGGTGGATTATATTCATGCTATGAAATATTTCTAAGTCAATGACTTGTGTTTTGTTTAATAAAACAACTATGTCAATGAATCACCTGGGTGGAATGGAAAGAATGGTTTGTGTTGAGCGGTTACACAGGGCCCATATTTATGGCTTGCCCTAGTGTATCTCACTTGTGGAAAGCCACCCAGGAACAAAGAGATTTGAGATGTCAAATGTTGAGAAGCTTCAAGTGCAGCCACATGGCATTATGGGTTCTGCCTGGATCATATTGGTTGCAATAACTTAGCCAGATGGATAGTTCTTGGTAGGGGGTGATAGGTTTGGGAACGCGTCCATTTTGGTCTAAGGGAAGGCTTCTGAAAGATCTTCTCTCGATGCATGTCGAGTCTTGTGGGGAAAGTGCACCACCTCTCGAGAGAGTAAAATCTAAGTACTTAGACGTGTCCCCGGCAATGGACAATTTGAGCATCAAGACATGGAATCTATCAAGGATCTCCTCATCCCAATTTCTAAGTTAAAAGCTTGTGGTTGAACAAGGGTAAAGGTTAACCAATATTCATTGGTTGCTCCTTGGGTGATTTTGACAAACAAAAACTTAGTGTTTTCAACTTATAAGGAAAATCTATTTTGATCAAAGCAAGCCTAAGCTCCACTTAGCCAAATGCATATAGATGATAGATACCACTATTCTACCATAGTATCACTTGCCAATACAATTCAAATATATTGACCCTTGTGGCTGTAACTTATTATGTTGCAGGTTTTTTTATGTTAGTGAAGTGTGTTGATTAGGATTACAAGTCTACAACCAACATGATTGCCTGTGGCACTCTGAAGATGAAGGACTCCATGCTATAGTTATTTCTGCTGCACTTTAATGAGATAGCCAAATGAGCTATGTAAGATGTAATGAATTATTTACTCCTGGTTATAAAGTTGTATTATGACCTTTGTTTTTGATATTACATCTTAAACTATGGATACTAGCTATTGATCCAGGGACTAGCATTGTAAACACAGGGATCTCTACCTTATTAAAGGTTGGGACCTCTACAAAAATTTACAATATGACTATCACATAAAACATTCTTATCATGAACCACATGCATAAAATGATTATTACTCTCCACATAAGCATAGTCATTCTTATTAATTGTAGTGGGAGAAAATTCAACAAAATATCTATCATTATTATTCTCATCACCATAATCATCAAATATAGGAGGCATATTCTAATCACAATTAATTTCCTCCTCAATAGTAGGTGGACTGAAAATATAATTCATCATTGCAATCATCATACAATGGAGGTATAGTATCATCATAAGAAATAGAATAGCTATCTTCCCAAGTGTGTTCATTTGTAAACATATCATTATTGGAAGGAACATGGATAGCACTAATAGCACAAAAATTATTAATATCATCATTTTTAGAATTGGTACCAATGAGATTTTCAATATCAAAAGTAGTGTGCTTTTCACAATCATGATCATTACTATAGGTAAAAGGCATATTAACATCATCAAGTTCAGACTCATCAGCAAAAACTATGATAGGAGCAACATGCTTAGGGGAAGATACCGTTTCCTATCTCCTTTTACTCCTCTTCTTCCTCTTCTTCCTCGTCTTCTTCTCCTCTTTAGGAGGGAGATGCTTGAAAGGAAGCTTCTCCACATACCCTGGTTTATTGTTAGAGACAATAGAAGAAACTTTGGAGGATTCCTCCTTTTCAATAATAAGAACAAAACTCATATCAGTCATGTCATATTTTGGTAAAATATCATCTTTTATAAGATTTTGTATGTAAGTATTTGCGTGGCAATTATCAACACAATAAATATGACACCCATGCAGGACGCTATTCATACCAAAAGCACTCATGTCTACCAAAGAAGTTTTTCTTGATAACTTTTCACACCCCAAAAAAATGTAAGTTCATCATGTTGATTACTAGTGATCGCGTTATCACAATAAAAACTTGCAATACTCATTGGATTATAAAGGTTATTATTATGGCCTGAGCATTGAAAATTCAAATGACCCACTTCATAGCAGAGTTCACAAATAAAAGGATAGAGGGCACAAACTTTTTTACCAAGATCATTTAGAGCGTTATACCACATTCTAGTTTTTTATTCCAGTGGGTGATACAATAATCTTCTTCATTTTGATTCTTTCCACAAGGCCTATGCATTCCACAAAGATTAACATGCTTATAAGAAATAGTACTTTCAGAAGTTTGAGCATGTTTATTGCAATCATTAATAACAGTTTCATTTTTCATGCAAGTGTCTTTAAAAGGTTCATGATACATGTCCCAATTTTCTTTAGGAGCATTAATATGGGAAGTATAATATTTAACAAGAATTTGGGGATCAAGACCACACTCAGCACTAAGCTCTTGAAAATCAGCAGTTTCAGCGAAAGACTTAATGCAGTCATACTCATAGTTTATACCCGGTTCTTTACCTTTGTCGTTATCCCAATCTTTGGTATTTCTTTGAATTGTTTCAATAAGATCCCACTTAGCTTTGACCACCTTACTGGTGAAGGATCCCTCTAAACAGGTATCTAGATAGTCCTTGTAATGTCCTAAAAGCCTTGCATAAAAATTATTAATAATAATATTACTAGGGAGCTCATGAATGGGACATTTGAGCATTAGTGACTTCAATCTCCCCCATGCTTGGGCAATACTTTCTCCGTCATGAGGATGAAAATTATAATATAATTCTTGTCTTTATGAATTTTATGAGGAGGTTAAAATTTATAGTAAAAGAGAGATTCAAGTTCCTTCAACTCCAAATGATGAGGATCATCTAGTAGCTCATACCACTCCCTTGCTTTGTCCCTAAGTGATAAAGATAATAGCTTCCTCTTAACTTGGTCCATTGAAATACCTGCACACTTGAACAACTCGCATAATTCATGGATAAAAAGCAAGTGATCACCAGGATGGAGAGTTCCATCCCCAAAATAATAGTTATCCATAACACGATCAAAAAAAATTGTAGGTATTTTAAAAGGGACACTTCTAGTATGTGGCTTTAAAATATCACAAGCATCATTAAAATTACCACATATGGGAGATAAGGTATCATCGGAGCAAATTTTCTTCCCTAAAGCTGGGGAACTAAAAAGATAACTTTCATAAAAACTAGCTCCCCCAAGCTTAGATGTTTCCATAGCATTAGTAACAATGGTGTTCAAAAAAATCATACTAATAACATTGCTATTAGCATGCAAATGAAGTTCCATAGGTTTTTTTAATTATCTCTTCAAACACTGCATGTCCTAACTCAAGATAAATACTATAAAGATCTCTAATTTTTTTGTTGTTTTCCATTAAGCCTAACTAGTGAAAACAAGAAACAAAAAGGCAAAATTGCAGAATCTAAAGGAAATAACTTCGAGCACTCACACCAGAGGATGTGAGTACCTTTTACCTTACCTCCCCGGCAACGGCGCCAGAAAAGAGCTTGATGTCTATGCACTTCTGTTCTTGTAGACAGTTTTTGGGCCTCCAAGTGCAAACGTTTGTAGAACAGCAACAAGTTTCCCTTAAGTGGATTACCCAAGGTTTATCGAACTCAGGGAGGAAGTGGTCAAAGGTATCCCTCTCAAGCAACCCTACAATCAAGGTACAAGAAGTCCCTTATGTCCCCAACACACCCAATAAACTTGTTAGGTGTATAGGTGCACTAGTTCGGCGAAGAGATAGTGAAATACAAGTGGTATGGATGATTATAAGTGGGAATAGTGCCAGAAACGAGCTTCTAACAGGGAGGAAAAGACTAAAGGCAAAAAGATGCAAGCAAGCAAACATGCAACAGATCTAGATGCAAACGGTGTTTCAATGCTTAGAAACAAGGCCTAGGGATCATACTTTTACTAGTGAACACTCTCTCATATAAATATATTCTCTTCATGATTCTACCCTGAACTACTCTCCGGTTGAACACTCTAATCCATGGTAGGGCTATAACAACACTCCTCAAAGTCCGCCTTCCCCATCTAGATAACCCCACACTGTCACCTTGAGCGCTAGATGGTTCCAACAAACACCACAATTTCATAGAGACATCCAACTCCAAATATAATCATGATAAGTATTTATGTATTCTCTAGCCTAGGTGCCACACAGTGCGCCCGCTGTCACTTTCACACACGTGGGGAGAGCCGAAGATCTATTGAAGCACTTGAGTAATAGAGTAGATCTACTTGATTACAAAGCTCATGATCACAATATGATCACGCATAGAGAGAGAGATGAACACATAGCTACCGGTAGAGCCCTTAGCCTCGAGGAAGAACTACTCCCTCCTCATCTTGGGAATTAGCAATGGTGATGAAGATGGTGGTGGAGATTGATGGAGATGGCTCCGGGGACACTTCCCCGTCCCGGCAGGGTGCCGAAACAGATACTTCTGTCCCCCGAATCTCCCCTTCGGTGGCGGCGGTGCTGCAAAGGTTTTAGTGGCTTTCTCCTAGATGATTTAGGGTTCCTGAGTCGGTAGATTCTTATAGGCGAAGGAGGCAAGGTCATTGGAGGCCTAGAGGGCCCACACCCCCTGGTGGCACGCCCAGGGTGGGCCCGCACCACCCTGGTTCCCTACTCCGTCTCTTCTTAGATTTTCCGTATCGTTCTGGGAAAAATAGTAACTTTGGCTTTTGTCCCGTCCAATTCCGAGAATATTCAATTTTTAGCTTTTCTGAAACCAAAAACAACAGAAAACAGGCAACTGGCACTTTGGCATATTGTCAATAGGTTAGTCCTAGAAAATGTATAAAAATACCTCAAAGTGTAGACAAAACATAAGATAGTTGGCACAAAACAAGCATGGAGCATCAAAAAATTATAGATACGTTTACAACGTATCAGTAAGTATGATGAACTTACAGGGGACCTTGTTTGCAGTGACGGAATAACATTACCCAGGAGTGCATGACTAAAAGTGGTGCAAGAGATTAAAGATGGGATAAAAAAGTTTCATCCCGGTAGAGAGAAAGACATGCTGACCTTGGTCCTCGGGAATTCCGAACACGGAGGACGAGTCCGAGGCCTTGACTCTAGTTTCACGTGGGAGACTTGGTTTCCTAAGGACCAAGGTACTTATAGAATCCGAGCAAGAGAAAAGAAGAGACGGGAAGAGGAGGAGGGAGACAAGTTCAACCAGCTGCTAGCAAGACTTGACAAGCAGAAGCAGCAGATCGATGAACTTAGAGGAATAACGCACTTGCAAGATCCTCCACTCGATATTACCGCCAACCCAATTTAGCGGAGAATTAGCGTGGCTGAATCGGAGGTCCCGTCTGAAGATGCACTCTATACAGATGGCAGTCCCGGCTAACCCGTGGATGGAATTAAGGAGCATATATCTTGTGAGCTCCATCATAAGTTGAAGAACATATTTGTGAAGGTGGCGGTCGGATCTGCTTTACCTTGTTTGCCTGACGCACGTTGCACTGGACATGAGATTCCACCTGGCTATGCTAAAGTCAAAGTGGATGAAATCGTAAAGGAGTGGGAGTAAATGGAGCTTGATATCCCTTGACCTGAAGGTGAGAGCACACTCGGAGAAGTACTGAGTGGTATCATTCTATGGGACAAGAACAACATCAAGTTTCTAGGCTTGTCCCCAAGGCCAACACCGCCTCCAAGTCATTGCAGGTATCCTTCACCTCCATCACCTCCAAGAAGCCCACCCCATGATGACTATGAACAACACATCGCGAGTCCATCTCGATCTCCGCTGCAAGTTCAGCAGTCTTCGCCGCCCGCTAAGGAAAATAAGCGGAAGCATGCTCCGTCAGTGAGTACTAAAAGACGCGGCAACCCAAAATGGAAAATGTCGCCCCTCCCAACAGTGCCTCATAAGAATCTTCCCATCAGACCTTACGATCGTATTGATGCGGAAACTGCAACGATAGCAAAGGCCAAAGTGGCGGCGCATTTTGAGAAGAAGAAACCCGAGCCTTCTCCGGTATACACCGAGAAGCAAAAGGCATATGCAATTGATTTTCTAAACACAAAATCGCAATATGAGTTGCACCATAAGCCAGATGACTATCTACGCACACTTCAGAAAGAAGTGACGAAGAGCAAATCAAGTGCAAGCGGTAAAAAATCAGCAAGTACAGGTGCAAGCGGGAGCAAAACAGCAATCAGTAAAAAATCAGACGTTCCCCTTCTCGGACAACAGTACAAACAAACGATCACACCCTCAAGGTATTTTCAGAAAATGTTCCCCTTCTTGCACAACAGCCACTAGATATGGAAGCAGCTGCGGAGTTGGCGGCCAGTATGGAAATTAGTATTGCTGAACTGTTAGGCCCTCAACTCGACCTTCTACCCAAGGCTGGTGTACTCCGTAGATATGTCAAAGGTGAGGGTTTGGTCAACAAAGAGAGGCTGAAAGAACTGTCAACACAAATGTGGAATCTCCATCAATGGTACTCTGCGGTCATAAAGTAGGGAAGAATAATGATCGTAGCCAAAGTCTCACGTGAGTACTACTTCAGAGCTGAAGAGGTCCATATTGAGTTTCCAGAACTGTTCTAGTTATACCATCTCGACGCCCTAGACAAATTCATCCTCAACTGCTATTGTCTGTAAGTTATTGAATTCATTGTCTACATGTTCAGTTTTTCAGTTGTTCAGTTCATTAAATGTAATTATTCTTATTATGCAAAATGAAGACCCTGGGATGTAAAAGAAGAAGAATCTATAGTGTTGGATTCATTGACCCAGATAAAGTATATATAAACACGCTAACGTCACACCCCGAGGAGACGGAGGAAAACATTATAAGGTTTCTAATGGAGAAATATTTCTCTGAACACATACTGTTTCCTTACAATTTCAAGTAAGGGTCTTACTTTGTTGTACAAATTCACTTTTGATTAGTCGATGCTAAGTGTAATTGATGAGTTACTGATGTACATATAAATGTTTGCAGCTTTCACTGGGTTCTGCTAGACATTCAACTTGATAAGGCAAGAGTTGATGTCATGGACCCATCAAAGAGAAAACTGGAAGATTTCCACGGCATGCAGGACATGCTCCAGAAGTAAGTTTCACACTATATCGGTCTCTTTTGTTGATTTCCTGAGATATCAGGTAATAAATAACTCATTCATTTATTTTCTTCGCCGGGCAGGGTTTGGATCCGGTTCAAGCGCGAGGTTACGGGTGTATTTAGTGAGAAAAGCTAGCATTTCAGGCGGTCTTGGTAAGTAGCACGTGATATGCCCGTGCATCTCTTTACTTCTAGTTTCAATACAATAATGATGCTAGATTATTATTTTGATTGAATTCTATTCTCGTAAAGTGCGCGAGGCAGCCACAGGGGTCGAATCTATTATTTTGATTGAATTCTATTCTACGTCTATGAGTTCATTCGCACGTTTACCACCGAGCACAATGATTATAGAGTCGACGTAAGCAATGCATTCACACCATCATTTTATTATCGTCACTTTTTGTTATCATGATTGATATTCATATTGATCTTCTTTTTTTAGATATATTTCGAGAGAATGCAAGACCTCCTACTAGAGCAACGCGTACTAGGAATTGCGGGGGAGCTGGCGGATTTATTTTCAAAGAGATCGTAGACAATACTGGAGAATTTAGTGTGAATAGGCGATTCTGATCTCCATGTAATTGAACAGACGGGCTCTAGTCCCGGTAATTGTGATCTCCATGTAACTATCAAAATTGTATATATCTGTATGCTCGATATCATAATACAAGTTGTCTTATATATGCACGAACGTGTACGATATGTGATGGCGTAGAAATATTTAAAAACTATATTGAAATGAAAAAGAAATAAATAAAGCAATACAAAAGGAATATGCTCTGTCGCGCCAGAGAAATGGCATAAAATGCTGCCGCGGCAGAGAACCACTAGTCCGAGGTAATGCTCTGCTGTGGCAGAGAAAATGCGCAAAATGCTGCCACGGCAAAGACCCACTAGTCCCGGTCCTTAACACCAACCGGGACTAATGCAGGTGCACCCGGAGCGCGCCACGGCGGCCACGTGGACAACCATTAGTTCCGGCTGGTGACTGGGCCGGGACTAGTGGGTGGGCCTCTAGTCCCGCTTGGTTAGTCCCGGTTCTAAAATCGAGACTAGAGCCCCTTACGGTCCGGGACTGGAGGCTCTGTTTCCACTAGTGTGGAGCAAACAACACAAATCGATCCAAAAGGAAATAAAGAATAAAGAATAAAGAAATAAATGCCAACAACCGCATATCGACAAGACAAAGATGACCCTCCACAGTTGCCCTCTCCGGAGTTGTCTCACCACGCTCCTATCACTTCGAATTACCGTGTACCAAGAAACACCTTTAAGAAAAAATGCAACGACACCGACGATGTAGTTGTCCGAACTGATCCTAGGGTTGCATGTAGACTTTGTTCTTCGTCAAAAAAATCGACTTATGCCCAAAGGAAAAGAATAGACTATCATTTTTTCTTTTTTTGCAAGTTAGGCCACTTGCGGAAAATGGGGAGCACTCGCAGTTTAGCAACACACCAAAATTGAGCCAGGTCGATGGCGAAACCAACAGAGAATTTCCGATATCCAGGTGGCCACGGGCCCATAACCAGTGATTGTATAACTCTGTCATATTTGCATATAAAACCTCTTTTCACCTGAAAAAGAAATTTGTCTTTTTTGTACAAGCCATCCAAAATATTTATTTTTTGTGAAACGACTTTACGTGCACCTAAAACTTGAAGTTCTATGTGCACACATTTTTTTGAATTTTTTTTGGCATTTTAAATTTTGAAAAAAATCAAATTCAAATAAAGCACTAGTGAAAAACTTGCTTTCTGTCTCAGTTTGTAAAGGCCTTTAGTCCCGGTTGCCTAATCGGGACTACGAAATCGGGACTAAAGTCCTACCTCTTTAATCCTGGTTCGGCCTTAAACCGGGACTAAAGGCGCTCACGGAGCAGCGTCGAACGCGCGGGACCATCTGGACTAAAGGTTTTTTTTTTAAAAAAAAATTCCAAATTTTTTTTTGATTTTTTTTTCAATTTTTTCTTAAACTTATGAATTCTTTGACTCGTTAATCTCCCGCATCTCTCATTTTTAACACTAATTATACTTAATCTTAGTTCAAATCGTACTTACGGTCAAACTTTCCGGCCGGTCACCCATCCTAGCACAACTTCACCTTCAGCATGCTTAACTTCTTCATTCCATCTCTCCTAACCCGCGCGAAGGACCCTTATACCTTTTTGTCAAGACTAGTATATCAATCCTATTAACTCATATCAATATGCGATACGTTTTTATTTTTTTAAATTAAAAACAACTATTTTTAGTAAACAACAATAAATAAGTAATAATAATATTTTATTCTAATGAAAGTAAAAACTAATTAAATTAATATTTTAATCATTTTTTGCCATTTATTCATTTAATATGACATAAATAATATCTTCAAATCTGTAAATCGAAATTCGAAAAATAATATATCCATTATTATCAGAAAAATGCGAGGAATTCAAATATGACATAAAAATACTAAAACAATTTAATTTTTGATATATTTTTTTTCTTTTCGAATTTTAAGAATCCAAAACGGCCTAAGGATGTTGAATTTTTCATAACATTTTTTTGTAAATTATGTCGAAATTTATATTTGTTAATTTTTGTAACAACCAAATCACTTAATACAACTATAGTTCAAGGAATTTTATTTTTAGATTTTTTTTATAATTTTTTGGCATAATTTTAAATCTAGAAAAGACGATCTCCAGAAAGATTTGTGTCCATTTGACTGTCACGACAGAACATGAGAATTTTATTTGTCCACTTTCTTTAGTCCGGGTTGATAATACGAACCGGGACTAAAGGTCACATCTTTAGTCCCGGTTGGTGATACGAACCGAGACTAAAGTGGTTGGCATCGGGGACACTCATTTTAGTCCTGGTTGATGATACGAACCGGGACTAAAGGTCTCGTTCGATCCGGAACTAAAGATTGCTGGCGTTCTAGCCGTTAGAACCGAGACTAATGTGAGCATTAGTCTCGGGTCCAACCATAACCGGGTGTAATGCTCCGAACTAGGGTGGACAAATGACTCTTTTTCTACTAGTGAAGGGTGCATATGCAAAAAGGCACGTCCTAAAATTTCACGCTTTCCTTATTGAAAACCTTTTTCTCGAATGAGCCTGAGTAATACGAGTATATATGAGACGTTCGAACAACTCTCAAGTCTTAAACCTAAAAAATTAAAATTTTATTAGTTCCAAGGGCCACACAATAATAATAAAACTCATACCATCTTCATGCATTTCGCTCCGCTATATTAATATAGCAACCATACGATACATTTGCTGGGGCAAGCAACACAAACCGGCCCAAAAGTAAATAAAAAAGAAAGAATAAAGAAATAAATGTCAACAACCGCACATCGATAAAACAAAGATGACCCTCCACAGTTGCCTCCTCCAAAGTTGTCCCACCATGCTCCTATGACTTCGAGCCGTCGTGTATCAAGCAATACCTTTAAGAAGAAACACGACGACAATGATGCCGTTGTTGCCCGAACTGATCTTAGGGGTTGCATGTAGACTTTGTTTTTCGTCAAAAAATGACTAATGCTGAAAGGAAAAGAATAGACTGTCTTTTTATTTTTTTTGCTAGCTAGGACACTTGCAGAAAATGGGGAGCACTCAGCAAGTTTAGCAACACACCAAAAATAAGCCAGGTCGATGGCGTCGCCTGCTAGAGCGAAACCAAGAGAGAATTTTCGGGAGGCCATAGGCCCATAACCAATGATTGTATAACTCTATCATATCTATATCTAATAATAAAGGAAAAAGTGGTTCTTGTTGTTCCTACATTTTTTGAGATGGTTTTGCCTTCCGAAAAGTCACCAAATTACCCACGATGCCACCGGTAACTAAAATACCGGTTTATTTTTTCAGAGACCAATAAAGGAAAGAGTGTTTTTTATCGTTCCTACACTTTTTTAAACGTTTTTTGCCCTACGACAAGACACCAAATTACCCATGATGTCACCGATAACTGAAATACCGGTTTATTTTTTCAGAGACCGCTGCACATACTACGTACTATGCCCCTCTACCAATTTGTTCCGAGCGTCGCGCGGTGCCATGCGATCGGAGATGCTTGCTGCACTGTTAGATCGAACCGATTATTCATCCCTGCGCCTTTTTCATAGGCAGTATACCATATCCCTTTGTTTCTGAGCTAGTAGGCAGCCTCGATTCAACCCATAGGGATACTACTGACAGGCGTGATCCTTCCCACCAAAAATAAAGTTCGTGAGCGACACCTACGTCTGATAGCCTCCATCCAGGGGTTAATCTAGAACAATAAGATTGCTTGCATATGTACATTATGCTCTCGATTGTTGTCTTCTGCCAAAATAGAGCATATAATTTCAATCTCATTGGATGTTGAATTGCTAAAGTAGAGTCCGTTGTGTGAATTGGTGTCTCATCTGCCATGTACATTTTTTGGTTAGAAAATTGGTGGTGAATTCGAATGTACTCTGGTGCACTTCACACTATAGGAAACAGGGAATAGGCCGACGGCTGTACCCCGTCGGCGTAGCCACCGAAAGCCGTCGGCGTAGGCTACGCCGACGGCTACCGTCGGCGTAACGGCGTCAGCCTATGTCCCCGTAGGCGTATACGGAAATCCCGTCGGCGTATCTGACCCCGTCGGCGTACGTTGTAGGCCGACGGCTATACGATACCGTCGGTCTACACACCGTCGGCATAGCCTATGTGGGTTCCACTTGCACCAGCTAACAGCCGTTAACGGCAGGCGATGTACGCCGACGGCAAGGCCGTCGGCCTAGAGTGCCACGTGTTGCTTTCTGCTGGCCCGCGTAGGTGTATACGCCGACGGCCACCCTGTCGGCCTAGCTAGCTGTACGCCGACGGCAACCCCGTCGGCCAAGACCAAGCCGTGCCATATGGTCATTATCTACGCCGACGGCAATGCCGTCGGCGTTAGCTCTGTCCAGTTTTTTTTTTTGTTTCTTCCCTGCATATTTTAAATTCCCACAAACAATTCACATATTAAATTCCCACAAACAACACATGCACATGGACACAAACATATAAGATCATCCATACATATATAGGTACATCATCATCCACACATAGATAGGTACATCATCATCCACACATAGATAGGTACATCATCATCCACACATAAGTGCATCCTAACACATGCACATGCCTACACCTCCGGAGAGCTACTCGAGAGACCCATGTCTCCCCGCGTGAAGAAAGGTGCAGCTTGACGTCGAGTAGCCGCCGTCGAACCAGCACCGGAAGAAGGAGAAGTACCGCCATGACCACCACCACTGGTAGAAGGAGAAGCACTGCCACCCTCAACACGATGGAAAGAAGGAGAATCACCACCACCGCCACCACCACCAGCACCACCAGCACCACCACCACCACCACCAGAAGCACCAGGAGAAGCACGGCCGGTATGAACCGGTGTCATCGCGCGCGAGATAGTCGGCGAGGCATCAGGACAACCAAAGTGTGTATTGCTGGAGCATCCCGATCCCTACATGTTTGAGGCAGAGTTAGCAACCACCAAGACACAGGTTTGTTGTAACAACCGGTTTGGCAAAAAACTTACCGGGGTCCCTGAGTAGAAGGTCAAAGCATATTCGTCCTTTGATGGGAAGATTGGCTGCGGCCCTGGCCTAGGTGGTCGTGGCGGTAGAGTGGCTCGCTCTCCAGTGCCATAAAACCTCTCCAAAAGTTGCAAGATAGTTTAGATATGAGGCGTTGCAGAAATAAAGATTCAAACTAGGGAATGCGAGACTTGTCATATTTTGCAAAAAATAAAGGTGGAAACTTACATCATCGCGTAACTCTGCCCACTGCTCGTAGGCCGCTCGGGTCTGGGACCACGTCTCGAGCGTCACCAAGTGTTCCGCAAAAGCGTCACCACGTGGACGGTCACACCCGGGAGCTAGGTTTTCCGTCTAGGGGCAATCCACCACCCTTGTGCATGTATGCTAGGGCCACACGCATGTTCCCGTGGCATCCCGGCACTCGGGCGGTCGTTTTCCGATGAAACCCTAATCCGAGGGACCCGCGGGTCTACCCCCGTAGCATTCTCCGTACGAGGGTTGAACAACGCACTCTCTCGGTGGTTTAGGTTTGTTTGGGTCATATCTACATGGAAAACTAAGGATAGGCCCAAGGTTCCACCGGTCTACCCTCGTTTGACCCGCGGCGGGAGCCTACTCCTACATGTCCAGCACGCTTCTATAGGTGTTATCGCATGCAACGTGGACGGTCACACCCGGGAGCTAGGTTTTCCGTCTAGGGGCAATCCACCACCCTTGTGCATGTATGCTAGGGCCACACGCATGTTCCCGTAGCATCCCGGCACTCGGGCGGTCGTTTTCCGATGAAACCCTAATCCGAGGGACCCGCGGGTCTACCCCCGTAGCATTCTCCGTACGAGGGTTGAACAACGCACTCTCTCGGTGGTTTAGGTTTGTTTAGGTCATATCTACATGGAAAACTAAGGATAGGCCCAAGGTTCCACCGGTCTACCCTCGTTTGACCCGCGGCGGGAGCCTACTCCTACATGTCCAGCACACTTCTCTAAGTGTTATCGCATGCAACGTGGACGGTAGTTTAGGTTTGTTTATGTCATACCAATATACTTTTTTGGCCTTTACAAGCGTACATATGCGATAACCTTCACTCGGTGGAGGGTTTCTCCAAATAGTGGGTTCGATGCCCGAGGGTCCCCAAAAGAGAGGGGTTTCTAGGGTTTCCCAATAAATAGGGTTCGGTTCCCCGTGGTCCATAAAAAATGAGATATCTTACAATCACCAAGTTATTTATAAATTACATCTACATTAAAATTACAGTGGAAAATAAATTATGCAACTATTTGAATATTATAATTTGGAGTAAAGTAGTAAAAGTACCTACCTAGGCCGACGGCATTGCCGTCGGCGTACACGTGCTGGCCAGATAGGCCGACGGCCTGGCCGTCAGCGTATCGACGCGCCTAACGCCGTTGCCCATGCCCGTCAGGTGGGACGGGTGGTAGGGACACGTGGCATCATACGCCGACGGTACCTGTACGCCGACGGTCGCCGTCAGAAGCAGGTAACTGGAGGCCGACGGTTTTATATACGCCGACGGCGGCCGTCGGGGGTTTCGCCCTACGCCGACGGCCACCTGGCCCAGCTGACGAGCCCGCTCGGTTACGCCGACGGGCCCGACCTTTAGCCGTCGGCGTAAAATAAGGCCGTCGGCGTTTCTTGTTATTCCTGTAGTGTCACCGCTGCTTTTGCTCCAATGAGGTATATTTCTTCCTCTCTCCTGCTATTGTTGCTAATTCGGTGGGCCTTGGTTACATGTGGATCAACTTTGAGGTAAAATTTGAGTCATGTTGACATTTTCAATAAAACTTCTTTTAACATCAGGAAAGATCCATGGCATTGTCCGCCTCCACCTTTGCTAGATTCAATCGCTACAAAATAGAATATAGGAACGTGTTAAGAAATAGCTATGCAGTCGGTGACGTGAAGCCATCAATTGCATGTAGTACTATCAATGAAATTAATTGTTTTCGTTGAATCACGGGGCCTTCTTAAGTGATCGGTGTCATAAGACAAGACAAAGATTTCTCCATGTGAATTAGATCGGTCTATCCGGTGCAATACACGGGCCCTTTTACTAGTCTGAATATAAAACCTCTTTTCACCTGAAAAAAAAGAAACCAGTAGAAAATAATTTGCAAGCAACCAGCGCCGAACATTGGCGGGCACACATGTATTCATGATTTTTTGGCAAAACAAATCATGTAGTAGCATCTCCATGAAATTTGTAGCTAACAGTAGCAGCAGTAGCTTGGCTCAAGTACTAGTCGTGATCCTCCAGTAGTCCAGCTCTAGGCCTGCTCGGTACCTCTTCAGCAACACACGAGTATGCGAGGAGGCGAACGATTGGTTCAGTTGCCGAGGCGAGGCAATTTCTTTTCTAATTTATGAACTAGCAAATTGCTTGCTCTTCAGGTTAGATTATTTATTGGTTGATTGCGAATCCATCCAATGATGATCTAGGTTGCATCTGTATTGAATTTGTGGCAAGAACATACTGACACTGAAATGAAGAGGAACAATGGTGTTTTGAAGATATTGTGGGAGAGAGCTCTAAAGACACCAAAAAAAACTGGTTCTGCCTCTACACCAGAACTGCAAGAAGATAACGAAGAACGAAAACAAAACACAGCAAGGGGGACACAGATTTAACGTGGAAAAACCTCTCCAACAAAGAGAGGAAAAAACCACGGGCGCCAGCCAGCGAAACTTCACTATATCGAGGAGTGTTTACAAACGCCGGGGATTTCACAGATGCAACTCTCCCAACCGGCGGCTTACAAGGGGTTTATATATCGGTGGAAACCTAGGTCTTCGACGATCCGTACCGTACCGCGGGGGGCTGTCGCCCCCCCCCCGCACCCCCCACAGGCGTCGTTGGCCTATACTTTGTAGAATTTGGATCAACATATAACAGGAAGGAATAAGGATGGTCATGCAAATATTTGTGAGATGAAAAGCTGGTGGTGATCGGTGATCACAGAAGAAGAGCTTTTGGCCCAGCAAATTGCTGACTTGAGATTTAGAGCACGTACGCCGGCCGTTGGCGTGCGCCCGTGGATACGTACGTCGCGCATTTCAGCCCTCGGCGGGTGAAAAAAAAGTGCGAATACGGCAAATATACGACGACCGAGAACAATACTGCGCCGGTTCAGCAACCATCTGGACGAGGCTGACATTGGCTGTTCGCAGCGTCTACAAAGCCGGCGACTTGGTCGGACTGCAGCGGCGGCGGTGGTGTAATTGGATCTGGCGGCGGCGGTTGCCGGACAGCAGCTCGTCAAACCTGCTGGCGCCAGGCTATGCTGCAGCAGCTTGGATTCTGTCAGCAACGAAACCTGCCGCCAGAGTGAAGCTCCTCGCAGTCGCAGACCATGGAGACGCACGTACGGAGGGCGGAGCTGTGGTGGTTAACTTATGAAGCGTCGCCGTCCGATGTCCTTGGCCCGCTCTCACCGTTCCTCCTGTCGCCACTTCTCCCTTGGGCCTGGGCCTCGCATCACCCGGCGAGTATATTACGGAAGGAAGACGAGACGACGAGCATGCCACGTACGTACCCGCGGCGCGTCCCACCAATGGGCGCGTCCAGCGACGCTAGGCTAGGGCATTCACCGTCACCGGCCGTGATCAACGGAAAAAATTTCTCGCTTTCCAAATGTGTGTGCGCCTTACCTGCGTATATATTCGATCGGCCGGCTGGAGTAGCCAATCCCATAGCCATAACCACGAATTAAGCCCGACCGTAATCACCGGACCCATCATGGCGATGGCGGCGGACTGGTCATCGCTCCCCTCCGACCTCCTCATCCTCGTCGCGGACTGCTTACTCTCCACCGGCGACCTCGACTACGGGAGCCTCCGCGCCGTGTGCCGCAATTGGCACGCCGCCACGGCCGCCTCGAGCGGCCTGGACCCCCGTCCCCGCTCTTGGGTCATGCTCGAGTCGCGCGTCGCCGATGCGGCGGACGACTACTGCCACAGCCTATTCCTCAACATAGACACCGGCCGCTTCGTCTTGAAAGATATGCACATGCTCCACCACTACCCCTGCGTGGCCAGGGACAACGACGGCCTCCTCGTCCTGCTGGGGCCCACCAACAAGAACAAGAAGAAGGACTACTATGCCTTAAACCCCATCACGCGCGCCGGGATCCGCTTCCCCGTGAAGTTTCCCGTCTACGCCCCCCACGGGCGTATGGTCGTGGAGGGCTCCTGGCCGAACGTGGTGCTATACGGTTTCAAGGACGACAATCAACACGGAGCCTCGGTGAATCTGAATTGCCAACTGTCGGCATTCTTGGCCAAACCAGGCATTGACTCGTTCGCCTCCGTGGTATCCTGCCAAGGCCGCGTATACGCCATGGACAGTAGGGGAAGAATCGCGGCGCTGGGAGACCAATGGAGGATCATCACCGTCGTCGCCGGCGACTTGCAGCAGCAGCAGGCGCCTTGGCGTCCCTCGTTTCTCGTCAACAACTCAGGCGAGCTGCTGGTTGTGCGTCTCCCTGCAGGGTTGCACGACATCATGCAGATCTTCAAGGTCGATCTCGACAACGACAACAATCTTCATCAGATCGTCATCAACACCATTGGAAACCGGGCCATCTTTCTTGGCCACCGCTCTCTCTCCGTCTACGCTGGTAACCTTCCTACCATTCAATCCAATTGCATCTATTACAATGGCGGTCTGTGCGAATCCAGTAAGAAGCCCGGGATCTACATGCATTGTCTTGCGGAAGACGACGGCGGGAAGCTCGTCGAGCCCATTGACACCATGCCTCCACCCCACCCCTTGACCCTGATGCGGACACTCATGAACTGCGCCAATGATGCCGGTAGGCCGGATCTTGATAATCTAGATGACTAAGCACCTCCGATCCTCCCTTAGTTCTCTGAATAAGACTTCTTTATTAGCGTCTTAAAGATTTATCTCAGTATTTCCATTGATTGAGGATTAATCCAGGTATTTTCATATGAGGACTATTATTTGATATTAAGTCGAGATGTTATTAGAAAGTATTTTGCCAATACATATCTTTTGCTATATGTTGATTTTTCTATATGACGATGCTTGTGAACCTTTCTATTTTCTATGACATGTATAGTGATGTACAATCAACTGTCTACACGAGTCAGTCTTTTGTAAGAGAGAAGGAGGTCGTCGTCTGCAACTGGGCAGACGGTCGATCGATTGCCGGGATTATCGCTAACTATAGATGGCCTATTATTCCCCGTGTTGTATGCTATTGCTAGGGTGTTGATAATGCACGCGTTCATATTCTCCCGCACTCTGCGAACTGAATTCTTCTCCTATTCTACGATGCGGCCGCAAAATGGTGCTGATCATGTCATCTCTCCATTGCATGCTTCTGTTCTTCTGTCGCTACAGAAACATACCCTTGCTGTAGAGGTGACCCGGACCATGCATGCCCAAGCTCTTCCCCGCTTCAGATCAGCCTGCCACACCATCGCTTCACCGCATGCAACAAAATCACCAGCGATTAATGAGTGTGACCCACGAAATCACACAAGAAAACCAGAGAAGATCAACCTGCTGGGCATTTACAAATCTGTCCGTGCAAAAAATAAGGCCCTGATTGCATATATATATATATATATATATACGGGATATATATATATATATATCCCGTAGATCAAGGTGAGGTGCGTGTGAGGACCCCTCTGTTGACCGGTGGAGGCTGCTTGGTTTAGTCCCACCTCGCCTACGGGAGGAGGCCACACCCAGCTTATAAGGGAGAGATTCCTTCCTCCTTTCAGTCCGGGCTTTTGGGATGGAGTGAGCTCTCTTCTTATTGTTGGGTTGTGAGCGCATAAACGTCCAGAACGTGGGCTGAGTGCTGGGCTGGCCAATTGGACGCTAACAGTGCGATTCAGTTTGGGAAACAACCGCGACGGAATCACCTATGGACATCACCCCTCGTCCACGCCTTTTTGAGTAGGATACAAATCCTAACCAAATTAAAGAAAAAACAAAAAACTGGAGCCCTCCAGCTGACAAGAATTCGGATCCACCGTGCATCCATAGCCCCAAGGCCATACCTATACCTAGATGCGAGCCGACTCGGGCTGGCTCGTCCGAGCCTGGAAAAAACTCGAGGTGGAGCTGCCGAGCCCAAACCAGCTCGAGACTGAAGACGAACCATCTCCTTGGACTCAACTCGAGCCAGCGTCATGTTCAGGACGGCTCCCGAGCTGGAACCTAGGTATATATCGATCAGCTACAGAGAGAGTTTTGTCTAGATTTCCATTAAAATCGATGATCCATTTATTTAAATTTAATTCTAAGAAAGGAGAATATACAAATTTAAATATTTTTTTTTGAAATATGAGAACGATGGAGATAGATTAACTACTTGTTATCAAGCTGCTTCTTGATCTGCTCGTGGCAGTGGACGTGTTCATGATGGAGAGGAGTGGCTGAGATGAGAGGGGGGAGAGGTCGGAGCATGATCGACTCGGGTGGTAGGATCTGGGCCGACGAGTGTTAGCGGCGGGGCAGCGCCCGGTGGCAAGTGCTTTCCCTAGCCTGTTTGCCTGGAGCGAGATCCCAGCGCCTCTGCCCCTCTCTGCCTAACAATACCCTAACATGCCTCGAGAAATCAAATCCATCTCCCTCCGGTCCCTCCGTTAATTCAGAAAAAAAAAAGTCGCGGGCTAGATGAGCTGGACAGAACCGAGCCAGGCTCTGCTCTAGCTTGATGCGGTACAGTAATGCTGCCTCGGCTCGGTCTACTAACACCAACATGCTGATCCCAGCTCGCTCGAGCCCAGGAAACTCATAGTGAGCCCAAATCTTGAGTTTGATGTCCAGATATAGCCACATGAGGTGACCCAGATCAGGCGTCGCCCACGGGAGGCAGGAAACCCTATTTCGCCGGTGTCTTCTGAGTTGGGAAAAATATTTTATTTATTAATCGTTGTATTTGAACTAACTATACTGGAACAATGATTTCCTTTATGTTTCAGTCAATTGATATACTTGAGCTAACGGTAATAACCAGAATAATGTGTTCGTTGTTGTCATTTTGCACATTTAGTTTGAAGGATGCGTGTGGAATTCATGATAATGGTTGAGCTAACTGTAACCAGAACATGATGTTGGATTATAGCTTTTATCAAATTAAATTTTAAGAAAAATATAATCTGATTTCAAAATATCATGTGGTCGTTTCTTTCTGTGTATGTGGAATTTCATGTATACTATATTTACATGGTGTTGCGAGAAAAAAATGTGTAGCATGTTTACATGTGTTGCATGAAAAACAACTTAATCAGACCATGGTAATACATGGGCATTCGACTAGTGTATACATTTTTTTGCAAATAAACTTGTATTACTCAAAACTTGGGGAATACAATCTCTATGCCATGTTCTCAGTACGTAAACCCTTAGGACCCCAGGCGAGCCACACTACCTTAGTTCTAGCAAAGTGTGCTAGGAAATGACTACTACCATTCTTACATTCTTAATGTGAATCTAGACATACATCTTCTTCATAACGGAGGGAGTACAAGTTAGACGGATCATCGACAGGGACTTAATCTCCTTAGTTAAGGTGGAGTAGAAAGTGATCTATCTCTGAACTTCCCGGCATCTTGACTAGCTCCAAGAATTCACTATCTATATATAGCGGCTTGTCACATCAATGTAAGGATAACGAGAGGCCCTCCAACACATCCAAGAGCTCAGATGCCAAGGCATCCTGCAAGAAAATAGTTGGCGACAAGATGATAGGATGATTTTTCCTCTATGATCATGAACGATCATGCCAGCCCCTGCAGCCCCTTCTGGGCCAAATGATCCATCATTATTTAGTTTCTTATAAGGTCGTGTATTATGCACAGGTTGTTTGAATTTTTTAACTTTCTTATAAGGTGCTTACAAAAATAAACCAAGATTTTTCATATGCACATATGCTTATTTCTATAGGGAAGGTGCCTAATTAGGCTTATATCTTCTATAAATAGACACTAGTTCAGTAATGCTTAACTAAAAACCAGTTCAATTTTCTGAGCATATTCATAGCCACCTTGTATTGTACGTGCCCTAGCAAAGAAAACTCACATAGATGGTTAACACGATCAGACAGACTTCGCACATCAAGCAACAAGTTTTCTGGTCAACAGTGTTAGAATATATAACCACATTGTATTTGTATAGATATATGATTGTATATGTGTAGTCCGTCTATAAATGTCCGTGTATTGTATGGTATGAACTCCAGCCTTGTAAGTCTATATAATGAGCAATACAAGGCACCACAATATGTGGTTTCCCCTATCTTACATGGTATCAGACGCAAAAACCTAAACCTAGGCATGAGCCGCCCTCCTCCTTCCGTCGCCGCCGAAGCCACCACCGCGTGCCGCCGTGGCCAGCGCCCCCGAGCACCGTCACCGCCCGCGCACCCCTCCAATGTCCCTCTCCGATAGTGATCATGCCTCCAAGGCCCTCGCTGCGGCCAAGGGGACCGAGGATGCCACCGACGCCGAGAAGGCCACCGCGGTCGAGAATACCAAGCTCGCCCTCCTCTCCACCGCCAACGGATCCGGATCTGGGTCGAGCACGAAGTCTTTCTCCCTGACCTCGCTGCATGCCCAGGCCGTCGGTCTCTCCTCCATCAAGGGGCACGTCCCTGTCGAGCTCGCGCTTGACACCGGCGTCCATCATCAGTGGCGCACCTTCTTCCGCACCACGTGCCGCAAGTACGCCCTACTGGATCACCTCGACGCCGACGCCCCTGTTGCACCAACCCCGGATTGGTCTCTCCTCGACGCCATGGTCGTCTCATGGCTCTATGGACCTGTCTTGCTCAACATCCTTGACACCGTCATGACATCTGGCGATGATCCCCTCACTGTCGAGCTATGGACCCACATCAACGGCCTCTTCAACGACCACAAGATCAATCGCTAACTCCACCTCACGGCCTAGCTAGGCGATGTCAAGATGGGCGAGATGAGCATGACCGACTATCTTCAGAAGGTCAAGTCACTCTCCAATGGACTTGCGGATCTTGGTTCTCCTGTTGATGATGCTGAGATGGTGATCCACTGCCCCAACGGCCTCTCCGAGCAGTATGAGTCCGCCGCTAATCTGATCTCCCTCATGCATGGGATTAGTTTCGCGCAGTGCCGCTCGTTGCTCTCACTTCAGGATATGAAGCGGAAGAATCGCCGCGCCCGTAACACCGACATGACCCTCTTCACCAACGCTAGCAACCATGGCAAGGGCACCGGCAAGGGCAAGAACGAGAAGAAGAAGAACGCCACCGATGCTGCCAAGGACGTCGCGCCACCACAGGCGTCCACGCCCCCAGCTACGCCGACAGCCGCCCCTCCTTCTTGGCCGTCCCCATAGCACCCCTGGAATGGTGCCATCCAGATGTGGCCCTATGGCCAGGGCGCCATGCTTGGTCGGCAGCAGCCCGCCTACGCCCCGCCGCCCAGCTTCATGTCGAGGCACGCTCAGGCGCCATAGGCGTTCTACGCTCAGAACCCGTATGACGTCGCCCCCGCCCCCTACACCTACAACTACGGGTATGCGCCCGCGCATCCCGCGTATGGACTCGGTGCCCTGGCGTCTCCGGCACCTTCGACGGCCTCGTGGGATCAGGCCGCGCTGATGAACCAGTTCCAGACCATGGCGCTGCAGGCACCCAGGGAGTGGGTGATGGACACTAGCGCTTCCTCTCACTTTGCATTTGATCCCGATATCGGATAGTTTGTTGTTCGTCTATCGGCGTGGTGCTGACATGGCCTATCTCCTGCTCTATGTGGATTACATAATTCTGACTGCGTCTTTCTCAACATTGTTGCACAGTTTGATTGCCTCTCTTCATACATAGTTCAGTATGACAGATATGGGCTATCTTCATTACTTTCTGGGCATCTCTGTGACACGCGGCAAGGACAGTCTGTTCCTCTCACAGGAGAAGTATGCATTGGATCTTCTTGATAGAGCTGGTATGTTACAGTACAAATCCATCTCTACTCCAGTTGATACTACCTCCAAACTTTCAACCAAGTCCAGTGATCTTGTTGCAGACCCGACCGAGTACCGTAGTATTGCAGGTAGTCTTCGGTACCTTATGTTTACTCGCCCAGACATCTCTTATACCATGCAGCAGATTTGTCTCCATATGCATGATCCTCGGGCTAATCATTTGTTTCTTGTCAAGTGTGTTCTTTGCTACATCCGCAACACCACTGGTGCCACTGTGGTTTTCTGTGACAATGTGATCTCAGTTTACATGACACGGAATCTTGTACATCATCATTGCACCAAGCACGTGGAGATCGACTTGCATTTTGTACGATATCGCGTCACCACCGGCGAGGTCCGGGTTCTACACGTTCCGAGTTCTTCCCAGTTTGCAGACATTTTTACCAAGGGACCACCGTTGCCTCTTTTTTTAGATTTTCGGGACAGTCTTAACATTCGTCGACTCCCGTTTACGACTGAGGGAGAGTGTTAGAATATATAACCATATTGTATTTGTATAGATATATGGTTGTATATGTGTAGTCTGTGTATAACTGTCCGTGTATTGTACGGTACGAACTCCAGCCTTGTAAGCCTATATAATGAGCAATATAAGGCACCACAATGTGTGGTTTCCACTATCTTACAAACAGGTCTACCCACGCCAGAGGGGCAAATGAACTAGCGGGACAAAGAGGTATTCGTGAAACTGGTCGGCCAGATCCAACCAACCATTGTCATGGGTGCTTTCTAGTTGTGTATGTCTATATGTGTTGATGTAAAGCGGCTGATCAGGAACTTTTTGTACGGGCGTAGAATGGTAAAAGAGAGAGTCATTGGATGAGTTTGGAGGAGACGATGTAACCCAGCTGGCAGGGAAGAATAGGCTTTGAGAATATGTAGATTTTTAACCAAGCAACTCTCAAGACAGGCTTGGGATTAGTGTAGAACCCTAAGAAATTATGTGTTTTTTAATGAAATGGATAATTTTGCCTTATTTTATTTAAAAAAATCCGGAGAGAATTGACCAGTTCATTACGGGAACTGGCCAAAAACCGATACAAAAGCACCAATGTCGTCATGAAACATGACCACATTGGACACCACCACCATCGGACGACCTGGCCACCCACACGGAGCGCACACACCACGAATAAGAAAGGCCACCGTCGAGGTTGCCACCAAGCGTCGTCGTCATCACTCCTCCGCGAGCCAGCGACTCCGACTTCACCTTCGATGACCCAAACGAAGCCTCGCTTAAAGAGATGCCAGAACCCATGTCGGCCCATGCCAACAGTCACCCACACACACCAACGGCAGACATCTCTGACTTTGATGACGAGCCTCCTGACAGAAATATGTTGGGCTCGCTGATGACCCACAAGTATAGGGGATCGCAACAGTCTTCACGGTTAGTATTACCCAATTTATTGATTCGACACAAGGGGAGCCAAAGAATACTTGCAAGCCTTAACAACTGAGTTGTCAATTCAGCTACACCTGGAAATAGTTCTTGCTCACATAAGTTTATCAGTAGCAACAGTTTGTAGTAGCAACAGCAAAGCAACAGCAACAGCAAAATAGGAGCAATAATAACAGTAGTAGCAAACAATAGGATATGAGCGCGGTAGGCATAGGGATGGATGGACGGGCATTGCATGGACGAGTCTAAACATGTAACTTCAAGATCTAGGGCATTGCAGATAAATAAGAACAAGCATCCAAGTACTAAACAATCCTAGGCATGTGGTCCATATATAGTCATGCATGCTCGCAATGAGAACTTGCACAACATCTTTTGTCCTGCCAGCCCATGGCAGCGGGGCCTCAAGGGAACTACTGGGAATTAAGGTGCTCCTTTTAATAGAGCACCAGAGCAAAGCATTAACACTCCATGAACACATGTGATCCTCACACCACAGCCATCCCCTCCGGTTGTCCCAATTTCTGTCACTTCAAGGCATTTGGATCCGGACAATGATATGTGTACACAACTTGCAGATAAGATCACAAATAATACTATCATAATGATTCAATAATAAGTTTAGATCTGAGATCATCGCACAAGGGCCCTAGTGACAAGCATTAAGCACAACAAGTTGCAATAAAGTCAAATAACACTAATATAGATACTAGGCACTATACCCTAACAATCTTATTCGATTACATGATAGAACTCATCCAATCCCTATCATCCCCATAGCCTACAGCGGGGGATTACTCACTCATGAATGAGGGGAACATCGATGGTTGATGGAGAGGCATTGGTGATGACGATGGCGATGATCCTCTCCAAATTCCCCGTCTTGGCAGGGTGCCAGAACGGAGTTTCTGGATCCGAATCACGGCTTCTGGTGGTGGTGGCACAGCGAAACTCTTTCTGGAAAAACGACGAATCCCCCCCCCCCTCGGTTTTTAGGTCAAGGGGTAACTTATAGGCAAAGAGGGAGCCCGAGGGGGTGCCTGGGGTGGCCGCACCCCCTAGGCGCAGGCTGGGCCCACCCGCGCCTGGCAGGGGTGTGGGCCCCCCAGGCCTCCACTCCGTCTCGTCTTCTGGCTCCATGGATCTTCTGGCGAAATAGGATTTTTGGCATATTTTCCGGGATTTTTCCTAATAGTTGATTTTCTGCACAAAAACTAGACACCAAGGTAATTCTGCTGAAAACAGCGTCAGTCCGTGTTAGTTGTACCCAAATCACACAAGTTTAGAGGAGAAACAATAGCAAAGTGTTCGGGAAAGTAGATACGTTTTGGATGTATCAACTCCCTCAAGCTTAGCTTATTGCTTGTCCTCAAGCAATTCAGTTGAAAACTGAGTGCGATAAAAGAACTTTCACGAACACATTTGCTTCATATGATGTATATATTCTCAGAACAGGAGTAGATACTTAAATCATTCATAATAAGAAGTATGCAACTAAGTCTACTCAATAGTCATTGCAAGCTATGAAGATAAACCAACTCAATAAAAATAAGTAGCATGAAACATAAACATAAGAAACATTGCAATGCTCATAATAAGGTATGATAGAGTGGTATCTCGTTTGCCTTTGTTTGTAGAGCACAATATAAATGCCAAGGCACCTCTGAAGTTCAAGTGAAGACTAGAAGTAAAGATATCAGAGATACAAACATCAAAGTCATGACATAATCAACCAAGTTTTGAGACAAACGCAAGAATGGCAACTATGCTCTCAAGAAAGTGCTCATAGAATAAGTGGTGACTCAACAAGGAAGTGAAAAAGTTTTGAAAAGTTTGAAAGGCTTCCTAATGCTGAAAGTAAAGTACTCATTAGCTTTGAGATCTCATTGCCCCTATCATAGGCATCTTCATATGGTTAAGGTGAAAGTGTGGTCCAATATGAGTTATATGCTTGACAGACCATAAACTGGAAATTCCGTGTACCTTGAGTACGAGGGCCGCTCCGCATGCTACTCAATTTTGGTTACCTGTAAGTTCTTGTCATTGTAAATACATGCATATCATAGAGAACCGCCAACGGGGTACCCCTTGCACATGATACAGGAGCTATCCCGTGATCAAAATGACAGGGCAAGCAGACAATGAGCATCTCAGCGATCTTTTTATTTACTATGTGCATAGCTTTTTATTGAGAATGCTTCACAGAATACTCATTATGGTGATGCTGCAAGTTTTCACCATGATTAGGCATGGCTTAGGATAGCAGCCCAGGCGTTTCTCTCACACATATATATACTCCATGAACTCACAAGATCCCCTTTTATTTCACACCGACGACATCTGTAAACAAAAGAGCATGGTATCAACTGGATATGTATCCATAAGTGTTGAAAGAGTTCCCCGTGACAGCACGGTTCTGCTAACTCCTAGCCTATAATTTGCAAGCATATAACTTTCATGGACAGGTCACAATGGTTCAGGATTATTAAGTGCAAGAAATAAAGTGTGCCATCAAGTTCATGAGAGATTTACTAACTAACTTTCTCAAAACAGACAAACATTTTATTTGGAAGAAGACAAGGCATATAGAATATGCACTGAAATATCAAATGATGCTAATAGGTAGTTATGGTGGACACAGTTGGCAATAATGGTTTTGGAGAGTTGGAAACACGAGTAGAGCTCATACTTAGTGCAAGTGAAGGCTAGCAATAGAAAGGGGGCGACAAACGAGACATCAATAACTGTCATAATCATGCTTGCAACAAAACATGACTAATTATGGCATGAAAGTGATACAATAACTCTGAGGCAAAATAAATCATCGAGGCTTACTGACTGTTGTTTAATCATATGCATGCGTGAGCATGTTCCAAATCGATTCATATGAAACTTTAAGAGGAGGATACCACAATATCATACCAAAATATGAATAAAACAATGCAAGCAAACATTCATATGACATGCTACAAACTATTAGCAAGATGGAGCTAATCACAGACAAGCAAGAACTACTAAGCATCCATCAGTAACATACACCTTACATGAACAGACTAAGCATGCTCACAATGATGAGTATATGTACAAAAATGAAAAAAAAATAGAGTTAGTTACCAGCCTCTTATCACACCTCAAGTTGTCTTAATCTTCATTATTGCCCTTAACTTGTGTGACTTGAATAATAACATGAAACCAAACTCCACTGAGGACGGCTGAACCCTGCAAAGAACTCACAAAATCAAAGAAGAACAACAAATATTTTTGGTGTTTTCGATTTTTTAAAGCAAGCCAAACAAAGCAAAAACAAACCAAACAAAGCAAAATCTTTTTTGGATTTTTCTTTTAAGGAAAACCAAAGCAAAGAAACAAACCAAGAGAAACAACGAAAATATTTTTGGTATTTTTGTGTTTTAGGAAAGCAATAGAAAAAACCAAAAAGAAAGCAAAACAATGGATATACAAAGAACCGACCGAACATGATATACAAATGAGTGTGATGTCGGTATACCTCCCCCCAAGCTTAGGCTTTTGGCCTAAGTGGGGCTCAATAGCGCGGGTAGTAACCCCAAGCTGGTGGGTCATCATAGGAATGATCATAGTCAGGCGCTTGAGATGAAGAAGAAGACGAGTCCCAATCATAGGAGGGCTACTGGTATAAAGACTCTCCCAAGTTGGAGGGCTGAACTGAATCATCTTCGGCATCCTCCCCAACATTCTCCTCTTGCTGGGAGAGCTCTGCCACGTACGTGTCAAACTCCTCCTCCGTGAGCGACCATCCTTGCCTGTTATCAAAATTAAACAAAGCAGGTGCAGGCAAATAAAATATTTTCTCAGTCCTACCCCCTCTCCAACCACGCTTGGCAAAAGATAGTCCATACAGTAAACTTCTCACAGTAGCCCCCAAGGAAACAAAACCATGTTAAATCATGGATTCAAGATCAAGCCTCTCTATGGGGAACCGATAATCTGAATGGTGAGGCTCTAAACCATGGAAAGCTAGCAACCTAGAAGCAATGAGACCTCCACAAATTCCACCCTTCTCGCGGTTGGTGGTGAGACGATAAGCTATCAAAGCACCCAGGTTATAAGATCTATTCCTATTCAAAGCAGCTGCGATAAAAGCTAGATCAAAAGAAGATAACTTCCTAGCAAGCTTTCTAGCAAGAAAACACTTGGTAATGAAATAGGCAAAATATCTAATGGCTGGGAACTAAATGTTCCGAATTTTACCACTTTCCTTTGAGAAGTCGAAACCTTGGAAAATCTCAGCATATAAATCCATAAGTAACTTGGGCCTCTCCTTGATCTTCTCACAAGATCCCCACTGAGGCACTCTAATTGCTGCACAGAAATCAGCAAAAGGCAGGTCGACAGCTAGATTGTATATTTTATAATGGACCATGGGATTAGATGAAGACCAAGTAAACCGGAAGTCCTGCACAATAGCCATGGTTAGCTTAACATATTGAAGTGGTTCACCTTCAACAAAGTGTTCCAACCCTGCATTGGTAATCATAGTTTGGAAATCCTAGAGGATTCCCGCGGTTCTCATAAATTCCTGGAATGGATATATGGAATGGAAGACTCCTTCCTCACGACGAACTTTCATTGGCTCAGGTACCATCAAATCATATTGATTTAGTGGATATGCACTCATCTTCCTTTCTGAAATTTTTAGACAAACATCAAACCAAGTGATTTCCAAGTTGATAAATGATGAGAAACTACTACAGGAACTTGCTAGAGGGCTACACATGCATCAAAATAAAATCTCTAAGCATAGAACAATCATGCAAGATCACATAACCTGTCACCTATACCAGCAAAATACTCAAGATACAATCTATCAATCACAAATCTAATTGGACAAGTGGAGGAGGCACATACCAAGGAGCAATCTCTCCAAAAATCAGCAACAAAGATGGGCTGAGCAAGGAGATCGAAATTTGCGAGCAAGAACAGCAGGAACTCGAGCTTGAGAAAGTTTTCCGGTGTTTTTCGGGAGAGAGAAAGAAGATGGCTGGGAGGAGACACTTTTGGAGGGGCCCAGGTGGGCCACACCCCACCCAGGCGCCACCTATAGGGAGGCCGCGCCCACCAGGGGTGTGGGTGCCTGGGAGGCCCCCTGGGTCACTCCAGGTGTCCCTCTGCCCCTTTTTCGAGGAAAAATTTATTTTGAATTTTCTGGAATTTTTCGGGAAACTTTATTTTTGGCCAATTTTCAGGGTATGAAAATTGATTTTCTCGCAGAAATAGTTTTTTTAGAAGAAGCAAAGCAAACCAAAAACCAAACTACAGAAGCTCTAAGACACTCTAAAAAGCAAAGAACTAGCAAAAACAAAGAGAAAACATTATTTTGTCCATTAAAATCCTTTTGTTAACAAGGTTGATCAAGTCTTGTTACCAAAACAATCTTATATGAAACAAAACTTTGTATTCCACAAGGTGATTATGTTATCTCATACTTGATAGCAATGGTCCCAATCATGATAGTTTCAAAATTTTCTTGTGGAATGGGACAATATATTTCTCCAACCTTGATGCTCTCAATATTTTCAATGGAATTCAGGCAATAGCTCTTAGCAACCTTCTTGGGGAAATAAATAGTGTGCTCTTTGTCATTAATATTGAATGTTACTTTTCCTTGATTACAATTAATGACAGCACCTACAGTATTAAGAAAAGGTCTCCCAAGAATAATAGACATATTATCATCTTCAGGCATCTCAAGCACAACAAAATCAGTTAAAACCAAGCAATTATGAGCCACTTGAACAGGAACATCCTCACATATACCAACAGGAATAGTAGTTGACTTATCAGCCATTTGCAAAGATATATCAGTTGGTATCAACTTTTCTAGCTGGAGTCTCTTATAGAGAGAAAAAGGCATAACACTAACTCCATATCCCAAATCACATAAGGCAGTTCTAACATAATTATTCTTAATAGAGCAAGGAATAGTTGGTATACCTGGATCACCAAGTTTCTTTGGTACCTTACCATTGAAGGAGTAATTTGCAAGCAAAGTAGAAATTTCCTCATTAGGAATCTTCCTTTTATTAGAGACAATATCCTTCATATACTTTGAATAAGGAGGCAACTTAATAGCATCATTCAAAGGAATTTGCAAAAATAAAGGTTTCATCCACTCACAAAACTTGTTATGGTGTTCTTCCTCCTTCGACTTGTGTTTCTTACCTGGAAAAGGCATAGGTTTCTGCACCCAAGGTTCTCTCTCACTACCATGTTTCTTAGCAATAAAATATTCCTTAGTGTACCTAGTGTTCTTAGTGTGCTTCTCAGGTTCTTCCTCAACTTCCTCCTTATCAGGAGCATCATTTTTATCATTACCACTCTCAGTTTAAGCATCAGAGACTAATATACTATTAGGATCTACGACAGGTTCAAGTGGTTCCTCAACTATTTTGTGTTTCCTTTTCTTTATCTTACGAGGACTACCACTACTTTCACCTTGTTGAGAATCCTGCTCAATTCTTTTAGGGTGTCCTTCAGGATATAAAGGATCTTGAGTAGCTATACCACTCCTAGTTCTAATTCCATAAGCATGTTTATCTCCTGAGGCATTAACTAGCATATCCTTTTGTACCTTAGCAAGTTGATCAAGTTGGGTTTGAACCATTTGAAAGTGTTTACAAAGCATTTTAATATCATTAGAAGTTCTTTCCACAATATCTTTCAACTCTTTAATAGCTCTAGAGTTTTCCAATAAATGATTCTGAACTTGCTTAATAAAATTACCTTGTTTAACCATAAATGTGTCAAGTTTCTCTAAGCATTGATCAGGAGGCTTACCATAGGGAATATCACCTTCATCAAAGTGGAGAGAGTGTGCCTCAATAGTAGATGAGTGGGGAATTGACTTACATAATTCTTCTATAGGAGGTAGATTCTTCACATCTTCATCTCTAATACCTTTCTCCTTAAGACATTTCTTAGCTTCCTTCATCACTTCATCATTTAATGCAATAACTCCTCTTTTCTTTGGTGTTGGTATTGGAACTGGTTCAGGCACAACTAGTTCAGGAGTAATAGGCTCAGGTGTATTTTGCTCAATTGAAGTCCAATCATCATAATTCTTGCTTATTTTAGCCATTAATTCTTCAGCATCTGTAGGAGTCCTTTTCCTGAAAACACAATCAGCAAATCTATCTAGGTATGTCCTAGAATCATCAGTTATTTCATTATAATAAATATCAAGAAGCTCATTCTTAGACAATGGACATCCAGGATGTGCATGAATCAAGGCACAGAACCTTGTCCATGACTCAGGCAATTTCTCTTCTTCTCCCTGTTTAAAATCAAAAAGTCTCTGCAAAGCAGCATGTCTAGCACTGGGAAGAAAATATTTCTGGAAGAAAGAAGCAATCAAGCAATCAGGGCTATCAATGGAACCAGGAGGTAATCTATTAAACCAAGCCCTAGCTTCTCCTTTTAGTGAAAAAGGGAAGAGCTTAGTAACAAAGTACTTGCGCATTTTAAAATCATCAGAGAATAAAGCACTCATAGTGGAAATCTCATTTATATGTGCCACAACACTCTTAGTCCCACAAAAAGGTTCTTTCTCAACAATGTCCAAATAGGATAAATCAAGAGAGAAATCATAATGTTTATCTTTAATATCTATGAGAGAGGTGGAAAACTTAGGATCAGAGGACAGTTTAGGAATAATGGTACATCTCTCAAGGAGACTCTTAATAGCACTAGTACCATGTGTGTTTCGGCACTCTTCAACAAATTCATCAGTGAACTCAATATAGCCATCATTAATATCATAACTCTCTCTAGACACTCAGGTGCGCTAACAGGTGTAACGGTGTCTTCACTAGGAGTTTCAGTATTTCCTAGACCAGGCATAGTAGCATCTAGGAAAGGACCTAATGAACCACTCGCATCAAGCACAGTAGAAGTAACATCATGAGTATCAAAAGCAGTTTCAGACTCAGCATTAGTAGCAGTGTGTATAGAATGTGTATGTGGTGGTGGTGTATGATGACCCACAAGTGTAGGGGATCACAATAGTCTTCGCGGGTAGTATTACCCAATTTATTGATTCGACACAAGGGGAGCCAAAAAATACTTGCAAGCCTTAACAACTGAGTTGTCAATTCAGCTGCACCTGGAAATAGTTCTTGCTCACAGAAGTTTATCAGTAGCAACAGTTTGGTAGTAGCAATAGCAAAGCAACAGTAGCAGTAAAACATGAGCAATAGTAATAGTAAACAGTGGGATTCGAGTGTGGTAGGCATAGGGATGGATAGACGGGCGTTGCATGGACGAGTCTAAACATGTAACTTCAAGATCTAGGACATTGCAGATAAATAAGAATAAGCATGCAAGTACTAAACAATCCTAGGCATGTGCTCCATATATAGTCATACGTGCTCGCAATGAGAACTTGCACAACATCTTTTGTCCAGCCAGCCCGTGGCAGCGGGGCCTCTAGGGAACTACTGGCAATTAAGGTGCTCCTTTTAATAGAGCATCGGAGCAAAATATTAACACTCCGTGAACACATGTGATCCTCACACCACAGCCATCCCCTCCGGTTGTCCCAATTTCTGTCACTTCGGGGCCTTTGGATCCGGACAATGATATGTGTACACAACTTGCAGATAAGATCACAAACAATACTATCATATTGATTCAATAATAAGTTCAGATATGAGATCATGGCACTCGGGCCCTAGTGACAAGCATTAAGCACAACAAGTTGCAACAAAGTCAAATAGCACTAATAGAGATACTAGGCACTATGCCCTAACAATCTCATTCGATTACATGATAGAACTCATACAATCCCTACCATCCCCATAGCCTACAGCGGGGGATTACTCACTCATGGAGGAGGGAAACATCTATGGTTGATGGAGAGGCGTTGGTGATGACGATGGCGATGATCCTCTCCAAATTCCCGTCCCAGCAGGGTGCCAGAACGGAGTTTCTGGATCCAAATTGCGGCCTCTGGTGGTGGCGATGCAGCGGAACTCTTTCTGGAAAAACGACGAACCCCCCCTCAGTTTTTAGGTCAAAGTGTAACTTATAGGCGAAGAGGGAGCCCGAGGGGGTGCCTGGGGTGGCCGCATCCCCCTAGGCGCGGGCTGGGCCCACTAGCGCCTGGCAGGGGTGTGGGCCCCCAGGCCTCCACTCCATCTCACCTTCTTGCTCCGTGGATCTTTTAGGATTTTTGGCATATTTTCCGGGATTTTTCCTGATAGTTGATTTTCTACACAAAAACTGGACACCAAGGTAATTCTGCTGAAAACAGCGTCAGTCCGTTTTAGTTGTATGCAAATCACACAAGTTTAGATGAGAAACAATAGCAAAAGTTTTCGGGAAAGTAGATACGTTTTGGACGTATCACTCGCGCCGACCAAATCCTTTGCAAACACTATCGGCCGTCGGTCATCGTCACTACCTAGACACGCTCCATAGCAGCTTCGACTCCACATTAACACATTGGCACAAAGAACCCATCGGACATGCCGGAAAGACCGACTACCAAAGCCCGAACCGAGACCCAAGCTCAGGTCGATGCATGATCGTTGCCAAACTACACATCAGCACCCTTGAGGAGCTGCCTCAGCACTCACATGGCGGCCCAGCCGCCATCCACGAGTCTCCAAGCTTCAGTCGACCCCGAAATCAATGCCCCCAAGGAGGACAAAGACGTGCAATGCCTTCATCTTATGATACCAAGGATCTGTGGTTTCCCTCCGAAAGACCACGGACGAGGGGAGGAGCCCACAACAGCGCTTCCAATAAAGTCAACAGCACCCATGGGTGTCGCTGTCGCCGGTTCTGACTAATGTCGGAACAAGAATTTCTCCTCAGGAATCTCCACCACCTGCAATCTGAAGCGGCCAACTGCAGCTGCCACCAAACTTCCATTGCTTCCCGACGGAAGACCCATAGGCGGCCCCATCAGCTGAGAATGCACCACCTCCTCGCCTCCTTGCCGCTATCGAGCCACAGAAGGTCCAGTAGCACTACCAGCCGCCATCACCATGCCCGGTAGGAACCAGCCCACAGTCGGGACCACCACCACCAACCATGCCCAAGGGAGGGACCTCCCGGGCCAGACGGGCCTAGATTGGCCCCACATGGGTGCGCCTGCCAGGGTGACGATGCAGCGAGGCGCCACGCATGCAGCACCAACTCCTCTGCCCCCGCTACTCCGCCTCGCGCGAGCGGACCGCACCGCCACCTGCTCGGGGGAACGGCCCTGGCCAATCTCCATGACTCCATGACATCTCCCCCCCACACAACCTTGGGAAGCGGGAGATCCCGCCGCCACCATGTCGACGACCTGTGGCGGCGAGGAGAGGGGATCTAGCGGAGGGAGGCCCATCGACGGCGGCTAGGGTTTCCCTAGTCGCCCTCTTGAGGAACGACTCAGGGCTGGGCACATTCGTGATGAGTTCATGTGTGAGGGTTTTAAAAGCAAAATACTAAACAACGACGAAGCTTGATTGCCACTGTGTATACCCATGTTAAACATAATCTTGATTCATATGTATCTGCATATTTTAGTTTCTTGTTGACTGTGCATTTTAGGTGTTGTAGGAAAGCATGTGAAGCTTCAGCCATGCAAGAGAAGCGACATGCCTACTATGGTCGTGTGATGTGACTAGACGGCGAGATTCCCAGTGCCGTGTGATGCAGCTGCATGTGAGAACTGAAGCGAGTGAACCCACTAATTCAGATTAAGACTCTTCCTTACACACAAAAAAGTTTTTCGTGTGTGATATGCAAAACCACTGATATAGTAAAATTTTGACTGTTTGTAGATTCTCCACCGGCCTACGTCGTTGCACACGGTAGTTATCTCGCCCAGCGTATGATATATGTCACACTCAGTTACATATATTAAATAGTTTGCGATGTGCACGCCTTCCTACTCCATTGTAACCACCATAACTGTGTGCATGATTTTAAATATGGGTCTTATATTCTTTCATTTGCTATGTTCCAGCAAATGGCACACCCTTTACGTTTAGAAATTGTGTAAGATTTGTGACTAGTTAATAATTGTGGTTTCGATCATTCACTACAATTCTGCATCATCATTTCATTCCATATAGCAGCTTCTGGCGGCGATGTTGACGTCGGTGGGTGCGGCTTCACTGGGTTAGGTACGAGGTGGCTGCTGCTATGCCGAGATCCGGATGGCGGGTGCTGCTGTGTCGAGTGGCCGACGGGCTTCTACGACTATGGGTTATACTGTGGAAGGGTGGCTAGGTGTGGCGGTGCGGAGGAGGATTGTTTCTAGGTGTGGTGGTGAGGCGGAGGGCTATGGTCATGTACAACGGTGTGTGCCACGTGAGAGGCTTTTCCTCACCAATATAACATGCAACCGATCGGCCCCCTAGGGCTCACGATCGTTCTCTCCACTTTTACGTTCAACATGGTATCAGGCCCCTCCATTCCACCCCTCTAGCCGCCGCCGGTGTCCCCTCACCACCGCTGCCCACTAGGACCTCTGATCTTCCTATCAACAACATCACGAGCTTCCTCCCCCTCTCCTCTACCAATTCCCCAGGAAATTTTCTCTCTCAAACAACTCCCACAAAAAAGGGCATGATTTCCTCTTTCTCTCAGGACCCTAAACCCTAGATCCCTCGACATCACTCATGGCAACCTCTTCATCCTCTGCTGCTGCGGCCACCATCGGTGTCCCGCCGGCTACCAAGCTTACCAGGGAGAATTTCCTGTATTGGTAGGCACAAGTGCTGCCTACACTTCATGGTGAAAGGGTCATGGGTCTCCTTGAGGGATCCGATCTGGCTACGCTAGAGTTCCTGGAGGCTGAAGATGACAAGAAGAAGAAGATTACTCCTCCCAATTCTGCATATGACATGTGGATTACATGGGATCAGCAAGTCGTCAGCTACCTTGTGAATTCCCTCTCCAATGATGCCCTTCCTCAGGTCTTTGGCCTCGCACATGCCTCTCAAGTCTGGCATGCTATCAATGAGCTTTTCTCCTCCCATTCCAAGTCAAGAGTGTTCTCTATCTGTGGTGCTCTCACCAACACGAAGAAACTGGACATGAAGGAACAACAATACATCTCCAAGATGAAGGGCTTCGCCTTTGAGCTTGCTACTGCCGGGAAACCGATAGATGTTGATGAACTCAAGGACTATATTATGAATGGTCTAGATGGATCTTTCAATGGGCTTGTTGCTGCTGTACATGCCGTCCCCTCCACAACGCTCAATGATATGTGTTCTCAGATCCTCGCCTGTGAAAATCGTGACAACATGCTGCAAAGTTCAGGACAGGCTCATGGTTCCTCCTTCACGTCATCGGTTAACGTGGTTGCTCGGCATCCGAACCCTTCTTATGGGGGAGGACATGTACGTATGCCACCACCACCGATGCCCTATGGGTACCAGCCATCGATGCCCGCCTATGTTCCCCAGTACCCGCATCAGCCGCTGTTTCAGCCGCCAATGTATCCTGTCTATTCGCCATATCACGCTCCTATGATGTTTTCACCTCCCATGTATGCCCCAACACCAGCTCCTTATCGTCCCACACAGCAGCGCCCTCTGCAGCAGCGCCCGGACCAAGCACGGCCCCAGCCTCAGGCACGTCACCAAAAGGGGGCGAAAGGACCGTGGCCACATCGCCACACCGTTTCAGGAAGGAGTCCACTATCAAATCTGCAAGAAAGAAGGCCACTCTGCGGGTGATTGCTGGTGGCGTTATGGTGATGATGACGATGATGACACACCACCGAAGGACTCAAAAGGTGCATATGGCGTAGGCCCAAACTGGTACCTTGACACTGGTGCTACCACTCATGTCACAGAAAACTCAACAAGCTTTAAGTTCATGATAATTACCAAGGGCATGATCAAGTTCACAATGCTGGTGGACAAGGTATGGATATTGCACATATTGGTCATTCAGTTTTGCACACCCCTAGTAGTTCTCTAGAACTTTGAGATATTTTGCATGTTCCTAGTGTAGGGGTTTGTAGCATGGAAAACAAAAAATTTCTACCGCATGCACACAAACAAGCCAAGATCTATATACTAGATTGTAGCAACGAGTCGATTGCAGTACTCACCCTCGAAGATTCCAAAGCAATTAACGAGAGCAGATTCTCGTGGATGATGTAGTCGTACACTGACCGATCTCAAGATCATGTAGACGATCCTTCCGGCGCTGTGTTCCAGCAGCGCTTCCACAGTCGGTCACACGTTTGGTACTTGATGAAGACCTTCCTCTCCCTTGTTCCAGCAGGCAGCGGAGGTTGTAGTTCTCCCCTCGCGATTCCGGTAGCACGACGGCGTGGTGTCAGAAGTAGAGGGAAGATCCCGCAGGGGTTCGCCTAAGCCGATGCGGGTTATGGTGGATCTCGGGTTTCCGAAAATCTAGGTTTAGAAGGCCGGAGAGGAGGAGGTGGAGTCGGCGGCGGCTAGGGCGACGGAGACGAGCCGGCGGAGGCGCGAGGCAGCAGCGGCGGCTTGGGCGGCTGCGCAAGGTGGGGAGGGCTAGTTGTGGTGCTTTGGGGCAGACCCTCCCCTCTATTTATGAGAGGGAGGGCAACTTGGGAGAGGGGAGTTTGAATCCTTCCCCAAACCCAAGTTGGATGGAAAAATTCCACTCTTGATCCATGTGCCTCAACACATACTTTCTGAACACTCAATGCCACCTTTATAGCCACCCAGTACGGTGTGGTGTTTGATGTCATCAAAGCATCCTTCCGGTGATGGTGATTAGCATGATCTTATGGTCGAAGGAATTAGGTTACTATGTATCAGAAAGCTTATAGCAAACGAACTATTGAAATGACTTGATCTTAATGCTACGCTTATCTATAGGAGTAGGTCCATCATACCATTCTCCTAATGATATGATCTTTATTGTTAATAACATCTCAATGTTCATGATCGGGAAACCACGATCATCTATCAACCAACAAGCTAGTATTACAAAGAGGCTTTACTAGGGACTCTTAATGTTTCCGGTTAATACCATTATAGCATGAATGTAAACATTTATCATAAACACAAAGATATAACAATAACCACTTTTATTATTGCCTCTAGGGTGTTGAATAAAATATCAATTTACCAAACGAATTATCCATAATAAACGCTAGATAAAACATGATTAGAATAATAGACAATATACTAATCATGTGAAATAGCGAATAAATATTAAGGCAAATAACCAAACAAACAGCAAGGCGTAAAACTTTAGATGCGATCAGAACAAGATTGAGAAAGAAAGTATACACGGCAGTAGCAGCAGAGGAACCGCCAGTGTTGGAACCATCGTTAGCCATGTCGTTGAGGAATAGGGTGCTGATATCGGGGAAGAAGTACTCGTTGGGGAAGACGTCGCCGCAGTCGCTATCCGTGAGGGAGTCCATAACAAAGCCAGTAGTCGCGCCGATAGCGCTCCCCAAAAACCTTATCGCCCTTCTCCCGTACAGGGCTCGAAGCAGCGGGGTCTCGGAGGCCTACTGTCCCGGCTTGCAGTGCACGCGGCAAGACGGGATGTGGAAGATCTAGGTAGCACAGTGCTCTGGAACCAGAGGCGCAAAGGATGTGTGGCAGTGTGTCTGAGAGGAGGCGCGACCTCTCTCTTATATAGGCACAGAGGGGTAGGCAGACAAGTTGCGGAGAAGTTGAAACAAACGGATAGAAGTTGAAGCGAACAAGCGGTAGTCCACCGGATAGCCTCTACTCAGTTCGTATTTACTTAGCTCGTATTAAAAGTCCACTCGAGGAAAACGTTTCAACTTCTGTACGACTGTTCAAATACCATTCATGCGTGGCAAAATAAATCTCGGCTCAGCGAGATTCCCGCAACCCGCGGCACGCGCGTGTCGTGATGTGACGTGACGTGACGTGACGTGATGAGGCGTGGTGTGGCGAGGCAAGCGAGGAGGAGGAGCGCGCGTGTGGAACTCTCTCCTTCTCCTTCTCATCCTTTTTACCAAGTGGTAGGAGAGGTCACCTTATAAGCTGGTCCAACTTCCACTCAACTAGCAATGTGGGACTAAACATTTGTCCCAGCTCTTGCCTTGTATGAATGGGCCAAATGGGCCTCTAGGATTTATGAAATTTATTGGCATATAATAAATGGGCTGGGCCTATTTAGGAAAAAAATCCAACAATCCCTCACCAGATCCCAGAGACACATGAAGTTTGCCTTTGGTTCCAAAACATTGTTTATATACCGGTATTGTAGTGGAGACTGTTAAGTTGAACTTCCACCTAGAGCTTTATGTTATACTAGGCTGCAACTTGTACAGTGGACTATGCCTTGAACTGCAAGTTTGCTGCGAACCTAGCTTCACAAAAAGTCTTGACCGATACTAGGCTACCGTGGGACTTCCCCGCGGGTGGAGCTTATACGTCATACTCCATGACCTTTCATGAGTTTATTAGAGAGCACCCTACTCTCATAGACTGCAACGTTTTAACAGTCAAACTCATATAGGTGCGTTCTTCAAAAGATGTTCTGCAGGACAACATCTTTGCTTTGGATAAGCCACTTAGAACACATTAAGATAATAAATCAACCTGCCATGCAGAATAGGAAAGTATTGCATCTTTATGGAGTGGTGTTTATTAAAGTAGGGATACTTTCCTCTCACCTAACCAACAGCTTGTCTCCCAATTCTAATTCACGGGATCTCCGATCATATAGAGTGGTTTACCACTGTGGAAAGCTCAAATTGTGGGTCTCATACCCATCTCCTTAGATGCATTTTCTATCACGTTGCATGATATACCCTTTGTGAAGGGATCTGCCAAGTTTTTAGATGTTTGGATATAATCCAAAGCAATAACTCCGGAGTTTCTCATTTTCCTGACAGATTTCAGTCTCCTCTTCACATGTCTTGATGACTTCATATTATCCTTAGAACTATTTACCCTGAAAATCACAGTTTGATTATCGCAGTTCATAAGGATTGTGGGTATTGGTTTTTCAACCATAGGCAAGTTCATCAAGAGTTCACGAAGCCACTTTGCTTCAACAGTGGCTGTGTCTAATGCTGTGAGTTCTGCTTCCATAGTTGACCTCATTAAGATGGTCTGCTTGCAAGACTTCCAAGAAACAGCGCCACCAGAAAGTGTGAGTACATATCCACTCGTGGCCTTTATCTCGTCAGCATCAGATATCCAATTTGAATCACTATAACCCTCAAGTACCCTCGGATACTCGGTATAGTGAATGCCATAGCTCGCAATGCCTTTTAGATAGCGCATGACTCTCTCAAGAGCATGCCAGTGATCATCTCCTGGATTTGAAACAAATTGACTGAGTTTGCTTACAGCAAATGCGATGTCAGGCCTCGTGGCACTAGTTAAATACATAAGCGAGCCTATAATTTGAGAGTATCTCAGTTGGTCTCTAGCATTTCCTCGATTCTTTCAAAGCATCACACTAGGATCATACGGTGTAGGAGAAAACTTGACGTCGCTATACCCGAAACGACTCAAGGCCTTTTCCACATAGTGGGACTGAAGCAATGTAATCCCACCGTCATCATCTCTCAATAGTTGATGTTCAGGATGACATCGGCTACTCCTAGATCCTTCATCTCAAAGGAACGAGATAATAAATCTTTGACCTCCTTAATTGCATTAAGGTTGGTTCCGAAAATCAGTATGTCATCAACATACAAACAAAGGATGACTCCCTCACCCCCACCATGGCGATGGTACACACATTTATCAGCTTCATTTACAACAAAACCTGCAGCAGTTAAAGTTCTTTCGAACTTCTCATGCCATTGCTTAGGGGCTTGTTTTAGGCCTTATAAAGACTTCAACAACTTGCACACCTTTCCTTCTTGACCATTTACCACAAAGCCATCTGGCTGATCCATGTAAATTTCCTCATCCAACTCTCCATTAAGGAAAGTTGTCTTAACGTCCATTTGATGAACGAGAAGACCATGAGAGGAAGCCAATGAGAGTAATACTCGAATGGTGGTCAATATGGCAATAGGTGAGTAAGTGTCAAAGAAGTCTTGACCTTCCTTTTGAGTATATCCCTTGGCCACAAGCCGTGCCTTGTACTTCTCAATAGTACCATCAGGTCGAAGCTTTTTCTTAAACACCCACTTGCACCCTACAGGTTTGCACCCATAAGGGCGATCAGTGATCTCCCATGTTCCATTAGCTAAGATGTAATTCATCTCACTATGGACGGCTTCCTTCTAGTAGTCAGCATCAGGAGATGCATATGCTTATGAAATGGAACTGGGAGTGTCATCCACAAGGTACACAATGAAATCATCACCAAAGGACTTTGCAGTCCTATGTCTCTTGCTCCTTTTAGGAATTTCATTATCATCCTCCTTAGGACTTTCAGAGTGTTCAATTGGAATGGTAGGTTCAGAGAATGTAGCAAATTCCTGATTAGATGAACTAGGTATCTTCGGATTTGATGAATTAGGTTTATCTTTCATTGGAAAGATATCCTCATAGAAAGTCGCATCAGTCGACTCCATGATTGTACCGACATGAATGTCAGGCACTTCAGATTTTACTATCAAGAATCTATAACCAATGCTATGAAAAGCATAGCCCAGAAAAACACAATCAATGGTTTTTGGTCCAAGCTTGTGCTTCTTGGGGATTGGTACATTAACCTTTGCCAAACAACCCCAAGTACGTAATTAAGAGAGTTTTAATCTTTTCTTCTCCCATTCTTCGAATGGATTAATTTCTTTGTTCTTTGTGGGAACTCGGTTTAGGACATGACACGCAGTCAATAGTGCCTCCTCCCACCATTCCTTAAAAAGACCCTATGTGTCTAACATGGCGTTAACCAAATCAGTTAGAGTACGGTTCTTTCTTTCGGCTACTCCATTTGACTGGGGTGAGTAGGGAGGCGTCCTCTTATGAATTATGCCATGTTCCGCACAAAAGGAATCAAACTCGTTGGAAAAATACTCTCCACAACGATCAGACCTAAGCCTCTTAATCTTTCGATCAAGTTGATTTTCTACCTTGGCTTTATAGATTTTGAAGAAACTCAAAGCCTCATCTTTTGATTTCAGAAGATGCACATGACAATATCTCGTAGAGTCATCGATCAAAGTCATGAAATATTTCTTTCCACCTTTTGTCAACACACCATTCATCTCATAAAGATCAGAATGTATGAGCTCTAGTGGTGTTAAATTTCTCACTTCTGCAGTTGTATGTGACTTGCAAGGTTGTTTAGCTTGCACGCAGACTTGGCACTTAGATCCCTTAAAAGTTGTAAAATCAGGGATTAAATTCATTTTGGCTAGTCATGTCATACAACCAAAATTAATATGACAAAGACGAGAGTGCCAGACATTTGATTCAAAGTTCGTGTAAATATGATTAACAACTTTATTACATATGTCTGACAGAGATAAGCGGAACAAGCCTCCGCACTCATAGCCTTTACCAACAAAGGTTCCATACTTCGAAATTACAAATTTATTGGACTCGAATACAATCTTGTAGCCATCTTGACACAGAAGAGATCCGCTAACAAGATTTTTATTTATTGAGGGAACATGATGCCTGTTCTTCAGGCGCACGTTTTTTCCCGAAGTGAACTTCAGATCGACCGTACCAACACCATGAACAGAAGCATGCGAGCCGTTCCCCATCAGCATGGTTTGAGTCCCTCTGACCTGATATGAAGAAAACATGGAAATATTAGGACAGACATGTACATTAGCGCCCGTGTCAATCCACCAATCAGGAGAATGACATAATGAAAGAACAGTAGGTAATATACCATACCCAACATCTTTCATCTCAACGTCGCCCATGACAACATTAGCAGTCTTGCTGCCCTTCCCATGCTGGCGCTTGTCAAAGCGGTTGAGACAAGCAGGAGCCCAATGATCAGGATCACCACACACATGACAAGCACCTTTCCTCTTATCAGTCTTCTTCTTGAAGCTGGTAGACTGTGAGGCCTTGTTCTTTCCATCGAACTTTCCTTTGCCGTCAAACTTGCCTTTGTTCTTGAACTTATGAGGTTGGAAGTTCCTTTTCTGTACCAGATTGGCATTAGAACCTCCCTCGGTACCTCGAGCACGTGTGTCTTTTGCTCTCGCCTTCTCTTCCACATCAAGAGTCCCAATGAGATCTGTCACGAAGAACTCTTGTATCTTGTGCTTCAGAGAAGTAACAAAATTTCTCCATGACTGAGGAAGTTTGGCAATAATGCCTCCGACAACAAACTTGTCCGGTAACACACAAGTGAAGTGCTCAAGCTCCCTGGCAAGTGACTGTATCTCATGAGCCTGCTCCACAATGGGGCGGTCATCAACCATCTTATAGTCATAGAATTTTTCCATGACATACAGTTCAATGCCAGCATCGGAGACTCCAAATTTTCTCTCAAGCGCATCCCACATATCTTTGCCATTGCTAAATGACAGATATGAATCGACAATATTGTCGCCAAGGATGCTGATCAAGGCAGCCTTGAAAGTGGTATCAAGTTTTTGGAACGCCTCTTCCTGAGCGGGATTAATTTCTCCCTCAGGTGCGCCATAGATGGCGTTATAGCAGCTCATGGTCTGAAACCAGAGCACTGCTCTCGCACGCCATCGTTTGTAATTGACACCTTCGAACACAGGTGGCTCTATAGAAGCAACAAAGCCACTTGGGGGCAAATTGCCTGAAATAAGGTTTTTGGATTGTTGAATAAAAGAGCAATTTACCAAACGAATTATCCATAATAAACACTAGATAAAACATGATTAGAATAATAGACAATATACTAATCATGTGAAATAGCGAATACATATTAAGGCAAATAACCAAACAAACTGCAAGGCGTAAAACTTTAGATGCGATCAGAACAAGATTGAGAAAGAAAGTATACACGGTAGTAGCAGCACAGGAACCGCCAGCGTTGGAACCGTCGTTAGCCATGTCGTTGAGGAATAGGGTGCTGATGTCGGGGAAGAAGTCCTCATCGGGGAAGACGTCGCCGTAGTTGCTATCCGTGAGGGAGTCCATGACGAAGCCAGTAGTCGCGCCGATAGCGCTCCCTAAAAACCTTATCGCTCTTCTCCCGTACAGGATTCGAAGCAGCGGGGTCTCGGAGGCCTACGGTCCCGGCTCGCAGTGCACGCCGCAAGACGGGATGGAGAAGATCTAGGTAGTGCAGTGCTCTGGAACCGGAGGCGCAAAGGATGAGGATTATAGCCCAGAAAGACACCGTTTGGAACAAAAAGAAAGTTTTTATTTGTTGTATGGGCGAAGATTGGGCCAATAGGCACAACCAAAAACTCGGAGAGACTCATAGTTGGGTTTGAAATGAAGGATTTTTTCTATGGGAGACTCAAGATTTAAGACATTTGTAGGAAGCAAGTTTATGAGAAACGTGGCAGTAAGAAAAGCATCATCCCATAATTTTAATGGCATGGAGGCATTGGCAAGTAAGGCAAACCCAACTTCAACAATATGACGGTGTTTTCACTCAGCAGAGACATTCTGTTGGTGTGCATGAGGGCATGAAACATGATGAACAATGCCTACACGCTGGAAAAAACCATTTAATTTTTCATATTCACCTCCCCAATCAGTTTGCATGGTGAGAATTTTTCTACCAAATTGGCGTTCAACATATTGTTGGAAATCAAAAAACACTTGATACACATCGGAAAGTTTCTTGAGCAAATATATCCAAGTAAACTTGCTAAAATCATCGATGAAGCTTACATAGTATGCATGTTTCCCTACAGAGAGGAGCTGGACCCCATACATTAGAGAATATATGTTCCAAGGAAACTATGGAAACACTAGTAGAGACATGATAGGGTAGCTGGTGACTCTTGTCCTGTTGGCATGGATCACATATGTAAGCAATTATTTCTGGGGAAAATTAAAGATTGTTTTTCCTAAGTATCTGCTGAACAATAAAGGAGGATGGATATCCTAGGCGACGATGCCACGTGGAGGATGTAGGCTTGATAGTTGCAAGGGCGTGCTTGGACGAACTCATGGCGATAGGTACAAGAGGATACAAGCCACCATGACAGGGACATTTAAACATGATTTGACGCATGGCCTGATCCTTAATCAAGAAAAAGAGAGGATGAATTTCAATAAATGCATTGTTATCTAGAGAAAGTTTATGACCAGAAATTAAATTCATGGATGAACTAGGTGTTGGAGATATGCCCTATATTGGAATTTTTGCCTAAATAGGCCCAGCCCATTTATTATATGCTAATAAGTTCTTGAAATCCTAGAGGCCCATTTGGCCCATTCATGCAAGGCAAGAGCTGGGACAAATGTTTAGTCCCATATTGCTAGTTGAGTGGAAGTTGGACTAGCTTATAAGGTGAGCTCTCCTACCACTTGGTAAAAAGGATGAGAAGGAGAAGGAGAGAGTTCCACACGCGCGCTCCTCCTCCTTGCTCGCCTCGCCACGCCATGCCTCGCCTTGCCTCATCACGACACGACACGACACGTGCGCGCCGTGGGTTGCGGGAATCTCGCCGATCTGAGCTTTATTTTGCCAATAAAGGATACAAATGTCTTGATATAGATACATGACGTGTTTATGTTTCCCGTGATGTCATATTTGTTCCTTTTGCCTCTCTTAATCCAAATGCCAGTCATCGCCTTCGAGAAGAAATTCTTCTCCTTCCTACACCAGATTCTACACCTCCAACTTCGGCATTGCATGCTAGGGGTGCACAAACTAATGACCATTATTTGCAAGTTGTTCCTTTTGTTGATCCTCTGTAGGTCGTGAATGATGGGCCAGCTAGTTCCCTTAAAGAAACTAGCACAAATTCTGAAGAAATGAGTGAAAACGGCACATCAAATAATGATCTAGAGCCACCAACCGCTCTAGGCCAAGAATCTGCTGAAAACGAGGATGATTCGGGTGCTCAATCATCTTCGGATCGCGAGCCGCTGCAACATGCCTCGCTTGGCTCCGCGCAGTCCCGCCCGCTCCACTCAGACATCGCCACGTCGCCGCCTGGTGGCCCGCTATCACCGCAGGCGCGGGAACCTAGTACTGACGCGTCCTCTCTGCCACATCATGTGCGGTCGCTGTCCCCCGGACGCACTGTCCTGCCCCGCGACAACGACGTGATGCCGACAACTGCAGCCCGCCACAAGTCACTGTCCCCTCCATGCATCAGGATTATTCCACATCCACGTGAGCTCCAACAGGAAGGCGCCACGTCGCCGGATTCTCCTGAGCCCAGGGATTCATCGTTGTCTCCATGATCTCCAGGATCTTCTGTGTTGCATGATTCGGCACCACCCCTGCCGTTGAACCAAGAACTTGTTTGCAAAAGTGTATTAACCAACCAAAACAACGTACTGATGGCACTATACGCTGTTGTTTGCTCACATCCTCAGGCGAACCTACAAATTTAAAAGAGACTCTTCATGATCCCAATTGGAAAAATGCAATGCAAGATGAATATGATGCTTTACTTGCAAATAATACTTGGCGTCTTGTGCCGCCGCGTCCAAAGAAAAATATGGTTGATTGCAAGTGGGTTTATCGCATCAAGAAAAATGTTGATGGTACCATTGATAGATATAAAGCGCGTCTTATTGCAAAAGGTTTCAAACAAAGGTATGGTATAGATTATGAGGATATATTTAGTCCAGTTGTCAAAATTGCTACAATTAGACTTGTCTTGTCTCTATCTGTATCTAGAGGTTGGAGACTACGACAGCTAGATGTGAAGAACGCGTTCTTACATGGTGTTCTGTAAAAGGAGGTTTATATGAAATAGCCACCTGGTTTTCAGTCTTTCGCTACTCCAGATTATATTTACAGACTTGACAAAGCTTTTTATGGTTTAAAGCAGGCTCCTCGAGCGTGGTATTCTCGTCTCAGCTCAAAACTTCATACCCTTCGTTTTGTTCCATCCAAGGCAGACGCCTCTTTGTTTTTGTTTGACAAGACATGTATACAAATAATTATTCTCATATATGTTGATGATATTGTTCTTACCAGCTCCTCAGATTCAGCTCTCACAGCCTTGTTAAAAATTTGAAGCACAGATTTTGCTCTTAAGGATCTTGGCGATCTCCATTATTTTTGGGTCTTGAGGTTCACAAACAGCCCAATGGTTTGCTATTAAATCAAGATAAATATGACACTAATTTACTTGGACGAGTTGGGATGACGAGCTGCACTTCGTGCCCTACCCCTCTGTCCACTACAGATCCACTCTCATTGACTGATGTCTCTCCACTTGGTTTAGAGGATAGTACTAGGTACAGAAATGTTGTTGGTGCTATCCAGTATTTGATATTGGCTCGTCCAGATATATATTTCCCTGTTAACAAAGTATGTCAGTTCTTACATGCTCCTACTACTGCATATTGGATGCGGTCAAGAGGATATTGAGGTATGTGCATGGCATACGAGTACAATTGGACTCACTTCTCAGAAGTCCACTTCTACCTTGCTGTGCGTTTTCAGATGCAGACTGGGCTGGTGATCTTAATGATAGGCAGTCTATAGGAGGATTTGCTATTATTTATGGTCCTAATCTCATTTCTTGGAGTGCTAGAAAATTACCTATAGTGTCGCGTTTCAGTACAGAGGCTGAGTATAAGACATTAGCTAATGCCACTGCAGAATTAATATGGGTTGAGGATTTAATACGAGAACTTGGTGTTACTCTTCGGGAAAAAAATGTGCCTTTGGTGTGACAATCTTGGTGCTACCTACTTGTCTGCTAATCCGGTCTTTCATGCTCGCATCAAGCATATTGAAATTGGTTTTTTCTTTGTTCGAGAAATGGTTGCTAGTAAGAAACTTGATGTAAGGTTCATCTCAAGCAAGGATCAGATAGAAGATGGGTTCACTACAACTTTATGTCAAAAGAAATTAGATAAGTTTAAACGTAATCTAAACCTTTCTTAGATCTAGATTAAGGGGTATTAGAGTTATAATATGGTACGTGTTTTATGACACGTGAGGGGCTTTTCCTCACAATATATTATGCAACCGATCGGCCCATAGGGCTCATGATTGTTCTCTCCACTTTTACGTTTAACAAGTCGATAAGAGCAAAGTGCTTTAGCTACTTGATTACTGAAGTGGTAGTTTATAAATAGTTGGTAATCCATAAATCCCTATATGCAGAGATGAACCGAGAATGTATGGCCGAGAGACGTGCAGGCGCATCATACAACGTCGGCCTCGGTAGTTTTAGAGAGCGGCTCTTATCCTAAAGATATATAGATACATGTATTTTAGAAAAAAGCTAAAATATATTGTATTTGAAACAAGAGTACAGGTAAATCTAAACAAATTTAACACACTTAATTCCAGATGAGGGAGTATCAGATATTTGAACGTGTTCTATTTCTAGTAAAGTAGTACTTCCAAGCTACCAATGATTTGGTACGTACTCAAGTCAAAGCATTGTGAAAAAATTGCCCTATGTCGGCCCTACCAGCAAGCAAATCCCTCACTCAAATATTTGTCTTAGGGTTCTACTTCATCTTTAATTCTTTATATGACGTAGTCGAATTCCTTCGCATTATTATCATTGGACTTATTGGACTTATTTCTTATTTAAGATAATCAAACTAGCAGCAAATATTATGTGTTATATTTTATTTTAAAATTAAAATATATGATTTTTCAGAAAAATATATGGTTTTTTATATGGCAAGTGCCATGCGTCCCCCGGACGATGGGAGAGCTCCCATCGTGCTGCTTCCCGTGCTGACACGTGTCCATTTGCTGCAAAACATCCCGCGTTTGCTACATATGTCCCCGCTTTTGCTTTCGAAGCAAAAAAAAGGTTCGTTTCAGAAATAGAACGTCTCGTCGGAGACCTGCCCGGAGACCATGCAGCAAAAAAGTTATGCTAATGTAGCAAAACCGACTTCACCGGAGACATCGTCGGAAAAACTCGCTGGTGATTCTCGCCGGAGACCTTGTAGCAAATAACACTGTTGTAGCAAAACCACAGGACGGTTGTAGCAACAAAGTTCTTCTAATGTAGCAAAAAACCTATTTTATCGGAGACATCGCCGAAGAATTTAGCTGGAAGACCTCGTCGGGAACGTGTAGCAAAAAATTTATGGTATTGTAGCAAAACAAAAAAACAGAGATAGCAAAAAAAATGTATCAATATAGCAAAACCATTTTGATATGTAGCAAATTCCCATCCCAGCAATTCTATAACATGCAAAAATCCAGAGTAGCAAAAACTAGGGGCCTTGATAGCAACAACGAAAGCCTTCGGTAGCAAATCCACTCGTTTTTAGCAGCAAAAATCCATCGCAGTAGGTAGCGTGCATAGGAGTTTCCTCGCCGGAGGTATGAGAGAGGGAGCAGCTGGATGGCTTCTGGCGAGACCCTTGTCGGAGGAGAGCACCGTCGTCCTGGCAGCAGAAGTGGGGCGAGCCCGTTGTCCTCGATGCTGGTCCGGAGGTTAGATGGAGGAGAAGCAGGGCGGCGCCTGGAGACGGTGTTGGGAGGCGACGTCGAGCGGCAGCGACGGCCGGTGGAGCAAGGCAGCAAGCCCCGTTGGAGATTTGGATCTCGCTGGTTTTCTACAGAGGCAAGATTGACGAAGAGGAGGACGAAAGGATGCGATAAGGTGGGCCCACAACTGGTCGAGTGCAGCGCGTTGTTGACCCGGACGATGGCATCATCAGGGGGATTTGCGATCATTTTCCTTTTTATATATGCTTTTGTATACATTAGTCTTAATAGCTCATACAGCAGACCTCGCCTGGGCCCCGTAAACATAGAGCCTGCCTACCAGCAAGCAAATCATCCACGGCTCACTAAAGCACTTTAACTCCAAAGAGGCACACATCAAGCTTGACCAGAGTGATAAGACCTGCCGGGTAACACAAGAGGTCAGTTCAGAATTTTCAGCTACGCTGACCAACATCAAAAAACATCAGTTTCACCATGGACATCGGCTCCATAGGTGCCGGTGTCGGTGAGGAGCAAGAGCAACGGTACGGTGGAACGATAACCGGAGTGGTGGTGCTTTCCCGCGCCACAGCGGCCATGGCCGGCGCCATCTTCGGCTATGACCTCGGAGCCTCGGGTATCAGCGCCAATTTTGTCTTACCCAAAAAGAACGATCAAGTAAACATATTTCTATGATATGGTCAAAACAGTATGGGTTGTACTCTTATCTAAATATGGAATAATAAAATGCTGCGACACGCAAACATATTGGGAGTTAGGCACGCATGACTTGTATTTTTTCTAAAAAAAAGAGAAGCAACTACTTTTGTTCTCTAATGCTGAACTCGAAGCATTAGCAAAAACTTGTTTGTTGAGAATGCAGGAGATTGAGCTTAAGAGCTAATCGAATGTAGAGTTAGATTGACTTGCAATGAGGAACTCAAATGGTATCGACGTTTCAAAGCTTAATTTATTTTACATGGGTACTCGAATACAAGATATTTTTATAGCGTTGCTAATAGCAGACACAGAAAGAAACTTATTCGATTCTTAATACAAGATGAAGGAACGATTGAGGGGCATGAACAGTTGAAGTCTCATATTACAAATTTCTATAAGGGTTTGTTCGGGACACTAGAAGGTAACTTCTCTTTGGATGAATCCCAAACAGACGATATATTGTAGGTTTCTGTAGAGAGAAAAAAATCTATTGACTGCTCCCTATACCGAGGAGGAAATTTAAAAGGCTATTTTTTAAATAGAACACAATAAAGCCCCTGGTTCTGATAGATTTTTAGCTGAGTTTTACCAAACCTTTTGGGATGTGGTCAAAAAATATCTTCTTGATATGTTTAGTGCTTTGCATGCTAGGAAATTAGATCTGTTTCGACTGAATTTTGGTGAGATCATAACATTAATAAAGCAAAACGAATCCAACAATACAGACCGATCTGGCTTCTTAATATTAGTTTTAAGTTTTTTTACGAAAGTTGCTACTATCAGGTTAAATTCAGTGGCTAATCATATAGTTCGCCCCTCCCAAACTGTTTTTATGCAAGGTCGCAAAATACTTGAGAGTGTGGTTACCTTACATGAAAAAGTGCGTGAACTACATAGAAAGAAGCTGAATGGGTTCATCCTAAAAATTGACTTCGAAAAAGCCTATGATAAAATCAAATGGTCTTCAACAGACTCTTAGAATAAATGGTTTTTCAGCCGAGTGATATGCTTTAATTAATAGCTTTGTGTCGGAGGATACTCTTGCCATCAAAGTCAATGATGATATTGGCAGGTACTTTCAGACCAAAAGGGACTAAGGCAGGAAGATCCCTTATCATCAATTTGTTTTTATTATAGTGGCTGATAAGTTATTTAGTGTCACTTCTTTTTAGCTTCTGATTCTAGAGAAGTTAGCTTTTAGAAGATTGTGGGAAAAAGCTGCGGTGGGGAGAAGTTTAGAGAATCTGGTTCTTTCCGTTCTTTTTGGCTTGAGGAATTTGGGATTCCAGATACGTTGAGTTGTGAAATGTCTGCAACGCCCTTGAAATTCATACGTGGTCTAAATTTCATAGGTTCACATGAGGAGGGTGTGGATAATTTCTGAAATATGACTAATCGTAATCGTAACATTCTGGAAACATAATTAGCATATACTCAAAACGTAATCCCCGCCAAAAAATACATAAAATGTAATTAGCATGCACCGTGCGTGCAGACCATTAGCAATTACTAGCAGAATACTTGGCTGGGAGGACAACGTACGGAGGCCAGCACGTCGAGGCCGCAGCGGTGACGCACAACCGCGCGCAGCGCAGCGCTCGCTTTTTGTTGCTCAATTTCTCTGCGGTGGCATTGTTTAATAAATACAGGCAATAGGAAGGGTACCTCTAGATACCGATTCGGTTCAAGAGAAGAAGCTCGGGAATCTATCCCAGAACCAGGTCGGAGGCTGATTCTGAGTCTGCGTGTAAAATGAGATTTCCGGTAGAAAAAAGCTGGTCCAAATCAGACCTATTCTTTTGAGCTTGTGCGGTTCTGGACCCAGAATCTATTCTACAAGCTGAAAAGAAGTTGACCTTAGTATGATTGAGCGTGCAAAATCTGATGGCCAGATTGAAGGTGTGATTCCTCATATAATGGATGAAGAATTATCTATCCTTCAATATGATGACTGTAGAATTTTATTTATGAAACACGGTCTTGAAAAGGCAAAAAATCTAAAACTAGTACTTTTAGCTTTTAAGCAACTTTCGGGATTAAAAATAACTTCTATTAAAGCGAATTGTTTTATTTTGGCGAGGTCCAGGAAGCCGCTGACCTTTATGGTGAACTTTTTGGCTGTAGTCAGGGTGTATTTCCAATTAGGTATTTGGATATTCGGGTTCATTTCAGAGGCTTATAATTGCTGAATGGAAAATCGTCGAGTAAAGACTGTAGTTAAGATTGAGTAGCTGAAAAGGTAAGCTACTCTCCATAGAGGGGAGATTGGTACTCGTTAATTCGGTACTTAGTAACATGGTATTGCATATGATATCATTCTTCCAACTTTCAAAAGGAGTTTTATAAAGATTGGATTATTTCCGATCAAGATTCTTTTGGCAGGATGATAATGAGATAAAAAATATAGACCGCCTAAATGGAGTGTGTTTTGCCGTCCCAAAGAACACGGTGGGTCGGGTATTCTTGATATCGAGATCAAAAATACAGCCCTACTGAGTAAGTGTCTCTTCAAATTATTAACCGAAGAGGGGATATGACAAACATTATTTAAGAGAAAATATGTTGCCACAAAAGCATTGTCCCAAATGGTTTAGAAGCCTGGTGACTTTCACTTTTTGGGCCAGCCTGATGGGGACGAAGAAAACTTTCTTCCACTTTGGATCATTTTCTATTAAGGATGGCTCACAGATACACTTTTGGGAGGATAAGTGGCTTAGTACTACTACACTTCCTGAATAATATCCCGCGTTGTATTCTATTGTCTGTTACAACAAGGAAACGATCGTCTCTATGTTGGAATCGTTCCCTCCCAATGTGACTTTCAGGAGAGATTTGATTGAACCAGACTTGACTCTTGGATTGCACTACTACACCTCAGATGTTTAACTGTCAACTGGGGCTGATAAATTTTGATGGAACTTAAATGAGAATGAATCATTCTTCGTCAGTTTCTTATACAATATATTAGGCCAGCTAGTAATACCAGTTTTAGATAATAGAATAATATGAAAAATGAAGATATCGCTTAAAAAACAAAATGTTTGCTTGGTGTCTTTGTCGTGGAATTATCCTTACTAAATATAATTTTATTAGGCGAAATTGGCATGGGAATTCTAGATATGTGTTTTGTCATCATAATAAGACAATAAAGCACCTATTCTTCCAATGCAACTTTGCAAGAGCTATATGGTCAGTTATCCAAGCATCCTCAAACTTGTATCCACAATGTAGTATTGCCAATATTTTTGAAAATTGGTTACATGGTATAGATCACAAGTTTAAGTTACTTCTTCGGGTTAGAGTGATTTCCATTATATAGTCGCTATGACTGTAGAAATGAAGAAGGTTTTAATGATGTAAATTGTTCCCTTTTGCAGGTTATTTACGGTGTATCAACATCATGCGTTTTTGGTCAGTTCTACATCGTGTGGAGTATCACGACCTTTTTACGGAGGTGTATACGCGTGTGGAGGATACGACGCGAGATTTTTTTACCCGTCATGAATGACAACATAATCTTCAGATAGGACCTCCTTCTCAATCTTAGGCGTTTTTACAATTTTTCGTTTTGATATGTAATACGCCTCTTTATTTTTTATTTGGACTTGTGGATTATATCGGCTATGTGCATCCTAGTTATATAGGGGCCGGGTGTAATATTTACATCTTTTATTTAAGTTATAGAAAAAAATAAACATGTTTTGTCGGTTTGGACTTTGGAGTTTTCTTTTAAAAAAACGTGTTGACGCAGGCGGCGTGGATCCATTCCTGCAGGAATTCATCCCGGAAGTGTACCAGAGGATGAAGAGCAGCGAAGGGCGCGCCATCAGCAACTACTGCAAGTTCGATAGCCAGCTCATGACGCTCTTCACTTCGTCGCTCTACATCTCCGGGCTCCTCACCGCGATGCTCCTCGCGTCGTGGGTCACGGCGAGTCACGGCCGCCGGCCATCCATGATCGTTGGAGCAGCAGCGTGCATGGCCGGTGCCACCGTTAGCAGCGGGTTCATGAACGTGTACATGACCATCCTCGGCAGCGCGCGCTTCTCGGCCTCGGGCTCGGATTCACTAACCAGGTCACGACTCATGGCCTGTCAATTTGCGCAAATTATTCTTGGAACTTGGAAGAGGATGACCATGACCATGGTTTCCAACTGTAAATTGACCTTGGAGTAGTAGTAAAAATGACTCTGCAGGCGGTTCTGCTGTACCTGTCTGAAATGGCGCCTGCGTGATACAGAGGACCATTCAGTAATGGCTTCCAATTCAGCTTGTGTCTCTAGATCTCTCGCCTCCACAGCCATCAACTACGGTGCTGAGAAGATCACGGGAGGCTCGGGCTGGCGGCTTTCTCTGGCCCTCGCTGGCGTCCCCGCCGTCTTGCTCGCTGTCGGGGCCATCTTCCTGCCGAAGATGCCCAACATCCTCGTCCAACTAGGGAAAGACCTTGGCGAGGTGAAGGCGTTGCTTCAAAATACTATAGGCGTCGACGCTGTGCGCTGTGGATGACAAAGCTGGAGGACATTGTCGTAGCCGCCGCAAAAAGCTCCGCACGAGGCGACACTAATGGCCTGGGCCTGATCCTCACGCAGCGACGCTACCGCCGGTAGATCGTGATGGCCATCCTGATACTGGCGTTCACGCAGCTCATGGGGATCAACGTGGTCGGGTTCTATGCGCCGGAGCTCCTGCGCACCATCGACCTGGGCGAGAGGGCGTCTCTCTTCTGCACCGTCGCGAGGGTTGTCGTTTTCACGGCGTCGACAGTCGTGTCCATGTTCTTCATTGACCTTTTCGGCCGGCGGGCGCTCCTCCTCGCTGGCGGAATCCAGATGTTTGTGTCAGAGGCGCTGATCGGCGCCATCATGGCCCCACGAAGCTCGGCGACGAGGGCAGGCCGAGCCTGCCGTACGCGGTGGCCTTGTTCGTCCTCATCGCCGTCTACGTGGCGGGGTACAGTTGGTCCTGGGGCCCGCTGATCTGGCTGGTGCCGAGCGAGATCTTCCCGCTGGAAGTCTGGTCCGCCGGGCAGAGCATCACAGTGGCGTCGGGCTTCGTGTTCATCATTTTCGTCGCGCATGCAGAGCTTTCTCGCCCTGCTGTGCCGGATGAAGGCGTGCTTGTTCTTCTTCTTCGCTGGGTGGATCTCGGTCATGACTGTATTCGCGTACCTCCTCTTGCCGAAGAAGAAAGCCATGCCCATTGGCCTATCTAGCTAGATTGGTTGTGTGCATCGCATAATACGGATCGAGACAGGGGATCATCATTCCATCGTCCAAAAAATGACCATCTTGCGAGGCTATGTAAAAGGAAGAGAACAAACTGTGAGAGCATCTCCAGCAGTCGTCCAAAAGCGCCACGCGCTAAAAGCCTTTTGGCGCGCGCTGCAAACGACTTTAGCGCGCGAAATTGAGCCGCGCTCCAGCAGCGGCGATAAATTTTGCGCGCGTGCCACGCGAAAAAAGACAATTTAGCGCGCAAAAACACAGATTCGACCGAAACAAACTTAAACGATAGATTAAACTTGAAATTAAACATTGTTCGAGCAACGCACATCGGAAACAAACTTAAACCAAGATTAAACATAGAAATAAGCAACCTAAATAACTACTTATCATCGGAATCGTCCCAGTCCGAGCCGAGGGAGGTAGTGTCCGAGGACACTTTGTCCCAAAGCTCGGCGAAAATCTCCGATTCTTCGTCGATGTCGATCTCGGCTTCCACCATCTCCTCCGCCTCCTTCTTGCGCAGACGACGCTCGGCCCGTGCTGCCCGGCGCGCCTTCTTCTGCTCGTCCCGCTGTGCCCGGCGCGCCTTCTTCTGCTCGTCCCACTGTGCCCGGCGCGCGGCGTAGAATTCTTCTTCCGCCTGGACATCTTGCGGGAAGAGACGCCGCCATTCCGCCATCGCGCGCTCGTCGGAGGCGGCGATGTCGAGGCGACGCTGCTGCTGCTGGTGGCGGCGGCGGTTCTCGTTGGTGATGAGCGCCGGAGTAGGCGCCATCAGTTCTGCCTCCTGGACGCTCTCCACGTCCGGGAAATTCATCGAGCGGCGTGGGCGGCCGACGCGCCACGCCGCCGCGTCCCAGGCACGCGCCGCCCGGTCGGCGGTGTCGAAGGTTCCCAGGTTGAACCGCTCTCCGCCGGCGCGCAGCTCGGCGGAGTACGCGCCTGTGGAGCGTTGGCGAACGCCGGTGAACCCCGTCGCATTCCTGCGCGGCGACATCGCGGCGGAGGAGGAGCGACGGCGGAGGCGGAGCGACGGACGCGTGGAGGCGGAGCGACGGACGTGTGGGAACTGTTCAGCGGCAGCGCGCGCGGAAGCGGTGGCGGTTGGATGCTAGCGCTACGCTTCGTTTTATAGCGCACGCGCTTGCGAGCGCGCCAAAGCTCCCGCGTGGGATAGCGCTTCCCGCGCGCGCTGTAAAAAATTTCCCGCGCGCGGCATTTTGGCGCTGCTGCTGAAGCGCGAAACGCAGCTCCCGCGTACTAAAAAAACGGTTTTTCGCACGCTGCTGCTGGAGATGCTCTGAATAACTTCTTGTACTGGACAACCAACAAGTTCCCTTCAGCTTTGCTAAGAGTCAGATGACCCAAATAATAACCGTAGGTTTGTGGTTTTGAGCCGAAAAAGCGGGCAACGTAGGTACTCCCTCCGACCCATATTAGTTGACTTAAATTTTTAAAAATTTAAATGAATCTATATGCTAAATAGTGTCTAGATTCATTCAAATTTAGACAAATTTGAAGCAACTAATATGGGTCGGAGGAAGTATCATATAATCGGCCAATCCAGAAATTTTTTGGGGGTAGAAATCCATCTTCGAACCCCGCATATACTTGGTTCGATAGCGTGTTCCCGCATCGCGCACAAAACACACGTGGACTGAATATTTATGACGCAAACGGAATGTATCCTCGAGCCGCAGTCGCCGCCTATGGCCCTTCCTCCTAGGGTTTCCATCGACCCCGCGTGAAGCTGCCATCGCGAGGATTCCCATCCCGCCACCGCTCCATCTCCATCCGCTGCGGGATCTGTGTGGCTGTCAGAGCGTCGTTTCCTCGGTCGTCCGCGAGTTGCCCTGCCACCACAAATCTGATCGAACCGTTCGGGCCGCGGTTGATTCAGCGACCTCCCTCCTTCCCACCCCGATTTGAAGCCGTCTCTTGGCCTTCTCCGCTCCTCCCATCACAGCGACAGCCGGCGTTGTCTTAAGTATTGTTCATCTTGTCCATCGTCCTCCATTTGGATTGTTTGATCCTCAATTTAATCGTGATGCAGATTTGCGTAGATGAGTTCTTCGTGGAGCGAGCCTTCTGTCTTGCGACATGAGTGTGTTAGTGAAGTTCGTCTTTGACTCCCCCTCCTCGTTGGATGACTTCAATTGGGACGATATTATCAACCACGGCGATGTTTTAGACATCATGTTGATGGTAGCAGTGCAAACCTTGAAGACAAAGAGAACAACATGAAAATGGCATCTAGGATCCACCATCGACCGTCTGTGTGTCCCAGCAACCGGGTTCGCGACCACAACATGCTCATGGAGGATTATTTTGCTAAGGTACCGACATATCCTCCCATCTCTTTCGCCGGCGGTACCGAATGAGAAGAGAGCTTCTCTTGCTTATAGTTGAGGCATGTGAAGCGAATTGTTGTTTCTTCACTCTACAAAAATAACCCCCGTTCTTGGCACTTATTTGGGTTAGCACAAGAGAAAAGTACCTACAAATAGTGTTTACCCAACGGATGAGCAATCGCGGGACCATTTTATCATGGTGGCTACTTATAAGTTATGGCAGACTCAATACCGGCGGATTTCAGTATCGTGGTACGTGACCGCCAAGCCCGACGCCATCTAATGCCGCATTAGATCGATGTAGACAGTTAACATTGCGATGTGGAAGGTAAGAATTATGCTGACCGGTCAAACACATCACACTAAGTGGTGAGACCCACCACAGCCAAGTTGTTGAAGTGGACTGTTTATATTTTGCAGAGTTCTTTTATTTATCATAAACCTGGAGCGCAATATTTAAGTTCGGACGTGTTTTTTTCGACAAATAAATTTGGTGGCAGTTAGTGTCTCATAATCATGTTCTTTTCTCTCCTTCAACTAAAGCATGCTCGTGTGCCTCCTCCCATAGTTCTTGTGTGCAGTTACATAAAGAGGGAAAGTGTTGATCAATTTCTTTATGACCCTTTTGAGCAAATACAGGCCAAAAAGCTGGATGCCTAGACCGCACGTGCTTAAATGGCCCAAACTTGCCACTCACCGCTCCTCGCTTTCTATATAACAGAGGGAACCCTAGCAACTAATCCTACTCTCAGTCCCAACCTGACCCGTCACCTCCAACTCTCGAACCCAACTCCATGTGCAAGATCTTCCGTGGTCCTGCCGTTCTCCTCCATTGACTTGTCTGATCCGGAAGTTTTTCTTCATCCTTCTACACATCTTGGGTCAGTATGTTCTTTTAGATCCGTTGCTTTGTTATTTCTCCTCTTAATCATCTCCCTTGTGCATATGGAGTGTGCTCGAAGGAAAATCCATTTTGATGATGTTAGCGCGCATAAATTCTTTAGCGCATACATGATGTTGATGTCGAACGGAATCAAGAACTCTAGTATTATATAGGACATTTCTCCTAACTAGGCGTAGTTTTAATTTTTAGAGGTATATCTACTGAATAGAGAGGGACTTAAGACCCTCTATGATATTAGCATATTTAGCCCTAATGTAATGATTAGATGGGATAAAATAGAGTGTAATATGACGTAATTAATATTTTATTAATCAATAAAATAAATTTGAACTCCAATATAATTAGCAACATAAATTAATTATTGCTAATGTAATTAAATTTCTATGACGCTGGAAGGTATAACATGGTAAATAATACCGGTTATACGACTCTAAAGTTCCACCGTCTTTAGTAATGTACCGAGACGCATCCTCTGTCATTCTGTGGAAGCACTAGGTCTACAGATTATGTTGTGCCGAGACAAAAAAAAGTGTCGATGTTGCACTTACTCGATGCAGTTATCCTTGGCGGCTTTTTTTGTTATGTCAGCGCGAGCGCGGCAACTAGCCGTGTGCTTCGGCGTTATAAGCGTCAGGGCTCGGCGTCCATTTTATACTGTCACTCGTCGTAGGAATTCTACCGGACTCTAAGGTTTTAGTTGATATCATAGAATCTCGACTGCCATAAGGGTGCTCGATTTCGCCATTTCGACTGATTACACTGACGAGTACCTTTGCATTGGCAAAGACAACATGCTCAAGAGCATGCGGTTGTTTGCAAAAATAGTGGTGAAAATATTCAGTAAACCTACCTCCAAGCTCCAAATGAGGAGGGCACAAAGAGATTGATGGCAATGAATGAGGCAAGAGGTTGACTGGGCATGCTTGGCAGCGTTGACTGCATGCATGGGAGGTGGAAGAGCTGCCCAAAGCATGGCATGGTAAGTTCATCAGGCATCATTGTGATCCAACCATTGTGCTAGAAGCAGGGGCCGGCCAGGAGTTATGGATATGGCACCGATTTTTTGGCATGCCTAGTTCTTGCAATGACATAAATGTCTTGCGGAGATCTCCTATGTTTGCTAAGCTTGTTAGTGGAGAATCTCCGGTTGCAACTACAGAGTCAATAACCGTGAGTATAGCTTTGGTTATTATCTTGCTGACGGGATCTATCCCTCTTGGTGAACCTTTGTGAAGACCATCACAAACCCTAAAATGAAAATGCAATCTCATTTTGCAACGGTGCAAGAAGCAGCCCAGGAAGACACTAAGAGATATTTTAGGGTGTTGCAATCTAGGTTTTATTATTCGAAGTCCTGCTCGTCACTGGAAAAAGGAAACCTTGAACACTATCATGATAGCATATGTGATTCTTCACAACATGATCATTGAAGATAAAAGGGATAAGAACCTTCCTTTCAAGTTGACAATGTTGGTTGCCGGCTGAAGCCTAGATGAAACCCTGATCGGATCCAAGCATTCCTTGAGACTTATCGCCAGATTGAAAACAGTGAAACACACGACAATCTTCGTCATGATTTTGTTACGCACTGATACGTCATACACGTATCTATAATTTTTGATATTTCATGCTTGTTTAGTATCTAATTTGCTTTATTTTGTCTACACTTTGAGGTATTTTTATATGTTTTCTGGAACTAACATATTAACAAGATGCCACAGTGCCATTGCCTGTTTTCTTCTGTTTTTGGTTTTAAAAAAGTCAGAAAATGAATATTCTCGGAATTGGACGGAACAAAAGACAAAGTTAATATTTTACTGTGGGGAACACGGAGCCAGAAGACGAGATGAAGAAGGCCCTCGAGGGGGCCACACCCCCTGGTCGCGCGGCCTGGCCTGGCCCGCGCCTGGGGGCGTGCAGCCGCCTCGGGCACCTCCTTGGCCTCCCTCTTCCCTATAAGAAGCCACCGATACCTAAACCCTAAGTACCCGATCAATCTTCCATGAAACAGTCCGTAGCCGCCGCCACCATCGTCCCTAGATCGGGGGGATCTGAAGATCTTCCCGGCACCCTACCGGAGGGGAGAGATCATCTCGGAGGCCTTTTTTATCACCATGCCAGCCTCCGGTATGAAGCGTGAGTAGTTCCACCTTGGACTAAGTGTCCATGTAGTAGCTAGATGGTTGTTTCTCCTCCTTTGTGCTACCATGTTTAGATCTTGTGAGCTCCGTTCATGATAAGATCATCTATTTGTAATCATGCATGTTGTGTTTGTGGGGATCCGATGGATATTGATTACTATGTCAGATTGGTTAATGATTCTATCTTATTGATTCTATCATGTCTGTGTTGTTTGAGATCTTGCATGCTCTCCGTTTCTAGTAGCTATCTTGGCCAAGTAGATGCTAGTGACTCCAAGAGGGAGTATTTATGCTCTATAGTGGGTTCATGCCTCTATTTAATCTAGGAAAGTGACAGAAATCTCTAAGGTTGTAGATGTGTTGTTGCTACTAGGGAGAAAACAACGATCTCTTGTTCATGGAACAAGTGGATTGTTTACTTTACACACCTTTCTTAAAGCATTTATCCATGGAATGCAACTTAATACTGGAGGGGGTTCGGATGATAACCTGAAGGTGGATTACTAGTCATAGATGCAGTTGGATGGCGGTCTATGTATCTTGTTGTAATGCCCAATCAAATCTCATAGGATCATGAATGTCTAGTATTGCATTGTTATGCCTTGCTCTGTCCTGTAAATTGCCCCGCTGTAATTTTTTTACCCAGCATGTTATGTTGTTTATCTTAAGGAGAACACCTCTTGTGAACTATGGACCCCGGTCCAATCTTTACCATGGATACATCTTCCACTATTACTGTTTACTTTTTGCAAGCCACCATTACCTTCCACACCATACAGTTAATCCTTTGTTTTCAGCAAACCAGTGAGATTAACAACCTCACTGTTTGTTGGGGCAAAGTCTTGAGTTTGTGTTATGCAGATTTCCAAGTTGCTAGCAACACCTTTGAGTTGTTTCCTTCCTCCTACTGGTTCGATAACCTTGGTTTCTTAATGAGGGAAAACTTGCTTATGTGCTCATCATACCTTCCTCTTGGGGTCTCCCATTGAAGCTCTATACTGATTTGAGCTACACAACATCAAGCTATTTCTGGCGTCGTTGTCGGGGAGGCTAAGGACGGCTTCACAAGGGGAGTCCTTCTCAACCTTTCTCTTTACTTTGTTTTTGTTTTGATTAGTTTCTTTGGCTTTGTTTTGTTTGCTTTTTTTATCAAAAACTCAAAAAAAAATAGTTTCGTTTGGTTTGCTTTCTTTTATCAAAAACACAACTTCCTACTCCAGTTGTTGCTGCTGTTGGTTTGTTCCACTTTTGAAAAAATGAACTCTACTGAGAACACCAAGTTGTGTGACTTCACTAGCACAAACAACAATGATTTCCTGAGTACACCTATCGCTCCACCTGCTCCTGATGCTACCTTTTATGAAATTAAGCTTGCTTTGTTGAATCTTGTGATGAAAGAGCAATTTTCTGGTGCTAGTTCTGATGATGCTGCTGCCCACTTTAATAACTTTGTTGAACTTTGTGAGATGCAGCAATATAAGGATGTAGATGGAGATATTATTAAGATCAAGTTGTTTCCTTTCTCCTTGAGAGGAAAAGCTAAAGAATGGTTGCCATCCTTGCCTAGAAATAGTATTGATTCTTAGATTAAGTGCAAAGATGCTTTTATTGGAAAATACTATCCTCCTGCTAAGATTATATCTATGAGAAGTGAAATAATGAAATTTAAACAACTTGATAATGAACATGTTTCTCAAGCTTGGGAAAGAATGAAATCTTTAGTTAAGAATTGTCCCACTCATGGACTTACTGCTTGGATGATTATCCAGACTTTTTATGCAGGTTTAAACTTCTCTTCAAGAAATCTGTTGGATTCAGCTGCTGGAGGTACCTTTATGACCATTACCTTGGGTGCTGCAACAAAGCTCATTGATAATATGATGGTTAATTATTCTAAATGGCACACTGAGAGGGCTCCACATGGTAAGAAGGTAAATTCTGTTGAAGAAACCTCCTCTTTGAGTGATAAGATTGATGTTATCATGGCTATGCTTGTTAATGGAAAATCTCATATTGATCCAAATAATGTTCCCTTAGCCTCTTTGGTTGCTCAAGAAGAGAAAGTTGATGTGAACTTCATTAGAAATAACAATTTCAGCAACAATGCCTATATGAATAATTTTGGTAGTAACAATAATTATAGGACTTATCCTCCTAATAATTGAAATACTTATGGAAATTCCTACAACAACAATACTAGAAGTGCTCCCTCTGAACTTGAAGTCATGCTTAAAGACTTTATTAGTAAACAAACCACTTTCAACAAAACTGTGGAGGAAAAGCTTATTAATGTTGATAAAAATATTTCCTCTTTGTCTGAAGCATAGTCCTCTTTGATTAATAAAATGGCTACTAAACCTGAAACCTTGTAAAGTACCTTTGCTGATACTCATGCCATACAAGTTACTATTGATGAAAATGTTAGACTGTGAGCTCAACTACATGCTAAATGGGAAAGAGAAGCTGAAATTGCTAGAAACAATAGTGTGTGCACTATTACCACCACCAATATGGATGCCACTAAACCACAAGAAGTCCCTATTGCTCCTACCACAATGCCTAAACCCAATGAATCTACTACCAGTGATGCTAAGTTTGATTTTGATCTTGATGGTTGCAATATTTCTGAAGTGATTATGTTCCTACAAAAGCTTGCTAGAAGTCCTAATGCTAGTGATATGAATGTGGCTTTTTCACCCAGCACATTTCAGATGCTCTTATTAAAATTAAGGAAGAAAAGTTGAAGCACAAAGCCTCTATTCCTAGGAAAGTATAAGATAGTTGGGAACCCATTATTAATATGCAAGTGAATGACTTTGATCTCAAAGCTTCATGTGACCTTGGTTCTAGTGTCTCTATTATGCCTAGAAATATTTATGAAATGCTTGATTTGCCACCTTTGGAAGATTGCTATTTGGATGTCCCACTTGATGCTAATGCTAAAAACAAAGTCATGGGAAGTGTTAATGATATTCTTATTATGGTTAATAATGCCTATGTCCCTATTGATTTCTATGTTTTGGATGTTGAATACAATGATTCTTGTCCTATTACTTTGGGAAGACCTTTTCTTAGAACTGTTGGTGCCATCATTGATATGAAAGAAGGCACCATTAAATATAAATTTCCATTTAAGAAAGGTATTGAACACTTCCCTATGAGGAAAGATAAGTTGCCTTTTGCTCCTCCTTTGAAAGCAAGGTTTGATGTTAATGCTTCTTCATTTGAAAATACTTGATTCTTGCTTTTTGTGCCTAATTTAAAGGCGTTAAAGAAAAGTACTTCTTAGGAGATAACCCAATAGTTTAATTGAGTCTTGCAAGTTATTACTTATGTAATTACATCTCCTTATCCTTTTTATTTGATTTTTTTGCCAAGAAGAACCTCTAATGAGAGGGAAGTAAGATTTGGGGAGTTGCTGTCCCGAAACAGATTTTTGCGCTCCACTATAAAAATTCGTGTAATATCTATGTAAGTCGTATTGAGCTGTAATTTTCTGAAAAAATCCCTTAGGTTGTTAGCTAACTTTAGTTAGTTTAGCACTTTTTTATTTGAGCAACAGAAGGTCTACGAAAAAATCGGTTTCTACCTGCTGGTCTGTTTTGACAGATTTCTGCCACTATTTGCATTTGCTTCTTATTGATTCCTTTTTGATTATTTTTGAGAAATTGAGCTTTTTAAGGGAATTGCTACAGTATCTTGTGTCTTTGGTGAATTTTTTTCTATTTTAAAACTAAATCCCAAAGGTCTATTATCTTTTGAATGCACTAATGTTGTTAATGAAGATTGTGTGAAGTTTTGTATGAAGGAAAATTTGAAGGTATAGAGAAAGAATGATGTAATGAGATGAAGAATGGATAAAAGCTCAAGCTTGGGGATGCCACCCCATATCACCCCAAGAAATATTCAAGAGTACAAGTGTCAAAGCTTGGGGATGCCCAAGGCATCCCCTTCTTCATCAATAAAAATCTCAGGTCTTTCTAGAGACTTCGTTTTTATTTTTTCGTGCACAAGTTGTGTTGTTCTTGGAGTGTCTTATTTTTTGTTTTTGGTTTTTGTTTGCTTAGATTGCTTGAATAAAGTAATCCGACCCCCGTTTTCACTGTGTTGTTTCAAATAAGTTGATTGGTGTTGGAGAGGAGTAGAAAGTTCTTGCTTGAGTAGTACAAGAGGACTTTGCTTTGACTGTGACTTAGACTTTATCATGTTATGCTAGATGTTGTTTTGACCTTATGCTTAGTGATTATTTCTGTAGCATGACTTGTTCCAAACAATTAGGATTGCTTAATGTGCCTTAAAAGAATCATGTGTTGTTCTAGCATACAAAAGCATAGTATTGTGGTATTCTCCTTTGATGCTTTTTTTTGGGTTGACTTGGCACATGCTCACACCATGTTATGACTATGAACCAGTCACCATAGCCTCTTTGATCATTTATTTTTTAACTTGTGGTCTCACTTTATGCTTTTATTAGTAATGTTTTATCGCTCTGCATGATTATGGCCATTATTGCTCTCTTAGTTGGTCGCTCCCAGTATTTTGCTAGCCTCCACTTGTATGAGTAAGCTCTACTCATGCATCCAACTCCCAAGAAACCAAGTTATTCGAAAGTATCCCCTATAAATTCCTATGCATGGTGTGTTACACCATTCCAAGTATATTCTTGTTTTATCTATCTTCCAAATTAAACTTGTTATGTGAAACTTAGTGATTAAAGCTCTCACAAACTTGATGACACACTTTTTTTTCTTGCCCCTAAATAAACTTGAACCATTGTATCATCTATTATATATATGCTTGCACTTATACGTTGGAATTAGCAGAACCATGCTATCATGGGGAACTCTTTCAACATTGCACGTGTACATTGTACCCAGTTGATATCATGCTCTTTTGTTTGAGGATGTCGTCAATGTGAAATAAAAGGGAAGCTTGTAAGTCCATGGAGTTATGTATGTGTGTTAGAGAAACACCTGGACCGCTAGCCTAAGCCCTGCCTAATCATGGTGGAAACTTGCAGCATCACCATAGTGAGCAATCTATGAAGCTTTCTTCTTATAAAAAAGAGACATATTGAAAAGAGGAAAGAGAGAAAAAAGCACCATTTTCCTATGGTAAATAAGAAGATTGCTGAGATGCTCATTGTCTGCTTGCCTTGTCATTTTGATTATGGGATAGCTCCTATATCATGTGCAAGGGGTACCCCGTTGGCAGTTCTCTATGATACACATGTACTTACTATGACAAGAACTTACCGGTGACTAAAGTTGAGTAGCATGAGGAGCGGCCCTCGTACTCAAGGGACATGAGATTGCCAACTTATACTTTTTCAAGCATATACTCCATAGTTTGTTCACTTTAATCTTAATCACTTCAAGATGCTTATGATAGGGGCAATGAGAGATGAAATCTAACAAGTACCATAATTTTTGAAAGCTCTTTATGAGACTTGAAATCCCTGCTTCCCTTTATGAAGGGCCTTTGTTCCACTATTATATTGAGTCTCCACCTTATATCCTCAGGCACCAATTAAGAGAGCATAGTTGCCTTTCTTAGTTCTATGTGCATTGTCCCAAAACTTATTGATTGACTCATATTGTTGATATTGCTTGTTCTTGAACTATTTGTATCTAGTCACTCTTATGAACTTTGAAGGTGTCCTATGCAATTATGTTTTGCTACTCCATGAGGGACAAGCTGAATGCCACTATGATATGTTTTCTATATGTGAAACAAATAAACGTCTTTCAATGCATTGTTATTCATGATCTTTGTTTGTATCCTTTCATGTTGCATGCATAGTTACTTTGTCTTATTGTTAGAACTTCTTCTTTCATTCTCATGTTTAGAGTTCTTTGATCCTAGCTTTTAATGCTTGCAAATGGTTTGATCTTGATTTTGATGGTGCATGTCACCTCCAAAAATTATTATTTTTATCACTTACCTACTCGGGACGAGCAGGAGTTATGCTTGGGGATGCTTGACACGTCATAAATGTATCTATAATTTTTGATGTTCCATGCTTGTTTAGTATCTACTTTGCTTTACTTTGTCTACACTTTGAGGTATTTTATATGTTTTCTAGGACTAACCTAATAACAAGATGCCACATTGTCATTGCCTATTTTCTTTTGTTTTTGGTTCCAGAAAAGTCAGAAAATGAATATTCTCGGAATTGGACGGGACAAAAGCCAAAGTCAATATTTTACCATGGGGAACACGGAGCCAGAAGACGAGACGGAGAAGGGCCTCGAGGGGGCCAGACCCCCTAGCCGCGCGACCTGTCCTGGCCGGCGCCTGGGGGGTGCAGCCGCCTCAGGCACCCCCTCGGCCTCCCTCTTCGCCTATAAGAAGCCCCTGATACCTAAACCCTAAGTACCCGATCAATCTTCCATAAAACAGTCCGTAACCGCCGCCACCATCGTCCCTAGATCGGGGGGATATGAAGCTCTTACCGGCACCCTGCCGGAGGGGAGAGATCATCTCGGAGGCCTTTATCGTCACCATGCCAGCCTCCGGTATGAAGCATGAGTAGTTCCACCTTGGACTACGGGTCCATGTAGTAGCTAGATGGTTGTTTCTCCTCCTTTGTGCTAGCATGTTTAGATCTTGTGAGCTCCGTTCATGACCAAGATCATCTATTTGTAATCATGCATGTTGTGTTTGCGGGGATCCGATGGATATTGAGATTACTATGTCAGATTGGTTAATGATTCTATCTTATTGATTCTATCATGTCTGTGTTGTTTGAAATCTTGCATGCTCTCTGTTTCTAGTAGCTATCTTGGCCAAGTAGATGCTAATGACTCCAAGAGGGAGTATTTATGCTCGATAGTGGGTCCATGCCTCTATTTAATCTGGGGAAGTGACAGAAATCTCTAAGGTTGTAGATGTGCTCTTGCTACTAGGGAGATGTAATCCCCGGAAAAAATTTCGAAATAAAATTGCGTGTTAATTTCTTTTTTGCATCATCATGACATCATCATGCATATTTCGCCTCTAAATCTTTTCATCAAAAACCTACTTTGTTTTCTAATTAGTCCCCTTCTCTAATTTCAAATTAAAAACCCCGGTCTTTTCTAGGTCTTTTATTTGTCTAAAAACTATTTATAAAATGCCTTTTAAAACTAAAACAAATAAAAATAAAAGTATTTTCGGGGAAGGCAGCCAGCCAGGCCCAAAAGCCCAGCCGGCCATATACTACCCCAAATCCTAGACTAACCCTAACCCTAACCGGCTCTACACCACGCACCCGGCAGCCGCTAGCGTCCCACATGCCCGCTGCCGCACCCCCACCGAGCCACCGACACAACTGCCTTCCTACCCCCATTCACCGCATCGCTCAACCCATCGCGCTCCCCCGCTTGTCATGATGCACGCGTCCATGCAAATGCCCCCGCACGAACCCTCTCTCGTTTCTCTCACGCTCACACCCTCCCTAGCCCTGCATGGACCCACCACCCAGACCGCGTCCACCCCACGTACGCTGCAAGCGACCCACTTGGCCATGTCCTACCCACGCCCTCGATTCCCCTCGACTTCCTGCTCGCGACCACTCCCCCATGATCCTCTGGCCGCCGCCGCCTGGTCCTCCTCACGCTAGCGAGCTCCGCGTCGGCCCCCCATTGGCCTCCTCTCCACCGCACCACCATATCTCCCTCTGCTCGCAGCTGCGCGCCCGCGAGCTCCTCTCTGTCGGTGTCCTGAGCAACTCACCGCCCTGTGTCGGTCACCGCTGCCATCCTCGTCCCTCTCCTCTCCTTGCCGGCCGCCAGCGAGCACCGCACTCTCCTGCATATCGCCCCGCCATCTCTGCCCTGGGTCGCTCGTCCTTGAGCCCGCGTGCCCGTCTCCTCGCTGGCCCTCCCCCCACAGGTTGTCCGCCTCGCAGGTCGCCCTCGCCTCCCTCCGCATCTCGCCCCACCGCTGTACGTGCCCCACGCTGTCCAGCGACACAGATAGGGACCAGCTTGCCTCGAGCTCCTCTGCACTAGTCTAGCGCGTGCGTTATCACTCCATCATTGGGTGCTCATGTTCTCGCACGCAATTGCCATTCTTGGAACATGGGACCCCTCCTGCAGGTACTCGGGCTCCTTCCCGTCGCCTTCTGAGGCCCCTGCCCTTTCTTGGCCTTCTGTCGCTTCTGTGTGCCATCGCCAATGTGGTGTTTAACTTCCTTGTAGCCTTCTTTTTGTGCAATAGGAATGGTGGTGTCCCTGTTTTCTTCTCTGTGTCATTCTGCCGCTGCCAAGATTGCCACCATATGTTTTTTTTCCATCAAAAAGACCTTCTCGCCGACATGACCGACAATAAATCCGAGACCACTGAGGGAAACCGCAGTATTCAAAGACCGCACTGAACCCGGAGCTAAGTTCACCATCACCTGATGAAGTTGGAACTTCAAGATCTTCCTCAAGGACGACAAGATCGTCGAGAGGGAACCCCTATCCCAGATCTTGAGGAGACGAAGACCGAACCCTGCCGAGACCCTAAAGCCTTGATCCGAACCTCGTCGAACCTTCGGAACCAAGATCTCTGAACCAAATGTGTGACCCCTCTCGATACCCTATTTTGATAAATATAATATAACTTGTGCATATTAAATTATCCATGCTTGCATATATATATTATTGTTCAGGGTTATACGGCGATTCATCTAGTAAATAAATATGGAATATATGGAAGTTCTTTTGTATTGTCCCGGTTCCATTTAATATTGTGTAGCGAACCGATGCCATGGTTTAGCTTGTTAAGTCAACATTTAAATTGCGAGGTAGATAAACAACTCGAACCATAATATTTATTTGCGGGATCCCGATTCCGCTTAACATTGCTAAGTAGCAATGCATAATACCATGTCATGCATCATATCATAAACATGCCGAATCTTTCACCCTAGTATTAAATATTGCATATGTTGCCTGTTCTAGTATTTTGCTTCTTCACCGAATATGACGATGAGTGGATGCGAGTTGCGACAAGCCTTCAGTCACCGACTTTGTCTCACAGGCGAGCATTCTCCCCCTTCTACCTATTTTGCATTTATAGTCTTTACTTACTTCCTATGATCTATTGATGTCCTTATTGTCGATGCTATAGTACCGTTCCTTTATTTACCTGCTCCACTATATTGCCTTGGTTATCCTATTGTCTTGTTTGATTAGCTAGCTTTGTCCTTGCGAGTCATAGGCATGCTTAGTACTGCTCTCGTACAGGTAGAACATGATACTCGAATATGGTTGGTGATAAGTAATTAATCTGATGTTGTTGGTTATGGTTTCACCTAATGATAAGGCCCAGACAAGGACCACCTTTGGGAACTGCTTGAGCCAACCTAGGACCCGTTCGTTCTACGATACCACTTCTGAGTTGATCGCGCTAACCAAACGTGGGGCTGATATGTCGGAAACGTATCTATAATTTTTGATGTTTCATGCTGGTTTAGTATCTACTTTGCTTTGCTTTGTCTACACTTTGAGATGTGTTTATATCTTTTCTGGAACTAACCTATTAACAAGTTGCCACAGTGCCAGTTGCCTGTTTTCTTATGTTTTTGGTTCTAGAAAGGCAGAAAATCAATATTCTCGGAATTGGACGGGACAAAAGCCAAAGTCACTATTTTACCGTGGACGACACCAAGCCAGAAGACGAGACGGAGGGGCGCCATAGGGCGGTCAGACCCTCCTAGGCGCGGCTAGAGCTGGCCCACGCCTGAGCAGGGTGTGGCCTCCTGGTGGCCCCCCTGGATCGCCCCTTCGCCTATAAGAAGCCCCCGATGCATAAACCCTAGGAACCCGATCAAAACTCCACGAAACCGTCTGTAGCCGCCGCCACCATCGTCCCTAGATCGGGGGGATCTGAAGTTCTTCCCAGCACCCTGCGAGAGGGTAGATCATCCCGGAGGCCTTCTTCTCCGGTATTAAGCGTGAGTAGTTCCACCTTGGACTACGGGTCCATGTAGTAGCTATATGGTTGTATCTCCTCCTTATGATTTCATGTATAGATCTTGTGAGCTTCGTTCATGATCATGATCTAATCTATTTGTAATCATGCATGTTGTGTTTGCGGGGATCCAATGGATATTGAGACTACTATGTCAGATTGATTAATGGTTTTGTCTTATTGATTCTATCATGTATGTGTTGTTTGTGATCTTGCATGCTCTCCGTTGTTAGTAGCTATCTTGGCCAAGTAGTTGCTAGTGACTCCAAGAGGGGGTATTTATGCTCGATAGTGGGTTCATGCCTCTAGTTTCCAAGGGAAGTGACAGAAATCTCTTCAGTTGTAGATGTGATGTTGCCACTAGGGAGAAAACAACGGTATCTTGTTCATGGAACAAGTGGATTGTTTACCTTACACACTTTGCTTAAAGCAGTTGTCTGTTGCTTGCAACTTAATACTGGAGGGGGTTTGGATGATAACCTGAAGGTGGACTTCTAGTCATAGATGCAGTTGGATGGCGGTCTATGTATATTGTTGTATTGCCCAATCGAATCACATAGGATCTTTTTGTCTTGTATTGCATTGCATTGTTATGCCTTGCTCAGTTCCTGTCAATTGTCCTGTTATAATTTGTTTACCCTTCATGCCATGTTGTTTATCTAAGGAGAGCACCTCTAGTGAACAATGGATCCTGGTCCAATCTTTACCATTTATACATCTTCCACTGTTTACTTGCTGCAAAGCACTCATCACCTTCCACACCATACAATTAATCCTTTGTTACAGCAACCAGTGAGATTGACAACATCACTGTTTGTTGGGGCAAAGTCTTGAGTTTGTGTTGTGCAGGTTTCCACGTTGCTCGCAACACTTGTGTGACGTTTCCTTCCTCCTACTAGTTCGATAACCTCGGTTTCCCAACGAAGCGCACCTACATCAACTAGGCGCATCAACAAGTTTTTTTGGCGCCGTTGACGGGGACTAAAAGAAGAAGAAGCTCCCACGTCAACAACACGCCAGCACAAGTTTTCTGGCGCTGTTGCCGGGGAGGCTAAGGACATCTTCACAAGGGGAGTCCTCCTTAACCTTTCTCTTTACTTTGTTTTTAGTTTGCTTAGTTTCTTTTGCTTGGTTTTGTTTGCCTCTTTTTATCAAAAACTCAATTTTTTTAGTTTAGTTTGGTTTGCTTTCTCTTATCAAAAACACAAAAAAATAGTTCCTACTCTAGTTTCCACCTCACTCTAGCTCACCATGTTGTTCCCCAAGTTCTCCCTGAAAGATCTTGCAATAGGTAGTGGCTCCATAATTGGGAAAGATAATATTGAAGAATTCTTCAATCATGTTAGCAAACATGAGGATATTGGGGATAAATCCATAGCAGAACTTGCTTCTAATTATGAAATTGCTACAGCTTCTTTAGTTCATATGTTGGAGGCTAGGTTTGTTAGCCTTAACCTCATGATGCAAATTTTGTTCCTAAAACTAAAAGAAGAAAAGAATGCTAAAAAGAGAGAATTTATTCTTGAATCTTTACTCAAAGAATTCTAGGATGTTGCTAAGGAAGCCAAAAAGGTCTTTAAGCGTTTCAATATGCTAGGCTCATGTGTAGATGTTGTAGGTACTTCTGATAAAATTAAGCCTAGAGAGGAATTTAAGATACCCGTACCCTTTAAGCTTGTTGGGATGCATGAGGGCTTTGAAAAGAATTTTGATTGGATTGTTCCTGAAAATCCTTTTGATGAAAGTAGTAAACCAAAGAGGGATGAGAAGGGATCCTCCAAAACTCATTTGGATGAGATACCTCTCATAGTTGAAGATTTTGCAAGTATTGATGTTAATGCTTCTTCATTTGAAAATACTTGATTTCTTGCTTCTTGTGTCTAACTTAAAGGCGTTAAAGAAAGGTACTTGTTGGGAGATAACCCAAGAGTTTCCTTGAGTCTTGGAAGTTATTACTTCAGTAATGACCTCTCCTTATCCTTTTTGTTTGCTTTTTGTGCCAAGAATGACCTCTAATGAGAGGGAAAGAAGATTTGGGGAGTTGCTGTCCCGAAACATATTCGTATTGAGAATTTACGAATAAATCCCCCAGTATGTTAGCTAACTTTCGTTAGTTCAACACCTTTTGATTTGAGCAACAGAAGATTTTCGAAAAATCGGTTTCTACCTGCTGGTCTGTTTTGACAGATTTCTGCCATTATTTGCATTTGCTTCTTATTGATTCCTTTCTGAGTTCTCTTTTGGGGAATTGAGCTTTTTGAAGGAGTTGCTATAGTAGCTTGTGTTTTTAGTGAAAAGTTTTGCTGTTCCAAAGCTAAGCCCAAAGGTCTATTATCTTTTGAATACACTAATGTTGCTAATGAAGATTGTGTGAAGTTTTGTATGAAGAAAAAAATTCAGGTGTAGAGAGAGAATGATGTAATGCGATGAAGAATGGAAAAAAGCTCAAGCTTGGGGATGCCACCCCGGTTTCACCCCAAGAAATATCCAAGAGGTACAAGCGTCAAAGCTTGGGGATGCCTAAGGCATCCCCTTCTTCATCAATAAAAAGCTCAGGTCTGTCTAGACACTTCGTTTTTATTGTTTCATGCAGTGTTGTGTTGTTCTTGGAGTGTCTTAGTTTTTGTTTGCTTTGCCTATTTTGTTTAGTTTTCTTGAATAAAGTAGTTTGGACCCCCGTTCTCGCTATGTTGTTTCAAATAAGTTGATTGGTGTTGGAAAGGAGTAGAAAGTTCTTGCTTGGAAGTGCAAGAGGAGCTTGCATTGACTGTGACTTACACTTTAGCATGACATGCTAGGTGTTGTTTTGAACTTATGATTAGTGATTATTGCTGTAGAATGTCTTGTTCCAAACAATTGGGATTGCTTAGTGTGCCTTGAAGAAATTGTGCGTTGTTTTAGATAAACAAAAGCATAGTATTGTGGTATTCTCCTTTGATGCTTTGTTTGGGTTGACTTGGCACATGCTCACACCATGTTATGAATATGAACAAGCCACCTTAGCCTCTATGATCATTTAGTCCTTGAATTGTAGTACCACTCTATGCTTTGATTAGTAATGTTTTGTCGCTCTGCATGATTATGGCCATTATTGCTCTCTTAGTTGGTTGCTCCCAGTCTTTTGCTAGCCTCCACTTGTATGAGTAAGCTCTACTCATGCTTTCAACTCCCAAGAAACCAAGTTATTCCAAAGTGTCCACTATAAACTCCTATGCATGGTGTGTTACACCATTCCAAGTATATTCTTGTTTTCAGCTATCTTCCAATTAAAAAGTATTTTTTATGTGAAAACTTAGTGATTAAATCCCTCACGAACTTGATGGCACACTTTATATTATTTGCCCCTAATAAACTTGAACCATTGTGTCATCTATGTTGTATATGCTTGCACTTATCATTGGAATTAGCAGAACTATGCTGTCATGGGGAACGTTTTCAACATTGCACTTGTACTTTGTACACAGTTGATATCATGCTCTTTTGTCTATGGATGTCACCGGTTGTAACACCCTCGGATCGGCCCTATGCAAGTCTTAGCGATTCCCGCCAAGTTCGCATAGAAATGATTCAAAGGCGCCCACCAGGCACTTTCGTGCGGGTGGAAAATGAAGTAATATCATTACACAATAGTCCACGATGGGACCCATAAAACAGATATATACAACAATGACTCAAAGAGTCAAGAATACAGATATACAGTACAAAGATCCAAATCACCTTGAAAATGATACAACATCCGGCTATGGACAAGACGCAAATGGGGCTAAGAGCCCTGAAGAATAACCAATGGCGTCCACAACCCTGCCCAGGCCAAGCCGGAAGGGTAACCCTGCTAATGACGTCGATCTCAAAACCTGCTTAAACAAAACGGGTGTCGACAAAGGGCAAAGGAAAGAGAGATCGGTCAGTACTGAGGCCAGTACATGGCGAGACTAGAATTCGGCGGTCCTCGCCTACATAGGTATGGTAGACTAAAGCGGCAGCGCAACATGTACTAAACAACCTATAGAGACTCAATACAACTGGCGGCTATCAGATAGGGATAAGAAAGATCTATTCGGATCCAACCTGAAACTATCACCAAGCATATCCATCCTGGTATTTCCTCCTCGAGACTAAACGAGGAAGACAACTGAGGAACTCACATAGTTGGCAGTTTTATTCATTATGTTATAGTTGCGGCAATTACTAGTCAGATATAGATAGCATGAGTATTCCTGATATTATAAACAGTGGGCAGTTTTAGTTAACCATTCGGTTATAGTTGCAATACTTACTAGTCAGATATATATAGCATGAGGCATCCCAAAACCAGCAGTTGTTGGTACTTTTATTTATCCATTCCGTTGTAGTGAAGCTGATTACTAGTCATCATAAAGTCAAATTTATAGCACTACTTTAGTTATAGTTGTCTATGATCGAGATATTGTGCTCCAAGTCGTCCATAACCGCGGACACGGCTTTCAGAAAGTTTTACCCTGCAGGGGTGCACAAATAGCAACACACGCACGATCAACCTCGGAAAGAACCAAATAAAAACCCAACGAGGCATCACGACAGAACATTCGCAAGATTCATATTTGATTTCAGGGGACCACCCCACTAAGCAACCCGCGACGAAGTTGGCCGGCTCCGAGACGGACCTAGAGGTTTGTGTCAATGGATGTAAACAACTGGGAACCTAAAAGTATGACTGGGCTTGTCGATACCGCGGAAATATTCCACATTTGTTCCTAAACAATACAGGCGCTCCACGCGCAATCGTAAATAAAGCAGTAAAGCATGGCATAGGTACAGGATAGTAATAAAGCCCCAAACTACTTTGTGGCCCCAAGGAATTAAATATGACTCAAGCTAGGGTTAGGGGGATTCATGGTCCCACATGCAGATAGTGCGAATATTCAAAGAACAGATATCAAGTACTCGGGGTCCTACGGGACACAAGTGGATGGTTAAAAACCAAATAACATCTATTGCCCACCTGTGCCTCTGCATTATTTACCTACTTCAATTTTAGTTATTAAACGGTAATTAAAGCCGATCATCTCCAACATTAAATATGCGGCATTACTCCAACACCTGTGGAAGATCGACGGCGCGACACATCACCTGCGCAAGCAACTACGACTCGCAAGGCCGACTATCTACCAAACAACAAGTAATAGGATATGTCCATGGCAATATAAGGGCTGCATGGAAGTATAACGGGGTACGGAATCTATAGCATCGCACCACAGATAGCAATAGATCAACAGGAGGAAATAAAAACTATAAAAGTAAGATAGGTAGAAAGGGGGAGAATGCTCGCCTGAAAACATTGCTGAAGGTTCATCCGAATATCGGGTCGACACTCGCATCAACTCATTGGCTTAATCCGTGAAGAAGCAAAGCACTAGAAGAAACACCGAATGCACTGTTTAATATGAAGGGTTTCGCAGCATAGTAAATCAAAATTTTCTATGGATGCGAACGGGAAAGCCAAGATCTAATCTAGGAGATGCAAACAACGAGGGGGAATAGATGAGATCTTCATACCCTTGAAGATTCGCACAGCGGAACGTTCGACGGAACGTGGGTGATGTAGTCGTACTCGCTTCTCCTCCTCGCGATCCGATCCGATCTAACACCGCAAGTGGCGATGCCTCCGAGAGATGCACACGTGCGGCACCTCGACGTCTCATCCTTCCTCGGTCCAGCAAGTGGGGTGGAGAGATGGATTGGATCTACAATGCGACGGTGCGGTGCAAGCGGTGGAGAGTTTCTGCAGCAGGGCTTCGCCTACACGCAGCCGGGAGGGAGAGAGAGAGGAGGGGCAGCAGGGCGGCTAGGGTTGAAGAGGAGGTGTAGGGGAGGGGTGTGCCCCCAGCCCTCTTTATATAGAGGGGTGGGCGGCCAGCCCTAGCCCCTCCCCCAAGCCCTAGGCCGGCGGCCAAGGAGGGAGGAGTGGGGGGCAAGTCCCCCCCTTCTAGAAGCTCCCCTAGGGTTTTGCCCTAGGCTTGGCCGGCTGGGACCTATGGGGCTTGTGCCCCTGGCCCAATGCGGCCAGGACACTCCCTCATAGGCCCATGCCCCCTCCCGACAAGTGGGGCCACGTTGGTCCCACTCCGGAAGGTTCCAGAAGCTTCCGGTACAATACCGATTAACCCGAAACAATTCCGAACTCCAAAAACTGCATTGCCTTATATGAATCTTATTCTCCGGACCATTCCGGAACCTCTCGTGACATCCTGGATCTCATCCGAGACTCCAAACAAAAACTCATAAACCAATTATCCAATCTATCCTAGCGTCGAGACACGTTAAGTGTGTGACCCTTCGGGTTCGAGAATATGCATACATGATCTTATATCAATAATCAACAGCGGGGTCTGGAAACCCATATTGACTCCCACACATTCATCGATGATCATATCGGATGAACCACGATGCCAGGATTCAATCAATCCCATATATATATTCCCTTCATCTCGCGATATTTTACTTGCCCGAGATTTGATCGTCGGTACCGTCATACCTAGTTCAATCTCGTTCACAACAAGTACTTTACTCGTTCTGTAATCCGATATCACTTTGTGATTAACTCCTTAACCACATGCTTGCAAGCGGTGTTGATATCGATTACCGAGTGGGCCCGAAGTATATCTCTCCGACTTGGGAGGGACAAATCCCATCTCGATACATACAACCCAACAGGTACTTTCCGATCACCTGAGAGAGACCTTTATGATCACCCTCTCATAGGATGACGTTTGATGACCTCAAAGCTTTCTTCTGATACCAGGGAGTTGTATTATCTCATGGTCTAAGGAATACAATATTTGACATAAGAAAAGCTTCGCAAAGATGAACACGATGACACGATCTAATTGCTCCGCTTAGTTTGGGTCTGTCCATCATATCATTCTCCCAATGATATGATCTCATTATCAATCGACAACTCATGTCTATGGTTAGGAAACCTTAACCATCATTAATCAATGAGCTAGTCCATAGAGGCATACTAGGGACACGGGGTTGTTCACAAACCACACAAGTATTAAAGTTTCCGCTTAATACAATTCTAGCATGGAATATAAACTTTATCATGAACAAGAATTATAATAATAACATCTTTATTATTGCCTCTAGGGCATAATTCCAATATAATACTACGGCAGAAGATCAATCATGATGCATGTATGATGTATGACATGGCAAATGTGCGATGCAACTACGCAATATTACACGGAATCGGGGTCCCGAAAATTACTTAGAAGGTTCATGTTGTTTAGTTACCCCACAAATTTAAATGTTGTCTTAATAGGGCAAAATATATCACCGGTTCGCTACAAAAATTTAAATGGGGCCAATATTAGGCTAGATTTGCCCGCATATGGTCTACATATTTAATTATGAAGTGAATCGGCATAATGCCCCGAAACCACATAAAGATGTATGCAATTATGACAATTTAGATTCAACATATATATATTATATATTATAAAAATATTGGTCACGGGAAAAGCGATCACATTGGTCCGAAGATCTTGGGTGTTCAGGGTCCACCGGAGTTCTGGGGGATCGGTCTTCGCATCCGGGGTTCGGGGTCTACAGATCATCGGATCCGTGAAGAAGGTCATGGCGTTCCGGGGGGAAGATCTTGGTGGCTTTGACTTTGATTGCCGGTGTCAGTGGTCTTTGAGCACTAATGTCTCGAAAGTTGATCGATATTCCTCCCGAGGCATCGGCAACGGCATGGTTCTCACATTCGGTCATCAATCCTTGCAGGAGTTCTTGTCAGGCATCCGAGTGTCCCTATAGGATTTCTGGATCTTCTTCGTGTCACCACACAACCTCACTACACCACACCAAAATCATCGGTGGCACAAAACTAAGATCCCAACAAGGAAAAAACATAGTTAGAACTGGTGAGGACCTGCAAACTAGAGGCGGCGGCCATTGACTGCAGTGCGGATGTAGGGCAGGGGCACGCTGGGGATGGCAGCGGGGCGAAGGAAGGCCGGAGACGAAGGCAGGAAGGCAGCGGTAGAGGCCAAGGGCAGCGCTCAGGATGGTTGTAGAGGGCGGCGCAGCGCTGCAGGTCCGAGGCCGGGGAAGCGGACGGGGTGCTGGGGAGGAGTGAGGCGGCGGCGGAGGGGTCCGGTGGCATGCAGAGGGAGGCCTCAGGGAGGCGGCCTGGTGCGAGATGGCGGTTGATGCGGCGGTGCTGACAACTAAAGGAGGAGACGACATGTTTCTGCGGAAGGCGGCCGGGCTCTAGGAGGGAGAGCCAGGGAGGAGAGCGACGAGCAGCAGTAGAGGGCGAGCGACGGCAGGAACCAACGCTGCAGGGGCATGCTCGGGCGACGGGGAGGAAGCGATGCAGCGGGCGTCGGGTGCTGGGAGATCGAGAAAGGGAAGATGGGAGTGTGCGGGCGACGGGGTTGAGGACGGGTGACCAAGACGGGGAGGAGGCGTCCGCTGGTGAGGGGGCGAGCTCGCGTGCTTGAGCCCTAGGCGGCGGCGGTACCCTACAGGAGGAGGCGAGCGGGGGGTCAGGCGCGTCGAGGGAGACGAGCGAGAGGTGGGGGTCGCTATCGAGGTGGGGCTAGTTTCGCAGAGGGGTTGCAACGGGAGGGTGGCCACGCGCTGGAGTGGATTGGGGTGGCGGCGGCTGTGGGTAGGGGTGGTTAGGTAGGGGTAGTTTTTAGTGTTTGGTCAGGATTGGATCCAGCCGGTTGGGCCTTTGGGCCTGGCCAGTTTAGGTCTAGCTTTTATTTATTTAACATATTTTGTTTTGTTTTAAAAATCATTTTGTAAATAGTTTTACATAATTGAAATATCAAGAAATATAATATTGAATAAAAGGGGAGTTGTAATGTAGAAAACAATATAGGGTTTTATAAAATAGTTCGAGGCAAAGTATGCATGATGGTATGATGATGATGCACAAAGATAAAATCAACGGGCGATTCTAGTGGTGGTTTTACCCGGGGTGCTATAATTCGACACCACTAACAATGGATCTCGCCCTCGAGATTCATCTCATGGTACAGGGAAGAAAGCCGACGGTCTGAATCCTCTCGCTTCATGTAGATCTTCACGACACCACTAACAAAGATTCCTTCTCCACCTTGAAATCAGTGACACCACCAACAAGGGGTGTTGCTCATGTTCGTCGAGAGAGCACTCCGGATAAATAAAAGACGAAGGTAGAGGCATCAAACAATAAGGCCACCTCTAACTTCTATGGAAGAAGTGAAATTGCATCGATCCGCCATTCAATGTACAACAGCGGATGATAAGAGTAGTCGGATGGTGATCAGTCCATCGCGCACCCAAAGCATTACTCTGCACATGAATAGGAGGATTATGCAACCAACTCACAAAATTCAGACTGAAGATCTTGTCAATCGATATTCAGAAACAAAAGGCTAAAGTAGGCTCTTCATCTGATCTGATGTAGATGAGGTCGTCGCGTTGAAAAACACCGAAAGATACATTGAAAAATTTTAGTCGATTTTTGGGTCCACTAAAAGGTACAATAGATGAAAGATTCATCAGACAACATGAAGACCGGATGTCGAAGCACCGTTACAAGAGGAGGAAGCGAAACCCTGAAGGTACGATAGAAACCCAACCACGAGAATTCCTGAACTCGAAGAAAAGTTAAGAGAGCAGATTCAAAACATGTTAAGGTAAGAGGAGAATAGCAGAGGGGTAAGGAATAAAAGTAGACCTAATCAGATCTATCCAACCGATTTTCCAAAATAGTTTTCACACTCTACAACGTCTGTTAGCTAGGTTATCCTACAAGCTGGACCAGTGGGGTATCGTAACTTCTAAGCTCTCATACCACTCTGTAACACCCTCGGATCGGCCCTATGCAAGTCTTAGCAATTCCTGCCAAATTCGCATAGAAACGATTCAAAGGCGCCCACCGGGCACTTTCGTGCGGGTGGAAAACGAAGTAATATCATTACACAATAGTCCATGATGGGACCCACAAAACAGATATATACAACAGTGACTCAAAGAGTCAAGAATACAGATATACAGTACAATGATCCAAATCACCTTGAAAACGATACAACATTCGGCTATGGACAAGATGCAAATGGGGCTAAGAGCCCTGAAGAATAACCAATGGCGTCCATAACCCTGCCCAGGCCAAGCCGGAAGGGTAACCCTGCTAACGACGTCGATATCAAAACCTGCTTAAACAAAATGGGTGCCAACAAAGGGCAAAGGAAAAAGAGAGCGGTCAGTACTGAGTCCAGTACACGGCGAGACTAGAATTCGGCGGTCCTCGCCTACATAGGTATGGTGGACTGAAGCGGCAGCACAACATGCACTAAACAACCTATAGAGACTCCATACAACTAGCGGCTATCAGATAGGGATAAGAAAGACCTATTCGGATCCAACCTGAAACTATCACCAAACATATCCATCCTGGTATTTCCCCCTCGAGACTAAATGAGGAAGTCAACCGAGGAACTCACATAGTTGGCAATTTTATTCATTCCTTATAGTTGTGGAAATTACTAGTTAGATATAGATAGCATGAGTCATCCTGATATTATAAACAATGGGCAATTTTAGTTAACCATTCGGTTATAGTTGCAATACTTACTAGTCAGATACATATAGCATGAGGCATCCCAAAACCAGCAGTTGGTTGGTACTTCTATTTAGCCATTCCGTTGTAGTGAAGCTGATTACTAGTCATTATAAAGTCAAATTTATAGCACTACTTTAGTTATAGTTGTCTATGATCGAGATACTGTGCTCCAAGTCGTCCATAACCGTGGACACGGCTTTCAGAAAGTTTTACCCTGCAGGGGTGCACAAATAGAAATACACGCACGATCAACCTTAGAAAGAACCAAATAAAAACCCAACGAGACATCACGACAGAACATTCGCAAGATTCATATTTGATTTCAGGGGGCCACCCCACTAAGCAACCCGCGACGAAGTTGGCCGGCTCCGAGACAGACCCAGAGGTTTGTGTCAATGGCTGTAAATGACTGGGAACCCGAAAGTGTGACTGGGCTTGTCGATATCGCGGAAACATTCCACATTTGTTCCTAAACAATACAGGCGCTCCACGCGTAATCGTAAATAAAGCAGTAAAGCATGGCATAAGTACATGATAGTAATAAAGCCCCAAAATACTTTGTGGCCCCAAGGAATTAAATATAACTCAAGCTAGGGTTAGGGGGATTCATGATCCCACATGCGGATAGTGCGAATATTCAAAGAACATGTCTCAAGTACTCGGGGTCCAACGGGACACAAGTGGACGGTTAAAAACCAAATAACATCTATTGCCCACCTGTGCCTCTGCATTATTTACCTACTTCAATTTTAGTTATTAAATGGTAATTAAAGCCATGATCATCTCCAGCATTAAACATGCGGCATTACTCCAATAACTGTGGAATATCGACGGCGCGACACATCATCTGCGCAAGCAATTATGACTCGCAAGGCCGACTATCTACCAAACAACAGGTAATAGGATATGTCCATGGCAATATAAGGGCTGCAGGGAAGTATAACAGGGTACAGAATCTATAGCATCGCAACACAGATATCAATAGATCAACAGGAGGAAATAAAGACTATAAAAGTCAGATAGGTAGAAAGGGGGAGAATGCTCGCCTGAAAACATTGCTGAAGGTTCATCCGAAGATCGGGTCGACACTCGCATCAACTCATCGACCTAATCCGTGAAGAAGCAAAGCACTAGAAGAAACATCGGATGCACTTTTTAATACTACGGCAGAAGATCGAGCATGATGCATGTATGATGTATGACATGGCAAAGGTGCGATGCAACTAGGCAATATTAAACAGAACCGGGGTCCCGACAATTACTTAGAAGGTTCATGTTTTTTAGTTACCCCGCAAATTTAAATGTTGTCTTAATAGGGTAAAATATATCACCGGTTCGCTAAACGAATTTAAATAGGGCCAATATTAGGCTAGATTTGTCCGCATATGGTCTACATATTTAATTATGAAGTGAATAGGCATAATGCCCCTAAACCACATAAAGATGTATGCAATTATGACAATTTATATGCAACATATATATATTATATATTATAAAAATATTGGTCTCGGGAAAAGGGGTCACACACTGGTCCGAAGATCTTGGGTGTTCAGGGTCCACCGGGGTTCTGGGGGATCGGTCTTCGGATCCGGGGTTCGGGGTCTTCAGATCATCGGATCCGTGAAGGAGGTCATGGCGTTCCGGGGGGAAGATCTTGGTGGCTTCGACTTTGATTGCCGGTGTCAGTGGTCTTTGAGCACTGATGTCTCGAACGTTGATCGATATTCCTCCCGAGGCATCGGCAACGGCATGGTTCTCATATTCGGTCATCAATCCTTGCAGGAGTTCTTGTCGGGCATCCGAGTGTCCCTGCATGATTTCCGGGTCTTCTTCGTGTCACCACACAACCTCACTACACCACACCAAAATCATCGGTGGCACAAAACTGAGAGCCCAACAAGCCAAGAACATAGTTAGAACTGGTGAGGACCTGCAAACTAGAGGTGGCGGCCATTGACTGCAGTGAGGACGTAGGGCAGGGGCACGCTGGGGACGGCAGCAGGGCGAAGGGAGGCCGGAGAAGAAGGCAGGAAGGCAGCGGTAGAGGCCAAGGGCAGCGCTCAGGATGGTTGTAGAGGGCGGTGCAACGCTGCAGGTCCGAGGCTGGGGAAGCGGACGGGGTGCTGGGGAGGAGCGAGGCGGCGGCGGAGGGGTCCGATGGCGTGAAGAGGGAGGCCTCAGGGAGGCGGCCTGGTGCGAGATGGCGGTCGATGCGGCGACGCTGACAACCGAAGGAGGAGGTGACGGGTTTCTGCGGAAGGCGGCCGGGCTCGAGGAGGCAGATCCAGGGAGGAGAGCGACGAGCAACGGTAGAGGGCGAGCGATGGCAGGAACCGACGCTGCAGGGGCACGCTCGGGCGACGGGGAGGAAGCGATGTAGCGGGCGGCGGGCGCTGGGAGATCAAGCGAGGGAAGATGGGAGCGTGCGGGCGACGGGGTTGAGGACGGGTGGCCAAGACGGGGAGGAGGCGTCCGCTGGCGGGGGGGGGGGGGGCGAGCTCGCGTGCTTGAGCCCCAGGCGGCGGCGGTACCCTACAGGAGGAGGCGAGCGGGGGTCAGGCGCGTCGAGGGAGACGAGCGAGAGGTGGGGGTCGCTATCGGCGTGGGGCCAGTTTCGCAGAGGGGTTGCAACGGGAGGGTGGCCACGCGCTGGAGTGGATTGGGGTGGAGGTGGATGTGGGGAGGGAGTGGGTAGGGGTGGTTAGGTAGGGATAGTTTTTATGGTTTGGTCAGGATTGGATCCAGCCGGCTGGGCCTTTGGGCCTAGCCGGTTTAGGTCTAGCTTTTATTTATTTAAAATATTTTGTTTTGTTTCTTTTATTTTAAAAATCATTTTGTAAATAGTTTTACATAATTGAAATATCAAGAAATATAATTTTGAATAAAAGGGGAGATGTAATGTAGAAAACAATATAAGGTTTTATAAAATAGTTCGAGGCAAAGTATGCATGATGGTATGATGACGATGCACAAAGATAAAATCAACAGATGATTCTAGTAGTGGTTTTACCCGGGGTGCTACACTGGTGTGAAATAAAGAGGGAGATTGTAAGTCCATGGAGTTATTTATTTTGTGTTAGAGAAACGCATGGGCCGCTAGCCTAAGCCATGTCTAGTCATGGTGAAAACTTGCAGCATCACCATAATGAGCATTCTGTGAAGCATCCTCAATAAAAAGCTATGCACATAGTAAATAAAAAGATCGCTGAGATGCTCATTGTCTGCTTGTCTTGTCATTTTGGTTATGGGATAGCTCCTATACCATGTGCAAGGGGTACCCCATTGGCGGTTCTCTATGATACGCATGTACTTACTATGACAAGAACTTACAGGTGACTAAAGTTGAGTAGCATGAGGTGTGGCCTTCGTATTCAAGGGACATGAGATTCACAACTTATATTTTGTCAAGCATATACTCCATAGTTTGTTCACTTTAAACTTAATCACTTCAAGATTCTTATGATAGGGGCAATGAGGGCTGAAAGCTAACAAGTACCATAATTTTTGGAAGCTCTTTTTGAAACATGAAATCCTTGCTTCCCTTTATGAAGGGCCTTTATTCCACTATTAGATTGAGTCTCCACCTTCTACCTTTAGGCACCATTAAGAGAGAATAGTTGCCATTCTGTGTGCAGTGTCCCAAGAATTATTGTTTGATGCATATTGTGATATTACTTGTTCTTGTGCTATTTGTATCTAGTCACTCTTATGAACTTTGAAGGTGTCCTATGCTTCTATTTGCTAATCCATGAGGGATAAGCTAATTGCCACTATGCCATGTTTTCTTTATGTGAAACAAACAAACGTTTTTCAATGCATGTTATTCATGATCTTTGTTTGTAGCCTTTCATGGTGCATGCATAGTTACTTTGTCTTATTGTTAGAACTCCATCTTTCATGCACATGTTTAGAGTTCTTTGATCCCAGCTTTCAATGCTTGCAAATGGTTTGATCTTGGTTTTGATGGTGCATGTCACCTCAAAAATTATTCTTTTTATCACTTACCTACTCGAGGACGAGCAGGAGTTAAGCTTGGGGATGCTTGATACGTCGGAAAGGTATCTATAATTTTTGATGTTCCATGCTTGTTTAGTATCTACTTTGCTTTGGTTTGTCTACACTTTGAGGTGTTTTTATATCTTTTCTGGAACTAACCTATTAACAAGTTGCCATAGTGCCAGTTGCCTGTTTTCCTCTGTTTTTGGTTCCAGAAAGGCAAAAAATCAATATTCTCGGAATTGGACGGGACAAAAGCCAAAGTCAATATTTTATCGTGGGCGACACGAAGCCAGAAGACGAGACGGAGGGGTGCCACAGGGCGGCCAGACCCCCTAGGCGCGGCTAGGGCTGACCCGCGCCTGGGCAGGGTGTGGCCCCTGGTGGCCCCCTGGCTCGCCAGTTCGCCTATAAGAATCCCCCGATGTAGAAACCCTAGGCACCCTATCAAAACTCCACGAAACCATCTATAGCCGTCGCCACCATCGTCCCTAGATCGGGGGCATCTGAAGTTCTTCCCTGCACCCTGCCGGAGGGGAGATCATCCCGGAGGCCTTCTTCTCCGTTATGAAGCATGAGTAGTTCCACCTTGGACTATGGGTCCATGTAGTAGCTAGATGGTTGTATCTCCTCCTTGTGATTTCATGTATAGATCTTGTGAGCTCCGTTCATGATCAAGATCTAATCTATTTGTAATCATGCATGTTGTGTTTGCGGGGATCCGATGGATATTGAGACTACTATGTCAGATTGATTAATGGTTTTGTCTTATTGATTCTATCATGTCTATGTTGTTTGTGATCTTGCATGCTCTGTGTTGTTAGTAGCTATCTTGGCCAAGTAGTTGCTAGTGACTCCAAGAGGGGGTATTTATGCTCGATAGTGGGTTCATGCCTCTAGTTTCCAAGGGAAGTGACAGAAATCTCTTCGATTGTAGATGTGATGTTGCCACTAGGAAGAAAACAACGGTCTCTTTGTCATGGAACAAGTGGATTGTTTACCTTACACACTTTGCTTAAAGCAGTTGTCGGTTGCTTGCAACTTAATACTGAAGGAGGTTCGGATGATAACCTGAAGGTGGACTTCTAGTCATAGATGCAGTTGGATGGCGGTCTATGTATATTATTGTATTTCCCAAAAGAATCTCATAGGATCTTTTTGTCTAGTATTGCATTGTTATGCCCTGCTGTAATTTGTTTATCCTTCATGCCATGTTTTAATCAAAGGAGAGAACCTCTAGTGAACTATGGACCCCAGTCCAATCTTTACCATTGATATATCTTCCACTGTTTACTTGCTGCAAACTACTCATCACCTTCCAGACCATACAGTTAATCCTTTGTTACAACAACCGGTGAGATTGAAAATCTCACTGTTCGTTGGGGCAAAGTCTTGTGTTTGTGTTGTGCAGGTTTCCACGTTGCTCGCAACACTTATGTGACGATTCCTTCCTCCTAATGGTTCGATAACCTCGGTTTTTTACTGAGGGAAGACTTGCTGCTGTGCTGCATCACACCTTGCTCTTGGGGTTTCCCGACGAAGCACACCTACATCAACTAGGTGCATCAACAAGTTTTCTGGCACCGTTGCCGGGGACTAAAAGAAGAAGAAGCTCTCACGTCAACAACACGCCAGTAGGGGCCTCTGGGATATCTCCTGAACTACCGACGCTATTCGTATATCCAGAGGGTTACAAAATTGGTTTTCCATTTTGTGCATACGCATAATATGTCCTCGAACATGGGTGTCTTCGGACTTGGTATTTTGGTGGATTGCCATGGCTTGCATACATAAATCATGGTACACGGTGGCGGCACCCATGGTGTGTACAGGTTACCCCGTAGGACGCGATCCACCAGTAGGTGCAAACGTTGCGCCTTCCTTGAGAATCGTTGTACCTCTTGGTTGGTTCCCCACAGTAGGTGATGCCTCTGGATATACGCGTAGTTATGGGACAGTTCTTGTTGTGAGATTCGGAAGGCACGCGTGATATGTTGCCTGAAGGGTTGAGCATGCGTTTGGTTACAGTAGTGCACCCCTGCAGGGTAAATCTTTTTGACAAGTCGTGTGTCCACGGTTATGGACACCTCAGGAGTACACTGTCATGATCATAGACAATGCCACTAATCTTTTGCCTCTAATAATATTATTAGTAATTAGCCTTATCAACTAAACACATGCTTAACTAAAATTGCCACCGTGTGTGTTCTGCAAGGGGACTTCCTCGACTGGTCTTCGAGGGGGAAATCTTTGGATGGGTTATGTTTGGTGTTATATTATGCTATCGTATAGTTCTCTCTTATCTCGCTCTAATAGCCAAAGTTGTGGCGTGTCTCTATAAGTTAGATAGTGCAAGCTTTGCTGCCGCTGATCCCACCATACCGATGTAGGCGAGGACCGCCGAATTCTAAGACTCGCCGTGTACTGGCCTCGGTACTGACCGCTCTCTTTCAGTTTTCCTTTTCCCTTTGCTAGCACCCTTTTGGCTTGACAGGTATGTGATTGACGACATTAGCAAGGTTATCCTTCCGGCTTGGCCTGGGCATGGTTGGACATCGCTTGGTTATTCTTCATGACTCTTAGTCCCATTTGGATCTTGTTCGTACTCGGATACTATTTTGCTTTCTTATTGAGTTGTATCTTTGTATTATATCTTTTGTATTCTTGACTCATTGAGTCATTGTTGTATATATAAGGTCTTGTGGACTTTGTTGTAAACTATGGTGATGTAACTACTTGTAATGAAATCCCACCCACACGAAAGTGTCTGGTGGGTGTCTTTGAATCGCTTCTATGCGGGTTTTAGCGGGAAATGCTAAAATCTGCATAGATCCGATTTAGGGGCATTACAGGAGAAAACAACAATCTCTTGTTCATGGAACAAGTGGATTGTTTACTTTACACACCTTGCTTAAAGCAGTTATCCATTACTTACAACTTAATACTGGAGGGGGTTCGGATGATAACCTAAAGGTGGATTACTAGTCATAGATGCAGTTGGATGGTGGTCTATGTATCTTGTTGTAATGCCCAATCAAATATCATAGGATCATGAATGTCCAATATTGCATTGTTATGCCTTCCTCTATCCTGTCAATTGACCAGCTGTAATTTTTTTACCCAGCATGTTATGTTGTTTATCTTAAGGAGAACACCTCTAGTGAACTATGGACCCTGGTCCAATCTTTACCATGGATACATCTTCCACTGTTACTGTTTACTTTCTGCAAGCCACCATTACCTTCCACACCATACAGTTAATCCTTTGTTTTCAGCTAACTGGTGAGATTGACAACCTCACTGTTCGTTGGGAAAAAGTCTTGAGTTTGTGTTGTGCAGGTTTCCAAGTTGCTAGCAACACCTTTGAGTCGTTTCCTTCCTCCTACTGGTTCGATAACCTTGGTTTCTTATTGAGGGAAAACTTGCTGCTGTGCTCATCATACCTTTCTCTTGGGGTCTCGCAACGAAGCTCTACAGTGATCTAAGCTACACATCATCATGCACCACTAGGCATTGTTTGGGAGATAGTATATCATTTTCTTCATTTCATTCCGTTGTCATTCATATGTATGATTAAATAGTTTTTCCAATTCAGATCATTCATTTGTTGTAATATATATTGTTGTTGTAATATGGATTTATTGTGGTACTATTTCCTGATAAAACTTTTGTAAATTTGATTTATATTGATGATACTACTGTTTTTTAGTCTGAATCTGGCATGTTTATCTCTTGGAAAATTGTTTGCATGTAAGATCCCTCCTTTATAAAGGAAAAAGGATCCCTGTGATTGCAATGCTAGTCCCTGGATCAATGCTAGCATCCACAGTTTAAGATGAAGTACACAGATACAAAGGTCATTATTACAGTCATTCCAGAGACAAACATAGTCTTTACAACTCCAAGGCCACAGGCCTAGTACAAGAGTTTGAATAAATAAATAAATAAAAGTCTTCATCTTCATGTGCCACAGGCAAACATGTTGAGTGTAGACTCATGACTCCTAATCCTCATCAGAGTAACCTACAACATCACAAGTTACAGCCATAGTGGGTCAATACATTGGAATAGTATTGGCAAGTGATACCTTAGTATAATTTAGGTGGACTAGATACTATATGCAATTTGGCTAAGTGTAGCTTGGCTTGCTTTGCTCAAAATAGGTTTTGCCTATTAGTTGAAATCACTAAGTTTTTCTTTGTCAAAACTTTTCCCAAGGAACCACCAATAGACATTGAGGTCCTTCACCCTTGTTCACCCACAAGTTTTTACTTAGAAAATTGGGATGAGGAGATTCTTGATAGCTTCCATGTCTTGATGCTCAAGTTGTCCTTTTCCAGGGACATGGCTAAGTACTTAGATTCTTCCATCTGCAGAGGTTGTGCACTTTCCCCACCAGACTTGATTTTCACCAAGACAGGACCTTTCAGAAGCCTTCCCTTAGACCAAATGGATGCGTTCCAACCTATCATCCCACTACCACCAACTGTCCAAATGGCTAAGTTCTAGCAACCTATGTGATCCAGGCAGAGCCCATATTGCCAAGTGGCTGCACTAGAAGCTTCTCAACACTTGGCCTCTAAAATCTCTTTGTTCCTGGGTGGCTTTCCACAAGTGAGATACACAAGGTTCACCAGTCCCCTGGCCTTGTGTAACCACTCAACACAAACCATTCCTTCCATTCCACCCAGGAGTTTCATTTACTTAGTTGTTTTATTAGGCAAAACACAAGTCCAAAGACTTAGAAATATTTTCATCATAGCATGTATATTTCACCAACCCTTGGTTGCTTCTAGCTAGGCTAAGCATGTCATAGATAAGCATCTTAACTTAGAAATTTCCTAGCAATGCTACAACTACTAGGATTTCCCAACATGGCATATAAGCAAAATATAGCATGCAAGACTAGCAAAATATTTCTAATGCTTAGTAGAAAACATAGGGATAAAAATATTCATGAAGTACCACTTGCCTTGGTAGTTTGGAGAGTAGCTACACTCCTCACAATCACAATCACTAGCACCAAAATCTACACAAAGAATCATAGCCACAAATCACATACAAAACATATACAAACAAAAATATATGCATGTATGCAATATGATATGTGATGATTTTTAAAATTCAACAAAGCAAGTGTACAGTACTGGTTCATAAACAAGTTAAAAACTTGCCAAACAACAACTAATTAAACTCTAAAACAATTCTTAAACAATTCATATACTCAAATTAGCCCTACACAAGTTTCTGCAATTAAAACCATTTTAACAGAAGCAAAACATTAAACACATTGCATAATTAGAAAGGGCTTGTTCTCCTGATTCCATTGATATAAAATTTGTCAAATTCTAACGTGGGGATCAAAAGTTATAGCCAAAACAAAATCAAACATCTAATAGATTCAAATTCTGTTTTTAAATCTAATTCCTGGCCACGCGTCTTATTCTGATTGGCCCGTACCGCTTCGCGTTGGATCACGCTTCTGAGCCGCAGGATCTGATTTAATCGCACGGCTCAGATCTAAACTTAACGCTTCGCTCGCGTTCTATCCTACCCGCAAGATCTAGATCTAACGGCGCACAGCACCTTGACCATCCAGTGGCGGCGCTGGCGGCGGCGCCTCTGTCAGAGTAGCTGCCGGCGTTCTAGGTCGCTCGGGAGAGGGGGAAGGGCTTACCAGAATCGCAGTGTGCTGCTGATGCTCAAGGTGGCGGTGGTTTGGCAAGGGCGCACGGAGTTGGTCGCTGGAGCTCGTCGGAGTTGCGGGCGGCGTATGTTGCTTGTTGTCGAGGTCGTTGCCGAGGCTCTGCGTCGTCCTAGCACAAGCCAGAGGGTTTAGGAGATGCGCAAGGGTCTGGCGAACAAGACAGTACCAAAGGGGAGGCAAGGGGCGCTCGATTTTTACCGCTATTGCTCGTCGGAGTCGAGCGGTGGCTCTGGTGGTTGCGGGAGTGAACAAAGACGGCGACCTCGGTCACGAGCAGGCAAACCAGGGGTGTTAGCAGATGCACAAGAACGTGGCGGTCACGCTCGTTTGAACCAGAGGCAGAGGGGTGGTCGGAGCTTAGCAGAATCGCCCGCCGGAGTGGCTCGGTACAGCGGCGGCGCAAGTGCGATTGTGGGCAGCCTGGTAGCGATGTGGAAGCGCTGAGTGAGGGGAAATGGTCGCAGAGAGGTGGGGGTTAAGTAGGCGGAGCAGGGGCGAAAATCTCGCGAGCAATCAATGCCAATTAAGCGCATTTGCGTCGGGGAAGAAACGTCCACGGCGAGCAGGTCTTCAGCGCGAGATTGACGACGAACTTGACGTGGCAGTGGGTCCACTTGTCAGGAAATCAAACAGAGAGGGGGTGGGGTCCTGGCGTCAGTGACCTGTTGGGGTTCGTTCGTGAGTGAGAAGGAGAGAGGGGGACCCGGGTGGGCTTAGTGGGCTGCGTCTGTTGCTGGGCTCAATTGCTGGCGCTGGCCTTTTTCTATTTCTTTTCTCCTTTTCTTTTTCTGTTTTGATTTTCTGAAATGATTTTTAAATCCAAATCAAATGAGCTTGAATTCAAAACTTCTCTATGTTTTTATACTGAAAACCTTGCACTCATATGTGTGTCAAACCCTACTGTTTATTCAAAACACTTTGCCCAAATAAAAATAAAACCAAGCCTTTGATATATATTCAATAGGCATAATATTGGTTTTATTTACTCCTTTTGTTTTGAGATTTTTTTCAAACTTTGATGGTGCCTAAGTTTCAATTTCTAACCTTACTGAATCAAAACAAGTACTCTTCTCATTGGAAGATAGCACTAAGGCTAGAGCAAACTTACATGAAATAATAAGCATAAATGCTTCTGTTTTGAAATGATTTGTTTGGAATGAGATTCATATAATCATGGATGCATGGATGATATGCATGATTTTGAAACATGATTTTAGGGATGTTACAAATCTAACCCCCTTAAGGTGAATCTTGCCCTCGAGATTCGGATTGGCTAGCAAATAGGTGAGGGTGGTCTTTCCGAAGATCATCTTCTCTTTCCCAAGTTGCTTCCTCTTCGGAATGATGGTTCCACTGAACTTTGCAAAACTTGATAGTCTTAGTCCGTGTGACTCTTTCTGCAGTCTCAAGAATCTTGATAGGCTTCTCTTCATAAGTGAGATCACTCTCCAACTGAACCTCTTCCAAAGGTATAGTATCCTTCAAATAAGTTTCTTCCATTTCTGGATGACATTTCTTAAGCTGACTCACATGAAACACATTATGAACGGCTGACAAAGACTCTGGCAGTTCAATTTCATAAGCAACTTCTCCTTTACGACTCAGAATCTTGAATGGTCCAACTTATCTTGGGGCCAACTTTCCTTTGACTCCGAACCTCTTCACTCCACGAAGTGGTGACACTCTAAGATAAGCTCTATCACCAACTTCGTAGGTGACTTCTCTACGCTTAGGATCTGCGTAGCTTTTCTGTCGGGACTGTGCTATCTTCAATCTGTCCTTGACCAACTTGACCTTCTCTTTGGCTTCTTTGATAAGTTCTGGTCCGAACAAACTTCTTTCTCCCACACCATTCCATAACAATGGGGTGGTACATTTTCTCCCGTAGAGAAACTCAAATGGTGCCATCTCAATGATGGCTTGATAGATGTTGTTATAAGAAAATTCTGCGTAAGGCAAACTTTCATCCCAACTGGCTCCATAGTCCAGGGCACATGCCCTCAACATGTCTTCAAGAATCTGATTAGTCCTTTCGGTTTGTCCATCAGTTTGAGGATGAAAAGCAGTACTGAATTCCAACCTCGTTCCCAATGACTCATGTAGCTGTCTCCAAAAATGGGAAGTGAATTGAGTTCCCCTATCAGACACAATACTCTTGGGCACTCCATGTAGACATACAATTCTACTCATGTAGATTTTGGCCAACTTAGCACTTGTATAGGTTGTCTTCACGGGTATGAAATGAGCCACTTTAGTTAGGCGATCCACTACTACCCAAATAGAATCGTATCCTGACCGGGTACTTGGTAATCCGGTAATGAAATCCATACCAATCTTGTCCCACTTCCAATCAGGAATAGGTAGTGGTTGAAGCAAACCTGCTTGTTTCTGATGTTCCGCTTTCACTCTACTACACACATCACACAAAGAAATATGTTCGGCGATGTCCTTCTTGAGATTATTCCACCAAAATCTTTCCTTCATGTCCATGTACATTTTGGTGTTACCCGGATGAATGGAATATGGAGAGTTGTGTGCTTCTTGCAAAATCAGTTTCCGAAGCTCCAGATCTTGTGGAACACAGATACATTTCCCATGCCATAAAGTACCCTGTTCTTCTTCATGGAATCCTTTGGCTTTTCCTTTACCAATCTTTTCCTTAATTTCTTCAATTTCCTTATCAATCTTCTGGGCTTCTTTGATCTTGTCCAACAGAGTGGGTTGAACATCCAAAGATATGAGATGTCCTTCGGGCACAATCTCCAATCTGAGATCTCTAAATTGGGCACACAAATGATCGGGCAATTCTCCCTTGGTAAGGCCATTCACAAAAACCTTACGGCTTAGAGCATCCGCTACAACATTTGCTTTACCGGGATGGTATTGCAAACTTAAGTCATAGTCCTTGATGAGCTATAGCCATCTTCTTTGTCTCATATTAATTTCCTTCTGGGTGAAGATATACTTCAAACTCTTGTGATCTATGAACACTTCACATCGCTTTCCCAAAAGATAGTGTCTCCATGTTTTGAGTGCATGGACAACAGAGGCTAACTCTAAATCATGAGTAGGGTAGTTCACTTCATAAGTTTTGAGTTGTCTCGAGGCATAAGCCACAACTTTTCCTTCTTGCATAAGTACTGCACCCAAACCATGATGAGATGCATCACAATATACTTGGAAATCTTTTTCCAAGTCTGGCAAACACAAGACTGGTGCTGTCACAAGTCTCTTCTTCAATTCCTGAAAGCTGAGTTCACAACCTTTAGTCCAAGCAAATTTCTTGTCTTTCTTTAGCAATTCTGTCATAGGCTTAGCTACTTTGGAGAAATTCTCAATGAACCTTCTGTAGTAACCTGCTAAGCCAAGGAAACTACAAACTTCTTTCACTGACTTGGGAGATTCCCATTCAGTTACAGCTGAAACTTTAGCAGGATCAACTGCTACACCATCTTTTGTCATAACATGTCCAAGAAATCCCACTTCATTCAACCAGAATTCACACTTGCTGAATTTGGCATAAAGTTTATGCTCTCTAAGCTTCTCAAGTATCAAACGCAAATGTCCTTCATGCTCTTCTTTGCTCTTGGAGTAGATCAAAATGTCATCGATGAAAACGACAACAAACTTATCAAGAAATTCCATGAACACCTTGTTCATCATATTCATGAAGTATGCTGGAGCATTGGTCAATCCAAATGGCATCACGGTATACTCATACAATCCATACCTTGTGGTGGAAGCTGTCTTAGGTATGTCTTGCTCCCTTATCTTGAGTTGGAAATAGCCTGACCGGAGATCAATCTTTGAGAACACACAAGCTCCTTCAAGCTGATCAAACAAGTCATTGATTCTAGGCAAAGGGTATTTGTTCTTGATAGTCACCTCATTGAGTGAACGGTAATCTATGCATAACCTTTGACTTCTATCTTTCTTCTCCACAAACAAAACTAGGGCTCCCCAAGATGAAGAACTTGGTTGAATAAATCCTTTCTGCAACTGCTCTCCAAGTTGTTTCTTGAGCTCTTTCAGTTCATCCACTTACATCTTGTACGGTCTCTTTGCTATTGGTCCAGATCCTGGTAGCAAATCAATAAGAAACTCCACATCTCTATCAGGTGGCATTACTGGCAATTCTTCCGGAAATACATCCGGATATTCACTCACAATTGGTACACTGTCTATGCTAACCTCCTTAAGAGAATTCAGCATACTCCTTCTTGCTTCAAAGTTGGTCTTGAATCTGATCCTTTTATTTTCCGGAGTTGTGAGTGAGACGGTATGGTTGGCACAATCTATCACTCCCTTGTGCTTAGTCATCCAGTCCATTCCCAAAATGACATACAATCCTTGGGAATTTAGGATTATCAAGTTAACGGGAAACTTATACTTCCCAAACTCTATGACTAGATCATGACATCCTGAATTCACTATCATTTCTCCGCCAGGAGAACTTACTTTTATAGGACACCCAATAGTTTCTACTGGAAGTTCATTTCTTTCAACAAATGCTCTTGATATGAATGAATGAGATGCACCAGTATCAAAGAGAACAAATGCTGGAACAGAATTGAGTTTGAATTACCAGCAACAGCATCAGGTTCCTCATAGATTTCCTCCACATTGATGTGGTTCACTTGCCCCTTCTGAAAAGGGTTGGGCTTGTTGGGTCCTTCAACTTTATTTTCTGGGCATTCATTTGCATAATGCCCCATCTTCTTGCACTTGAAGCATTCAACCTGACTGATGTCCTTCTTGACAGGCTGGCTTCCACTGCCACTTCCATTTCCACTGCGGTGGCTCTTATATCCACCCTTGTGGTTCGTGTACTTGTCATTGTCATGACTACGGTGATGCTTGTTGTCATGACGGTTGTGGTTGTGGTGCTTGTTGAATTCCCCATGCTTGTGGGATCCTGAGCTTCCACTGTCATCGTAATGGGAACGTTTGTGAGACGATCCCGAGCTGTGCTTGTCCAAGTGCTTTCTCTTCCTGCTCTCAACTTGCTTCATTTTGTTCTCCAAGATAGCAGCCTTATCACAAAGAGACTGGTATGTGGGAACATATGCCACAGCCAACTGCAGGTTCAGCTCATCATTCAACCCTTCGAGGAACTTTTCCTTCCTCTTAGCATCGGTGTCAACTTCATCCGGTGCATAACGCGCCAGATTGTTGAACTCCTCAATATATTCAGCCACGCTGCGGTGGCGCTGCTTCAGGTTATGAAACTCTTTCTTTTTCAGATCATCACTACAGATGAGATATGAGCAGTACGAAAGCCATCCTCAAAGATAGCCCATGTCACATCTTCTATGGGGGTGGTGATCTGGAAGTTATCCCACCAAGTGGCGGCTGGTCCTTCCAGCAAATGTGCTGCAAATCTGACCTTTTCTGCATCAGTACAGCCCACAGTTACCAAGTCCTTGTTCACGGAGCGTAGCCAATCATTGCCCACCATGGTATCAGTTGTTCCTGAGAACTTTGCTGGCCTCAATCTCAAGAACCTGGTAAGCATGTCAAAACCCGGTGGGTTGTTGTTGTTGTTATTGTTGTTATTGTTGTTATTGTTGTTGTTGTTGTTGTTGTTGTTTTGGTTCTGGATGAACGTCGTCATCATTTGCATCAGCTGAGTCTGCGCTGTCATCATTTGCTGCATTTCTGGAGTGATGTTGTTGTTGTTGGGGTTGGGATTTGCACGACGAGGAGGCATCTGTGGTTTGTTCAATAGAGATAAGAATGAGATACCCATAGATGCTTTCATACACAATACATCACATAAACAAACACATGGCATGCAACATAATGATAAAGGTTCAACAACAAGATAACAAGTTCGCAAAGTAAAACACACACACAAATAACAAGCCATCCACATGTTGGATGGTCATAACAAGTTCCCAACAACAAGTATGATAATAAATGATAAATGAGTAGTTAAAACTACTCCTCGGCATCAACCTCCTCCTCGACAAAGGTAAGACCTGCGTTCTCCATCGCGGTCTTGTATTCCTCGACACTGGTGGTCAAGGTCTCTATCTTGGCTTTGAGAGCCCTCTTCTGGGAACGAAGCCTCTCAATCACCGTCTGCTGATGCTCGAGCTCGAAGTCCTTGGCCTGCAGTTCTTCAGTCATGTCCTGGATCTTCTTGTTCCTATCCTGGACTCGCTTCTCCTGACTCTTGAACTTTCTGTCCTGGCTCTCGAACTTTGCCTCCATCTCCTTAACTATCTCATCTTGCTCCGCGAAGAGCTTGTCCTTCTCGTGAAGCTACACCTGGAGTTCGTCATTGTTGAGCACGACGTTGGTCCTATCAGAATCCACGTGCCTAATGAGAGCCTCTAAGTCCTGGAGGTATAGACGAATGGGCTCCACTGTCTCCCTCGAAGTGTCCTCGAAGTCGATGGACTCTCCATCCTCATCACGTCTACCGAAGACGTGGAAGTGAGTACCTCTAACCTGTCGAGAGTGTCTCCCCAGCAGACGTCCTATCAGATCCTGCATGACTACCTCAAGGCCTCTCTCCTTGTCATCGTGCGTGAGCTTGAAGACGATGGCCTCCGTGGTAGGCTCAGTTTGGCGTCCGGGCTGGTTGACCTTGAAACCCCAAAGGTCTTTCCTCTCAAACTTGGTGAGGGGAAGCACCATGATGGTAGGAAGAGGGAGATTGAGCAAAGTAGTAAGCTCAACAATACGAGGACCAAAGCGAGTTCCCTGGAACTCCTCAACAGTGCTGATGATAACAGTAGGCATCTATTTATAAGATAGAAAAAGTTAGAACAACACAATTCAAGATAAAACACAAGGCAAAACATCACATACATATCCTTGGAAATCAAAACACACAAGTCATGGCATACATGGATCCATTACAACAACCAAGGTTCAACTTATTTTAAAGCAACATTTGGAAAATAAGGTGATAAGTGGTGGTCCAACTAACGAAGTACGTTTACAATCCTATCTCACTGGTTCTGTTGGCTAACATAATGTTTCTAGAAGCAATCAGTCTATCTTTCTCACATGACTCCATTACTAAGTCTATAATGTCTCCTCTTAAGGTTTGGTTGGTAGCCTCCAACTCTTGGGTATGTTTCTTCTCTTCTTTCAGGCTATTTTGGATGTTGAACATTCTGCACTTGACTCTTTCACCAAGTTCCTTGATGGTCTTCCAAGCTGCATCCCTTGCTGAGTCAAAGAATGTAAGGTGCATCACTGAATTGGTGAACATGCAGAATCCTGAGTCCTTGTGGTTGTCTTCCTTGTTTTTATACAAGTGAAGTTGCACCCACCAATACTCAACTCCTTCATCCATCACAGGAAAACCTTTGTACACAGCTGCACCATGTATTTCCATTGCAACCATGAGGTCCTTGAGAGCCTTGGGGAATTCTGTCTCACACTCCAAAGTCATTGTCATGAGGGGTCCTTTCTTCACGGCTTCGTTGATGGAGTTCATCTACAATTAGAGATGAGAAAGAAGATTAGAAAAGTTTACGAGAGGAATAGACAAGTGTAGAAGTTGTTGAAATTTTTTCCTTAGTGGTTTCCAATCCTAGGGTCATAATCCTATAGGCAACACAGTGCTCTGATACCATCTGTAAGATCCCTCCTTTATAAAGGGAAAAAGGATCCCTGTGATTGCAATGATAGTCCCTGGATCAATGCTAGCATCCACAGTTTAAGATGAAGTACACAGATACAAAGGTCATTATTACAGTCATTCCAGAGACAAACGTAGTCTTTACAACTCCAAGGTCACAGGCCTAGTACAAGAGTTTGAATAAGTAAATAAATAAAAGTCTTCATCTTCATGTGCCACAGGCAAACATGTTGAGTGTAGACTCATGACTCCTAATCCTCATCAGAGTAACCTACAACATCACAAGTTACAGCCACAGTGGGTCAATACATTGGAATAGTATTGGCAAGTGATACCTTAGTATAATTTAGGTGGACTAGATACTATATGCAATTTGGCTAAGTGTAGCTTGGCTTGCTTTGCTCAAAATAGGTTTTGCCTATTATTTGAAATCACTAAGTTTTTCTTTGTCAAAACTTTTCCCAAGGAACCACCAATAGACATTGAGGTCCTTCACCCTTGTTCACCCACAAGTTTTTACTTAGAAAATTGGGATGAGGAGATTCTTGATGCTCAAGTTGTCCTTTTCCAGGGACATGGCTAAGTACTTAGATTCTTCCATCTGTAGAGGTTGTGCACTTTCCCCACCAGACTTGATTTTCACCAAGACAGGACCTTTCAGAAGCCTTCCCTTAGACCAAATGGACGCGTTCCAACCTATCATCCCACTACCACCAACTGTCCAAATGGCTAAGTTCTAGCAACCTATGTGATCCAGGCAGAGCCCATATTGCCAAGTGGCTGCACTATAAGCTTCTCAACACTTGGCCTCTAAAATATCTTTGTTCCTGGGTGGCTTTCCACAAGTGAGATACACAAGGTTCACCAGTCCCCTGGCCTTGTGTAACCACTCAACACAAACCATTCCTTCCATTCCACCCAGGTGTTTCATTTACTTAGTTGTTTTATTAGGCAAAACATAAGTCCAAAGACTTAGAAATATTTTCATCATAGCATGTATATTTCACCAACCCTTGGTTGCTTCTAGCTAGGCTAAGCATGGCATAGATAAGCATCTTAACTTAAAAATTTCCTAGCAATGCTACAACTACTAGGATTTCCCAACATGGCATATAAGCAAAATATAGCATGCAAGACTAGCAAAATATTTCTAATGCTTAGTAGAAAACATAGGGATAAAAATATTCATGAAGTACCACTTGCCTTGGTAGTTTGGAGAGTAGCTACACTCCTCACAATCACAATCACTAGCACCAAAATCTACACAAAGAATCATAGCCACAAATCACATACAAAACATATACAAACAAAAATATATGCATGTATGCAATATGATATGTGATGATTTTTAAAATTCAACAAAGCAAGTGTACAGTACTGGTTCATAAACAAGTTAAAAACTTGCCAAAAAACAACTAATTAAACTCTAAAACAATTCTTAAACAATTCATATACTCAAATTAGCCCTACACAAGTTTCTGCAATTAAAACCATTTTAACAGAAGCAAAACATTAAACACATTGCATAATTAGAAAGGGCTTGTTCTCCTGATTCCATTGATATAAAATTTGTCAAATTCTAATGTGGGGATCAAAAGTTATAGCCAAAACAAAAACAAACATCTAATAGATTCAAATTCTGTTTTTAAATCTAATTCCTGGCCACGCGTCTTATTCTGATTGGGCCGTACCGCTTCGCGTTGGATCACGCTTCTGAGCCGCAGGATCTGACTTAATCGCACGGCTCAGATCTAAACTTAACGCTTCGCTTGCGTTCTATCCTACCCGCAAGATTTAGATCTAACGGCGCACAACACCTTGACCATCCAGTGGCGGCGCTGGCGGCGGCGACAGGCGGCGGCGCCTCTGTCAGAGTAGCTGCCGGCGTTCTAGGTCGCGCGGGAGAGGGGGAAGGGGCTTACCAGAATCGCAGTGTGCTGCTGATGCTCAAGATGGCGGTGGTTTGGCAAGGGGCGCACGGAGTTGGTCGCTGGCGCTCATCGCAGTTGCGGGCGGCGTCTGTTGCTTGTTGTCGAGGTCGTTGCCGAGGCTCTGCGTCGTCCTAGCACAAGCCAGAGGGTTTAGGAGATGCGCAAGGGTCTGGCGAACAAGACAGTACCAAAGGGGAGGCAAGGGGCGCTCGATTCTTACCGCTATTGCTCGTCGGAGTCGAGCGGTGGCTCTGGTGGTTGCGGGCGTGAACGAAGACGGCGACCTGGGTCACGAGCAGGCAAACCAGGGGTGTTAGCAGATGCACAAGAACGTGGCGGTCACGCTCGTTTGAACCAGAGGCAGAGGGGTGGTCGGAGCTTACCAGAATCGCCCGCCGGAGTGGCTCGGTACAGCGGCGGCGCAAGTGCGATTGTGGGCAGCCTGGTGGCGCTGTGGAAGCGCTGAGTGAGGGGAAATGGTCGCGGAGAGTTGGGGGTTAAGTAGGCGGAGCAGGGGCGAAAATCTCGCGAGCAATCAACGCCAATTAAGCGCATTTGCGTCGGGGAAGAAACGGCCACGGCGAGCAGGTCTTCAGCGCGAGATTGACGACGAACTTGACGTGGCAGTGGGTCCACTTGTCAGCGAATCAAACAGAGAGGGGATGGGGTCCTGGCGTCAGTGACCTGTTGGGGTTCGTTCGCGGGTGAGAAGGAGAGAGGGGGAACCCGGGTGGGCTTACTGGGCTGCGTCTGTTGCTGGGCTCAATTGCTGGCGCTGGCCTTTTTCTATTTCTTTTCTCCTTTTCTTTTTCTGTTTTGATTTTCTGAAATGATTTTCAAATCCAAATCAAATGAGTTTGAATTCAAAACTTCTCTAAGTTTTTATACTGCAGACCTTGCACTCATATGTGTGTCAAACCCTACTGTTTATTCAAAACACTTTGCCCAAATAAAAATAAAAATAAAACCAAGCCTTTGATATATATTCAATAGGCATAATATTGGTTTTATTTACTCCTTTTGTTTTGAGATTTTTTTCAAACTTTGATGGTGCCGAAGTTTGAATTTCTAACCTTACTGAATCAAAACAAGCACTCTTCTCATTGGAAGATAGCACTAAGGCTAGAGCAAACTTACATGAAATAATAAGCATAAATGCTTTTGTTTTGAAATGATTTGTTTGGAATGAGATTCATATAATCATGGATGAATGGATGATATGCATGATTTTGAAACATGATTTTAGGGATGTTACATTGCGATTCCCGCCAAGGCGGCACAAGACGCCGCAACGCCATACTGCAAAACCAAAGTTCTGCGCGGCTACTTTTTTGTCCAAAAAAAATGCTTTGCAGTTTCCCACATACGGATTTTGCGGGTCATAGGTACACAGAAATCTGCAAGAGATGCTCTAATTCTAGTAGCAGTGGACAATACTAAGAGTGCAACCAGGGAAAATATGAGTCTCTTTTCTGTATTTTAGGGAAAAAATACCATACTTTTCAAATTTAGAGATTATAGAAAGAAAATACATATAAAGGAGAACGAGTTAAAAACCATTTCATGTAAATTTTGGTTAAAATGACCATTTGCAAGTTGCATGAAATAAAAATAATGAATTACGAGTCTATAGAACAATCACATAGCCAATAATTAAATGAATTCCATCTAACGTTCTAAAAAATATGTCCATTAATGTTTTTCACTATTCACAAATGGTTATATTTTTACAAGAATTTAGGGAGACAACAAGTTTATGTTCTTTCCTTAATTACATGAATAATTTACTAAATATTGTAAAACATGGAAAATAAATAATGTTAAGTTTCGAATAACTTGCACATAAATGTACACATAATTAGTAGCATTGGACATCATTTTTAGCATATAGGTGGGATAAAAATTTAGGCGGGGAACGAGATCAGGTTAATTGTTGTTCAGAACATTCCATAAACAGATGGATGAATTTCATTTTAGAAAGTAAAATGTCTTATCCTCAAAGAATAAGTTCCGGTTTGAAGTAACGTAATGAGATTTTTTGTTCCCACAATGTCGAGACCATTGATATTTCCTTACTGTTCTTTTGCATCGACGTCCCCCTTGACGTCACCAAGACCGACGAAGTTCACTTATTTTCATTATTGGCTACAATCTGCGCGCACCTCCCCTCGAGGACGCTAGGGTCGCGTAGGTCCTACATGAATTTTCTACGGCAAGCTAGTTTACATGAAGGATGTCGGAGTAGCAGTCTTGAGATCCCAATGGGTACTACGTGTCATTATGCACCAGTGAGTAGTCTAGGGGGGCAATTCCACGCCATGGCATGGGCGTCCCCAGAAGACAGGGGTGGTGGTCTAAGGTGGGAATATGTCTCACCCATCTGCCCGGGCCTCTCGTCCTAGCGCGGAGTACTAGTGGCCACGACTACCACAACACTAGTAGAAAAACCCTTATAGCAGTTATTTTGCCAGTAGAGTCTAATATATAATGCGTGTCACCATTTGCAGAAGAAATAGTAATGACATTGACATATTTAGGAATGCCATCAGTAAACCCTAACAGCACCACAAACAGGAGGGTCCCATACACAGCCGGGATAAGAAATAGTGGCATTGGATTCACGTGAACACGCCACCAATATGTACACTAGTGGTGGCGTTGGATTTAGTTAAGCGCCACAGATACCGACCACCCCATACGCGGCCACCGACACACACGATTAATTATCGATCTTTAATTGGTCTTCGTTCTCCCCATTGTTGGGGATATACTTTCCGGGTATACCCACAGGACTCGCTGACCAGGGTGGTCCACCAATGGGTTAGAGCTTTGCTTCACGGGCGGTCCAGTCAGAGAAAGAGGAGGAGCCAGTTCCGGGTATGACAAGGCCCATAAGAGTTACCGACTTAGGCATGTAGTATTACTTGTAGTCCAAGCTGTATCTAGTTACCGACTCTGTAACGTAGCTGGATAGGTCTCTCCTGTAACCCTAGGCCTTGGTATCTAGATAAACCAGCCCTATGGGAGCCTTTAGGGCACAACCAATCATACTACCACAATCACAAATCGCACAGACGAACCTCTCTTGTAATGTGCTCTAACATCCAGCTTATGCCGATATATTACTGGGTTGCTAGCAGGAGTAGGATCCAACCACCACAGTCAGATCTGAACCTAGGTAAACTTGTGCCCACCTCTCCTGGAACATCCAACGTGTCACACCCCATCTTTCCAACGCCACTAGGACCCCCTATGGCGTACTTGTCGACAATCCGACAACAGTTGGCGCCCACCGTGGAGTAGGTGACCTTTGGAGCTTCATTCCAGGCGGAATCTACGCATGCAGGAATCGGCAAAACTATCGCCATGGGTCGTGTGGTCTACGCCAGTGATGTCCCTCTCATCCTTCTCAACGAGACCTGGATACCGGCTTCACAACCCGTGACGACCTACACGATCATGTCTATCGGTGAGGTCGATATTTATCTCGGTTTTGCTGAACCCACCCAACCCACCCTTGAGGTGATGACCATGGCGGAAGAAAAATCCGGATCTACTTTGTCCGCAGAGGCGGAAGAGTTCAAGATCCTAGATAAAATCGAACCCACCCAGCCCACTCCTGTAGTGGAAGAAGAGGTGGAAGAAAAATCCGGATCTGATCTCCCTGACGAGATCGGATACACGGATGAGGAATACATCCGCTACAGATCCGGCTCTGCCGATGTTGAGGCGGAAACCAAGTTGTACCACTACCTCAAGAACATAAACAAGAAGAAGCACTATTTCGTGTACCACATAAGCTCTGGATCCGACTCTGTCGATGCTGGAGCTGGCAGCGATTCAGTCCTAGACGCAATCGAAAAAACACCAACTTACCTGGCTCCCCTCAAGAGTTAATAACGTCGCAGGAACTTCAAGACCTTCGACAAGGAGATGGAGGAGTACGAGAAAGAACACGCCTCCAAGCCAACGCAAGGTGAGCCAGAAAATTCCCCTAGTCCATATGATAGCATGGATGAAAGCTACACTATTGGGGATATCCTTTTCGGGTATACCCACATGACTCGCTGACCAGGGTGGCCCACCAACGGGTTAGAGCTTTGCTTCACGGGCGGCCCAGTCAGAGAAAGAGGAGGAGCCAGTTCCGGCTACGACAAGTCTCAAAAGAGTTACCATCTTAGGCCCGTAGTATTACTTGTAGTCCAAGCTGTATCTAGTTACCGACTCTGTAGCGTAGTCGGATAGGTCTAGGTCCTAGTGACTATATAAACTAGCCCTATGGGAGCCTTTAGGGCAACAACCAATCGTAACACCACAATCAACTCGCATAGGCGAACCTCTCTTGTAATCCATTGTAACATCCGGCTTATGCCGATATATTACTGGGTTGCTAGCAGAAGTAGGATCCGATCACCGCAGTCGGATCTGAACCTGGGTAAACTTGTGCTCACCGCTCCTGGAACATCCGACGTCTCACACCCCATCTTTCCAACGCCACTAGGACCCCCTATGGCGTACTTGTCGACAATCCAACGACAGTTGGCGCCCACCATGGGGCAGGGGACCTTTGGATCTTCGTTTTAGGCGAAATTTGTGCCTGAAGGAATTGGCAAAACTATCGCCATGGGTCGCGTGGTCTATGCCAGTGATGTCCCTCTCGTCCTTCTCGACGAGACCTGGATTCCAGCTTCGAAACCCATGACAACCTACACAATCATGTCTATCAGCGAGATCGATATTTATCTCGGTTTTGCTAATCCCGCCCAACCCACCCTTGAGGCGATGACCATGGCGGAAGAAAAATCCGGATCTACTTTGTCCACAGAGGCGGAAGAGTTCAAGATCTCAGAGAAATTCAAACCCATCCAGCCCATTCCTGTAGTGAAAGAAGAGGTGGAAGAAGAATCTGGATCTGATCTGTCTAGCGAGATTGGATACACAAATGAGGAATACATCCGCTACGGATCCGGCTCTGCCGATGTTGAAGCAGAAACCAAGTTATACCACTACCTCAAGAACATAAATAAGAATAAGCATTGTTTTGTGTACCACATAAGCTCTGGATCCGACTCTGTCGATGCTAGAGCCAGCAGCGATTCAGTCCTAGACGCAATCAAAGAAAACGTCGACTTACCCGGCTCCCCTCAGGAGTCAATAACGTCGCAGGAACTTCGAGACTTCGACAAAGAGATGGAGGAGTATGAACAAGAACACGTCTCCAAGCCAACGAAAGGTGAGCCGAAAGAATCTCCTAGTCCATATGATAGCATGGATGAAAGCTACACCTCGCAGGATGACATGGACACCAGAGAGTCTTCCGAGGTCCACAAGTCAACCATGACGGGAAGTACCAACGGAAGTTTATCCCCCAGTACCGGACCAAAAGCCGTCTTTACCACCGGTACGCACGTCAAGGCTTCTAGGCGATCAAAGAAGAAGAACAAGAATCCAACATCGGCAGAACCGGACGTCGAGGAAACCAACAAATAAAAAATTGATGAAGAGATCGAGATGGAGAATTAGGACAGAGATTCGATTAATACCACCCCTATCGACCCTCCTGTGGATGGACACATCATCAGCAAAGGTGCGCGTGAAATCTACAGAGATTCTCTCACAATTCCAATCCCAACGGCTTCGGATCTTACACTGGAGGCGCCGGAGAAAAGGGCTGAGGACCTGGAAAATCATCGTCTATTTCTGATCAAGGAAGCCACATGCATCGTCGATCTTAGACAGCAGTTAGATAGTGATCCTGCCAAGTATCAGTCAGATTTCAAGCGACACCCAAACAATACAAGGGGAGGTCCGTTTCTTGCTAACAAGAATCCGGATATCCACAAAGATCTATTCGACGAAAAGGACGGAGAGAAGATCCAAGTCTACAACACGCTGTTGGAAAACGTTGTTGCATCTCGAGTGTAAGACCCCACCTTTATAAAGGTAAAGGTCCCTGTGATTGCAATGCTATTCCCTGGATCAATGCTAGCATCCACAGTTTAAGACGAAGTACACAAAAACAAAGGTCATTATTACATCGTCATTCCAGAGATAACATAGTCTTTTACAACTCCATAGCCATAGGCTAGTACAAGAGTTCAAGATAATAAAATAAAGTCTTCATATTCATGTGCCATAGGCAAGCATGTTGAGTGTAGACTCATAACCCTAATCCGCATCAGAGTAACGTGCAACATCACAAGTTACAGCCACAGTGGGTCAATACATTGGAATAGTATTGGCAAGTGATACCTTAGTAGAATAATAGTTTCTAGCTTCTACATGAATTTTGCTAAGTGTAGCTTAGGCTTGCTTTGCTCAAAATAGGTTTTACCTATCAGTTGAAAACACTAAGTTTTTGTTTGACAAAAACTCCCAAGGAACCACCAATAGACATTGGTGAACCTTTACCCTTGTTCAACCACAAGTTTTAACTTATAAATTGGGATGAGGAGATTCTTGATAGCTTCCATGTCTTGATGCCCAAATTGTCCATTGCCGGGGACACGGCTAAGTACTTAGATTCTTCCTTCTCGAGAGGTGGTGCACTTTCCCCACAAGACTCGACATGCATCGAGACAAGACCTTTCAGAAGCATTCCCTTAGACCAAAATGGACGCGCTCCAAACCTATCACCCCCTACCACCAACTGTCCATTTGGCTAAGTTATTGAAACCTATATGATCTAGGCAGAGCCTATATTGCCATGTGGCTGCACTAGAAGCTTCTTAACATTTGGCATCTCAAATCCCTTTGTTCCTGGGTGGCTTTCCATAAGTGTGATACACAAGGTATACCATATATATGGGCCTTATGTAACCACTCAACATAACCCAAACATACCATTCCACCCAGGTGATTTATTCACTTAGTTGTTTTTATTAAGCAAAACACAAGTCAAAGACTTAGCAATAAATTTCCATAGCATGTATATAATCCACCCTTGTTTGCTACTAGCTAGGCTAAGCATGGCAATATAGCAAGTATCTTAACTTAGAGAAAATTCTAACAAGTCTACAAGTACTAGGATTTCCCAAGCATAGCATATAGATACTTAGCAAAAACATCATGCAAGCCCTATACGAAATACCACTAATGCATAGTCAAAATATTGGGACAAAAATATGAAGCACCACCCACCTTGGTAGTTGGGGGAGTAGCAACAATACTCACAATCACAATCACCACTAGCACCAAAATCTACACATAAAATGATAGCACCAAATTCATATTTTAAATAATCAAGCAAAAATATATGAATGCATGAAAATGCAATGTGATGATTTTTCTAAACTAAACAAGACAAGTAAAACAGTACTGAATCACTAAATAAACAATTAAACACTAAATAAACTTAATTTGGCTTTTAAAACATTTCCCAAATAATTTTTATACACAAACTAGGCCTACCAATGTCCCTGGATAGAATTATATTTTAACAGAAGCAAATCACAAAACCGAGCCTACAGATGTGTAGGATTTATTTTTTTGATTCCAATGGTATATTATTTGTATTTTTTGGATAAACAGAACCAAAGTTATGAATTTTATGTATTTTTTTGAATAACTAATAGATTCAAAATCGGATTTTAAAACAAAATTCCAGACACTTGGATGCATCTGATAGGCCCGTACCGGTTCAGCTGGATCGATCATCCAGAGCCATTGGATTTAAGTGATAGCGCACGGGCCAGATCTAACCATACCCCTTCGTTAAGTGATCTAATCTGACGTGCTGGATCTAGATCTACTGGCTCACGACGGCTTGGCCAAGAACTGGCGGCGCGCAAGGTTTTAGCAACGGCGGCGCTACTGGCGGTGATGGTCCGACGAATTCAGAGGGGGCTGGGGGTAGCGGTTGGTCTTACCAGCGTCGCACAGTTGCGAGGAAGCTCAACGTGGTCACGGTTGGGGCGGGGGCGTGCTGTAGCGGTGGGTAGCGCTCGTCGGAGTTGCGGGCGGCGTCGGGTTCGTGCAGACGGCGACGTTGACGACGTTCTAGATCACCCTAGCACAAACCAGGAGCATCAGTAGCTGCACAAGGACATGGCGAACCTAGTCGTATGCAAGAGGTGTCAAGGGGCGCTCGATAATTACCGTGATTGCTCGACGGAGTTGAGCGGCGGTTCGGTCGTTTGCAGGGGTGGACGGGGACGGCGACCTGGGTCACGAGCAGGAAAACTAGAGGCATCAGAAGGTGCACAAGGACACGAGGGTCATGCTCATTTGAACCAGAAGCAAAGGGGCGGTCGGAGCTCACCGTAATCACACGCCGGAGTTCGTCGGGCAGCGGCGGTGCGATTCGAAATACTGACAGCCTGGTGGCAGAGCGAGTGTGCTATGTGGGGGGGATGACTGTGGGGTGTAGGGGCTTAAGTAGGTAGCAGCACGACAGGAAATGCTTGCAGATTCAAGGCTAATTACGCCGCGCCATTATCGGCAGCAACGGCAGCGGCGACGTGGTCCACGGGCGAGATTTGGAGAAGAAAGGCTGAGGTGGCGGTGCGGTCTGCGGGTTAGCGACTTTGGGTAGGGTTGCGCGCGTGAGAGAGTGAGCAAAGGGAAAATGGCCTGGGTGGGCTTAGTGGGTTGGATCCAGTGCTTTGGCTAGATTGGCAGCGCTGGCCTTTTCTGTTTTATTTTCTCCTTTTCTATTTCTATTTTCATTTTTAGAAACCAATTTCAAATGATTTTCAAATGAGTTTAAATTCAAACCACTTTTGGATTTTTGTAAAGTGATCCATGCTCATATTTGTGTATAAAACATTGTTGTTTGCTCACAAATACTTTGGCCCATTGAAAATAAAATAAAACCATGCCTTATTTAAATATTTATAATAGGTATATAAATGGTTTTAAATTTAGATTCTTTTTTTGAAAATTTTGAGCAAGTTTTGAAATCATCTATTAAACTTTTCTAGTTGAATCAAAGTATTCTCATATTTGAGAGTAGAAATAAAGCCATTGTCTTGCTTACATGAAATAATAGGAAAAACAAATGGTTTCTGATTTGAAACCTTGTTTGAAAATAAACCAAATGCACGAGGATGCATGAATGATATGCAAACTTTATAAACCATGATTTTGGGATGTTACAAATCTAACCCCCTTAAGGTGAATCTCGCCCTCGAGATTCGGATTGGCTAGCAAATAGGTGAGGGTGGTCTTTCCGAAGATCATCTTCTCTTTGCCAAGTTGCTTCTTCTTTGGAATGGTGGTTCCACTGAACTTTGCAGAATTTAATAGTCTTAGTCAGAGTAACTCTTTCTGCAGTCTCAAGAATTTTGATAGGTTTCTCTTCATATGTGAGATCACTTTCCAACTGGACCTCTTCCAAAGGTATAGTATCCTTCAAAGAAGTCTCTCCCATCTCCGGATGGCATTTCTTTAGCTGACTTACGTGAAACACATTGTGAACGGCAGACAGTGATTAAGGCAATTCAATCTCATATGCCACTTCTCCTTTACGACTCAGAATCTTGAATGGTCCAACATACCTTGGTGCCAATTTTCTTTTGACTCCAAATCTCTTCACTCCACGAAGTGGTGACACTCTAAGATAGGCTCTATCACCCACCTCATAGGTGACTTCCCTACGCTTTGGATCTGTGTAGCTCTTTTGTCGGGACTGTGCTATCTTCAATCGTTCCTTTACCAACTTGACTTTCTCTTCAGCTTCTTTGATTAGTTCTGGCCCGAACAAGTTTCTTTCTCCAACACCATCCCATAGCAATGGTGTAGTACACTTTCTCCCATAGATAAATTCAAACGGTGCCATCTCAATGATGGCTTGATAGCTGTTGTTGTAAGAGAATTATTCGTAAGGCAGACTTTCATCCCAACTAGCACCATAATCTAGGGCACATGCCCTCAACATATCCTCTAAAATCTGGTTGGTCCTTTCTGTCTGTCCATCAGTCAGGGGATGAAAAGCAGTGCTGAATTCTAGTCTTGTTCCCAATGACTCATGCAGTTGCCTCCAAAAATGTGAAGTAAACTGAGTTCCCCTATCAGATATAATACTCTTGGGTACCCCATGCAGACACACAATTCTATTCATATATATATCCTGGCTAACTTAGCACTTGTATAGGTTGTCTTCACGGGTATGAAATGAGCCACTTTAGTTAGGCGATCCACCACGACCCAAATAGAATAATATCCTGATCTAGTCCTTGGAAGTCCAGTGATGAAATCCATACCAATCTTATCCCACTTCCAATCAGGAATAGGTAGTGGTTGTAACAGTCCTGCTGGTTTCTGATGTTCCGCTTTCACTCTACTACATACATCACACAAAGCAATATGTTCGGCGATGTCCTTCTTGAGATTATTCCACCAAAATCTTTCCTTCACATCCATGTACATTTTGGTGTTACCCGGATGAATGGAATATGGTGAGTTGTGTGCTTCTTGTAAAATCTGTTTCTGAAGCCCCGGATCTTGCGGAATGCAGATACGTTTTCCATACCATAAAGTACCCTGTTCGTCTTCATGGAATCCTTTGGCTTTCCCTTTGCTAATTTTTTCCTTAATATCATCGATTTCATTGTCCATATTTTGGGCTTCTTTGATCCTGTCCAACAATGTGGGTTGAACATCTAGTGACATGAGATGTCCTTCAAGCACTATCTCCAATCTGAGATCTTTGAATTAGGCACACAGATCATCTGGCCATTCTCCCTTAGTAAGGCCATTCACATAAACCTTACGGCTTAATGCATCCGCTACAACATTTGCTTTACCAGGGTGGTATTGCAAACTCAAGACATAGTCCTTGATGAGTTCTAACCATCTTATTTGTCTCATGTTGATTTCTTTCTGAGTAAAGATATACTTCAAACTTTTGTGATCTGTGAACACTTCACATCGCTTTCCCAAAAGAGAATGTCTCCATGTTTTGAGTGCATGGACAACAGAGGCTAACTCCAAATCATGAGTAGGATAATTCACTTCATGAGTTTTGAGTTGTCTCGAGGCATAAGCCACGACTTTCCCTTCTTGCATCAAAACTGCACCTAATTCTTGGTGAGATGCATCACAATATACTTGGAAATCCTTCTCCAAATCTGGCAGACATAAGACTGGTGCTGTCACTAGTCTCTTCTTCAACTCTTGGAAACTGAGTTCACATCCTTCAGTCCAATCAAATTTCTTGTATTTCTTAAGTAACTCCGTCATTGGCTTAGCTACCTTTGAGAAATTCTCAATGAACCTTCTATAGTATCCTGCCAAGCCAAGAAAACTACGCACTTCCTTCACTGACTTAGGAGATTCCCACTCAGTTATAGCTGACACTTTTGCGGGATCAACTGCTACACCATCTCCTAACACAATATGTCCGAGAAATCTGACTTCATTCATCCAGGATTCACACTTGCTGAATTTGGCATATAGCTTATGCTCCCTAAGCTTCTCAAGTATCAATCGCAAATGTTCTTCATGCTCTTCATTGCTCTTGGAGTAGATCAAAATGTCATCGATGAAAACGACAATGAACTTGTCAAGAAATTCCATGAACACCTTGTTCATCATATTCATGAAGTAGGCTGGTGCATTTGTCAAACCAAATGGCATCACGGTGTACTCATACAATCCATACCTAGTGGTGAAAGTAGTCTTAGGTATGTCTTGTTCCCTTATCTTTAGCTGAAAGTAACTGATCGAAGATCAATCTTTGAGAACACACGGGCTCCTTCTAACTGATCAAACAAATCATTTATTCTTGGCAAAGGGTATTTGTTCTTGATAGTTACTTCATTGAGTGAACGTTAATCTATGCATAACCTTTGACTTCTATCTTTCTTTTCAACAAACAAAAATGGTGCACCCCAAGATGAAGAACTTGGTTGAATAAATCATTTCTGCAATTGTTCCCCAAGTTGTTTATTGAGTTCTTTCAACTCATCAACTGACATCTTGTAGGGTCTCTTTGCTATTGGTCATGATCCTGGCAGCAAGTCAATCAGAAACTCAACATCCCTATCTGGTGGCATTCCAGGCAATTCCTCCGGAAACACATCCGGATACTCTCTCACAATTAGCACACTGTCTATGTTAACCCCCTTAAGAGAATTTAGCTTACTCCCTTTTGATTTAAAGTTAGACTTGAATCTAATCCTTCTATTATCCGGGGTCGTGAGTGTGACGGTACGGTTGGCACAATCTAGTACTCCTTCATACTTGGTCATCCAATCCATTCCCAAAATAACATCCAATCCTTGGGAATCTAGGATTATCGGACTAACTGGAAACTTATGCTTTCCAAATTCTATTACTAGATCACGACATCCAAGACTTACTATCATATCTCCACCGGGAGAACTTACTTTTATAGGACACCCAATGTTTTCAGTTGGAAATCCATTTTTATCAACAAATGATCTTGATATGAATGAATGCGATGCGCCAGTATCAAAAAGAACAAGTGCTGGAATAGAATTGAGCTTGAACTTACCAGCCACGACATCAGACTCTTCATATATTTCTTCCACATTGATGTGGTTTACTTGTCCCTTTTGGAAGGGATTGGGATTGTTGGCACCTTTAACTTTATTTTCTGGGCACTCATTAGCATAGTGCCCCATCTTCTTACACTTGAAGCATTCAACCTGACTGAGATCTTTATTTACAGGCTGACAGCCTGGTGGCAGAGCGAGTGTGCTATGTGGGGGGGGGAATGACCGTGGGGTGTAGGGGCTTAAGTAGGTAGCAGCACGACAGGAAATGCTTGCAGATTCAAGGCTAATTACGCCGCGCCATTATGGGCAGCAACGGCAGCGGCGACGTGGTCCACGGGCGAGATTTGGAGAAGAAAGGCTGAGGTGGTGGTGGGGTCTGCGGGTTAGCGACTGTGGGTAGGGTTGCGCGCGTGAGAGAGTGAGCAGAGGGAAAATGGCCCGGGTGGGCTTAGTGGGCTGGATCCAGAGCTTGGGCCAGATTGGCAGCGCTGGCCTTTTCTGTTTTCTTTTCTCCTTTTCTATTTCTATTTTGATTTTCAGAAACCAATTTCAAATGATTTTCATATGAGTTTAAATTCAAACCACTTCTAGATTTTTTTAAAGTGATCCATGCTCATATTTGTGTGTAAAACATTGTTGTTTGCTCACAAATACTTTGGACCATTGAAAATAAAATAAAACCATGCCTTATTTAAATATTTATAATATGCATATAAATGTTTTAAATTTAGATTCTTGTTTTGAAAATTTTGAGTAAGCTTTGAAATCATCTATTAAACTTTTCTGGTTGAATCGAAGTATTCTCATATTTGAGAGTAGAAATAAAGCCATTGTTTCTAATTTGAAACAAATGGTTTCTAATTTGAAACCTTGTTTGAAAATAAACCAAATGCATGAGGATGCATGAATGATATGCAAACTTTATAAACCATGTTTTTGGGATGTTACGTCGAGCCATCCTTGCCAACTATCCGTCTCCACAGAAAGTCCAGCAGTGTGTCGCGTTGCTGGACAAAGGATTAAAGTAGCAGAAAACGGTCGTGTCATTTAGTGGAAAGCTAGCCTCAAAGTCCGAGTTTTTCCACACTAGCGCTGACCAAAGCGCTGCTATAAGGCTCCGCAGGGATACGAATCAACGCTATCGTCCCCGTGGAGAAGAAGAGAATTCAAGAACCGGCTCAAACGACCACTCTCGCCGACCAGCGCGTGACTGGGCAAGAGTTATTCTGGCTGCGTCCGAAGATGCCATTAGGGCAATGGTCCCTCATCAGCAAAACAACCGCTACAGAGAAGACCCGGAAACACGCCGCCAGCGAGAGGAGCAAGATCGGCTAAGGATGCCACCACCGAGCCGTTCGGATGGCAATGCCGGACGAAGATATGATCTGGATCATCCTAAATCAAGTAGGGGTGATGCCCAAAGAAACAGGCATCAGCGTCATCATAATGAGGCTCCACCACCACCACCGCGTAACCCAGCCAGAAATAATCCACCAGGGCCACCATCGCCTCGTAGCAGCGACCATGAAGGATCCCGACGTAGCCATGGAAGCCGCAGGGGCGGAGGCGACAATGGTGAAAGAAGAAGCAGAAATCCGACTCTGCCATGTAGGAGCCGTGATCCTCCAAGGCACAGATCTCTCTCACCAAACGACGCTCGCCATCGCATTGAATTAAACATAGAAGTGTGGCGGTATGAGTAAGAAGACGTGTATGTGGGACCCAAGTGCTTTGGACCACGCATACATCAGACACATTCAGCCCTACGACGGCGCAGCTCGGCTAGATACCTGGCTCCAGGACTTCTTCTAGGCCTGCTGCATCGCCAAAGGAGGAAATAGCCTGGTTGTAGTCCGATATCTCCCACTCATGTTGAGGAAGACGGCTCGATCATGGCACAATGAACTGCCAGAGAATTCAATTCACAATTGGTATGATATGCAAAGTGCGTTATTTTCAAACTTAGAGGAAACATAAAGGAGGCCTTGCACAATCCGAGACATGCAGCGTTGCACACAAAGACCTGGAGAAACCTGCCGGGATTACCCTGGACGCTGGATTGACACGAAGAACACCTCTGAGGGAGTAAACGAGCAAACTGCGATAGAAGCTTTTATTGCAGGACTTCTAGTCGGACTTTTGCGTCACAGACTAAGCGTGACTATGTCACAGATTTGGGAGAAATGATAGAGACGACAAGCAAATATGTTGATGCCGATGATGATTCATAAGGGCTGCTAAATATTCTGACCAATCCCAATGCGGCAAAACATCCAAAACAAGCTCAGAAGTGCAAGAACACCTCGGAAGAAAAACCGGATCCGGACAACACAGCTGTCAATGCAACGTTCGGATCTGGAGGACGAGGAGAGCACGGAGGCGGCCGGGGTAGAGGCTGTGGAACTTCCCGAATCTAGGGCAGAGGAGATCAGCAACCCGGAAGAAGCTATACATGGGCCGACATTGCCAATAATCCCCGTGTCCACCACTTGGATAGTAACGGAGGATCTACCCACACAAATGCCGAGTGTCGTTTCAATGACGACATCGAGAAAGACGAATCCGCTGGCTATAGAGTCAAGTGACAAAAAGGAAAGAAAAATTCTGAGAAAGGAAAGGATCCCAAGGAAGATTCCGACATGGAAGAAGCGGAAACCGCTGCAGAGCCCGAGTCGGATGGAAAGAAGACTTTTTCGACCAAGAAAGACGCATACGTCTGCTTCCTTGGATCCCAACCTGCCAAAGACAAGAAGGCGGTTCTCCGCGAGCTCAATGCCATGGTTCCGGCTGTTCCACAGTTTCTGTATTGGTCGGATGTAACCATCACCTTTGATCGCTCAGGTCACCCGAGGAAAACACATCGTCGGGGAAATTACCCTTTGGTCGTCAATCCTCTTATTGATGGTTATGAGTTTTCTAAAACACTCATGGACGGTGGAAGCAGCATTAACATCCTCTACATCGAGACGCTCCATCGCATGAAGCTACACGATAGCCAGTTGAGCTATAGCAGTGTAACTTTCCATGGCATTGTACCAGGGAAACAGACGGATTCTCTGGGTGAGATTACTCTGGACGTGACATTCAGAACCCGAGACAATTACCGGACCGAGCCACTCTCTTTTGAGGTGGTACCGTTCAAAGCTGCTTACCACGCCATCTTCAGAGATCCGGCTTACTGGGCGTTCATGGCTCGTCCCTGTTACATCTACAACATGATTAAACTTCCAGGTCCAAAGGGCGTAATCACTGTACGGGGAAATCCGAGGAAGGCCCGAGAGTGTAACGAAGGATCTGATTTCTTCGCCAAAGACGTGTTGCACGCCCAGGAGTACTAGGAGATCAAGAAGACCATCAATCCGTCCGAGATACCCGCTACAAAGAACGAGGTGCTGAAGCCAAGTTTGCAGTTCAAGGCGTCGGAAGAGACGAAGAAAAAATTGCTGAAGGAAGATGATCCCTCCAAGATGAGGAACATAGGGGTAGGCTTAGGCCACGCATAGGAAAGCGCGCTCATCGAGTTCATCAAAGCTAATAGTGATATCTTTGCATGGCAGCCTTCTAACATGACCGGAGTACCTAGGGAACTTGCCGAGCACTCTCTTAATGTGTACCCTGACGCTAAACCCGTCAAACAGTCCTTATGACGGTTTGGTGATGAAAAGCGCAAAGAAATAGCCAAGGAATAAGCCTGACTAAATTAGCGGATTTTATAACAGAGGTCATCCATACAGATTGGGTGGAAAATCCTATACTCGTCCCTAAAAAGGACACCATTGATTTAAGGATGTGTGTTGATTATACCGCTTTGAACAAGGCATGCCCAAAAGATCTGTTTCTCTTGCCACGAATCGATCAAGTTATCGACTCAACGGCAGGATCGGAACTACTCTATTTTCTCGATGCATATTCCGGATATCACCAAATACCGATGAAAAATTTGGATCAAATTAAGACGTCTTTTGTCACTTATTTTGGAACGTTCTACTAAAAAACTATGCCTTTTGGCTTAAACAATGCAGGAGTAACATATCAGCGTACTATGCAATATTGTCTCAATTACCAAATTGGACACAACGTCCATGTATACGTAGACGACATAGAAGTTATGTCCAAAAAGAAGGAAACTTCAATTTCTGACTTGGATGAAACCTTTGATAGTCTACGAAAATTCAATATGATGCTAAATCCGAAGAAGTGTTTCTTTGGAATTCTAGCCGGAAACTTGTTAGGTTTTATCGTCTCTGAGTGAGGCATAGAGGTGAACCGGGACAAAATCAAGGCTATACTAAATATTACCAGGCCAACTCGCCTGAAGGACGTGCAGCGTCTCACTGGTTGCATTGCGGTAGTGAGTCGGTTCGTCAGCCGGCTCGCCGAAAGAGCCACACCTTTATACAAACTCTTGAAGAAAACCGACAAATTTGTCTGGACCCAAGAAGCCAAAACTGCCCTGCAAAGTTTGAAAGATCTACTTTCAAACCCACCAGTTCTCGCAGTGCCAGAACCTTATGAACCTATGTTACTCTACATTGCAGCGACCAACAAGGTCATAAGTGTGGTAACAGTAGTCGAGCGCGAGGAAGAAGGCCACGAGCATAAGGTGCAAGGGCCAACTTATTACCTGAGTGAGGTCCTGACAGAATCAAAACAACAGTACCCACATCATCAAAAGCTAGCCTATGGAGTGTTCTTTGCATCCAGAAAGCTATGCCACTATTTTCAAGAGCACAAGATCACAGTGGTGAGCACTGCTCCCCTGCGAGATATAATCAATAACCGCGACACCACAGGGCGTTTGGCAAAGTGGGGAATAGAGCTTGCAGCTTTTGACACTGAGTACAAACCATGTACAGCAATCAAGTCCCAAATACTTGCTGACTTCATTGTTGATTGGACAGAGACGGCAGAAAACACAAGTCATTCAGACTCGGAATTTTGGACCCTTCACTTTGACTGATCAAAGGCACGAGGAGGCTCGGGGGATGGTGTGGTGCTCAAATCACCCCAAGGAGATAAGTTGTTCTATGTGTTGCAAATAAACTTCACAGCAACCAACAACATTGCCGAGTATGAAGCATTGCTGCATGGAATACGCATGGCCAAAAACATTGGCATAACAAGACTCATGTGTTATGGAGACTCGGATTTAGTTGCACAGCAAGTATCCGACATCTGCAACGCAAATAAACACATGGCATCGTACAAATCTGTTGTGGATGAACTATCAAAATCGTTCGAGGGTTTTGAGGTTCAACACATCCCTCGAGCAGAAAATGAGGAAGCAGATTCTCTATCAAGGATAGGCTCTGCGCAGAAACAAGTACATGATGGCGCTTTTTTTAGAGCATTTAAGGGTCCCCTCCATAGTCGCAGTTGATGAGGACTATCCGACGAAATCCGACTCACCTTTAATAGCAGTTCTGGCTGTAATTCCCAGCTGGATAAAACCCTATCTGGATTTCCTAATAGACGGAAAATTACCCGAAGACGAAGTCTTGAGTCGGCAGATCGTCCGACGAGCAAAATCCTATACTATAATAAATGGTGAGCTCTATAAGCGGAGTGTTTCTGGTGTTTTCCAGCGATGTATTTCTTCAGAAGAAGGAGTGGAAATCTTGCCAGAGATCCACGAAGGTGAGTGTGGTCACCATGCTGCATCCAGATCCTTAGTGGCAAAAGCTTTTTGACACGGATTCTTTGGGCTTACAACTAAGACAGATATCGACAAACTGTTCAAAACATGCAGAGGCTGCCAAAAGTACGCCCATTGGACACACATTCCAGCTGAACAGTTGAGAACAATCCCTATTACATGGTCATTTGCGGTCTTGGGGCTTGATATGGTAGGGCCGTTTCGTACGACAAAATGTGGATTTACTCACCTACTAGTGATGGTGGATAAATTTACAAAATGGATTGAGGCTAAACCCGTAATAATTTATGATGGAGCCACAGCCAGAAAGTTCGTTGAGGACGTGATCATCCGATTCGGATATCCGCATAGTATAATTACTGACAACGGGAGCAATTTTTCCATGGGAGAACTTGTTGAATTCTGCGAAGAACAAGGGACCCGACTCGATATTGCATCAGTCGCACATCCACAAGCTAATGGACAAGTCGAAAGAACTAACGGTCTTATTTTACAAGGACTCCGACCTCGTCTCGAGGCACCTCTTTGTTGGGCCACGGGGGCTTGGGCGGAAGAAGTACCGTCTATGATATGGAGCTTACGTACAACTCCTAACAGATCAACCGGATATACTCCTTTCTTCTTGGTCTATGGTGCAGAAGCAGTTCTTCCAAGTGATCTAATTCATCAGTCTCCACAAGTCAAAGCATATATCAAAGAAGATGCAGAAGTTTCTCGATAAGATGATCTCGATATAATCGAAGAAGTACGCGTCATTGCTGAGCAGAGATCTACAGCCTATCAGCAGAAGTTACGCAAGTATCATAGTTAGAGAGTTCAAAACCGTTCTTGCAGAAAAGGCGGTTTGGTTCTCTGACTTGTGCAAAAAAGAAAGCACAAACTTTCCCCAATTTGGGAAGGACCTTTTATGATTAGTAGAGTTCTGCATAATAGGTCGTATTATTTAACCGTTATTAGACCAATCAAGAAAAGACCAGATACTCGGAAGAGAAAGAGAGCTGGCGGTAGCACAGATCCAGATGAAATAGACCGACCATAGAATATTGCACAGCTACGTTCCTTCTATTTTTAGTTATATTTCCTTGTAATCATATACGTACATGTTCAAAGTGAAATAAAGTATTGGTTTCCTCATGTGTTATCTTTGAGAAGTTTTTTGCCATCTTATTTCTAAAAGAGCATGTCATTTTCAAAAATCCTAGAATGCTTGAAAGTACTTTATGCTCATGTTCGTTCTGGTTACGATTTTTGAATATCTAAAAAACGTTACCTTAGGCTACAAAATACAATTTATTGTCTATACTTTGGTTTTTTATCTGATTGCTTAGATGCGGGTATTTTTCGAGTAATGAGTTGTTGGTACTGGAAGCCAGCTTTGTTTGGGAGTTTAAACTGGTTTAGAAATTGCGCTCCGTTGCTCAGCAAAGTTTCCGTGCCTAAGGTTGGCCGACCCATGAAAGGGACGAGGCAGAGAGCCCGATAAAACGACAAGTATAGGCATAAACCCAAAAAGTGCTTCAGAAATTTTCAAGAACACGCATAAAATATAAACAAGCAAAAGTGCTACGATAGTAAAAGCATTAAGTTTTTACAGACCAGCACAAATAAAAACACTGTTTCCATCATTACATTGCCCAAAAAGTTCAGAATAATGCATAAAAATTGTTTATGCTGAAGATCCAGGTGGTGGTGATGAAGAAGGTGGAGCGCTGGAGTCGACAATATTGTCGCCCTGAATCTCAGACTCGGAAGCTGCAAGGGTATCTTCTGGCTCTTGAGGCACGCGAGGCACGACGACGGATCCGAAGGACAATGTCGAATAGTTGGTCATCTCCGCCACACGACAAGCATAACTTGCACAGGAATCATGGATTGCCTTGATGTCCTATGGGTTACCCTCGTCATCCTCCTCGAAGATACCTTTGGTGACATGCCAGATTTCCATCTCGCTATGGTGGCTCATCACCATGGTAAGAGCAGTCTAGGCAGCAGTCTGAGCGTAGGAGATCTTCCAGTCGTCGATAAGCTTTGGAATCTCCTTGGCCTTGTCCCTCACCTCTTGCCCCGACACCGTGTGCAAGTTAGAAAGCTTGACCGACTCGCCAGCCTCTTCAAGAGTCTGGCAGAAGTCAAACAAGATATCTCCGAAGAGCTTGATGCGCTCGAGGCGAGGTTCGGAGGTAGGGGGATCGGAAAGATTCAGGGAGGCTGGGAAAGAACCAAAAGTCAAAAATCGACTGACAAGAAAGTCGAAAAATCAACGTACAATGTAAGTCGGAAATCTTACCTAGCACAGAATAATTCCACTAAGCATGCTCCTCACGGAGGCTATTCAGCTCGCTATCTATGGCCTGGGCCAGATCCCTCTGACTATCAAGGTCCTTCCGAAGATCATCCACTTGTTTATCTCGGAGGGCCAGCAGCTTCTCGAGCCTCACGGTCTCATGTTTGCTTGACTCCAGGACAACAGGTACGGATTTCTCTGATTCAATGGTTAGATTCTCAAGCTTGTCCCGGAGCTCAGCATTTTCCAGTTCCAAGACCTTGTATTTCTCGGATTGATCTACCATCTTGCTGGACTCGCATAACAGTTCTACAAAGGGAAAAATATCAGTCGGACGAAACAAGTTTGACTATGACAATAGCTAATTGACAAAAAGGAAGCCGGAAAAAATTACCTTCTATTTCATTTTTCTCAACTTGCAACTTTGAATTCTCAAGGCACAAGACTTTGATATCCTTGTGTTTATTACAAATATTCTGGAGCAATGCCTGGTTGGAAGATGCAATTTTCTGTAAGTTTAGAAGACAGAAATACCGTCAGACGGCTACTAAGACTCGGGCTGCAAGTTTAACTAAGTAAAAAATACAGCACGAGCCTTGGGGGCTACACTACATCGTTATTTTGCAACCTAAAAGCATTAACTCGGATCCAACGATGTTTATCCGACTTTATGCTTGGGGGATAGAGGATATGATAATAAAATAAATGCAAATAAGAATCGGAAACTTACAATGTGTTCCAAGTGCAACTTCTCAAATCCGAGTTTGGTGCTATGAAACACCTTCTCGGCAAGGGCGAGGGAGGGAACATCCGTCGTTGGGAGTTCGCCAGACTCTATCTTAGCATCCCGGACCAAAATTTGGTCCAGGAGGCTAACCAGCTTGATGTCCTCCTGCTCCTGGCTTGCTGCCTCTGCGGTTAAGGTTTGCTTCTCAAGTCTGGACTGAGCCATCCTGAGGATCTCTTCCTTCTTCTTCCTCTTTAGTCCAGAGACAGCAAAGCCGGCCACTTTATCCAAACTTCCTGTAGAAATTACCATGGGATCATTACCCTTGATGGGTTCACCCTTGTTAGTTGCTTGGCCACCAACGGTGACAAGGATTGCGAGGTATTGCCAGCATCAGGAGAGGCAGAAGCCTCTGGTGCTAATGGAGTACTGGATGGAGTCGGTGGCGGCATGGCAGGGGAGATGACAAACTTCTGTTGACGCGGTTTCTTGCCCGGCTTCCTGTCAAGCTTGGTCTTACTCTTCAAAACTGATTTAGCTCTAGAACACAAAAATCTGAATATCAGGTGTGCTCTGGAAAGAAATAAAGGTACAAGGTACTGAAACAAAAGACATGGTGCTTACTTTTTAACTACTGGCAGCACTTGGCTATCAGCAGTGACAACAACTTCTTTCGCCTTGCGCTTCTTGGAGGCGGAGGCGGGAACTTCTTGCACCTCATCATCCTCCGTCGCCTCCGGATCGTCTAAGAGATAGCCCTCTAGTGGAGCTAGCTCAGACTCGGGGAGTTTATCGATATGACAAAGTCATTGATGAAAATAGAGTCGGAGAAAGATAAAACAGAAAAACTAACAAAATGCGAAAGCAGAGTCGGAATATTTACCGGAGTCAGAGGACGGTTTGATGTAAACATCTTCATGGAGATATCCGGAACTTTTCGTTCCACTCTCTCCTTGATAAAATATTGCATAAGGTTCTTGTAGTCCTTCGTCGGTATCCGGCTTGAACTGACCCGCATCGTGTCCTTCTTGTCGCTGGAGATCTGGTGCATGAGGCGGTCTCCATGGTGCTGCAGATGCTGAATCCGCCGCTCCAGCCAGCAATGGATCAAGTCGGATCCATGGATCCCCATGTGCTTCATCAGAAACTCAATCCGCCTTTTGGCAAGGATCAAGATATCCGACAGCTCCGGCGCCTCCGCGTCCCATGACCTTTGGTGGGGAGCAGCACCGTCAGCGAACGCCAAAAGACCTTCCGCCTTTCTAGGAGTCGGAATATCCTTGTGATAAAAGAAGGTTCCGGCCCAGCGTTTGACGGATTCACTAGCGTTAATCCTAGGGTAAACACGGTTTCTCCTATGGACTAAGCTAAGGGTGACGATGTGTAAGGCACACCGGTGCTAATAGAGTTCTTTCGGGTACCATAGTAGTACCGGAAAAGGGTGAGACTTGGACTAATGCCAAGAAACCCCTCGCACAGAGCTGCGTGAGTGCTAAGCTCGAGCAAAGAGTTTGGAGGGAGCTTATCCAGCTACACACCGTAATGATTGAGGACCTCGACGAAGAAGTCCGACGGTGGCAGGCTGAGGCTACGGTCAACATGTGTGCCGAACAGCACCCTCTCGCCGTCGCGCAGGGCGGGAACGGCATGACCACAAGTGCTCTGCCACGCGCCAACGACGATGAAGCCTTCGTCCTCCATGACCTGGAGTTCGGTGGCGTCCATGACGCTGGGGACCCATAGGCCCCGCATCTTCTTCTCCTCCGCTGCTGAGGAACCCACCGCCGTTCCTGAACCAGATGCAGATGCCATTGCTTTGGAAAGATTTGCGATTGGTGGGGGAAAGAGATTTTCTCGCGTCGTGTATATGGGAATGGTTGCGGAGTGCTCGAGGGGTACGAGGAGGCAATGAATGAAGCGGTGGAGAGATAAATCTAAGAAAAGAGTTTTCTCCTCTCTTTTATTTACCTCTATGCCAAGATTCGTGCAGCGCCACATGTATAGGTATCTCTTGTAACCCTAGGCCCTGGTATCTATATAAACCAGCCCTATGGGAGCCGTTAGGGCACAACCAATCATACTACCACAATCCAAAATCGTATAGGTGAACCTCTCTCATAATCCGCTGTAACATCTGGCTTACATCGATATATTACTGGGTTGCTAGCAGGAGTAGGATGCGATCACCGCAATCGGATCTGAACCTGGGTAAACTTGTGCTCACCGCTCCTGGAACATCCTATGTCTCACACCCTATCTTTCCAACACCACTAGGACCCCCTATGGAATACTTGTCGATAATCCGACAACACCCATGGACCGGCCCTCCTCTCTCTCATTCACACCACGGGTACCGACACATCTCCTCCTTTCTTTCCCCTCTCCCTGCCGCCGCCCCACATCAGATGCTCCCCAACCGCACCTCTCCTCCTCTCCTGGCACCAGCGACTGGGCCCGACCACGCGCGCCCGCCGCCACCCTGGCTGTATCCGACGACTCCGCTCGATTTGTTGTCGTTGGTCGCTGCAACCTCCCCCTCCCCGAGCCGCCGGTCGTTGCAACCTTCCCGTCTCCGAGCCTCATCACCGACCACGTGCGTCCGCCACCACCCCGATCGCATCCGGCGACTGCTTGATTTGCCGCCTCCGGTCGCTGCAACCTCCCCCTCCCTGAGCCACTGGTCGCTACAACCTTCCCGTCTCCGAGCCTCGTCACCGACCACGCACGCCCGCCGCCACCCGGGCTACATCTGACGAACGCTCGATTTTCCGCACCAGTTGCTGCAACCTCCCCCTCCCCGAGTCATCGGTCGCTACAACCTCCCCCTCCCCGATCCGTCGGTATCTACAACCTTCCCGTCGCCGAGCCTCGGCACCGACCTCACGGAGAGCCACCCACCACGCCTCCCATTCTTTGATAGAAATTATATATGTATATGGTAGATAATGAACTTAGAAATTCTAGATATAGATATGCTAGATCGTGTTTTAGAGATGGTGTTTAGATACTAAAGTTGGGGTCAAATTCTAGATATAGGAATGTTAGATAGTGCTTTATAGATAGTGTTTAGATACTAAACTTGGGATCAAATTCTAGATATAGGAATGTTAGATAGTGCTTTAGAGATAGTGTTTAGATACGAAACTAGGGCTCAAATTCTAGGTTTAGGAATGTTGGATAGTGCTTTAGAGATATCAAATTTGGGCTCAATTTATAGATATATATATAGGAATGTTAGATAGTGATAGTAAAGGCCGAGATTTCTCTCTATTTGATGTTTATTTTGGTTGTTTTTTCTTTCAACGGTCGATTTTGGTTGACACCTTGCATTTGTAAGATCACTTGCTTGCCTTTATGTTTCCAGATATTAAATTTGGGCTCAATTACTAGATATATTCATTTCTTATACGTTGACTAACAGTTGTATGAAATGTTGTTGTTTAACTACTTAATTAGTATCATGTCGGAGCCAGAGCCAAAGTTTTGTGGTGTTAACCGGAAACCCACGAGGACCCTGACACTGGGTCTACTCGAGTTTAGGATGTTCTCATGTGACTGTTATGCTACCTATCGTACTACTGATATAGACTTATCAAACTACTATTGTACTACTTATATATGATGCTAGCTAATCTTACTTATGTGTTATGTTGACATATTGTGCTACTTATAACTAAGTTTGCATGATCATATATAGGTATAATGGATGATCGGTGTGAGCATTGTGGTTACAAATAGTGCAAGGACAAGAATATTTTCATAGTGCTCCCTTATGACTGCAAAGTTAGTATAGTATGTCCATTCACAAGCAATCAACCTATATATACCATAAAACTGAATTGCGTGCTAATTGTTGATTTCATATGATTCTATATGCAGAACATACCTATAATTTTAGACTTGATTTTCTAGGCCATTTTGATTAGCCGTTGTGGTAGCAGGGACAGTTTTAGATCGATCTACTGCCTTTGAAGCAACCTGCATCGACTTACACGGTCTAAGCCATGTACGAGGCGAACCGCACCTTTTTCGTTGGTCCGAGGTGGACTAAGATGGTCGATGCCTATAAGATGGATGCCCAGGAGAAGTTGGTCTTCCATCTCTGTGAAGATCGCATGAGATAATTCAACTACCTATGTCTTGAATCATCGGCAAACTCTAACGCTTCTTCAGATGGCGGATTCATGTTGCTGCCATTTCTATGAATAATTTTGTTGAAGACTAGTAGTTAGTGTTGTCATTTCTATGTAGCTAGCTAGTTAAACTATATGTAGTTGTATCTTGCTGTGTTGTGAATATTCAATTGGATGCACCAATTTTTATTTTTATTTTTGAAAACTCACTTGTGGCATTTAATAAACGAACTCCACAAATAGATATATAATGGTGGTGCTTACAGGAAACGCCACTATTAGGATATGTAATGGTGGCGCTTACAGCAAATGCCACCACTAGAAATACTACTTGTGGTGTTCGGTCTAGACGTCACCACTAGGACCTACTAGTGGCGCGAGGTTAGTGGCATGCGGGTTTAACCCCACGAACCCCCTTTTCGGAACACCGTCACAAGGCCTTTTCCTACTAGTGCAAGTTTCATCAACAAGATTGTGGTTCAAACACTTCATGTTTGGAGTGAAAAAATTTGTTCACTCTTTATTGGCCAGACTCAGTAGCGATGAACTTGTGTCGTTGGATGACAGTTCTACGGTCTGCTTTCCTTTTTGAAGGCGTTGTGGAAGAATTTTACTTAATCATAGGTGCTAGATGTTTATCTTAGTCGTAGGCGTTGCTGTAGTAGAAGTCACTATCTTGTAAGTTATGCACTCTACTTGTGATGATGTTGGCCTTGTTTTCTGACATCAATATTAATAAAGATGGATGTGTGCATCATTTTGATGCATAGGCCGGGGTTTCAACCTTCGTTAAAAAAAAGTTTAACCGATGACAATGGCTCAGACACATGTAGTTGAAAACTTAGAAATTTCTAGAAAAAGGAAAACATATATATAATTAACCTTTGAATCTACTAAATTCCAATTTTATTTTGCATTTTTTGAAAATCCAGAGTAACTTTTATCTAACGCTTAAGGTTTCCCATTTTTCTTCAATCTTATACAGGTGCTTCCATATTTTTTACCTTTCCTATGATTTTGTAATTTTGTTTTTCTCCTTTGTCTCTAGAGTGGGTTACCACATTTGTGTGATCCTATTGCCAAGTCATCATCTACACTACTGAATGAACTAAATCTATACAATTTCATTACTTGATGAACAGAAAATATGGTATTAGAATAAAGTTGATACCCACCATTGATGTTTGTAATGGACTAATGGGTATAGGGATCAAGGTATATCTTTTCTATGCAAATCATAAATAATTGTACTAAACAATTCCAAAAAAATGGATTAAACCATGTGTAGGGCTCACCAAAGAAAGTGCGAGGTTGCACAAAAAGCATAGTTTCCAAAAAACAAATATATGACTTTCAAAATGTGAAGGTGCAATAGTACCAAAACTATGATGAACGAAACTTCATGAAGTGACTGAAATAGCATTAACCAAAAAAGTGACTACCAGTTCAAACGATTTCACATATATGTGTTTTAGTAATCATAAAATCTTTGAGAAATGGTATACCTTCAGTTTCTATAGACATGTTTTTGCCTAACGATTACTCACTTTTTCATTTGGTCGGCTCTGCAACTTGTTGTTAAACCATACTTAGAACGAGTTTCTGAAATACTAGAAAAATATCATTCCTCCGCAAAGCCATTTGTATCCTCACCAAAAATATATATAACTGAATCATCTTTTAACTTTGATAAAGCTAATAACAGGAGCATAACACGCTCCGACCATTTTGCATGGCGCTAGCTGTGGTACTTAAGCATGCATAAGCAAATAATAATGATGATGTCGTCTAGCTATTTTGGCATAATAAAAAATCAAAATGTTTTATCTATCTATGACAAATTTGATTTACGAACCATCTTCACAATCTCTTTTGTCTTCATAAGATATTAAAACTAGAACCTATGTTGATTTGTTTTCATGATTTTTTCTACTTCAAAATTTTAGTAAAGTTGCCACCATAATTTTACTAAAGTTGTCATGTGTTGTTAGGAGAATATGATGACAACTTATATTTTACTGTCTTGTAACTGTAGAAGCTGAAAAAAATTGAATGTCAAATATACCGAGGTGAATTTTAGATTTGAAACCCTTGTTGTTAGGAAATGTTGAAAACATATTGTGAATCAAACAAATGTGTTAGAGTATATCTCTTGTTAGATGTTTAGTCAGGCCCATAGCACAATATGTCCACCAATCTTGTTTGTTATTCGGTTTGATAGGTTTAGATGCTTCCTTGCCTTGCATGTCACTTTGTATTTGTGCTATATAATGATACGAACGAATCGCTGGGAGTGTCCCTCACATCTATCTGTCGATTGGCTGGTATATCCCTCAACTCTACACCATTTGAAAATGATTAAACCTACATAATTTTTCTATATTAAAAAATGTGCACTTAGCGTTTCTTCTTTATGATGTGTTCCAATAGCATTTTTATTTTATAGGATCAGGTGGTAATATAATAGTGATTTTTCTATGATTTGCACCAAAAAAACCATGGCACTAGGAACAATAGCGCTACATATTTATGAATATTGTATCGCGCCACTATGGTGTATCACAAATCAACACATACATCCATCCAGTGATTCAGCGCATCGCCAAACCGACGGGTATAGCATGGTGGGTGCACATTTCTGCATATATGCTCTAGTTTTTCTCTAACTTTTAATATGTTTGATCTAAAGAAGTTGACCAGTTTGTATTTGTATAAATTCGAATGTCGTCCTGCAAAAAAACTTTAATATGGAAATACGGTGCTTCGGTATACCCCTCCTACGAACTTAAGTTAAAACACAAGGATGGACAAGATTAACCGGCACCCCTTCCCGCCCTCTAAACGGCAGGGATATCGTCCAATCATGTTGTCGTTGTGTTTTAAGTTTCATGAGGTTGGAAGTGTTGATGTGAGGGAAGCGATGCCCCTATTGAGGGGCTCGGTTACGTGTTTATAGCGATGGAAACACCCCATTGATGGTTAATTATAGAGGAGAGGAACTGAAACGGTGGTGTACTACACCATCCGATCAGTTACCGAATAGGAAACAAAAGGTTCATACAATTATGACACCCTTCCTTAATCTAAACCTTGGAAGCTATGGAAAGATTTAGATTACACTTGAACTCATCAAGATTCTTGAAATGAAACGCCTTTGTAAAACCATCTGCAAATTGATCTTTGTTGGAGACAAATCGAATATCAAGTATCTTGTTAGCAACTCTTTCTCAAACAAAGTAAAAAATCAATTTCAATGTACTTTGGTACGAGCATGAAACATTGGATTAGTAGATAAGTAAGTAGCTCTAAGATTGTCACACCGTAAACATGTCCTCTCTGTTATGGGAATGTGAAGTTCTTTGAGTAGCGCCTCGACCCAAATTAATTTAGCGGTGGCATTTGCGAGTGCTTTATATTCAGATTTAGTGCTAGATCGAGACACTATGGCTTGTTTGCGGGCACTCTAAGAGATAAAGTTTGGCCCAAAAAAAATTACAAATCCACCTGTGGAACACCTATCCTCAAGAAAACCGGCTGAATCCGCATCATAAAAGGCACTAAGGAGATTAGTGGAGGACTTTTGGAATGTAACGCCAACTTGTAGTGTACCTTTAACATATCGTAATATCCGTTTTGCTTTTGTCCATTGAGTTGTTGTAAGTGCATACAAGAATTGGCATACTTTATTAACCACAAAGGATAAATCTGTTCATGTTAGTGTCAAGTACTACAACACATCAATGACAATCATGTAGTGTGTACTATCATGGGGGCCAAGAGGATCTACGTCTGTCAATGATAGCTTTTCAATGGTGGAGAGTGGTGTAGTAGCCAAAGTGCAATTGCTCATTTCAACTTTGGCAAGTAATTCAGCAGCATATTTTTCTTGATTCAAGATTATCTTATTTTGTAAATGTAAATCTCCCAAATCTTTGAGAGAAAAAAATCCTTGCTTCAGTCATGAAGTGAAGTGGTACGGGCTAACTACGATCATAGGATTAGATAGAGGATTAACGGCTCACGGACATCGTCCTCGTCGAACAGAACACGACGGGATCGAACCCTAGCGTGGCCAGTGGGGGTATGTGGCTGCTCACCGGGGCTCAGGCGATGGTCGGCGATAGGGGCGAACGACGAAGTCGACGATGGCGGTTCTCCTGGTACTGGCGGATCCGCCTGGGGTGGCTCCAATCGACAGCGCCCTTCTCCTCCAGCAGCGGCAGGCTCCGGCGAAATTCCGGTGATGCTACGCTCGCCTTGCTCCGGGAAGAGGTGGGAAGGATCAGCGATAGGTAGGGAGTGAACTGGTATGAGGAAAACAAGCGGGGAAGGCCTCCTTTTATAAGCGAGCGAGAGAGGCCGAGCGGCATGGGCAGTGCTTGTCGGGGTCGGGGTTACAGCGAGCTAACGGCATGGCCGAGGCTAGGGGACGGTGCGCGGTCTCCTGACGGTGCTCAACGTCTTGATGGCGCGGCAAGGGGCGGTGCGGTTCGGTCGGAACGCGTTGGTGCTCTGAGCGGCACCAACGACATTTTTGAGGATGCACGGGCGCTCCTAGTCGCGCGGCGGCGAACGGGCATGTCTGGTGGTCTCCTAGGACGGTGGTGATCGCAGGCACGGGCGACGAAGGCGAGGCGCGGTCTATGCGAGCGTGGCGAGCGTGGCGAGCTGGCGAGCTCTGGACATGGCAGAGAAAAAACTGGGTGTGCATGTTCTCGGTGGTCCATGGCTTGGAAGGGCTTGAGGGCTGGACAGAGGGTGGCGGTGGATGGTGGCATGCTTCCTGGACACGGTGCCTAGGCACGACGATGGCTGGTTCTAGCTTGCCATGGTCGGCTAGCCGGGGTTGGCTCGGGAATGCACGGCATGGTGCATTGGGTAGGGTCTAGGTTGGTTTAATGTGATGGTTGTCACTAGGGGAGACAGGGATGATCAACAGGGAACGATGTTTGAAAGGATTACTGCTCAAAGCATTGAAGTTTGGCAGAATTTCATTTGTGTCTCCAGGAGTTTGATGAAATGGCCGATAGAAATTCATATTTGAATTTTTGGTTGAAACTTGGTGAGTGTACTGGTCACATACTAGGTAGTCTCTGGTTGATTCGATTTGTCAAGGTGCACTGGTTTGGTTGGGTTTTGAGAAATGGTGATCTTACCATATGAACTAGATTCAATTTTCAAATGTCATTTGAATAGGGTTGCCAAATGTTTATGTTGGTTTGCAAGGTGGGATTGGGTTCAGTTTTACTTGGTCTAGCAAGGGGTGAAAAGAATTGTATTTGTTTCTGTTTGAAATCTTGGACTAGAAACACTCAAAGTGGTCTAGTGAGCAAGATTGGCAAAAATGACCATTAGCTCATTTTGTTTGTTTTGAATTTCTATTGATTTGATTCTTCTTGGAAATGATTTAGATGATGTTGTTTTCATCTTTAAACCAATCCTTGCCATTCATAACAATCACACAAGTCCATTCAAGCATTCATGCATTCATACACACACACATTCATAATGATTTTAATTAACAAAAGTGTTTGTTAACCCTAATTTTGGATGATTGGAATTGATAACCTTGATTAATATTTTTGGGATGTTACAAACCTTCCCTCCATACACAAAATCTCGTCCTGAGATTTGAGAAAAAGAAAACTAGGATTTAAAGAGATCGGGAAACTCCATTCTAATATAGTCTTCTCGACCCCAGGTAGCTTCTTCTTCAGTGTGGTTACTCCACTGGATCTTGAGAAACTTGATACTCCGGGTCCTGGTGGTTATGAAAGCTTCCTCCAAAATATGGATGGGTACTTCGGGATACGTCAGGTCATCGTTGATCTCTATGGTTCGGTGATCAATATTCTTGAAAACTTCGGTCTTCTCCGGGACTTGGCATTTGCGAAGTAACGAGATATGGAACATATTATGCACGGCTGACATCTCCTCTGGCAGTTCCAGTTGATACGATACTTCTCCTCGATGATTCAGAATCTTGAAGGGTCCGATATATCTAGGGCTATCTTTCCTTTGAGTTGAAAATGTTGCATTCCCTTCAAAGGTGAGACTTTGAGATACACAAAATCTCCGATATTGAAGGCTAGGTCTCGACGTCTCTTGTCGGCATAACTCTTCTTTCTGGATTGGGCGGTCTTAAGGTGCTCACGAATCTTGTGAACTTTCTCTTCGGCTTCTCGTAGGATGTCAGGTCCGAAAATCTGACTCTCTCCTACTTCCGACCAATTCAAAGGGGTACGACACTTCCTTCCATACATGAATTCAAATGGGGCCATTTGCAAACTGGCTTGATAACTGTTGTTGTATGAAAATTCTGCGAACGGTAGACAGTCTTCTCATTTAGATCCATATTCTAACACAAAGGCTCTCAACATATCTTCGAGTATTTGATTTACTCACTCTGTTTGTCCATTAGTCTAAGGGTGATAAGCTGTGCTAAAATCCAGTCTAGTTCCTAATCCTTATTGAACTTTCTTCCAAAATCTCTAGGTAAACTGAGTTCCTCGATCTGACACAATGTTCTTGGGGACTCCATGCAAACTGACTATCCTAGCAATGTACAATTCTGCTAGCTTCGAACTGGTAAGTGGTCTTGACTGGTAGGAAATGGGCTACTTTGGACAGTCTATCTACTATGACCCAAATAGAGTCATTTCCCCTACTAGATGTAGGCAAACTGGTGATAAAATCCATTCCGACTAAATCCCATTTCCATTCCGGAATCTGCAATGGTTGCAACAGTCCTGCGGGTCTCTGATGTCCCACCTTGACTCTCTGACAAATATCACACTTGGCTATGTAGCTTCCGATTTCTCTCTTCATCTTATGCCACCAAAATTGCTCCTTCAAATCCTGATACATCTTCGTTCCTCCGGGGTGGATAGAATAAAGAGTATCATGGGCTTCTTTCAAAATAGCTTGCTTCAACTCAGGATCTGCAGGCACACATATACGTCCTTTGTACCACAAAACTCCTTCTTCATCTTTAGTGAATCCGGGTACTTTTCGTGTACCGATACGACATTTTATTCCGTCGATACTAGCATTTCCTTTCTGCGCCTCCTTGATCTTACTAATCAAAGTGGGTTGAAGTTCTATGCTAGCCAAAAATCCTTCACTTACGAGCTCTATTCTGAAATCTTCCAACTCCTTGTGCAAACTTGGTTGCTCCTTCAGAATCATGGAGTTCAAGCGACACGGCAATCTGCTAAGGGCATCTGCTACCACATTAGCTTTACCGGGGTGATAGTGGATGTCTAGATCATAGTCCTTGATTAACTCTATCCATCTCCTTTGCCTCATATTCAGTTCCTTCTGAGTGAAAATATACTTCAGGCTCTTGTGGTCTGAATAAATTTCACAACGGTTACCCATGAGGTAATGCCGCCATGTCTTCAAGGCTAAAACTACGGCTGCTAGCTCAAGGTCATGGGTAGGGTAATTCTGCTCATATTGCTTCAGTTGTCGGATAGATATGATATGACTTTACCTTCTTGCATCAACACACATCCAAGACCGATATTGGATGAGTCACAAAACACATCAAAAGGCTTCGTGATATCCGGCATGATCAAGATTGGGGTTGAGATCAATCTCTTCTTAAGTTCTTGGAAACTTGCTTCACATTTGTCTGTCCATTCAAACTTCTTATCCTTCTTCAACAATTGGGTCATGGGTCTTGCGATGCTTGAGAATCCTTCTACAAACTTGCGGTAATATCCCGCTAATCCGAGAAATGCACGAACTTGGGTTTGAGTGGTTGGGGCTTGCCATTCTTCAACATCCTTAACCTTTGCAGGGTCAATGGCAATTCCTCCTGCGACACGATATGTCCAAGGAATCCTACTTCTTGTAACCAGAATTCACATTTGCTAAACTTGGCATACAACTAATGCTCCCTAAGGGTTCCAAGGATGGTCCTCAGGTGTAGCTCATCTTCTGATTTGGAATAGATCAGAATGTCGTTGATGAAAACAATGACAAACTTATCCAGGAAGTCCATAAAAATCTTATTCATGAGGTTCATGAAATAAGCAGGATCATTGGTTAATCCAAAAGACATGACCATGTACTCATACAGTCCATATCTGGTGGTAAAGGCAGTCTTTGGAATATCCTCTGCATGAATCTTGAGTTGATGATAACCAGTTCTAAGATCAATCTTAGAAAACACTTTGGCACTGGTCAACTAGTCAAACAGGTCTTCTATCTTCGGTAGTGGGTACTTGTTCTTGATGGTGTCATCATTCAGCTTCCGATAATCTGTACACAAACGGTTACCTCCATCTTTCTTGTCCACAAACAAGACAGGTGATCTCCATGGCAACGAACTTGGTTGAATCAGTCCTATCTCCAGCATAGCATCCATTTGCTTCTTCAGCTCCACTAATTTAGACGGGTTCATACTATAAGGTCTCTGGGCTATGGGTCCGGTTCTAGGGATTAGTTCAATGATAAACTCGATATCTCGATCTGGGGGCATACCGGGCAAAACATATGGAAATACATCGGGGTATTCACAGACTACTCGGACTTGGTCAATGGTTGGTTGGTCTAGACTCTTGTTGCACTTGAATTGACGGAGCAAGGTTTCAGATACATGCTCTACTGATATTCCGGTTGTACTAGTCATGGTTATGGCTTTCTTGGCACAGTCGATTAATCCTTTATGTTTCGACATCCAATCCATTCCTAGTAATACTTCCAAACCTTTGGTTCCGAGTACTATTAGATTAGCATAAAAATCTATGCCATGGATTCTGATAGGTATGGCCTTGCAAATTTGTCTAGCTTTGGTGGTTGAACCAGGTATTTGAACTATCATAACATGCTTCCATTTTGTAGGTTGAATCTTACTAGTGCATGCAAATTCTTCTGTAACAAACGAGTGCGATGCTCCACAATCAAACAACAACCTTGCAAGTAATGAGTTAATAGAAAACATACCCAGCATGACATTTGGCGCTTCTTGGGCTTCTTCAGCATTCATGAGAAACAGACCGCCGTTGCGGTTGAGCGAATTCCCTAGGGCAAATCTTCTTCCAGGCTGAACACGACGCTGCTGCTGAGCTGGGGCATTCACATTGGGGGTTGCTGCAAGCTTCTTGGGGCACTCATTGGAGTAGTGACCCTTGGTTCCACATTCATAACAAGTCACCTGAGACTTGTCCTTTCCTGTAATAGGCACACCATTGCTTCCAGTTCTTGGGGCAGTATTGGTGTTGTTGGCGACATTATTGTTGTTGAACTTGGGGGGTGCACGGTTGAAATTGTTGGTGTTGCCAGCGTTGTTATTGTGGTTTCCTCCGGGCCTTGGGTTTCCTCCCCCACGGTTGGGATGGGTTAGACAGTTCATCGGGGGTCTATTGTTTCTTGGGGAAAATCCAGTAGACGGGTTGGGGAGATACTTTGGGGTATGGTGGGTTCCTGGTTGATGCATCATTCGACGCTTGCGGTTCTCATTGGCTTGGTTGATCTTGCCTTCCATCGGAATGGCAGAATCCACTAAGGCTTCAATGTCAGCAAATGGAATATTGACTAACACTGTCTGCATCTCATCATGCAGACCATTCAAGAATCTCTCCTTCTTGGCTTCAGTGTCAATCTCATCGGGTTCATACCTAGATAATGATAGGAATTTGTCACGGTACTCAACTACTGTCATCCTCCCTTGCTTCAATTCTCTGAATTCATATCTCATCATCTTGATCAAACCCGGTGGCACATGGGTTCTGCTGAACTTGAGTTTGAATTCATCCCAAGTCATCATCTGTCCTCCATTCATGGCGCGAACGCTGTTCCACCAAGCTCTTGCATCTCCTGACAAATAGTCGGTGGGAAACAGTACTTTCTTGTTGGCCTCCACTCCTGCAACTTCTAAGTTGTTCTCCATAGTTTACATCCAATCATCTGCATCTAAGGGCTCTTCATACTTACTAAAGATGGTTGGATTGGTGTTCTGAAAGTTTTTGAGCTTGGATCCATGGTTGTCCTGGTTTCCATGGCCTTGGTTATTGTTGGCCATCTGAGCTATGTGTTGAAGGGTGGCTAAGTCGTCTTGAAGTTCGGCTCTTTCAGCTTCACGGTCTGAAACCAACATTTGCAAGATTTGCAACATTGGGTCCGGGGATGAACTGCTTCCTCCGCAAGGCATCTGAAGATTGAGATAGATCATGAGAAAAGAGGAAAATTTCTAAGGTTTAGAGGTTTTTTTTTAAGTTTTTAAAGTTTGAGTTTGACTCAGGTTTTGCTACTAGCAACTTTCTTTTCATTCATTCATAGCACACAATACAAACACACACCACAACAGGGAAACATATGGTTTTAAGAACCATACTGTGAAACTACGATACAATGGGACCGGATACAACTTCACTAATGCTAGTGATCAAGTGCTACTACTCCTCGGAATCGGTGGCTTCATCATCATCACCACCATGATCAATGAAGGCGAAGTCATCCTCATCGGTGAAGAAGTCCATGGCTTGATCCTCTAGGAAGTCATCATCGTCACTGAGGTAAGAGTAGGGGTCTCCACGGATATCTTCCCCTGCATTCTCCTTTTCCTCAAGCTGCATGTCCCGCTCGTGGATGGTCTCCTCCAAGTCTGTCACCTTGTGAAGAAGGCGAGCAATAATGTGATCCTTCTTGTCAAGCCAACGGCGACGAGACTGGCGATCCTTCACAAGCATGGCGATGGTCTGATCCTTCTTGACTACGATGGCATAGTTGTGGTTGGCGTAGGAACGGGCATTATCCAACTCCTTCTGCCGGTCATACATCATGAAGCTGAGATGGTCCACTTGATGCTTCAGCTCCGAGTGATATGGTGCCTCCAATGGTTGTCCCATAGCATCACGCCTTGGGTAATACTCAAAGTGCGTGCCCTTGATTTGAATGATGCTTTGCCCACATAGACAGGCAAGAGCTTCCTGCATGGCTTTGGCGAGTCCATCTAGCCAGTTGTTCTCTCTTAAGGTGAACTGGACTCCCTCTGAGGTGGGGTCTTCAATCTTTCCTCTGAGACTTGCAACAATCAGCCATTGCAATTCTCCTCCTTCCTGATCGTTGAGCTGAGCTCCGAAGAACTTGGGATGCAGGCGCTCTAGAAGTTCCGAGAGTTGGTCCAAATCACGCTCAAAGATGAGATCTCCTCCATTTCCCAACTGATAGAACTTGCTATACTTCACGTCCATCTATAAGAATGTAGGATGAGTAAATTAGTAGAGTGATCAAGTGTGGCAAATTTTATGTAAGTTTGCAAGAATTTTTGAGGAACATGAATTTTTATGAAAGAATCTAAGTGATAAGAATGAGAATAGGTTTTCATAAATACTCACTTCTTTTGTTTTGAAACTAAGTTTTTGATTTAAGCGCCCATTCTAACTAGGGTCTCCTATGGTCAGGATGGATCTGATACCAACTTGTCAACACCCAGATTTTTAATCCGAGATGCCTGTTATGCCATACATCGCAATCCCAGGATTACCATTTTTGCGAGACATAACGGATTGGTACCATAGTTCATCATCCATTACAAACCATAATAAAGGTCTTACAAATAAAGGATCTCATGATCCAGTCTTAGTACAATCAATGTAGCGGAATAATATAATAGCGGTAGCATGGGTGAGGCTCCATCTTCATGGTCAAAGGCAATGCTGACGATGGAAGATGATCCTAGTTGTCGTAGACTTCCTACGGTCCATCATCATGATAGTCCTCTTCATAGTCTGGCCACAGGAATAGCCAGGGACAAAGCCATGAGTACTCTTTAAGTACTCGCAAACTATCACTAACAAGTAAGTGGTTTGAGTAGGAATACTAAGCTCTAGGTTATTTTGCAAAAAGCCAGGTTTATATCTAGCTGAGTCAAGAAGTAAAGAAAACTAGTTTAAGGTTTTATAACACCTAAGTGGGAACTTAGTTTTCACTTTCACAGCCCTATTGTGGTAAAGTCAAAGTCATGATTCATTTCACAAGTCATTTTGAAAACATCTGACAACGGAACAGTATGGCCACTCCAACTTTCCATAACCACGGACGCGGCTATTCGAATAGTTTGACACTCTGCAGAGGTGGTACACTTTCACCACAATATTTGATACATCCATCAGGAACAATCCTGAATTCACCATACTCAATATGCGGATAATCAATCCTAACCTTTCAATCACACACCCTAGTATAGGCACCTCCCCTATGAGTTTGGCCTCCAACCATGACCATCTGTCATCTTGGGAACTGCACAGGTGGACAATCATCACGAGGTAGCCTCAGCTCAAACCTCGGGCGCAAGGGAACCCATACTAAGATATATAAACTTCCATTCAAGCCCTACCCAATTTCGGTTATTGTGGTTGTACGGTAAAATTGGAATGGTATCGCATCTAAACACAACCATCAGTTTTATAACGTGCTAAGGCTCATGCCTCAACATTTTCATCATCAAAATCATCTGGTGTTCAAGAACACATGTCAAAACATCTCATTAGAATGACTCGTCATTCTAAGGTTTTCATAACCATTTTCACCAAGTATTCCCATCTAAAGTGATCAAGTTTTAAGCTTAGCACTAGCCACTAAAGTTGGGGGTAAACACTAATGAGGGGTGATAATCAAGTATGACTTATCTAAGTATAATCTCAAGCCTCAGGATGACATCAAGTTCTATCTAACTTAGGCCACGTTTTATGCTCTTTATGCTACCTCTAATATCTTTCCAAAACTTCACAAGCACTAAGTAAACATAACTAAAAAGCTTTGATAAGGAAATAAAAGAATCAAGCTTGCAGGTAAAACTGGGATTTGGTGTGATCAAAAGGGGGTATAATCACATATGCCTAAGGCATCTAGTTTGCATAGTCATCATGCAAGTGTTAACTTGCAATGTTAACTTGTTTTGTGAAGCTTGCTAGGATGGCTTGCATAGTTAGTAGCTTGCTAGGATGGCTTGCCTTGTGCAGTATAGTGTTTGAAGTTCTCCTCAGCTTCTTCCTCTTAGTAGTCTCCTTCCTCTTCGTACCCTTTATCATTACTAGCGTCTATAAATAAATATGAAGTACACAATCACCAAACAATACTTAACTACTTCTATTTAACAAACAAAGGTTCACACTAGATGATCTAGCATCATCACAGGAATTAAAGCAATAGTTTTATTTATTTTATTTTAGAAAAGTAATTTCTACTCATTGAAAAACTACTTAAGATTTAATATTCTCTAATTAAAATATGGGATCATGTTGACACATTTCACCACCACATATCTCAATACTTGGGAATGTGATTTAAAGTGGTGTCACAATTTAATAAGGTTTAACCTTTTTATTTTAATTAATTAACTACAAATGCCTATGGGGCATTGTTTTATTACTTGTCCATTATTACTGCAAGTAAACCTAGATATTTTTATATTTTCAGAAAGGTCTTATCAAATATGATTTTTGGGAGTTGGAATCAACTCAAAAGCATTTATCGTTGAATTTTGAAAAATGTTTGAATGCAGAAAAGTCTTTGCCTTGTTATTTTTACTATAGGTGATCTATAATTTCAAATGGTTTGAATCCAATGGGATTGGATTAAGAATTTCAATATCTTTCTAACAAAATTGGTTTCATGCAATTTGGTTCAGTGAAACTCTATGAATTGATTTTTGAATCTACTGCCAGAACTAAGTTTGAAACTAAATAGATAAATCTAAATTCAAACTAACTGGGTCGCGCGGGAATTCTAACTCGGCCGGCCCACTGCGCACCGTGCGAGCGGGCTGGTTAAGTTGTGTCCCCACGCGTCAGTGAGAAAAGGGGTGCGAAGGGGTACGGGCTAACTACGACTGTAGGATTAGATCGAGGATCAACGGCTCACGGCCATCGTCCTCATCGAACAGAACACGACGGGCTCGAACCCTAGCGCGGCCAGTGGGGGTCTGTGGCGGCTCACCGGGGCTCAGGCGATGGTCGGCAATGGGGTCAAATGACGAAGTCAGCGACGGCGGTTCTCCTGGTACTGGTGGCTCCTGATGGGGTGGCTCCAATCGACGGCGCCCTTCTCCTCCAACAGCGGCAGGCTCCGGTGAAATTCTGACGATGTTGCGCTCGCCTTGCTCCGGGAAGAGGTGGGAAGGATCAATGAGAGGTGGGGAGTGAACTGGTGTGAAGAAAACAAGCAGGGAGGCCTCCTTTTATAGGCGAGCGAGAGAGGCCGAGCGGCACGGGCGATGCTCGTCGGGGTCGGGGTTACATCGAGCTAACGACATGGCTGAGGCTAGGGGACGGTGCGCGGTCTCCTAGCGGTGGTCAACGGCTTGATGGCGCGGCAAGGGGCGGTGCGGTTCGGTCAGAACACGTTGGTGCTCTGAGCGGTACCGGCAACATTTTTGACGATGCACGGGCGCCCCTGTTTGTGCGGCGGCGAACGGGGATGTCTGGTGGTCTCCTGGGACGATTGATGATCAATGGGGAACAATGTTTTAAAGTATTACTGCTCAAAACAGTGAAGTTTGGCGGAATTTGATTTGTGTCTCCAGGTGTTTAATGAAATGGCCAAAAGAAATTCATATTTGAATTTTTGGTTGAAACTTGGTGGTGTACTGGTCACATACTAGGTAGTCTCTGGTTGATTGGATTTATCAAGGTGCACTGGTTTGGTTAGGTTTTGGGAAATGGTGATCTTACCATATGAACTAAATTCAATTTTCAAATGTCATTTGAATAGGGTTGCCAAATATTTATGTGGGTTTGCAAGGTGGGCTTGGGTTCACTTTTACTTGTTCTAGCAAGGGGTGAAAAGAATTGGATTTGTTTCTGTTTAAAATCTTGGACTAGAAACACTCAAAGTGGTGTAGTGAGCAAGATTGGCAAAAATAACCATTAGCTCATTTTGTTTGTTTTTGAATTTCTATTGATTTGATTCTGCTGAGAAATGATTTAGATGATGTTGTTTTAATCTTTAAACCAATCCTTACCATTCATAACAATCACACAAGTCCATTCAAATATTCATGCATTCATCTCACACATACATACATACACACACATTCATAATGATTTTAATTAACAAAAGTTTTTGTTAACCCTAATTTTCCGTGATTGGAATTAATAACCTTGATTAATATTTTTGGGATGTTACAACGGGCGGCCCAGTCAGAGAAAGAGGAGGAGCCAGTTCCGGCTACGACAAGGCCCAGAAGAGTTACCGACTTAGGCATGTAGTATTACTTGTAGTCCAAGCTGTATCTAATTACCGATTCTGTAACATAGCCGGATAGGTCTCTCCTGTAACCCTAGGTCCCGGTGACTATATAAACCGGCCCTATGGGAGCCTTTAGGGCACAACCAATCGTACTACCACAATGATAACTCGCACAGGCGAACCTCTCTTGTAATCCGCTGTAACATCCGGCATACGCCGATATATTACTGGGTTGCTAGCAGGAGTAGGATCCGATCACCGCATTCGGATCTGAACCTGGGTAAACTTGTGCTCATGCTCCTGAAATATCCGACATCTCACACCCCATCTTTCCAACGCCACTAGGACCCCCTATGGCGTACTTGTCAACAATCCGACGACACAATTTTTAAGAAAATATATCCAAGTGAATTTTCTAAAGTCATAATAAATCGCACATAGTATAAGTGTTTTCCAATAGAGTTAGGAGGGGGCCCATACATCAAAGAATATTTGTTCCAACGGAATAATTGAGACACTAGTAGATATAGGGTAGGTTAATTGATGGCTCTTGGCTTATTAAAATAGATCACATATATAAGAATTTACTTCAGGAGCATGTGATGATTTATTTTTCTAAGAACTTGTTGAATAATAAAGAACGATGGATGCTCTAAACAAAAATGCCACGTAGAGGAAGAGGGCTTCACGGTGATAGAGGCATCCTTGATACACCCTCTGGAGAAAGGAAAAACTAGATGAAGACCACCATGATATTGTCCTTTAAATAGAGTTCTCTTCGTGGCCCGATCCTTGATCAAAAATAAAAAAAGGGTGAAATTCAAGATAAACATTGTTACATAGGGTACGTTTATAAACATATAGAAGATTTTTATTTGGCAGTTGGGATAGGAAGAATGTTGTTAAGTGAAAGGAAATTATGAGAGGTATGCAAAATTGAATGACCAACAAGTGTAATTGTCATACCATTTCTATTAGTTGTATGGACTCGATCATGATCTTTGTAGTTATCACGAGTCGTCAATTTGTTGAGCTCGCCGGTGACATGATTAGTCGTGCCGGTATCAAAATACCAATTTGTGTCTACACCATATGACACAATGTAAGCGCCCTTTTTTCTAGAGTTGGAATCATCATTGTTAACATAATATCTCCACCAACATTCTCTCATAGGATGACCATACTTTTTAAAGATTTGACATGTGGCATCTTGGCGTGGTGAGGGTGTTCGACCATAACCACGACCTACTTTTTGTGTATTGCGACCTTGATTTACTTAGATGACATTATTGATACCCATGGTTGCGTCCATCACCACCTTGTGGATTTTGGTACATGTTATAGGGACGATGACCACCATGCTATGCAATATTTGTCGAGGACTGAAAATACCCTGTCCTTGACCAGTTTCAGCTAGCATCAGACCATATGCCATGAGTTGGGCACACAGATCAGCAAGAGTTGTAGTTGGAACGGCATTAACACAGGCAAGAAGGCATTATATTCTCCACCGAGACCACTGAGGATATACTCCTTAAGTTCTTCATCGTCAATAATCCGGCCAGCACTAGCAAATTCAGAAGAAAAACCTTTCATCTTGGCGACCAATTGTTCTGAAGATATGCCATGTTTCTTGGCGTTGACAAGGGCACCATGAAGCATAGAGGCACGTGCCTCGGATTATGAGGCATACACCGCCTAACTGCCCAAACATCAGCAGGAGTTTGGTGCCCGAGAACTTGAGCAAGCACTTCAGGCGTCATGGAATTAAGAAGATAGCACAACACTTGTTGACCCTTTGTAACCCAATCACCGTATGCAGGGTTGGGAGCACCTTCCAAATTTTTTGCCCTCATAATGTGAGATCACGTAGAGCAGATAGTACATGTGCTTTTCATAGGAAATAATTCTCCCCGGATAGTTTCTCTAAGGGGGGCGACTCAAGCGCTATCGTCAGAGACGAGGCGAAAGCAGAGGAGGAAGTCTCCATGGGGAGGATTGGAGGATTCTGAGAGATTAGCGATCGTAACCACCAATCCAATTCCTGTAGTTGTATTTTTGGGGAATCGCCGATCATAACCAACAATCCAATTTTTGGAAATATTTCGTGTGGTGTTGGAAATTAGATCTTGCTAGATATCGGGAGAAGTGAGAGATCGGATACCATGTTGTGACGGAGCGATGCCCCCGTTAAGGGGCTCGACTATGTGTTTATAGCGATGGAAACACCCCATCGGTGATTAATTATATACTACCTTCGTTTCATAATATAAGCCTTTTTAGCAAGCTGTTTTAGCTATCTAAAACGGTTTATATTATGGAACAGAGGAAGTAGGAGAGGAACGAAACAGTGGTGTACTACACCGTCGGATCAATTACCGAATAGGAAACAAAAGGTTTATACAATTATAATCGGCATGAAGGATGGGAAAAGTGGGATATATGGTCGCCCAGTCTGTAGGACAGAATGCAATTGCAATTTTGTACCATGAGCTTTAAATTTGCGTACATTTCTACCATTTCTTGTGAGATGTTTTATGGTACCCTTAAATAAACAGTAGCCATCTATTTTCGTTAATCCAATGAACCACAAGCGTTTATACTGGTGCTTCACTGGTGCCGAAAAGAGCACCAGTGCGATTCCTACTGATGACCCTGCGATGGCAAAATCCCGCAAGTTCGAAAGAGAAGCCCAGCCCAATATAGCCTATCGTACCCGTGTGTATAGTCAAAGAAAAACTTCTAACCGAGTAGCTCGCATTTGGTCCCCATCTCCACTCGATGACCCTGCCGCCGCGATGCCACCGTGCGACCTGCCCTGCCGCCGCTGTTTTCCATGTAAGCAGGCGCAGCCTTGTCTCCGGTGGGAGAGCACGACGTCCGCAACGGAGGCGAAGCCTTCTGCGGCGGCCTGAACGAGGAGTTAGGACGCGATGGATCTCCCGGCCGCCGGCGCCTGGGACGGAGGACTGCTGCAGCGGCCTCACGGAGGAGTTAGGGCGAGCAGGAAATCAGGGACAGAGGCGAGGCGCTGCTGCGGCGGCCTCACGGAAGGAATTGGTCGCCGGATCTCCCGGCCACTGGCGCCTTTACTTGGGCTCGTGGTGACCTCCCTTCCTCGGCCAACACGCGCGCGGACAAGGGGCAGGGGAGCTCGACGGAGCGCAGAGCGTCGTGGAACCGACGCACGCACCCGCCGTCGAGCGAGCCCACCATGGTGCCTGAGGCCACCGTTGGAACTGACGCCAGCGAGCAAGCTGATTTCATTCTGTTTTCTGACATAATGATCTCTGATTTTGAATGGTTCTTCCACTACCTTTGTTCTGCCTGTCCTGGGTGAATATACAAGATTAATGCTTCAAGACCAGGAGATAGCATAGATCATTGCCGGTTGCTCATCAATTAAGTTTCACCGAAGGAGCTAGTACATCCAGTTTCATTGTTCATGATCATCAACAGTAGGAGTAGCTTGTTTTTTCTCTACATAAGTGTGTTTAGTACGTTATATTTTGATTGGTGTAAGGATCCTAGGAAATGTATGGCCGATATGTAAACATGTTGAATAGAACAGATTGTTTTTATTCTGAACATTGTAAAAAAAGGACACTTCTTCTTGAAGTGGATTCTACTATTAGTAAGATATTATTATAAGAAATACTTGACCATGCTTCTGAAATACCGTCGTCCTTCAGACATCTTACCTCCTGGGATGACAGAGAAATCAATTTTCTGTTTACATTCAGACATCCTACTCTGCCTCCGTTTACATTCATACATCACAGTTTTTCGTAATAAAAGTGAAGCTTTATCATACAATTCTATCATCTAATGAACTCAAAAGAAAAATATATCTATCATATAATAATATGCAACGAAGGTCCAGAATTTTTACATCAGTAGTATGTGCACAACCTAGTCTTTGTATGAACACAAACTGGGAGCCATACTTTTACATCAGAATTATGTGCACAACCTTGTCTTTGTATGAACACAAATTAGGAGCCGTCTTTGTACGTAACAAAGTACATGAGCCTTCTGTCCATCTGTCATCTTACGCTGAGAGTACAATAAGCATACTCGCCTTCCTTAAAGAGTGCATGGCTATGCTCATCTTCAAACTTCTTCACGAACCATTCACAAGTAGCCGCACTCAATTCAATCTCTAAATGAGCTTTGCATCCACACCGAGTAAGAGCCTTTGGAGTTCTTTTCGGTTCAGGTCTTTCAAAGTTAGACAATGTGCGCTGCCCTTCCTTACAGAACGTGTAAAGCCGCCTGAAACACGTCCTAGTGCCCGACAAGTATTTCACCTCTTCCTTTCTAATACTGAACTAAAGTGCAACACTTACGGAGGCACTAATCCAGCATAGTGATGTCAGACTTGATTCCTCTATGGTTTAGAACAATATCTGAAGAAAAATGGTAGGGTTATGTGCTGTTGTAGAAACAGACTGGAATAATAAATATAAAGGAAACAATATTACACACTCAGTTCATGATTCTATTTATGAATCAAAGTCTCTAAAATACTAAACCAGCAAGGGATCACTTACGATTATGCTTACATATGACTTTACAACAAAACAAAGTTATCATCAACAACTACTTAAGGGCCTCCAATTCTCCTAAAGAAAATAAATTATTAATATGAAACTAACTTTAATTTGTAAGAACACACATATACTTGTACATCATGAACTTGTTTACCCCAAGAAACGATAGGATCTTGCATCTCTACTTGTTACAAACAAACAAACAAATAAGATGTATGCTTCTTTGAGTGAATGCCGACAAATTTAAATGTCACTATCTAGGAGTAGGCTAGTGGCAAAGCCGAGTTATTAAAAAATCATTAGACTCAGGTATATCTATGAGAATCTGAACAATTGTTGACCTACAAAATCTACTTGAAAGATAATCTTGGCTCTCACATAATGGTTGAGACATGATAACAACTTAGTATTCCGTTCTTCTATAATTCCGGTGGACACTTGTAATACTATTTGAATTTTACCAAAAAATGTTTTACACACAGATAAGATCTATAGTTGCTCCTACTCGACCATTAAACAGAACTGAATTTGTTTCAGCAGTTGAACATCGTCTAGAATCGTACCTTCCGGCAATCTAGATGCACATGGAGTGGTGTGAGTGGCTTCGCTGGCGGCTATCAGCAGGCAGGGCGCGCGGGATTTGGGCGTGGGAACTGTAAGAGGCGGCGGCGGGTAGGGGGTCGAGAATTCATGCCAGGTGGGGGGAGGAGGCGGCGCTGCCCCCACTCCTGTGGGCGCGTGGGAGCTGGGGAAGCCAGCGGCGGCCCTCATGTGGGGGTTTGTGAGTTGGACGAGGCGGCGGCGGGTGGGGGTGGAGGAGGCGCCGGTGGCGTTGTCTTGCGGGAGATGAGGCAGAGAGAATCGGTGGCTGTTCAGACTTTTTTTCCTACAATCAATTTTTTTTTCCTAGGTATTATGTCTAATGGGCCAATTGGGCCTAATCTATGAGAGCCGTCGGATGGAATCATGCTCTGCCTCTAGATGACCAGTAAAAAGTACTAACAAACTTGCCTTTCTCGTTGAACTAGAGCAGTGCAAGCAGTTTCAGAGCTTCTGAGGAGCAGCCGGCGGCGGTTCCTCTACTGTAACAACCCCCTTCCAGAACCAGTGTTGCCCCCACACCTTGTCAATCTGCTCAATGGGTATCCCCTTGGTCTCTGGCAAGAAGAGGTATACGAACGCCGTCATCGCCACGATCCACCCAGCGAAGACGAAGAAGAGCCACGCCTTGAACCGGCACAGCATGGCCAGGAAGTACTGCGCGACCAAGATGGTGAACACGAAGCCCGACGCGACGGTGATGCTCTGCCCGGCGGACCGGACCTCCAGCGGGAAGATCTCGCTCGGCACCAGCCAGCTCAGCGGGCCCCAGGACCAGCCGAAGCCGGTGGAGTATACGCCGATGAGGATGATGAGTGCGAGAGCGTACGTTCTAGTGATCTGGCCTTGGTCCCGGAGCTTCGCGGCCATGATGCCGCCGATGAGCACCTCGGAGACGAACATCTGGACGCCGCCGACGAGGAGGAGCGTCCGCCTGCCGAAGCGGTCGACGAGGAACATGGACGCGAACGTCGATGCCGAGGAGACGATGACCATGACGACGGTGGACAGCAACGCCTCGCTCTCGCTCAGGCCGATAGTGCGCAGCAGCACCGGCGCGTAAAACCCGATGGCGTTGATCCCCGTGAGCTGAGTGAAGGACGGTATCAGGATGGCCATGGCGAGCTGCGGGCGGTACCGTCGCCGCGACAGGATCATGTGAAGGCCATTGTTGTCGGTGGCCTGTCCCGTGGGGTCGTTAGCGGCGACGATGTCGTCCAGCTCCTCGTCGACGGCGTCGATGCCCCTGATCTTTTGGAGCATCGCCTTCACCTCGCCACGGTCTCTGCCTTGCTGGACGAGGCTGTTGGGCGTCTCTGGCAGGAACATGGCCCCGACAGTGAGCAGCACGGCGGGGACGGCCGCCAGGCCTAGCGAGAGCCTCCATCCCCAGCCGGCCTTGATCTTCTGCGCGAAGTAGTTGACGACGGTAGCGGCGAGAGCGCCCAGACAGAGGCTGAACTGGAAGCCGTTGCTGAACGCTCCCCTGTATCGCGCCGGCGCCATCTCGGACAAGTACAGTGGCACTGCCTGCCATCAAAATTGTCATCCCGAGTGTACGTGCTCATCTAATTGACACGATCGACCACCATGTGTCCGAGTGTACGAATAAAGAATTCCATGTTGCACTTGATAATACTTGGTGTCACCTGATTAGCGAATCCGAGCCCGACGCCGAGCAGCGCCCTGCCAAGAATGGCCATGTACACGTTCACCGCCCCGCCGCTGACCGCCGCGCCGGCCAGGTACGCGAGGCCACCGAGGATCATTGACGGCCGGCGCCCGTGCCTGGCCGTGAACCACGACGCGAGGAGCACAGCGGTGAGTAGCCCGGAGACATAGAGCGACGAGGTGAAGAGCGTGAGCAGCTGGCTGTCGAACTTGCAGTAGTTGCCGACGCCAGCGCCGGCCTGCATCCTCCGGTGCACCTCCGGGAAGAACTCCCTGAGGAACGGCTCCATCGATGACACGCCTCCTGCGGTGCCGATGTCATAGCCGAAGATGGCGCCGCCCATGGCCGCAGTGACGCAGGAGAGCGCCGCAAACGCGGTGACCCTCCCGCCATAACGGCGCTGCTGGTCCTCGCCACCGCTGCCGCCAGTGAATCCCACGGCCATGGTACTTCTCGAAGGTAGAGTATACGAACTTGGTGCCTCCTTTCTCGCATACTTGTACTGTCACTGTGGGTACTTGTGTTGACTCAATCGGTTTCACTTTCAGGATGCTATCGCTGCGTATGTAGTTACATTAAAAGCTTGATGTGCCATCTGTTTGGAAATTTGCTCCAATGTCCATGTCCGATGTGTTTGCTTGTGCGCCGCCGCCGCCGCCGGCAGTACAGATCTTTCTCCACACGATGCTTTGACGCTTCCTGCTTTGACTTAATTGGCAGTGCACATATCTATCCACTAGCACGTGTTGGCGCCACCTGTTAATTGGGAGTTCTTTTGACACTTAAAATGAACCAACACGTGTTGGTACATACACGCGTGATCACCTCCAAAACTGGGAGTATGTGTTTTTCCTGTCATGTGTTCAAAATGGTTTCTGTTACTTTTTTATTTTTAACAACCGATGATTAGTTGAAAGTTAGTGGTGTGTCTCACGGCCCATCACATGCCCAAGGCCCTGGTAGCGAAACAGAAGAGGGACAAGCGCAAAGAGATACATGAGGCCCACATGATGGCGGTAAGGAAGGCCCACGCATCAGCAGAGACCGACGGGACCAGCAAACCTTAAATGCGCTACGGGAGTTAGGGACAGGGTCTCGGGGATTTGTAACTGAAATCGAGTCTAGAACTCGTACCCCTCTCTCTCACACACACCAATGAACTCATGAGTTCATCAGGTTTCCATCCTTTCGGCGTGACGCTAGGGCTTGTATCATGTGAATTTGAACGATGTATTTGTATCTGAGTGATTGTACCATGACATATGGTATCAGAGCCATAGATCCTCCAGATCTGTGGTCTCCCAGAAAAATTCCCCACCAAAAAAAGAGAGAAATCGAGCGAGATTACAGCAGCGAATTGATGGCGAGGGGCTAGTGGTTGGGCCATCCCGTAAATTCCCACGATCCATCTCGATATCGCGGCGGTGGCGTGGTGTGGCCATCAGCAACACCAACCGGAGGCGACGCGGCGGCGGTAGACAGATCGGAAGCAGATCTCGTGGCAGCAGGCGGTTGCTCGCAGATCTCCTGTGGGTTGTAAAATCCCGGCCTAGCGACGGATACGTGCTTCAAGGGCGGCAATCAACCTCAACGGTGGCGGCTGACGCTAGCACCGAGCGCGGGGGAGCATGGAGATTGACCACTGGACAGCGCCATGGACAAGGACATCGCCGAGCTAAAAAATCAGGGCGCGCTCATGGCCGAGTCCATGAAGGCCATAGCCGAGTTGCTCAAGGGCTTGGCGGCTTGGGTGCCTCAGGTGAACAACAACATCACCACCATTAAGCATCGATCGAGGCGGTCACCAACCGCGTGCAAGTGCTGGAGGAGGCGCGGTCCACCGACATCAACCAAACACCTCGGCCCGATAGGCACCGCAGGCACATGATCAATAAGGGCCTCGAATCGGATGCTCTTCGAGCACCGGCTCCTGCCCTGGGCATGGGTAAGCGCCATCTCCATCACACCCCTATTCAATTTGAATTAGAAGATCATTCAGATAAGGATTATGGTTATGATGACAGTGCACATTGTAACACCCTCAGAATCGGCCCTATGCAAGTCTTAGCGATTCTCGCCAAACCCGCATAGAAACGATTCAAAGGTGCCCACCAGGCACTTTCGTGCGGGTGGAAAACGAAGTAATAACATTACACAACAGTCCTCGATGGGACCCACAGAACAGATATATACAACACGACTCCATGAGTCAAGAATACAGATATACAAGACAAAGATCCAAATCACCTTGAAACGATAGAGCGTCCGAGTACGGACAAGATGCAAATTGAGCTAAGAGCCCTGAAGAATAGCCAATGGCGTCCATAACCCTGCCCAGGCCAAGCCGGAAGGGTAACCCTGCTAACGACGTCGATCTCAAAGCCTGCTTAAACAAAAGGGGTGCCGACAAAGGGCAAAGGAAAAAGAGAGAGCGGTCAGTACTGAGGCCAGTACATGGCGAGGCTAGAATTCGGCGGTCCTCGCCTACATAGGTATGGTGGACTGAAGCGGCAGCGCAGCAAGTACTAAACAACCTATAGAGACTCGATATAACTGTCGGCTATCAGAGAGGGATAAGAAAGACCTATTCGGAACCATCCTGATACTACCACCAAACATACCCATCCTGGTATTTCCCCCTCGACACCAAACGAGGAAGTCAACCGAGGAACTCACACAGTTGGCAGTTTTATTGGTTCAGTTATCGTTGCAGCAATTACTAGTCAAGTATAGATAGTCATCCTGATAAAATAAGCAGTGGGCAGTTTTATTTAACCAATCCGTTGTAGTTGCGACACTTACTAGTCAAATACAATTAGCATGAGATATCCCAAAACCCAGCAGTTGTTGGTACTTTTATTTGGCCATTCCGTTGTAGTTGAGCTGATTACTAGTCACATCGGATACAAGTCAAATTATAACAGTAAACTTTAGTTATAGTTGTCTATGATCGAGAACTGTGCTCCAAGTCGTCCATAACCGCGGACACGGCTTTTCGAAAAGATTTAACCCTGGAGGGGTGCACCAAAGTATCCACACACAGTTCGACCCTTTTTGCCAGATCAGTTAACATACACCCATCGGTATGTCGGCGGGGCCTAAGTCATGACGTTTCCTAGAACCAAAGCAAGTACATGGGGGCCACCCCACTAAGTCTACCCGCAACGAAGTCGGCCGGTCTCCGAGACGGACTCAGGGTTTGGGTGGACGGCTGTAAACGACTGGGAACCCGAAAAGATGACTGGGCTTGTCGATACAGCGAAAACATGTCCCGATCCTAAACAGTACAGGTGCAGTACATCGCACAATTTAAATAAATCAGTAAAACATGGCATAAGTACAGAATAGTAAATAAAACCTCAAACTAGTTGTGGCCCCCGGTACAATACTTTGAAATCAGGTACTAATCGATGGGGTGCCCACACATCCCACATGTGGTTAGCGCGCTCGATCTCGGAACAGGTGTCAAGAACTCGGGGTCCTACGGGACACCAGTGAGCGGTCGGAAACCAAATATTGTCTATCACCCACCGGTGCCTCTGCATTACCTACTTCAATTTTAGTTATTAAAAAGTAATTAAAGTCTTGATCAACTCCAACATTAAACATGCGGCCAAACTCCAACAACTGTGGTACTTGACGACACGCAACAGCACTCGAGCAAGCGACTACGACGCGCAAGTCCAACTATCTACCAAACAACAGGTAATAGGATGTGTCCAAGGCAATATATGGCTACAAGGGATACCACGTGCACTAAAAACTAGAGCATCGCAACACAGATAGCAATAGATCAACAGGAGGGAATAAAGACTATAAAAGTAAGATAGGTAGAAAGGGGGAGGTGCTCGCCTGAAAACATTGCCGAAGGTTCATCCGAAGATCGGATCGAAGCTCACATCAACTCAACGGCCTTATCCGCGAAGAAGCAAAACACTAGAATAAACACCGGATGCACTATTTAATACTACGGCAAAAGATCGGGCATGATGCATGTATGATGTATGATATGGCAATCATGCGGTGCAATTAGGCAATATTAAGCGGAACCGGGGTCCCGACATTTAATTAGGTGGTTCATGCTATTTAGATACCCTGCAATTTAAATGTTGTATTAACAAGGCAGAACATAGGATCGGTTCGCTACACAAGTTTAAATGGAGCCCGGAATAAGACAAAGATATCCCGCAGATGGACTCCATATTTAATTATGAGGTGAATCGGCATAATGCCCCCAAACCCCAAACATGTATGCATGCATGAACAATTTAATATGCGATAGGTATATGTCATATTATAAAAATAGAGGCTTAGGGTCACACATCTGGGTTCAGAAGATCTTGGGGTTCCGGAGGGGTTCGGGTCCGGTCTCAGGGTTCGACGGGGATCGGGATCGGAGGTCGAAGGACTTGGTCTGGCGTTGGAGGATCATCAGATTCTCCCTAGTCGGTGTCGATCTTGTCGTCGCGAAGATCTTGTCGGGTCCTCGTATCGGGTCGGTATTGGCGTTCGGGAAGAAGAACTTGGCGTGCGACGTCGGCGGCATCGGTGCGGGAAGGAGGTCTTGTCGTTCCGTGTCGGCGACCTTGGCATCCGGGTTCTCGGCGAACTTGGCGTCCGGGAAGGAGTACTTGTCGCACCGGGGTCTCGGTGTCCTCGGATCCGAGAGGAAGAACTTGGCGATTCCGAGGGTCTTGGTGTTCGACGGGGTTCGGGCGCGCCGGGATCGGTCTTCGAATCCATGTAGTAGACCTTGTCAGTTCCATGTCGACGACCTTGGGGTTCTGCGGTCTTCGGTTCCGGGAAGAAGATCGTGGCGTCCGGCGTCCTTCGATTTCATGACGTAGATCTTGTCGGATCCGTATCGGCGTACTTGGCGTTTCGGGTCTTCGGGTGGCATCACGGTGGTTCTCGTCGCTGTCTTCGTGGGCCAATTTTTCTTTGGCATCGCGATGGTTATCTCCCGCGGCGTCGGTCTTGGGCCTCGGAACTTGAACGACTCCGCAAAGATCTTGGAGTCCGTGATGACCTTGGATTCTAGGGTAGATCTTGGCGACCAAAAAGCATCAGAGCACTTGATGTTTAACAGAAGGCCTAGGACATTGGGTAGCATCGGTAGCCACTGGTCAAGACGCGTGTGGGAGGTGGAGATGTGCTACAGGGGCGTGCACAGACGGTGGCCATGGTCGGCAGGGTCGGTTGCTGCCGGTCTTGGGCGAAGGAAGGCCGAGGTCGAGGGAGGACCGGGAGGTCGGAGCGGCGGACGGCTCGGGACTTGGCAGCGAGGCGGCCAGCGGCGGGAAAGGAGGAGCTCCGGGAGGGGACGCACAGGGACGGAGCCACGTGGCCGGGTCGAGCGCGGGGAAGCCGGGAGGACGAGGCGAGGAGGGCGGCCGGGCGCAGAGGTCGGGGATGGCCGGGGGGCGCAGGTGGTGGCCACGGAGCAGGTAGCAGCGACCTGGCAGAGACCAGCGAGGCGCGAGGCGGAACCGGTGAGCGGGGCCGACGGAGCAGGGGAGGCCCGGGGCAGACCTGGCGATAGAGGCCTGATGCGGGGCAGAGACGAGCTCCCACATGGGGGGTCGCGTGGCGGCAGAGGGACGACACGCACGCGGGGTCCGAGCTGGCGGCGCGGCCGTCGACGAGGAAGGCCGGAGAGGAGAGGCTGTGGTGGCTCGGCGCGCGGGGCGGAGGTGGCACTGGCGGCGATGGAAAGGGCGCAGGCAAGCTCGGGGATGAGGCGTCAGTGGCGAGCGGGCCTCGCGGCCGTGGGGGCGGGGTCGGTCGAAGGTGCTCGGAAGCGGAGCGGCGGGGCTCGATGGCGGAGGGGACGCCGGCGGGGGTAGGGAGAGGCGGTCGCCGCGAGGAAGACGAGGGGTAGGTAGGGAAGGTGGGTCCGGACGGGGGGAAGAGAGAGGAGGGGGTTGGGGACAGGCGCGGGGCCAGGGCCAGGCTGGTCGGTGCGTGGGGGATGGGGAGGTTGGTGGGTGGTGGGACCGGGGGAGTGGGTCGGGGCAGGGACGCGCCCAGGTGGCGGCAGGGTGCTGGTGGGGTGGGGCGAGGTGGCAGACTGGGATTGGCTAGGGGAAAAGGGGGTGGTGAGGTGGCGGTAAGGGATTGGAGGGAGTGATGTGGCTGGGGACTGGGTAAGTTAGGGTTAGGTAGGAAAAGGAATTAGACAGGCTGATTTTGTACTGGGGGTGGCCGACTGGGTCGGATCGGCCCGGTACGGCTGCCCCCTAAAAATAATTAAACATTTTATTTATTTAAAACGGGGCTTTTGCAAACCGTTGGCAGACAAAACAAATTATTCCGGAGACCCGGATTTTTAATTTGAAAACAAGACGGGGCGTTTAGAAAACAAAACAGGTTTTTTCGAAAATAGTTTTATACAAACAAATGCAAGATGACATGACGATGCTCAAATGCAATGTGGCATGATAACATGAGCATGCGGTCATGATGATGCAATGCACAAAAACAACGCGATTTTCTAGTAGTGGTTTTTTGCGGGGTGCTACAATTCTACACCACTAACAATGGATCTCGCCCTCGAGATCCGCCTCATGGTACCGGGAAGAAGGGCGGCGATCTGAATCTTCTCGCATCGTGTAGATCCTCGCGACACCACTAACAAGAGGTCGTTGTCCGTGATCGTCTAGAGGACACTCCGGGAACAAAAGGTTGAAGGTAGAGGTATCAACAAATAAAGCCACCTCTAGCTTCGATAGAAAGAGGGAATCGATGCATTCTCATCCACTTCAATGTACAAAAGCGAATAGAAGGGGTAGTCGGCATGGGGGCCAATCCATCACGCACCCAAACTATTACTCTGCACAATCAGTAGAAAAGCGTGCAACCATTCTCGGAATCAGACTGAAGATTTCGACAATCGAGGTTCAGAAACATAGGGGCGATGCAGACTCTGCATCGGATCTGGCGTAGATGATGTCGTCGCGTCGGAAAACACCGGAAGGCACGAGAAGGAACAAAGAGAAGTCCATCCGACGAAGGATTTCTCGGATAGCATGAAGACCAGATGTAGCAACACCGTTACCAAAGGAGGAAGCGAAACCCTGAAGATACGATGGAATCCAACCACGAGAAATCCTAGACTCGAAGAGAGAGAAGAGAGCGGATTCAAAACGCGTAGAGGTAAGAGGAGAATAGCAGAGGGGTAAGGAGTAAAAGCAGACCTAATCAGATCTATCCAACCGATTTTGCAAAAATAGTTTTGATACTCTACTTCAGCCGTTAGCTAGGTTATCCTACAGGCTGGACTTGTGGGGTATCGCAACTGCTGAGCTCTGATACCACTCTGTAACACCCTCAGAATCGGCCCTATGCAAGTCTTAGCGATTCTCGCCAAACCCGCATAGAAACGATTCAAAGGTGCCCACCAGGCACTTTCGTGCGGGTGGAAAACGAAGTAATAACATTACACAACAGTCCTCGATGGGACCCACAGAACAGATATATACAACACGACTCCATGAGTCAAGAATACAGATATACAAGACAAAGATCCAAATCACCTTGAAACGATAGAGCGTCCGAGTACGGACAAGATGCAAATTGAGCTAAGAGCCCTGAAGAATAGCCAATGGCGTCCATAACCCTGCCCAGGCCAAGCCGGAAGGGTAACCCTGCTAACGACGTCGATCTCAAAGCCTGCTTAAACAAAAGGGGTGCCGACAAAGGGCAAAGGAAAAAGAGAGAGCGGTCAGTACTGAGGCCAGTACATGGCGAGGCTAGAATTCGGCGGTCCTCGCCTACATAGGTATGGTGGACTGAAGCGGCAGCGCAGCAAGTACTAAACAACCTATAGAGACTCGATATAACTGTCGGCTATCAGAGAGGGATAAGAAAGACCTATTCGGAACCATCCTGATACTACCACCAAACATACCCATCCTGGTATTTCCCCCTCGACACCAAACGAGGAAGTCAACCGAGGAACTCACACAGTTGGCAGTTTTATTGGTTCAGTTATCGTTGCAGCAATTACTAGTCAAGTATAGATAGTCATCCTGATAAAATAAGCAGTGGGCAGTTTTATTTAACCAATCCGTTGTAGTTGCGACACTTACTAGTCAAATACAATTAGCATGAGATATCCCAAAACCCAGCAGTTGTTGGTACTTTTATTTAGCCATTCCGTTGTAGTTGAGCTGATTACTAGTCACATCGGATACAAGTCAAATTATAACAGTAAACTTTAGTTATAGTTGTCTATGATCGAGAACTGTGCTCCAAGTCGTCCATAACCGCGGACACGGCTTTTCGAAAAGATTTAACCCTGCAGGGGTGCACCAAAGTATCCACACGCACTTCGACCCTTTTTGCCAGATCAGTTAACATACACCCATCGGTATGTCGGCGGGGCCTAAGTCATGACGTTTCCCAGAACCAAAGCAAGTACATGGGGGCCACCCCACTAAGTCTACCCGCAACGAAGTCGGACGGTCTCCGAGACGGACTCAGGGTTTGGGTGGACGGCTGTAAACGACTGGGAACCCGAAAAGATGACTGGGCTTGTCGATACAGCGAAAACGTGTCCTGATCCTAAACAGTACAGGTGCAGTACATCGCACAATTTAAATAAAGCAGTAAAACATGGCATAAGTACAGAATAGTAAATAAAACCTCAAACTAGTTGTGGCCCCCGGTACAATACTTTGAAATCAGGTACTAATCGATGGGGTGCCCACACATCCCACATGTGGTTAGCGCGCTCGATCTCGGAACAGGTGTCAAGAACTCGGGGTCCTACGGGACACCAGTGAGCGGTCGGAAACCAAATATTGTCTATCACCCACCGGTGCCTCTGCATTACCTACTTCAATTTTAGTTATTAAAAAGTAATTAAAGTCTTGATCAACTCCAACATTAAACATGCGGCCAAACTCCAACAACTGTGGTACTTGACGACACGCAACAGCACTCGAGCAAGCGACTACGATGCGCAAGTCCAACTATCTACCAAACAACAGGTAATAGGATGTGTCCAAGGCAATATATGGCTACAAGGGATACCACGTGCACGAAAAACTAGAGCATCGCAACACAGATAGCAATAGATCAACAGGAGGGAATAAAGACTATAAAAGTAAGATAGGTAGAAAGGGGGAGGTGCTCGCCTGAAAACATTGCCGAAGGTTCATCCGAAGATCGGATCGAAGCTCACATCAACTCAACGGCCTTATCCGCGAAGAAGCAAAACACTAGAATAAACACCGGATGCACTATTTAATACTACGGCAAAAGATCGGGCATGATGCATGTATGATGTATGATATGGCAATCATGCGGTGCAATTAGGCAATATTAAGCGGAACCGGGGTCCCGACATTTAATTAGGTGGTTCATGCTATTTAGATACCCTGCAATTTAAATGTTGTATTAACAAGGCAGAACATAGGATCGGTTCGCTACACAAGTTTAAATGGAGCCCGGAATAAGACAAAGATATCCCGCAGATGGACTCCATATTTAATTATGAGGTGAATCGGCATAATGCCCCCAAACCCCAAACATGTATGCATGCATGAACAATTTAATATGCGATAGGTATATGTCATATTATAAAAATAGAGGCTTAGGGTCACACATCTGGGTTCAGAAGATCTTGGGGTTCCGGAGGGGTTCGGGTCCGGTCTCAGGGTTCGACGGGGATCGGGATCGGAGGTCGAAGGACTTGGTCTGGCGTTGGAGGATCATCAGATTCTCCCTAGTCGGTGTCGATCTTGTCGTCGCGAAGATCTTGTCGGGTCCTCGTATCGGGTCGGTATTGGCGTTCGGGAAGAAGAACTTGGCGTGCGACGTCGGCGGCATCGGTGCGGGAAGGAGGTCTTGTCGTTCCGTGTCGGCGACCTTGGCATCCGGGTTCTCGGCGAACTTGGCGTCCGGGAAGGAGTACTTGTCGCACCGGGGTCTCGGTGTCCTCGGATCCGAGAGGAAGAACTTGGCGATTCCGAGGGTCTTGGTGTTCGACGAGGTTCGGGCGCGCCGGGATCGGTCTTCGAATCCATGTAGTAGACCTTGTCAGTTCCATGTCGACGACCTTGGGGTTCTGCGGTCTTCGGTTCCAGGAAGAAGATCGTGGCGTCCGGCGTCCTTCTATTTCATGACGTAGATCTTGTCGGATCCGTATCGGCGTACTTGGCGTTTCGGGTCTTCGGGTGGCATCACGGTGGTTCTCGTCGCTGTCTTCGTGGGCCGATTTTTCTTTGGCATCGTGATGGTTATCTCCCGCGGCGTCGGTCTTGGGCCTCGGAACTTGAACGACTCCGCAAAGATCTTGGAGTCCGTGATGACCTTGGATTCTAGGGTAGATCTTGGCGACCAAAAAGCATCAGAGCACTTGATGTTTAACAGAAGGCCTAGGACATTGGGTAGCATCGGTAGCCACTGGTCAAGACGCGTGTGGGAGGTGGAGATGTGCTACAGGGGCGTGCATAGACGGTGGCCATGGTCGGCAGGGTCGGTTGCTGCCGGTCTTGGGCGAAGGAAGGCCGAGGTCGAGGGAGGACCGGGAGGTCGGAGCGGCGGACGGCTCGGGACTTGGTAGCGAGGCGGCTAGCGGCGGGAAAGGAGGAGCTCCGGGAGGGGACGCACAGGGACGGAGCCACGCGGCCGGGTCGAGCGCGGGGAAGCCGGGAGGACGAGGCGAGGAGGGCGGCCGGGCGCAGAGGTCGGGGATGGCCGGGGGGCGCAGGTGGTGGCCACGGAGCAGGTAGCAGCGACCTGGCAGAGACCAGCGAGGCGCGAGGCGGAACCGGTGAGCGGGGCCGACGGAGCAGGGGAGGCCCGGGGCAGACCTGGCGATAGAGGCCTGATGCGGGGCAGAGACGAGCTCCCACATGGGGGGTCGCGTGGCGGCAGAGGGACGACACGCACGCGGGGTCCGAGCTGGCGGCGCGGCCGTCGACGAGGAAGGCCGGAGAGGAGAGGCTGTGGTGGCTCGGCGCGCGGGGCGGAGGTGGCACTGGCGGCGATGGAAAGGGCGCAGGCAAGCTCGGGGATGAGGCGTCAGCGGCGAGCGGGCCTCGCGGCCGTGGGGGCGGGGTCGGTCGAAGGTGCTCGGAAGCGGAGCGACGGGGCTCGATGGCGGAGGGGACACCGGCGGGGGTAGGGAGAGGCGGTCGCCGCGAGGAAGACGAGGGGTAGGTGGGGAAGGTGGGTCCGGACGGGGGGAAGAGAGAGGAGGGGGTTGGGGACAGGCGCGGGGCCAGGGCCAGGCTGGTCGGTGCGTGGGGGATGGGGAGGTTGGTGGGTGGTGGGACCGGGGGAGTGGGTCGGGGCAGGGACGCGCCCAGGTGGCGGCAGGGTGCTGGTGGGGTGGGGCGAGGTGGCAGACTGGGATTGGCTAGGGGAAAAGGGGGTGGTGAGGTGGCGGTAAGGGATTGGAGGGAGTGATGTGGCTGGGGACTGGGTAGGTTAGGGTTAGGTAGGAAAAGGAATTAGACAGGCTGATTTTGTACTGGGGGTGGCCGACTGGGTCGGATCGGCCCGGTACGGCTGCCCCCTAAAAATAATTAAACATTTTATTTATTTAAAATGGGGCTTTTGCAAACCGTTGGCAGACAAAACAAATTATTCCGGAGACCCGGATTTTTAATTTGAAAACAAGACGGGGCGTTTAGAAAACAAAACAGGTTTTTTCGAAAATAGTTTTATACAAACAAATGCAAGATGACATGACGATGCTCAAATACAATGTGGCATGATAACATGAGCATGCGGTGATGATGATGCAATGTACAAAAACAACGCGATTTTCTAGTAGTGGTTTTTTGCGGGGTGCTACACACATCACCACAACTCCGGATCTAGGGATAGACGGTCCTCAGTATGCCCAAAATTAGTTTCCCAAAATTTGATGGATAAAACCAAAATGGTGAAAAAATGTGTGTAAAAAATATTTTACCACTTATGATGTTGATAGAAATTCATGGGTCAGCTTTGCCACCATGCACTTTCATGGCAATGCTGCCCTATGGCTCACCTCACAAATTATGAGGCTATCAATGAGATTGACACTTGGGATGAATTAGTGGTAGCTATGTACTCCAAATTTGGCAAAAACAAACACCTAAAACACCTAGAGGCGCTTGAGAGATGTAAGCAGAAATGTAGTGCAGAGGCTTACTATCAAGTGTTTGAGTCACTTAGGCACAAAGTTTTACTTCACAACAAGCACTACGATGAAGCTTTCTTTGTTAGTAAGTTTGTAGATGGTCTTAAAACGGAAATTCAGTCTGCAATTCGTTTACATTCTCCTCGAACTGTTGATGCTCCGCTATCCCTTGCTGAAACGCGAGAAGATGTTGGAAGAGGCCAGACAGAACTACAGCGCCAGATATAAAAATGAGTACTCCAAGTCATAGTTTAGAAGTGAGCATAGGAAGCAGGGCATCCTAGCACACCCCAATGATGAGCAGAGGACAAACCCCCATGGACTGATCAAATGAAGGCGTTGAAAGCACAACCCTGAGCACGTGGGGAGTGTTTCAAGTGTGGTGATAAGTTTCAGCCTAGCCACAAATGTGCCAAGACTGTCGCTCTGAATATGGTAGAGGAACTGTGGGACTTGTTGTCTGAAGACACAGATTCAGATAAAGAAAACGATGCATCAAGCAACAAAGAAGAGCCACTAACCATAATTTCGATTTGTGTAGCCACGAGCACCGCGGCAAGGAAGACAATTCTACTATAGGCCCAGATGAACAGCAGATACATGCTGATGCTGGTCGATTCAGGCAGCTCCGGGAGTTTCATTGCTGACAAAACTGTGCAGTAGATAAACCTGACTCCAACACCTGTCCAGGAAATTCAAGTGGTCATAGCAGATGGTGGAAAAAATCTATGCAACTCAGCAGTGCTAGAGGTGGTGTGGAGCTTCCAAGGGAATGTCTTTTCTTCCACTCTCCAGGTGTTCGATTTGAAGGGCTACGACTTGATTCTGGGCATGGACTGGCTTGAGGCCTGTGGCGATATGTGGATCACCTGGGGAAGGAACAAGCTGCATTTCCGTCACAATGGTAAAGGCATCACATTGCGGGGCATAAAGGACAGAACTGACAGTTGTTCACAAATTTCAGGGCAGTAGCTCCATCGATTCTTGTGTTTTGGTGAGCTGGCATAGGTTGTGCAACTCTGTCCAGTGTAAGAGGGCTACGTGGAGAAATACACACATGAAGCAGTAGCATCTGTTCTGAAACAGTTTGATCATTTTTTGGCGAGCCGTCAGGGTTGTCGCCCCAACGCATCTACGATCTGATGTCTCAAATGATGTAGACCTTGTTGGGGAACCCCAAGTGGAAGGTATGATGAGCACAGCAGCAAGTTTTCCTTAGTTATGAAACCAAGGTTATCGAACCAGTAGAAGAAAGAACCAACTCCCAAGGTGTTGCTAGCAACTTGGAACCTGCACAATACAACCATAATACTTTGCCCCAACTTACAGTGAGGTTGTCAATCTCATCGGTTTGCTAAAAACAAAGGATTAAACGTATAGTGTGGGAGAAAGTAGTTGCTTTGTAGAAATTGCAGAAAGTAAGCAGTAGGCAATAGATTGAATATCAGTGGAAAGAATGGACCGGGGTCCACAGTTCACTAGAGGTGTTTCTCCATAAGATAAGTAGCATATTGGGTGAACAAATTACAATTGGGCAATTGACAAGATAGAGAAAGCATAACAATGCATATACATGTCATGATGATCGCTATGAGATTCGTTTGGGCATTACAACATAATACATAGACCATAATCCAACTGCATCTATGACTAATAATCCACCTTTAGGTTATCATCTGAACCGCCTCTAGTATTAAGTTGCAACAAACAGATAATTGCATTAAGCAAAGTGTGTAAAGTAAACAATACAATTGCCCCATGGACAAAGGATTTTTGTTTTCTCCCTAGTATAAGCAACACATCTACAACCTTAGAAGTTTCCATCACTCTCCCAGATTACTAGAGGCATGGACCTACTATCGAGCATAAATACTCCCTCTTGGAGTCACAAGCAAGTACTTGGCCAGAGTAGCTACTAGCAACGGAGAGCATGCAAGATCACAAACAACATAGACATGATAGAATCAATAATCAATCTTGATGTAGTACTCAATATCCATCGGATCCCAACAAACACAACATATAGGATTACAAACGACATATAGGATTACAAATAGATGATCTTAATCATGAATGGAGATCACAAGATCTAAACATGATAGCACAAAGGAGGAGAAACTACCATCTAGCTACTACTATGGACCCATAGTCCAAGGATGAACTACTCACGCATCACTCTGGAGGCTGGCATAGTGATGAAGAAGGCCTCCAAGGTGATCTCCCCTCTCCGGCAGGGTGCCTGGAAGAGCTTCGGATCCCTCCCGATCTAGGGACAATGGTGGTGGCTACAGACTTTTTTGTGGATTTCTAATCGGGTCCTTAGGGTTTCTGCCTCGAGGGGCTTATATAGGCGAAGGAGCAAGGTCGATGGATGCTCGAGGGGCCCACACCATGCCTAGGTGTAGCCTAGGGTGGGCCCGTGCCTAGGGGTGGTGTGGCCGCCTCGTGGCTCTCCTCCGTCTACGCTTTGGACTCTGTCTTGTGTCAGGAAAAATAGGAACTTCTGGTTTTGTTCCATCCAATTCCAAGAATGTTTCTTTACTAGCTTTTATGAAACCAAAAATAGTAGAAAACAGGCAACTGACACTGTGGCATGTTGTTAATAGGTTAGTTCCATAAAATGTATAAAAATGCCTCAAAGTGTAGACAAAACATAAGACAGTTGATACAAAACAAGCATGGATAATAAAAAATTATAGATACGTTTACGACGTATCAAGCATCCCCAATCTTAAATCATGCTCGTCATCAAGTAGGTAAGTGATAAAAAGAATAATTTTTGTGGTGACATGCACCATCACAATCTTGATCAAGATATTGTAAAGCATTGATAGGTGGGATCAAAGTACTCTAACATAAGCATGAAATATATAGTTCTAATAATAATACAAAGCAACTATGTTGCAACATGAAAAGGTACAAACAAAAGATCATGAATAACAATGCATTGAAAGACATTTGTTTGTTTCACATATAGAAAACATAGCATGAGTGGTATTTAGCTTGTCCTTAATGGAAGAGCAAAACATAAATACATAGGACACCTTCCAAGTTCATAAGGGTGACTAGATACAAATAAGTTAAGAACAAGCAATACCAAAATTATGAATCAATCAACAAGTTTTGGGACAATTCACATTGAACTAAGAATAAAAACTATGCTCTCTTAACTGGTGCATAAAGATAGAAAGTGGAGACTCAACAAAAAGTAAAAAGAAAGGCCCTTCATAGAGGGAAGTAGGGATTTCAAGTTTCATAAAGAGCTTCCAAAAATTATGGTACTTACTAGCTTTGAGCTCTCATTGGCCCTATCATAAGCATCTTGAAGTGATTAAGGTTAAAGTGACACAAATATGAGTATATGCTTGACAGATCATAAGTTGAAAATATCATGTCCCTTGCGTATGAGTACCGAACCTCATGCTACTCAACTTTGGTCACAAGCAAGTTCTTGTCATTGTAAGTATATGTGTATCATAGAGAACCGCCAACGAGGTACCCCTTGCCCCATGACACTGGAGCTATCCCATATCAAAATGACAAGGCAATAGACATTGAGCATCTCAGCGATCTTTTTATTTGCTATTGGCATAGGTTTTTACTGAGGATGCTTCACAGAATGCTCATTATGGTTATGCTTCAAGTTTCCACCATGATTAGGCATGGATTAGGCTAGCTGCCCAGGCGTTTATCTAACATATATACAAACTCCATGAGCTTACAAGCTCCCCTTTTATTTCACACCGCCGGGATCCATAAACAAAAGAACATGATATCAAATGAATAGAATAAGTGCAATGTTGAAAGTGTTCCCCATGACAACATGGTTCTGCTAACTCCCAACTTATAATTTGCAAGCATATAAGCAACATAGATGGGCACAATGGTTCAAGTTTATTAAGTACAAGCAAATAAAAGTGTGGCATCAAGTTTGTGAGAGCTTTAATCACTAATTTTCATATAACAAAAGTTTAATTTGGAAGATAGATAAAAACATGAATATAATTAAAATGGTGTAACACACCGTTCATAGGAATTTATAGTGGAATATTTGGAATAACTTGGTTTCTTGGGAGTTGGATGCACGAGTAGAGCTTACTCAGTACATGTTAAGGCTAGCAAAGGACTGGGAGCGACCAACTAAGAGAGCAATAATGGCCATAATCATGCAGAGCAACAAAACATTATTAATCAAAGCATAAAGTGATACCATAAGTCAGAAACTAATTGATCATAGAGGCTAGGGTTACTAGTTTATAGTCATAACATGGTGTAAGCATGTGCCAACTCAACCCAAATAAAGCATCAAAGGAGAATACCATAATATTATGCTTTTGTATGCTAAAACAACGCATGATTCTTTCAAGGAACATTAAGCAATCTCAATTGTTTGAAATAAGTCACGCTACACAATAATCACTAAGCATATGGTCAAAGCAACATCTGACATGACATGATAAAGTCTAAGCCATAGTCAAAACAAGCTTCCTTTTGTACGACTATAGGCATGGAACTTTCTACTCTTTTCCAACACCAATCGAATTATTTGAAACAACTCACAAAGATAATAATCAATAAAGATAAGAGAGATTGTATCACCTAACTACAAATAAGAACTAAGAAGTTCTAAGCAAAAAGCATAAGAAAACTAAAACTAAACACAGTGCTAGAAAAAAGAACACTCAGAGAACAATAAGAGTGAAAACTAGAGTGTTCTAGGCAATGAAGAACTAGGTGTGACTTCTCCAAAATAGGAATATTGGGGTCCGACCAACTTATTACAGAAAACAAAATAAAATAAAAACAAAGACGCTCCAAGAACAACACAATAGTGCATGAAGCAATAAAAATAAAGTGTCTTGAAAGAAGACCTGAGACTTTTATTGATGAAGATGGGGATGCCTTGGGCATCCCCAAGCATTGACGCTTGTACCTCTTGAATATTTATTAGGGTGACATGGGTGGAATCCCCAAGCTTGAGCTTTTGTCCATACTTCATCTCATCACATCATTCTCTCCTTACACTTGAAAAATTCCTTTATACAAAACTTCACACAATCCTTATTAGCAACATTAGTGTATTCAAGATAATAAACCTTTGGGTTTAGTTTCAACTCAAGTAAAACTTCTATTAAAACATAAGCTATTGTAGCAACTTATTTTAAAAGCTCAAGTGATCAAGAAGAACTCAAAAGAACCCGATTAAGAGGCAAATGCACATAATGGCAGAAATCTGTCAAAACAGACCAGCAGGTAAAGACTGATTTTTTTGAAAAATTTCTGTTGTTCAAATTGAAAAGCGCAAAACTAACGAAATTTGGGTAAATAACAGGGGCATGCACACAAACAATTACAGCTTAACCCGATGTACTGGGATTTTTCACGATTTTTTACAGTGAAGCACAAAAATCTGTTTCGGGACAGCAACTTCCCCATATCTTACTTCTTTCTTATTAGAGGCTATTCTTGGCACAAAAACCGAACAAAAAGGATAAGTAGAGGTTATTACAGAGGCAATAACTTACAAGACTCAACAAAATAAAAACTTACTAAAATGAAAAATTTGGATTATCTCCCAATAGTGCTTTTCTTTAACGCCTTTCAGCTAGGCATAGAAAGCAAGAATCAAGTATTTTCAAACGAAGAAGCATTAACATCAAATTTTGTTCTAATAAGAGAATTAAAAGATAGCTTCTCTCTTTTTCTAGGGAAGTTTTCAATACCTTCCTTGAGTGGGAATTGATATTTAATGGTCCCTTCCTTCATATCAATATTGGCACCAAAAATTCTAAGAAAAGGTCTTCCCAAAATAATAGGACAAGAAGAATTGCATTCAACATACAAAACATAGAAATCAACAGGGACAAAGGTATGGTTGACCATAATAAGAACATCATTGATTCTCCCCATAAGTTTCTTTTTAGGATTATCTTCAAGATGGACATCCAAATAATAATCTTCCAATGGTGGTAAATTAAGCATTTCATAAATCTTTCTAGGCATAATAGAGACACTGGCACAAAGATCACATGAAGCTTTGAAATCAAAATCATTCACTTTCATATTAATGATGGGCTCCCAACCATCTTATAATTTTCTAGGAATAGAATCTTCATGTTTCAACTTTTCTTCTTTAATTTTCATGAGAGCATTTGTAATATGTTTTTTAAAAGCTATATTCATAGAACTAGCATTAGGACTTCTAGCAAGCTTTTGTAAGAAAATAATTACTTTAGAAATATTGCAACCATCAAGATCAAAATCAATATTATCATTCAAGGTAGTGGATCTATTGTCTCCCATATTTCTAAAAATTTCAGCATTTTTATTGGAAAAGGTTCCATTGGGTTTATGCAATGTTGCAAAAGGAGTGGGGACTTTAGGTGGCTTGTTAGCATCAACATTACTAGTGGTGATAATGGTACTTACTTTAGTCATACTATTATTTCTAGCAATTTCATCTTCTCTTTCTCACCTAGCATGCAATTCAGCTAACATCCTAACATTTTCATCAATTCTAACTTGTATGGCATTAGTAGAAGCAAAGGGATTTTCCATAGTTTCTGGTTTAGCAGCCATTTTATTAATCAAAGAAGATTGTGCTTTAGACAAAGATGAAATAAATTTTTTTAGCATTCGAAATTTTGACTTGCAAACCAGGAATTTCCCTATTTAAATTCTCAAGTTGACAACTAATATTTTTCAAAATGGAAGATTGTTCCTCCATGGTTTTAGTGAATAACGTATTCTCCTCATATTGCATTTGCATGAAGTTTTTAGTGGATCTCTCAACTTCCAAAATCTTTTCTTCACTAGGTATTCCAGATTTACCATGATAACTATTGCTATTATTAGGAGGGTATGGCCTATAATTATAATTACCAAAATTACTCCTATAAGCATTGTTGCTATAATTATTATTTCTAAGTGATTTCTATTTTTGTTCCCTTGGTTCATTAGTTGTACTCAGTTTTTCCTAACCGCTTAACTTTTCCTTACTTTTCCCCTCGCCATGTTAAGAAACCCTCGCGGGCGCTCGCAGGCGCTCGGACGGAGGGATGCCGTCAGGTCAAAGGCTTGACCGTTACATGCTGACTGGTGGGACCACGTTGGGGCGGGTCGGGCGTTGAGCGTTACGTTACGAGGCCTCGACCGTTATATGCCTGACCGGTGGGTCCGCTTTGGTGCGGATCCTGCCGTGGCCGATACGTGCTGACGGTGGGGGCCAGGATACACGTCGGACCCGCCATCCTTCTCTCGCTGTCTTGTGGGCCTCTTTTTTCCTAATTGGGTGGCCGGTGCAGACAATGACAAATGGGGCGGTTCCGTGGAGCCATTGAAGCCAATGAATGATGGTGTCGTCATGTGGGGCTGTTGAAGCCAATGACTGATGGGGCCGTGATGTGGAGCTGGAGGGGGGATTTGCATATTCGCCACGTTTTACGTTGCAACTTGCATATTTACCATTTTGTGTGTCGCTAACATGTGGTGGTCATGTTGCAGATATGCAAATTTCAGAAAAAAAGGTTCGTTCTGTGGGGCCATCGGAGCCAATGAACGATGGGGCCGTCATGTGGGGCGGTCGAAGCCAATAACCGATGGGGCCGTGATGTGGGGCTGGAGGGGGATTTTCATATTTGCTATGTTTTAGATTGCAACTTTCATATTTTCCATTTTGTGTGTCACTGACATGTGGTGGTCATGTTGAAAATATGCAAATTTCAAAGAAAAGGTTCATTTTGTGGGGCCATCGAAGCCAATGAACGATGGGGCGTCATGTGGGGCCGTCGAAGCCAATGACCGATGGGGCCGTGATGTGGGGCTGGAGGGGGGATTTGCATATTAGCCACGTTTTAGATTGCAACTTTCATATTTGCCATATTGTGTGTCGCTGACATATGGTGGTTATGTTGCAAATATGCAAATTTCAAAGAAAAGATTCATTCTGTGGGGCCATCGAAGCCAATAACCGATGGGGCCGTCATGTGGGGCGGTCGAAGCCAATAACCGGTGGGGCCATGATGTGGGGCTAGAGGGGGGATGATAGGGCAAAGGTGTCCGATCTTTCGATGAGATGGCGATAATCGATTTGGTGGAGTTCGGGCTTGACGATCCGACTACATGTGCGATCACGAGCGCCAATGCAATCGCTAGGCCAATCTCCTGGAGGTTACCGATCCTGCGGGAACACGATCAGCCTGACCAGCGAGGGTCTTAATTCCTACCTGAAATTGAGAACAAGTAAGAACCAATATTGCAATCAAGATATTGCGGATTAAGAGGAAAGCTTTATTGAAGAGGTGGGATCCTGAATAGGTGCGAAGTACAAGAGGCCTCTGCGACGCATACGTGGCCAAAAGAAGTGTGCAGCAAGAACATCCTCCGTCTTCTTGACACCAAAGTGTCCCATCAATCCTCCTCCATGCGCCTCCTGTAACAACAAAAGACAAACTGAACTATCTGGAATGCATAGTTTGTTAGCACGGAACACAAATCCATCATTGAAGATGAACTTGTTCCATGTTCTACCATCTCTACAATTCTGCAACACATCTTTAAATTCAGCATCATGCACATATTGTTTCTTAATAGTTTCTAATCCAAATATTTTGAAGTCAAGTTGAGATAACAAAGTATAACGGCGCGACAAAGCATCAGCAATAATATTATCTTTACCCTTTTTGTGTTTTATAACATAAGGAAAAGACCTAATAAATTCAACCCACTTTGCATGACGACGATTCAACTTAGCTTGAATACGAATATGCTTCAAAGATTCATGATCAGAATGTATAACAAATTCTTTAGGCCATAGATAATGTTGTGTAACACCCTCGCCTGATAAGGCTGAGTTCATGTGTATAGTGCCAATCCCTGGATCGGTTCACTGGCACACACAGTACAAAATGATACCAAATATAACTGTGCATCATAAATACAACGAATATGATCCAGAATTTACATTATTTATACAAGTACACAGCGGAAAACGAATACAAGGTAGATCTCCATCCTTCAAATGTGCCACAGGCGAACAATTGTTGAGTGGAGTCTCGCGACCTATGAACGATCACTCAGATACGATATAACCTGCAACATGAAACGTTGCAGCCACGAATGGTCAATACATTGATTGTATGGCAAGTAGGCTAAAGTGGTTAACAACAGATCTATCAACTACATGCTTATTTGGCCAAGTGGAGTTTAGGCTCATTTGCATAAAGCAACAGTTTTATCCTAACATTTGTAACAAAGTAGTTTTCCAATATGATAAATAGGACACTCTGGTTCACTCCCAGGTGCTCCTACCCAATTATGTTCACCCAACAAGTTTTAAGTAATTAAGAAATAAGGATGAGTGAGAAATATCATAGCATCAGTATCAGGTCGCTCAAATTGTCCATAACCAGGGACACGGCTAATCGATTAGTTTATACACCCTGCAGGGGTTAGTACACTTTACCCATGTGACTTGGCCAGCCCAGCTCGTACCACCACTCTCATATTGGGTGATGATAGGGAGAAGTCCAAGAAGGAACCGTTCGGGAAGTAGCTCCCCAATCCCGACGCGCACCGGTCCAACCTACACTATCTACATCTCTGGATACGCGGGTTCGAGTTACCACAACCTACTGAGTTCAACCAACCGCCCATTCCATTATTGGCACATGGTTGCACACGAAAGCTTCCAAACAAAGAAACCAATCATTTCTCAGTGTCCTGGGCGGCATTCCCCACCATAAATACACTCGATGACCCAATCAATGCCATTCCGCCTAGGTGGTTCATTAAAACATATTGGTTTGTCATTTAGCCAAACATAAGCCTTTCAAAACATATAACTTTTCATGATGTGATTCCCTTCCTCGTCTAAATAGCATAGCTAAGCAATCTACCAATACGATGGCTCATAAACAAGGAATACTAGGGAATAATGTGGGTCATAGCATAGCATATACACATCAATTACTACATATGCAATTCTACAAAAACATCTGCAATGCATAGGAAAACAATAGGACATTTATGAGCAAGATAGCACCACTTGCCTTCGTTGTAGATGTAGTCGATTAGATAATCCTCACAATTATAATGGCCTCTTTCGTAATAACCACAATACTTGCAATCATAGTAGTTGCAATCACAGTAGTTGCACTCCTCGCAATCTAACGTTTGAAGCAAACACAACAAACACCATTCAAAACATTGCAAACATACAACAGTGCAACATTACAAGAAAACAATGATGAACAGATGCATGCATGACGATTTAATGAGTCACAATGGTTGCATTTAGTGTTCTGAACATAGTTAGATTACATGATGCATGTGGAAAGTCATTTATTGCACTAAAGATTTTATTACTAAAGTTGTATCAATTTAATATGGTGTATGCCACTTTAATTGAACTAAATATGTTTATGTCGTATTAAATTGTGAACTAGATGATACTGGATAGATAATGCAATTTAGAGACAGTGTCAATTTGAATCACCTAAAAAGGAGTTATAGATATTTTCCTATGTTTAAAACACTATTTCAATGGGTTTAAATATTTCTGTATGAATTTCTGTTTTAACAGTACCAAATAATTTGTCATGCAATTTCTCTGTATAGATATTGTCAATACAAAACCTTAGCACTTGCATTCACCCTAATTGGAGTTATAGATCTTTTTGTATGATTTAAATAGTGTTTAATGGTTTTAAATGATTCCTATGGTTTCTGTTGTCTAGAAATCAAACTAAAATTATATCTGTAATCTCCACGGAATTGTGATTTCAGGGACATATTATTTGTAATTTTCTGAATAGTATTTATTTTCTTATGAATTTATTACTCTAAATAGGCCATTAAACCATTTAAATCTTCACGGCAAAACCTTACAGTAAAATGCTGAACTAATTGCATATTGATGATCTACATGGAACCAGCTTTCCATCGGTATATCATTTATATTTTTGTGACAAGCAATTAATTTACTATGAATTTAATGATTTATAAAGCCATTAAAACTAATTAAATTACTACAGTAATTTCTGCAATGTAAAAGTTGGATCCAACAGTTTATTAATGTTGTATATGAAACTAGCAATCCATAGACACTTTACTTGTATTTTTATGATCTACAGATAATTTACTATACTTTATTTAGTCCAAAGTGTCCATTAAATCATTTAAATTATTACAATAAATATATTATGTATCAGCCAGATATAATAACACATTAATAATCTACATATTTTTGTGAATCCATAGGTATATTATTTACTAATTTTGGACTTACAGATAATTTTCTATGAATTTCACAAGTTTCCATTATTTTCTGACTTTTCTTTAAATATTAAATCAATTAACCGACGCTGACTGGGCATGGTTGCTGACGCGGCGCTGACCTGGCTGTGGACATGGCGCTGGCGGGGCAAAGTGACGAGGACAGCCACATGGCGGGCGGTGATTCGTCGATACCTCTTCGCAAGATCTTCTAATCTGGGCCGTCGACGACTGATCCGATGACTCCGAACGAAAGCGTCCAGGAGCTCACTGGTGATGACGTCAGCGGGCGGCGGTGCTGACTCGGGTGGTGACGGTGGACGGCACGACTGGGATCGACGAGGTCGGTAAGATGGCGGACTGTGACCGGAAGAGGACGGAGGTATCAGTGGCGAGAACGGCGTCGTGGATTGCTTCCCGAGGCAGCGTTGGCGTGCGGATGGAGGCGTGCGGCGATGGTGGAGCTCCGGCGAGCAATTCCACGAGGCAGCGGCGACCTGCGGAGGGGAAAGTGGGTCAGGGCGAAATGGTTCAATAAGGGGAAGCGAATGGAGGGTAAGGGGTGAGCTAGGGTGCTCAGGAAGGTCGAGGTCGACCTCGATCTGGCTCCAATGGTGGCGACGGTGAAGGGGATCCCGGGCGAACAATCCCAACGGCCTGGCGGCGTAGAATTAGGGTATGGGGGAGGGGAAAGCGGAGGGCATCGAGGGTTAAACAGGAGGGGAGATTGGATGCGGGGGGAACACAGATCGATGAGGATTCAACCGCGATTTTCTTGGGCAGTTCGGAGTTCTTCTCCGTCACGGCGAGGAAGATGACCGGGGTGGGGTCCCCGTGTCAGCGAGAGGGAGATGGAAGCGGGCCGCTGTGCTGCTCCAGTTGCTTGCTGGGCTCGCTCTGGGCCTCCACGGCTGCTGTGCGCTGCGCACAGCGAGTGGGTGGGCGGTAGGAGAGGAGTGGGCCGGCTCGGGTAGATAGGGCAGTTAGTTTGTTTCCCCCTTTTTTTCTGTAGTCCTTTTTATTTTATTCCTTTTCTGTTTTATTTTCTAGGCTTTGTTTTAGGCATCCAATTTAGGTCAAACAAATTTCTAAAATTTTGTAATTTGACAAGGTTTATTTTAGGACAATAATTAACCTATTTTCATATATTTCAAATACTTCATCTATTAAAAGTTGAGTTTGGTGTATAGGGCTTTTACTTTATTTCTCTTATTCTTTTTTAATATATAATTCATATCTTTTGATTTTGAGCTCCAAAATCCACCAAACCAATTTCTATGATTTTCTAAAAGTGATATCTGTAAATATACACCCTTCATGAATTCCATTTCTTAATTGTTACTATGGACAAAGCCATAACTCAAGGTTTGTACTTAGAATTGGGAAATCCCATTTAGGGTTATGAATTTATTTTCGACATCACTATTTTCTTCTTAGGGTTTATATGTAATGATGCTCATGCATGCAACATGATTTTGAATTTTTGAAATCTTGCACACCAATTCTATAATCTAGAATCAATCCATGCCCTTTTGCCTATATGGCTACTTAGGTCATAACAAAAGAATATAAGATTTTGAATTCAAGGTCGAGAGGATTTTCTACTCAAAAAGTTTCTTCTCTTTGAGAATTTTCAACATAGTCAAACAATCAATCAAACTTATTTGTTTATTTCACATTCCAAAATTAGGAGAATTTTGGGATGTGATAGACTACCACCCTTAAAAGAAATCTCGTCCCGAGATTTGGGAAGGCTAGAAAGAAAGAAAGGTTCCGGATCCATTAGGACGCTACCACCCTTAAAAGAAATCTGACTAGGTCACTTCTCAAGGATTCACTTGGCTTCAAATTGATTCTCCTTTAGACATTTATTGGCACAATGTCTCTAGCACATTCTAAACATCATGATTGATAGTTTTCGAGAAAGCACTTCTTAAACTAGCAAAACTCTCATGGTGGTCAATTAGGGGATGTTTACTTCACGGTGCCCATTAATAATGGTTGGAATTCATCCTTACCATATATTCCTACGCTTAGCAATGAATGCTTTTATAGAGGTGGAACAATCTACCATTCTAAGGCTTAGGCTCAACGCCGGCTCTCTGCTAAGGCTGAAAAGCACTCAAGATTCGCAAAGCCAGCAGTACAAGAGTGAATAATAAGAGTAGTAGGAATGGTGATCAATCCATCCTACACCCAAATCATTACCCTGTATGAGGATAGGTGAATCACGTTTTTCTATCACTCGGGCATCCTCACTTGCCTTGAAGAATGTTTCCATGGGCACGAGCTAATGCTCTATGTATACTCCCTTGTATTCAATCAACAAAGCTACTACTAAAACTAAGCTATCGATACTTCAACTTTCAGGTTGGGTAATCTACTACATAACATCATGTGCAACACTTCATACTTCCACATCCTTCTGTTGCATTAGATGAACTATTCTCCTTTGTCGATGCATTATATTGTAAAACTTTCCACTTAATCCTTCTCCATGTATTCAACACATCATTATAGTTCCATGGGTTTGAGATAGAGAAGAATTGATTGTAGGGAGAAGAAGCTACTAAGGAAGTAATCCTACTCATAACTATATGAAGCAATCAATGTCACAAACAAGAAAACAATCATAAGAAATCAACACACAAGCAAGCACTTGCATAACAATAATACAGAGGTCTAAATTTAGTACTATATAACCACAAAATAGTTTGAAAGCATTGGGAACAATACTAGAGTAAAATAGAGCAACATATAAGCAACAAACAAAATCTGTCAAAACGGTACAGCGGGTTTCATGAATTTTTCTGACCGACTTAAACGCGTCAGGAATTTTAGCCAATTTTTTTGCATGTACTACAGGTAATTACGCTCCAGATCCTATTTTTTTAGATTTTTCTGAGTTACCAATAAAATATGAAAAATCGCGCGGTACAACAGGTCAGGCAGAAAACTGTAGCAGTAATCCCACGAATTTCAATCAATTCACACCATTAAAATAATTTTAAAACCACACGAAAACTCCAGCAACTTTAGAGTTTCAAAACAACAGATCCTAAACAAGGCATCACACGATATGGTTCAGTACAAACAAGCAAGCAACCTATATTGTCATACCACATAAGTTGGTAAGAACAATATGCTAACACGATAGTGATGATCTCCTAAAGAGATAAAATATGGTGGTCCAGGCCTAATCAAACTTGGTAAGATGTTCATTTATGTCATGTTATTTGCTCTTTACTTGTAGGCCAACTCTCATATAGGTATCATAAGAATGGACAATTACAAAATTTGAACAAGAAGAGGTTATAGAAAAGATAGACAAGGAATATAAAAACTCTAATAAGTATAAAATATGATAGTTCTTCTAATAGAGGTCTTCTATTGCTAATACATTTCTAAGGTCACGATCCTACAGTCAACACACAGCTCTGATACCATCTTGTAACACCCTCGCCTGATAAGGCTGAGTTCATGTGTATAGTGTCAATATCTGGATCGGTTCACTGGCACACACAGTACAAAATGATACCAAATATAACTGTGCATCATAAATACAACGAATATGATCCAGAATTTACATTATTTATACAAGTACACAGCGGAAAACGAATACAAGGTAGATCTCCATCCTTCAAATGTGCCACAGGCGAACAATTGTTGAGTGGAGTCTCGCGACCTATGAACGATCACTCAGATACGATATAACCTGCAACATGAAACGTTGCAGCCACGAATGGTCAATACATTGATTGTATGGCAAGTAGGCTAAAGTGGTTAACAACAGATCTATCAACTACATGCTTATTTGGCCAAGTGGAGTTCAGGCTCATTTGCATAAAGCAACAGTTTTATCCTAACATTTGTAACAAAGTAGTTTTCCAATACGATAAATAGGACACTCTGGTTCACTCCCAGGTGCTCCTACCCAATTATATTCACCCAACAAGTTTTAAGTAATTAAGAAATAAGGATGAGTGAGAAATATCATAGCATCAGTATCAGGTCGCTCAAATTGTCCATAACCGGGGACACGGCTAATCGATTAGTTTATACACCCTGCAGGGGTTAGTACACTTTACCCATGTGACTTGGCCAGCCCAGCTCGTACCACCACTCTCATATTGGGTGATGATAGGGAGAAGTCCAAGAAGGAACCGTTCGGGAAGTAGCTCCCCAATCCCGACGCGCACCGGTCCAACCTACACTATCTACATCTCTGGATACGCGGGTTCGAGTTACCACAACCTACTGAGTTCAACCAACCGCCCATTCTATTATTGGCACATGGTTGCACACGAAAGCTTCCAAACAAAGAAAACAATCATTTCTTAGTGTCCTGGGCGGCATTCCCCACCATAAATACACTCGATGACCCAATCAATGCCATTCCGTCCAGGTGGTTCATTAAAACATATTGGTTTGTCATTTAGCCAAACATAAGCCTTTCAAAACATATAACTTTTCATGATGTGATTCCCTTCCTCGTCTAAATAGCATAGCTAAGCAATCTACCAATACGATGACTCATAAACAAGGAATACTAGGGAATAATATGGGTCATAGAATAGCATATACACATCAATTACTACATATGCAATTCTACAAAAACATCTGCAATGCATAGGAAAACAATAGGACATTTATGAGCAAGATAGCACCACTTGCCTTCGTTGTAGATGTAGTCGATTAGATAATCCTCACAATTATAATGGCCTCTTTCGTAATAACCACAATACTTGCAATCATAGTAGTTGCAATCACAGTAGTTGCACTCCTCGCAATCTAACGTTTGAAGCAAACACAACAAACACCATTCAAAACATTGCAAACATACAACAATGCAACATTACAAGAAAACAATGATGAACAGATGCATGCATGACGATTTAATGAGTCACAATGGTTGCATTTAGTGTTCTGAACATAGTTAGATTACATGATGCATGTGGAAAGTCATTTATTGCACTAAAGATTTTATTACTAAAGTTGTATCGATTTAATATGGTGTATGCCACTTTAATTGAACTAAATAAGTTTATGTCGTATTAAATTGTGAACTAGATGCTACTGGATAGATAATGCAATTTAGAGACAGTGGCAATTTGAATCACCTAAAAAGGAGTTATAGATATTTTCCTATGTTTGAAACACTATTTCAATGGGTTTAAATATTTCTGTATGAATTTCTGTTTTAACAGTACCAAATAATTTGTCATGCAATTTCTCTGTATAGATATTGTCAATACAAAACCTTAGCACTTGGATTCACCCTAATTGGAGTTATAGATCTTTTTGTATGATTTAAATAGTGTTTAATGGTTTTAAATGATTCCTATGGTTTGTGTTGTCTAGAAATCAAACTAAAATTATATCTGTAATCTCCACGGAATTGTGATTTCAGGGACATATTATTTGTAATTTTCTGAATAGTATTTATTTTCTTATGAATTTATTACTCTAAATAGGCCATTAAACCATTTAAATCTTCACGGCAAAACCTTACAATAAAATGCTGAACTAATTGCATATTGATGATCTACATGGAACCAGCTTTCCATCGGTATATCATTTATATTTTTGTGACAAGCAATTAATTTACTATGAATTTAATGATTTATAAAGCCATTAAAACTAATTAAATTACTACAGTAATTTCTGCAATGTAAAAGTTGGATCCAACAGTTTATTAATGTTGTATATGAAACTAGCAATCCATAGACACTTTACTTGTATTTTTATGATCTACAGATAATTTACTATACTTTATTTAGTCCAAAGTGTCCATTAAATCATTTAAATTATTACAATAAATATATTATGTATCAGCCAGATATAATAGCACATTAATAATCTACATATTTTTGTGAATCCATAGGTATATTGTTTACTAATTTTGGACTTACAGATAATTTTCTATGAATTTCACAAGTTTCCATTATTTTCTGACTTTTCTTTAAATATTAAATCAATTAACCGATGCTGACTGGGCATGGTTGCTGACGCGGCGCTAACCTGGCTGTGGACGTGGCGCTGGCGGGGCAGAGTGACGAGGACGGCCACATGGCGGGCGGTGATTCGTCGATACCTCTTCGCAAGATCTTCTAATCTGGGCCGTCGACGACTGATCCGATGACTCCGAACGAAAGCGTCCAGGAGCTCACCGGTGATGACGTCAGCGGGCGGCGGCGCTGACTCGGGTGGTGACGGTGGACGGCACGACTGGGATCGGCGAGGTCGGTAAGATGGCGGACTGTGACCGGAAGAGGACAGAGGTATCAGTGGCGAGAACGTCGTCGTGGATTGCTTCCCGAGGCAGCGTTGGCGTGCGGATGGAGGCGTGCGGCGACAGTGGAGCTCCGGCGAGCAATTCCACGAGGCAGCGGTGACCTGCGGAGGGGAAAGTGGGTCAGGGCGAAATGGTTCAAGAAGGGGAAGCGAATGGAGGGTAAGGGGTGAGCTAGGGTGCTCAGGAAGGTCGAGGTCGACCTCGATCTGGCTCCAATGGTGGCGACGGTGAAGGGGATCCCGGGCGAACAATCCCAACGGCCTGGCGGCGTAGAATTAGGGTATGGGGGAGGGGAAAGCGGAGGGCATCGAGGGTTAAACAGGAGGGGAGATTGGATGCGGGGGGAACACAGATCGATGAGGATTCAACCGCGATTTTCTTGGGCAGTTCGGAGTTCTTCTCCGTCACGGCGAGGAAGATGACCGGGGTGGGGTCCCCGTGTCAGCGAGAGGGAGATGGAAGCGGGCCGCTGTGCTGCTCCAGTTGCTTGCTGGGCTCGATCTGGGCCTCCACGGCTGCTGCGCGCTGCGCACAGCGAGTGGGTGGGCGGTAGGAGAGGAGTGGGCCGGCTCGGGTAGATAGGGCAGTTAGTTTGTTTCCCCCTTTTTTCTGTAGTCCTTTTTATTTTATTCCTTTTCTATTTTATTTTCTAGGCTTTGTTTTAGGCATCCAATTTAGGTCAAACAAATTTCTAAAATTTTGTAATTTGACAAGGTTTATTTTAGGACAATAATTAACCTATTTTTCATATATTTCAAATACTTCATCTATTAAAAGTTGAGTTTGGTGTATAGGGCTTTTACTTTATTTCTCTTATTCTTTTTTTAATATATAATTCATATCTTTTGATTTTGAGCTCCAAAATCCACCAAACCAATTTCTATGATTTTCTAAAAGTGATATCTGTAAATATACACCCTTCATGAATTCCATTTCTTAATTGTTACTATGGACAAAGCCATAACTCAAGGTTTGTACTTAGAATTGGGAAATCCCATTTAGGGTTTTGAATTTATTTTCGACATCACTATTTTCTTCTTAGGGTTTATATGTAATGATGCTCATGCATGCAACATGATTTTGAATTTTTGAAATCTTGCACACCAATTCTATAATCTAGAATCAATCCATGCCCTTTTGCCTATATGGCTACTTAGGTCATAACAAAAGAATATAAGATTTTGAATTCAAGGTCGAGAGGATTTTCTACTCAAAAAGTTTCTTCTCTTTGAGAATTTTCAACATAGTCAAACAATCAATCAAACTTATTTGTTTATTTCACATTCAAAAATTAGGAGAATTTTGGGATGTCACATGTTGCCAAGTTTCTAATGTCCGAACCAATGCATATAATTCTTTATCATAAGTAGAATAGTTTAGACTAGCCCCACTCAATTTCTCACTAAAATATTCAACAGGTTTTCCCTCTTGTAATAACACCCCTCCCAAACCAATTCCACTAGCATCACATTCAAGCTCAAAAGTCTTAGTAAAATTAGGAAGTTGGAGTAAGGGAGCATGTGTTAGCTTATCTTTCAATATGACGAAGGCCTATTGTTGTGCATCGCCCCAAACAAAGGGCACATCCTTCTTGGTAAGCTCATTCAGCGGCGCGGCAATTGATCCAAAATCTTTGACAAAGCGCCTATAAAAACCAGCGAGGCCAAGAAAACTCCTCACTTGTGTGACCATCTTGGGCTGCGGCCAATTCTCAATAGCTTCAATCTTGGCTGGATCCACTTCAATACCCTGTGATGTAACAACATAGCCAAGAAACGCAACTCGATTGGTGCAAAAGGTGCACTTCTCAAGGTTACCAAACAAACGTGCATCACGTAAAGCATTGAAAACAGCACGTAAATGGTCCAAATGATCCTCTAAAGATTTGCTATAAATCAGAATATCATCAAAGTAGACTACCACAAAACGTCCAATGAAAGCACGTAAAACTTCATTCATTAATCTCATGAAAGTGCTAGGTGCATTAGTTAAACCAAACGGCATTACTAACCACTCATATAAACCGAGCTTAGTTTTAAATGCTGTTTTCCATTCATCTCCTAATTTCATACGAATCTGGTGGTAACCACTACGCAAATCAACTTTAGAAAACATGGTAGAGCCACTCAATTCATCAAGCATGTCATCTCAACGTGGAATAGGATGACGATATCGAATAGTAATATTATTGATAGCTCTACAATCATTACACATGCACGAAGAACCATCTTTCTTAGGTACCAAAATAATAGGAACAGCACAGGGGCTAAGGGACTCACGAATATGATCTCTGTCGAGTAGTTCCTGAATTTGGTGTTGTATCTCCTTTGTCTCCTCTGGATTGGTTCTATATGGCGCGGTTTTGGGCAACGTGGCACCAGGAATTAGATCAATTTGGTGCTCAATTCCTCTAATAGGAGGTAGTCCTGGTGGCAGCTCAGCGGGAAAGACGTCCTCATATTCCTGCAAAAGGTTAGCAATAGCGGGTGGCAAAGAAGGAGGCATATCCTCAAATGAAAAAAAAACCTCTTTGCAGACAATTGCATAACATTGAGTATTGTTTACATCTAGTTCAGCAATATCAATTTTATTTGCAAGCATACATGGACTCTTCAAACGAATTTCAGTAGCATGTGTAGAATCAGATTTAGTGTTCTTTGGTGGTATAAAATCTGCAGCAACAATCTGATTCTCACTTTTATTTTTCTCCTCAGTTTTAGTTCTACTAGCTCTAGCAAGATCATCTTTTAAAATCTGTTCGGGAGTCATAGGTTTTAGACCAATTTTCTTTCCATCATGCATAAGAGAATAGTGATTAGTTTTGCCATTATGAACAGATTCTCTATCAAATTGCCATGGTCTACCAAGTAACAAAGAACAAGCTTGCATAGGTACAACATCACAATCAACAAAATCAGAATATGTACCAATAGTAAAATGCACGCGTACCGTTCTTGTTACCTTGATCTTGCGAGATCTCTCAAACCATTGGATGTAATATGAATGTGGGCGTTGTCTTGTTGGAAGCGCAAGCTTCTCTACCATGTCAACACTGGCCAAATTATTACAACTCCCTCCATCAATGATGATCTGTATAGCTCTTTCCTTGACAACACCACGTGTTTGGAACAGGTTGTGGCGTTGATCTTGCTCAGATTTGCTCAATTGCACACTCAACACACGTTGTGTAATTAAGCTCCTGTATTGATCAGCAGCTTCAACTCCCATTACCTCTATCTCTTCATCAGCATCAGAATTGTCTCCATCTCGAGCAGAAATAAGGGCTAGTGTATCTTCATCAAAGTCACTCGCTGAATCGTACTGACCATCTTCCCGCACCATCATCACACGTTGTGTTGTGCACTGTCTCTCAATATGACCAAAACCCCACCACTTGCAGCATTGTATATCCTTTGTCTTATCCGTGTAAGCCATAGAAGATGCACTACGAGCAGGACCATTGGATGATGGTGGAGGAGCAGCTGGAAATCTTGTGGTGGCCTTGGAGGTGGTAGTAGCTGGTGGCGAATCACGAGGAGGCGCTGATTGTCGGGATGTCCAAGTGGATGTGCGACCTGCAGAATTATTAGTCCTCCTCCGTGGTGTTTGGCGATCCTGCACTTCACGTTCAGCTTTTCAAGCAAGATGAAACAAACGAGTGATAGAATTATATTCCTTATAATCTAAGATGTGCTGAATGTCCTTGTTTAATCCACCAAAGAAACGTGCAAGCATTTGTTCATTAGATTCAACAAGACCACACCGAACCATCCCCGTTTGCAATTCCTGATAATACTCTTCTACAGAATTTTTCCCTTGCTCTAAACGTGTCAGATTCTTTAGTAAATCACGTTGATAAGTGGGAGGTACAAAACGAACACGCATAGCAGTTTTTAAAGCAGTCCAAGTACTAGGAATAGTAGTAGGATTTAAACGACAATACTCAGACCACCAAAGGGAAGCAAATTTAGTAAATTCACATGTAGCAGCACTAACACGCATATTCTCAGGATATTTTAAGCATGCAAAGCGTTGTTCTACTTCCATCTCCCATGTAAGATATGCATCAGGATTATATTTACCCTCAAAAGATGGAATGTTTAATTTAAGCTTTGCAACATGATCATCATCACGTACCGGTGGTCAAGCGTTGCGGTAGTAATGTCGGGGATGGCCAGCAGGTACCTGTGGAGGTTGTCCAACCTCCTCGTCAAACAGATCGTCGCCGTCGGGGTCGTAGTAGTACCCGTCGTCTGTCCCCAATGTCGCAGCAGCAGCCGCGGCGGAAGTCTAAGGTGCGTCCGCCGCAGCGGTAGCCGCCGGGGGTGCGGCGGCAGCCGAACCCGCAGTCCGACCCGTGATCGGAATGCGCCGTGCGCCATGTGTGGGTGCGGGCAATCTGTTCAAAAGCTCCTTGAACCGAACGTCAAGCTTGGCGTTGAAGGATTTCTCGAGTCCATCGATCTTGTCCACGGCGTTGGTGAGCTTGGTGTCAAACTCCCCTAGGCGTGTATCCACGTCTTCAGCGCGACTGACCAAGAGCGCGGAGAAGTGGGCATGTAGTTCTTCGTTCGTCATTGTGGCAGGGTTCCGCGAAGTATCTGTCATGGTTAGTCCTTTCAAAAGCACAGGTATATACTATGGAAAGAGGGTGGAAGGCATGTGTAATCCGTCAAGCAATATACGAAGCTCTTACAAGTTCTTACCAAACAACAGGAAAAGGCGATGTGCAAACGCAAGGATCAGTGGTCCAGAGATTGAACCAAGCGATTACTAGGAGTCGAGACACCGTACGTGGAGAATATCTGTGGAGCTCTGGAAAGGCTTAGCAAAGAGGGTTAGCAATTATCAAAACAGCAATGAAAAAGTTGAAAGAATGCTCAACGACGGTACTGTGCTGGTCCTAGGCTAGACCGTACTAGAGACGCGAGCCTAGATCACCAACGATGTCACGACGTGACACAACAAGAAATGTATGATGATATGGCACCCTGAAAAGCGAACCGAGAGGTGGAAAATCACTATGATGGCGAGTGTCTAGAACTGATCTACGGGGTCTAAAAATAGGTTAGCCCCAAAAAAAATTCGAATTTTTTTATTTTGCTACGGAAAGCGCGCAGGTGCCAAAAAAATATCGCTATAACGGCCGATGGAGGAAAGTGATCCCCAAAGCCGAAAACTAGTATAGCCAGAAAAAAAATTCGGAGGCGGTTCCAGACTTTTTTTTTTTTGCTCTCCTTCTGGACTTACGACCGGACTCTTATCTCGACAAGGAATTTAGCGTAACACGGAAACAATAAAGAAGGAAAGTAAAAAGAAATAACTAGGAAACAATAACTCTACTCGGACTCGTACCACGGCAGGAAACTGATCGGATCTGTGTCGCGGTAGGAAGGCGGTGGCGGAGTATTAGGGTTTATGGTGGCAGGGTATATGGCGGCGGAATATGGTGGCGGAATATGGTGGTGGTGATCGGTGAGTGTGGCGGTGACTACTATGATCAGAACTCGAAACTCTAAGGGACGAGACACTAAGACCAGCAACTCGACACGACGATGTAGACACAAATTCAACAATGCAAAAACTGAAAAGATAATGTGAGGCGTAGATTGGTTATGGGATGGATCTAAACTCTAACTGTGTTTTTGGCTTTTTCGTGGGTTATAGGTAAAAACAGATCTAATCTACGAAAACAGAAAAATCTCACCGAGCAACCTGAAATCTGATACCACTTGATAGGGCAAAGGTGTCCGATCTTTTGATGAGATGGCGATAATCGATTTGGTGGAGTTCGGGCTTGACGATCCGACTACACGTGCGAGCACGAGCGCCAATGCAATCGCTAGGCCAATCTCCTGGAGGTTACCGATCCTGCGGGAACACGATCAGCCTGACCAGCGAGGGTCTTAATTCCTACCTGAAATCGAGAACAAGTAAGAACCAATATTGCAATCAAGAGATTGCGGATTAAGAGTAAAGCTTTATTGAAGAGGTGGGATCCTGAATAGGTGCGAAGTACAAGAGGCCTCTGCGACGCTCAAGCCTTGGCGAAGTTGCTATGATGGCTAACTTAATGTCTAAACAAAATCCGAGTCTAGGGGGTCGGCTATGGGGAGTATTTAAGGGCGAAAAGGTGGGGTTTCGGTCAGCCATGGAAGTGGTGGCCGAATCCAACCCTAGAAGTCCTTTTCCCCTCAAATACGGACTCTAAAAAGTGACTAATTAAAATCCTGCGAAAATTACATGGGCCTGGCCCAAAAAAAAGGTGTTGCGGCACCATATTAAGCTATGGACGAATTCGTAAAGTATTGATCTTGAATATTTCGTCCAAGCCTTCTTTCTTCATTATGGTGGCCTCAAAGTTCTGAAATCTTCATCCGTGGCCTTCTCTTGGATCATCACATGCTTGCTGCCATCTCCATGCATGGCCATGCTCCAATGCTTGTCCCTCTCATCCATGCTTGGTCCATCATTCCTAAGAGTAAGAAATACATCTGATTTAGGCAGCATCATATTCTCATTTATGTGAGGAATAGTTCCAAGAAACGAAAGTACCTGATAGTTAAGTTGTTTGGCACGAGATCTTGTGATGGGTCCTTGTATGTGTGTAGCTGTAGGTACAATGGTTGTATCAATAGAAGGGATGTCCACATCATGCTCCCCTTCTTGAATTGAAGTCGTCCTCGACGCAATCTCATCTTCCTCACCAAAGTAAGGCTTCAAATCTGCAATGTTAAACGTAGGACTAACCGTAGCAAAGTCTGCAGGCAACTCAATTTTATATGCGCTATCATTTATTTTCTCTAACACCTTAAAGGGACCAGCAGTACGCGGCATTAATTTAGACTTGCGTAAATCAGGAAAGCGATCCTTATGCAAATGTAACCAAACAAGATCTCCAACATCAAACACAACATGCTTTCTCCCTTTATCCCTAGCAAGTTAAAACTTAGCATTCATATGTTCGATGTTATCTTTAGTAGTCTTATGCAAGTTTAATATCATTTCAGCGCGTTGTGTAGCATCCAAATTATGTTGCACCGAAGTAGGTAAAGACAATAAATCAATAGGTGCACGAGGAACAAAACCATAGACAATCTCAAATGGGCACATCTTTGTGGTAGAATGCAGCGAACGATTATAAGCAAATTCTATATGAGGTAAACACTCTTCCCACAATTTTAAGTTCTTCCTTAAAATAGCCCGCAACATAGTAGACAAAGTTCTATTTACTACTTCAGTTTGTCCATCAGTTTGGGGATTACATGTAGTACTAAACAGCAGTTTAGTCCCCAACTTAGCCCATAAACATCTCCAAAAGTGGCTAAGAAATTTAGTATCACGATCAGAAACAATAGTATTTGGCACACCATGCAAACGAACAATTTCACGAAAGAACAAATCAGCAATATGCGCAGCAGCATCCGTTTTATGACAAGGAATAAAGTGTGCCATCTTAGAAAACCGATCCACAACAACAAAAATACTATCCCTCCCCTTCTGTGTTCGTGGCAATCTCAAAACAAAGTCCATAGAAATATCCTCCCAAGGAACACTAGGAACAGGAAGAGGCATATATAAACCATGTGGATTAAGGCGAGACTTAGCTTTTTAAAAAGTAGTGCAGCGTGCCACAAATCGCTCAACATCTCGACGCATACGTGGCCAAAAGAAGCGTGCAGCAAGAACATCCTCCGTCTTCTTGACACCAAAGTGTCCCATCAATCCTCCTCCATGCGCCTCCTGTAACAACAAAAGACGAACTGAACTATCCGGAATGCATAGTTTGTTAGCACGGAACACAAATCCATCATTGAAGATGAACTTGTTCCATGTTCTACCATCTCTACAATTCTGCAACACATCTTTAAATTCAGCATCATGCACATATTGTTCCTTAATAGTTTCTAATCCAAATATTTTGAAGTCAAGTTGAGATAACAAAGTATAACGGCGCGACAAAGCATCAGCAATAATATTATCTTTACCCTTTTGTGTTTGATAACATAAGGAAAAGACCTAATAAATTCAACCCACTTTGCATGACGACAATTCAACTTAGCTTGACTACGAATATGCTTCAAAGATTCATGATCAGAATGTATAACAAATTCTTTAGGCCATAGATAATGTTGCCAAATTTCTAATGTCCGAACCAATGCATATAATTCTTTATCATAAGTAGAATAGTTCAGACTAGCCCCACTCAATTTCTCACTAAAATATGCAACAGGTTTTCCCTCTTGTAATAACACCCCTCCCAAACCAATTCCACTAGCATCACATTCAAGCTCAAAAGTCTTAGTAAAATCAAGAAGTTGGAGTAAGGGAGCATGTGTTAGCTTATCTTTCAATATGACGAAGGCCTGTTGTTGTGCATCGCCCCAAACAAAGGGCACATCCTTCTTGGTAAGCTCATTCAGCGGCGCGGCAATTGATCCAAAATCTTTGACAAAGCGCCTATAAAAACCAGCGAGTCCAAGAAAACTCCTCACTTGTGTGACCGTCTTGGGCTGCGGCCAATTCTCAATAGCTTCAATCTTGGCTGGATCCACTTCAATACCCTGTGATGTACCAACATAGCCAAGAAACGCAACTCGATTGGTGCAAAAGATGCACTTCTCAAGGTTACCAAACAAACGTGCATCACGTAAAGCATTGAAAACAGCACGTAAATGGTCCAAATGATCCTCTAAAGATTTGCTATAAATCAGAATATCATCAAAGTAGACTACCACAAAACGTCCAATGAAAGCACGTAAAACTTCGTTCATTAATCTCATGAAAGTGCTAGATTCATTAGTTAAACCAAACGACATTACTAACCACTCATATAAACCGAACTTAGTTTTAAATGCTGTTTTCCATTCATCTCCTTATTTCATACGAGTCTGGTGGTAACCACTACGCAAATCAACTTTAGAAAACATGGTAGAGCCACTCAATTCATCAAGCATGTCATCTAAACGTGGAATAGGATGACGATATCGAATAGTAATATTATTGATAGCTCTACAATCAGTACACATGTGCGAAGAACCATCTTTCTTAGGTACCAAAATAATAGGAACAACACAGGGGCTAAGGGACTCACGAATATGATCTCTGTCGAGTAGTTCCTGAATTTGGCGTTGTATCTCCTTTGTCTCCTCTGGATTGGTTCTATATGGCGCGCGGTTGGGCAACGTGGCACCAGGAATTAGATCAATTTGGTGCTCAATTCCTCTAATAGGAGGTAGTCCTGGTGGCAGCTCAGCGGGAAAGACGTCCTCATATTCCTGCAAAAGGTTAGCAATAGCGGGTGGCAAAGAAGGAGGCATATCCTCAAATGAAAACAAAACCTCTTTGCAGACAATTGCATAACATTGAGTATTGTTTACATCTAGTTCAGCAATATCAATTTTATTTGCAAGCATACATGGACTCTTCAAACGAATTTCAGTAGCATGTGTAGAATCAGATTTAGTGTTCTTTGGTGGTATAAAATCTGCAGCAACAATCTAATTCTCACTTTTATTTTTCTCCTCAGTTTTAGTTCTACTAGCTCTAGCAAGATCATCTTTTAAAATCTGTTCGGGAGTCATAGGTTTTAGACCAATTTTCTTTCCATCATGCATAAGAGAATAGTGATTAGTTTTGCCATTATGAACAGATTCTCTATCAAATTGCCATGGTCTACCAAGTAACAAAGAACAAGCTTGCATAGGTACAACATCACAATCAACAAAATCAGAATATGTACCAATAGTAAAATGCACGCGTACCATTCTTGTTACCTTGATCTTGCGAGAACTCTCAAACCATTGGATGTAATATGAATGTGGGCGTTGTCTTGTTGGAAATGCAAGCTTCTCTACCATGTCAACACTGGCCAGATTATTACAACTCCCTCCATCAATGATGATCTGTATAGCTCTTTCCTTGACAACACCACGTGTTTGGAACAGGTTGTGGCGTTGATCTTGCTCAGATTTGCTCAATTGCACACTCAACACACGTTGTGTAATTAAGCTCCTGTATTGATCAGCAGCTTCAGCTCCCATTACCTCTGTCTCTTTATCAGCATCAGAATTGTCTCCATCTCGAGCAGAAATAAGGGCTAGTGTATCTTCATCAAAGTCACTCGCTGAATCGTACTGACCATCTTCCCGCACCATCATCACACATTGTGTTGTGCACTGTCTCTCAATATGACCAAAACCCCAGCACTTGCGGCATTGTATATCCTTTGTCTTACCCGTGGAAGCCATAGAAGATGCACTACGAGCAGGAGCATTGGATGATGGTGGAGGAGCAACTGGAAATCTTGTGGTGGCCTTGGATGTGGTAGTAGCTGGTGGCGAATCACGAGGAGGCGCTGATTGTCGGGATGTCCAAGTGGATGTGTGACCTGCAGAATTATTAGTCCTCCTCCATGGTGTTTGGCGATCCTGCACTTCACGTTCAGCTTTGCAAGCAAGATGAAACAAACGAGTGATAGAATTATATTCCTTATAATCTAAGATGTGCTGAATGTCCTTGTTTAATCCACCAAAGAAACGTGCAAGCATTTGTTCATTAGATTCAACAAGACCACACCGAACCATCCCCATTTGCAATTCCTGATAATACTCTTCTACAGAATTTTTCCCTTGCTCTAAACGTGTCAGATTCTTTAGTAAATCACATTGATAAGTGGGAGGTACAAAACGAACACGCATAGCAGTTTTTAAAGCAGTCCAAGTACTAGGAATAGTAGTAGGATTTAAACGACAATACTCAGACCACCAAAGGGAAGCAAATTTAGTAAATTCACATGTAGCAGCACTAACACGCATATTCTCAGGATATTTTAAGCATGCAAAGCGTTGTTCTACTTCCATCTCCCATGTAAGATATGCATCAGGATTATATTTACCCTCAAAAGATGGAATGATTAATTTAAGCTTTGCAACATGATCATCATCACGTACCGGTGGTCAAGCGTTGCGGTAGTAATGTCGGGGATGGCCAGCAGGTACCTGTGGAGGTTGTTCAACCTCCTCGTCAAACAGATCGTCGCCGTCGGGGTCGTAGTAGTACCCGTCGTCTGTCCCCAATGTCGCAGCAGCAGCCGCGGCGGAAGTCTAAGGTGCGTCCGCCGCAGCGGTAGCTGCCGGGGGTGCGGTGGCAACCGAACCAGCAGTCCGCCCGTGATCGGAATGCGCCGTGCGCCATGTGTGGGTGCGGGCAATCTGTTCAAAAGCTCCTTGAACCGAACGTCAAGCTTGGCATTGAAGGATTTCTCGAGTCCATCGATCTTGTCCACGGCGTTGGTGAGCTTGGTGTCAAACTCCCCTAGGCGTGTATCCACGTCTTCAGCGCGACTGACCAAGAGCGCGGAGAAGTGGGCATGTAGTTCTTCGTTCGTCATTGTGGCAGGGTTTCGCGAAGTATCTGTCATGGTTAGTCCTTTAAAAAGCACAGGTATATACTATGGAAAGAGGGTGGAAGGCACGCATAATCCGTCAAGCAATATACGAAGCTCTTACAAGTTCTTACCAAACAACAGGAAAAGGCGATGTGCAAACGCGAGAATCAGTGGTCCAGAGATTGAACCAAGCGATTACCAGGAGTCGAGACACCGTACGTGGAGAATATTTGTGGAGCTCTGGGAAGGCTTAGCAAAGGGGGTTAGCAATTATCAAAACAGCAATGCAAAAGTTGAAAGAACGCTCAACGACGGTACTGTGCTGGTCCTAGGCTAGACCGTACTAGAGACGCGAGCCTAGATCACCAACGATGTCACGACGCGACACAACAAGCAATGTATGATGATATGGCACCCTGAAAAGCGAACCGAGAGGTGGAAAATCACTATGATGGCGAGTGTCTAGAACTGATCTACGGGGTCTAAAAATAGGTTAGCCCCCAAAAAAAATCGAATTTTTTTATTTTGCTCCGGAAAGCGCGCAGGCACCAAAACAATATCGCTATAATAGCCGATGGAGGAAAGTGATCCCCAAAGCCGAAAACTAGTATAGCCAGAAAAAAAATTCGGAGGCGGTTCCAGACTTTTTTTTTGCTCTCCTTCTGGACTTACGACCGGACTCTTATCTCGACACGGACTTTAGCGTAACACGGAAACAATAAAGAAGGAAAGTAAAAAAGAAATAACTAGGAAACAATAACTCTACTCGAACTCGTACCACGGCAGGAAACTGATCGGATCTGTGTCGCGGTAGGAAGGCGGTGGCGGAGTATTAGGGTTTATGGTGGCAGGGTATATGGCGGCGGAATATGGTGGCGGAATATGGTGGCGGTGATCGGCGAGTGTGGCGGTGCCTACTATGATCAGAACTCGAAACTCTAAGGGACGAGACACTAAGACCAGCAACTCGACGCGACGATGTAGACACAAATTCAAAAATGCAAAAACTGAAAAGATAATGCGAGGCGTAGATTGGTTATGGGATGGATCTAAACTCTACCTGTGTTTTTGGCTTTTTCGTGGGTTATAGGTAAAAATAGATCTAATCTACAAAAACAGTAAAATCACACCGAGCAACCTGAAATCTGATACCACTTGATAGGGCAAAGGTGTCCGATCTTTCGATGAGATGGCGATAATCGATTTGGTGGAGTTCGGGCTTGACGATCCGACTACACGTGCGAGCACGAGCGCCAATGCAATCGCTAGGCCAATCTCCTGGAGGTTACCGATCCTGCGGGAACACGATCAGCCTGACCAGCGAGGGTCTTAATTCCTACCTGAAATCGAGAACAAGTAAGAACCAATATTGCAATCAAGATATTGCGGATTAAGAGGAAAGCTTTATTGAAGAGGTGGGATCCTGAATAGGTGCGAAGTACAAGAGGCCTCTGCGACGCTCGAGCCTTGGCGAAGTTGCTATGATGGCTAACTTAATGTCTAAACAAAATCCGAGTCTAGGGGGTCGGCTATGGGGAGTATTTAAGGGCGAAAAGGTGGGGTTTCGGCCAGCCATGGAAGTGGTGGCCGAATCCAACCCTAGAAGTCCTTTTCCCCTCAAATACGGACTCTAAAAAGTGGCTAATTAAAATCCTGCGAAAATTACTTGGGCCTGGCCCAAAATAAAGGTGTCGCAGCACCATATTAAGCTATGGACGAATTCGTAAAGTATTGATCTTGAATATTTCGTCCAAGCCTTCTTTCTTCATTATGGTGGCCTCAAAGTTCTGAAATCTTCATCCGTGGCCTTCTCTTGGATCATCACATGCTTGCTGCCATCTCCATGCATGGCCATGCTCCAATGCTTGTCCCTCTCATCCATGCTTGGTCCATCATTCCTAAGAGTAAGAAATACATCTGATTTAGGCAGCATCATATTCTCATTTATGTGAGGAATAGTTCCAAGAAACGAAAGTACCTGATAGTTAAGTTGTTTGGCACGAGATCTTGTGATGTGTCCTTGTATGTGTGTAGCTGTAGGTACAACGGTTGTATCAATAGAAGGGATGTCCACATCAGGGGATTTGCATATTTTCCACGTTTTAGATTGCAACTTGCATATTTGCCATTTTGTGTGTCGCTGACATGTGGTGCTCATGTTGCAAATATGCAAATTTCAAAGAAAAGGTTCGTTCTATGGGGCCATCGAAGTCAATGAACGATGGGGCCGTCATGTGGGCCGTCGAAGCCAATGACCGATGGGGTCGTGATGTGTGGCTGGAGGGGGGATTTGCCTATTAGCCACGTTTTAGATTGCAACTTGCATATTTTCCATTTTGTGTGTCGCTGACATATGGTGGTCATGTGGCAAATATGCAAATTTCAAAGAAAAGGTTCGTCCTATGGGGCCATCGAAGCCAACGAACGATGGGGTCGTCATGTGGGGCCGTCGAAGACAATGACCGATGGGGCCGTGATGTGTGGTTGGAGGGGGTTTGCATATTTGCCACGTTTTGGATTGCAACTTGCATATTTCCATTTTGTGTGTCACTGACATATGGTGGTCATGTGGCAAATATGAAAATTTCAAAGAAAAAGTTTGGCAGATAAGCAAAATTGGCAAATATGCAAAAATCCCCGAGCAGCTACCCGCCCCCAAACATTGACAGGTGGGGTTGTGTATGACACACGTGAGGTCGGCTCTCTCTCATCCGCTCCCAGCCCCCAGCCCTGAGCAGCTCCTACCCCACCGGCGGTCAGAGCAGCCATCGTCGGCGCATCGGCAGCTCCATCCTACGGTGGTGTCGGACGGACTGCCGCGTTGCACCTCAACCACGGCTCCAACACCTGTTTCGTCCGCACACATTGTACATTGAGGCAGTACCGTCCGCAGGCAGGTCCGCCACCCACGATGACCGGGATTTTGTTCCACCGCCATAGCTCAACGCACGGTCACAGCAATTGCTATTAGTGCTTGGTAAGACCTTCGCTCCTGCTCCACCCACCCTAATCGATTCGGTTCCCGTAATTTCCTCGATATTGCAGGGGTAAATTAGTCTTCAATGTCTAGTCGTAGCGGGTACACCGGCGAGGGTGGGGATTCGATCATGTCGTGGCCACATTCTCATTCTCCTACCATGTCGGAAGTGCAGGTAGCTACTTCTCTTTGTACTACCGTTGAATTTGAAGTGCCGCCGTGGCTTGTTGGACTGATTTTAATTGGGTTTGTTTTGGGATTGTTACAGTGTGCTATGCAGGCCGATGATCCATGGTACATTGCATACCAAGATGAATCAACCCAGTGCTCTAGCCAGAGGATGGATTTGGCTGAGATGGTTGCCAATTTAGGTGATGAATTGGCCCGTAAAAACCTGTTGATATTAGAGCTGAAGCGAACTGTCGAGGAAGAAAAGAAGAACTCAGAGCTTATTCACAAAGAGAAGTTGACACTTGAGGCTGATCTTGCCATATCTGATCAAGTGGTAGAAAATCTAAAACATGAACTTCAAGTGAAGGGGGAGGAGAATAGTAGATTCATGTGGGCAGTTTTAGTAGTTGTCATCCCCGTCCTAACAGTTACACTATGAGGTTGTGGTGAAGGTGGCACATGTAATGATTAGTTGAATTGATAGCTAATTTAGATAGTAGAATTGTTATTCGATGGATGGTTGTGAGTTCCTGCAAATTTAGTCACTTTGTGGTCCCAAAGTTGTCATGAGAATGCATTACGGGGCCTGAGTTGCTTGCCATTGTATCTAGCTACCCATAAATGGCATGCCAAATGCCATGTAGACATAGGGCTATAATTTATCTTCAAGTTTTAGCATCCATTCCCCGTTCTTCCTGACGCCACATTCTTCTTCTCCAGAGAGGCAATCTATCAAAGAAAGTACTACTCCCTCCGATCCAATTTAGTTGACTCAAATTCGTCAAGATACGGATGAATCTAATACGAATTCATGTCTAGGTACAATCGAATCTAGACAAATCTAAATCAACTAATACAAGCCCACCTGAGATTGTCAAAGCAAGTACTGCTACTTATGAATCTAATATTAGCAGTAAAACTTGACTAGATATGTTTCATATCTAGATGAATCCAAGTCAACTAATATGGGTCAGAGGGAGTATCAAATTTATTCAAATCGGTTCATGGGGGCTTGATCTACGCCGTCGTGGTGATGTTGCGGATGATGGCTCCAATCGTCGTTGCATCGATGACCACTGTCGGCACTGCCGCCACCTCGGTGTCTTTAATCAGCAACGGATATGAGGAGGTGAACAAGAGTGAGACGAACAGAGACAGAAATTTCAGACGCTTAGATCCTCACCGCCACATGTCGTTCCAGCTGCCACGCTTGGATCCACGCCACTGCACGTCGTTCCGACCACCAAGCTTAGATCCGCGCCACCGCATGCTGTTCTGACCCCCACGCTTAGGTCCGTGCCGCCGCACGCCGTTCTGACCGCCAGGCTTAGGTCCACGCCGCCGCACGCCATTCGTACCGCCACACTTAGAACCACGCCGCCGTACATCGATAGGAGGGAAGGAAGTTGCGGCTGGTATACGTGCGATAGGGAAAGGGAGGGAGAGACATCCGGCCCGTCGGGCTCTCGTCTTCGTACAAGGTAGGTGCACCCATCGGGAGAGAGAGACCTCCAGCCTGTCGGGCTCTCCTCTCCATACAAGGTAGGTGCACCCATCGTGAGAGAGAGACCTCCAGCCTGTCGGATCATGATGTATCCAACGGTGGTTAGCCAACATCCGTGTGACATACATCTCGACCAGTCAGAGCGCAGCAGTTGTTGTGAGGGTTTGAGTCAGGAGAGAGGGGGAAAGTGAGGAAAACTTTAGCGGGAGGGGAAAAGTGGGGAAAACTTTAGAGGGAGGGGAAAACTGAGTAGGGCTAACGAAAACAAGGGCACTCAGATAAAAAAATGAGTAAGGAAAATTCAAGCTTTTGGCATAAAAATGGAAAATGTGTTATTTGAACAAAATAATTCGTCTTGGGCGACATTATATTGTTTGCAACTCAGATAAAGTATGTTTTGGGATGGGTTATTTTGGAGGTTGATTGAGTAGAAAGCCATGCATCTTCATAGCTAGTAGCTCATTCCAACAAGGGTTTAAGAAGTGGTTTAGGGAATAAGTCAATTTCTCTTTATTTCCTTTTCCTTTATTATTCATGCTAGGTTGTAGGGAACATAACAAGACTCCATTTGAAGGTTGCACTATGTTTTGACTTTTTTTTGAATTAAACTAACCCTAAAACCATTTTTTTGAATTTAATCACTTAGAAAAAGAAAAATGTGGCTGATTACAAGTTAATCTAAAATTTCCAATTTCATATGGTAAATCAATCCAAGATATACAAGTGTGCCAAATTTTGGATCAATTGGTCAACGTTTAAGCCATGAATTAGCTAAACCCATGTGTTAACCACATGTAGAGGGCAAAACTGAGCAGTGCTAAGCAACTAGGTGCATGACCATAGAAACTTGCAATAACACATACATTATGGTATTATCCAACATACAAACTTGGGAGCATCACACTAGTTCCAATAAAATACAAACATTAACAGTAGTGAAAATTTATCATACAAATTCAAATTAATAATTCAAATCCATTTTTTCTTGCTCCTAGCATTTTTCGTTGGCTTCACCACCTTGCTCCTGGTGATCCTAGCTAGAATATTCTTGGAGTCCACCATCAGCTTCTTCCGTTTTTTCCCTTTGTTCTTTTTCTCTACATCCAATGAATCAAGTTCTTTAGTCTGTCGTACAATTGGTTCAATCACGTTTCGATCTGCTGGTTCATACGGTTGAAAAAGAATTGTCCCCATTTCTTCCATATCCGCTGGTGTAATTCCTTTACGCTTGAACTCTGCTTCAATCTCCACACAGTTGATGTAATATTATCTCGATCGACTGGTTCAATCTCCCCTGCATTTGGTTCAATATCCTCTCAATAGACTGGTTCAGTCTCCCCTGCATTTGGTTCAATATCCTCTCAATCGATGGTTCAATCTCCCCTGCATTTGGTTTAATCTCCTCTGCATTTGGTTCAATATCCTCTCGATCGACTGGTTCAATCTTCCCTGCATTTGGTTTAATCTCCTCTGCATTTGGTTCAATCTCCTCTGCATTTGGTTCAATCTCCCCTATATTTGGTTCAATCTCATCTCGATCCATTGGTTAAATCTGCAATGTATCCATTGCTTCATTCTCCTCTCGTTCAAATGCTTCATTCTCATCTGTATTTACTGCTCCCGCATGATCATCCATTCCATAAGGAAGGTCCACTGCATTTTTACAAAGCCTAGCAATGTGCCCTAGGATCCCACAACGTTTGCACTTACGCCGTTGAGGTGGTGCACCATCCTCTACACTAGCTCTTATCCTATTCTTCCTTGGCCTACCTACTGGTTTAGTAAAAAACTAGAGGGTATAGCTTGAAGCCTGGATCCACTTCCATCCATTGGTCTTTTCCCAACAAGGCTGGAACATTCTGAGCATATGCTGCCCTAAATTTGGCAATGGAGAAATACTCCAACATGTTGAAGGGATTCGCAGCATAGTAAATCAAAATTTTCTACGGAAGCGAACAGAGGGAAAGCCAAGATCTAATCTAGGAGATGCAAACAACGAGAGAGATTAGATTAGATCTTCATACCCTTGAAGATTCGCACAGCGGAACGTTCGTCGGAACGTGGGTGATGTAGTCGTACTCGCTTCTCCTCCTCGCGATCCGATCTGATCTAGCACCACAAGTGGCGGTGCCTCCGTGAGATGCACACGTGCAGCACCTCGACGTCTCCTCCTTCCTTGGACCAGCAAGTATGGTGGAGAGATGGATTGGATCTACAACACGACGGCGTGGTGTATTTGGTGGAGAATTTCTGCAGCAGGGCTTCGCCTGCAAACAGTCGGGAGGGAGAGAGGAAGGCAGCAGGGCAACTAGGGTTTGGAGGAAGGTGTGTTGAGGGAGGGGGCGCACCAGCCCTCTATATATAGAGGGGGGGTGCGGCCAGCCCTTGCCTCTCCTCCAAGCCTATCTCTAGTTTAAACGATTTAAACTCTCCCTTATCTAGAAATTCTATCTCTAGTTTAAACGAGTTTAAACTTATCTAGAATCGGCTGGGCCCTATGGGGCCTTGTGCCCCTGGCCCAATGCGGCCAGGACACTCCCTCATAGGCCCATGCCCCCTCCCGGAAGGTGGGACCACGTTGGCCCCCTTCCGGAAGGTTCTAGAAGCTTTAGGTACAATACCGATTAATCCGGAACAATTCCGAACTCCAAAAACTGCACTGCCTTATATGAATCTTATTCTCCGGACCATTCCGGAACCTCTCGTGATGTCTCGGATCCCATCCGAGACTCCGAACAAAAAATTCATAAACCAATTATCCAATCTATCCTAGCGTCGAGACACGTTAAGTGTGTGACCCTGCGAGTTCGAGAATATGCAGACATGATCTTCTATCAATAATCAACAGCGGGGTCTGGGCACCCATATTGACTCCCACACATTCATCGATGATCATATCGGATGAACCACGATGCCAGGATTCAATCAATCCCATATATATTCCCTTCGTCTCGCGATATTTTACTTGCCCGAGATTCGATCGTCGGTATCGTCATACCTAGTTCAATCTCGTTCACAGCAAGTACTTTACTCGTTCCGTAATCCGATATCACTTTGTGATTAACTCCTTAACCACATGCTTGCAAGCGGTGTTGATATCGATTACCGAGTGGGCCCGAAGTATATCTCTCCGACTTGGGAGGGACAAATCCCATCTCGATACATACAACCCAACAGATACTTTCCGATTACCTGAGAGACACCTTTATGATCACCCTCTCATAGGATGACGTTTGATGACCTCAAAGCTTTCTTCCGATACCAGGGAGTTGTATTATCTCATGGTCTAAGGAATACAATATTTGACATAAGAAAAACTTCGCAAAGACGAACACGATGACACGATCTAATTGCTTCGCTTAGTTTGGGTCTATCCACCATATCATTCTCCAATGATATGATCTCATTATCAATTGACAACTCATGTCTATGGTTAGGAAACCTTAACCATCATTGATCAATGAGCTAGTCCATAGAGGCGTACTAGGGACACGGTGTTGTTCACAAACCACACAAGTATTAAAGTTTCCGCTTAATACAATTCTAGCATGGAATATAAACTTTATCATGAACAAGAATTATAATAATAACATCTTTATTATTGCCTCTAGGGCATAATTCCAACAGTCTCCCACTTGCACTAGAGTCAATAATCTAGTTTACATCTGGCAACAATCTCACACCCATGGCACTGAGGTGCTGATCATGTTTTACACGTGGAAGAGGTTTAGTCAATGGATCTGCGACATTCAGATCTGTATGTACTTTGCTAATCTTCAGATCTCCATCTGATATATAATCTCGGATTATATGAAACTTGCGGTTGATATGCTTGGTCTTTGGATGATATCTTGGTTCCTTAGCGAGTGCTATGGCGCCAGTGTTGTCACACAATATCTCCAGTGGGTCCAATGCACTTGGAACCACGCCAAGCTCAGTGATGAAGTTCCTGATCCAAACTCCTTCACTTGACGCTTCTGCAGCAGCCATGTATTCCGCTTCTACTGTAGATCCCGCGATCACGCTTTGCTTGCAGCTTCTCCAGCTCACAGCTCCTCCATTCAAAATATACACGTATCCTGTCTGAGATTTACAATCATCCTTGTCGGTGTCGAAACTAGCATCGACGTAACCTTTTACGACGAGTTGTTCATCACCCCCATAGACTAAGAACATTTCTTTAGTCCTATTTAGGTACCTTAGGATGTTCTTCACGGCTGTCCAGTGTTCCACTCCTGGATCACTTTGATATCTGCTCGTCAAACTAAGAGCATTGGACACATCCGGTCTAGTACACAGCATGGCATACATGATGGAACCTATGGCCGAGGCATAAGGCACTTTGCTCATAGCTTCCCTATCATTTACCGTAGCTGGACAATGAGCCTTGCTCAATATCTTACCTGACAACATAGGCACTGAACCTTTTAATGCCTTATCCATTCTGAACCTTTTCAGAACTTTGTCTAGGTATGTACTTTGGCTTAAAGCTATCAGGCGTCTTTGTCTATCTCTATAGATTTTGATGCCCAATATATAAGCAGCTTCACCTAGGTCTTTCATTGAAAAACACTTGTTCAAATAACTCTTCACATCGTTAAGCATGTTGATGTCATTTCCAATAATCAATATGTCATCCACATATAGTACCAGAAACGTCACCGAGCTCCCACTCACTTTCTTGTAGATGCAAGCTTCGTAGCAATTTGGAACAAATCCAAAGCTCTTGATCACTTGATCAAAACGAAGGTTCCAACTCCGAGATGCTTGCTTCAGTCCATAAATGGAACGCTGAAGTTTGCATACTTTATCAGCATCCTTAGGATCGACAAAACCTTCGGGTTGCATCATATACAACTCTTCATCAATGTTGCCATTGAGGAAAGCAGTCTTGACATCCATTTGCCATATTTCATAATCATGAAACGCAGCAATTGCTAATAAAATCCGAATAGACTTAAACATCACTACGGGAGAGAAAGTCTCATCATAGTCAACACCTTGACCTTGTCGAAAACCTTTCGCAACAAGCCGTGCTTTATAGATGGTAACATTACCATCCGCGTCCGTTTTCTTCTTGAAGATCCATTTGCACTCAACGGCCTTTCGGTCGCTAGGAGGGTCCACCAAAGTCCATACTTGGTTTTCGCTCATGGATCCCAATTCGGATTTCATGGCTTCTAGCCATTTCTCAGAGTCTGGGCTCATCATCGCTTCCTCATAGTTCGTAGGTTCACTGTCTTCTACTAACAAGACTGTCAAGACAGGGTTGCCGTACCACTCAGGAGGGGCACGCGACCTTGTCGACCTGCGACGTTCAGTAGCAGCATCGTCCGAAGCTTCATGATCCTTGTCATTAGCTTCCTCTATTGTTGGTGCAGGCGGCACTGGAACAATTTCAGGTGCTGTGCTACTCTCCAATTCAAGAGAAGGTTCAATAACCTCGTCTAGCTCTACTTTCCTCCCACTCACTTCTTTCGAGAGAAACTCCTTCTCAAGAAAGGAACCGTTCTTTGCGACAAACACTTTGCCTTCGGTTCTATGATAGAAGGTATACCCAATAGTTTCCTTAGGGTATCCTATGAAGACGCATTTCTCCGCTTTGGGTTCGAGCTTGTCTGGCATCAACTTCTTGACGTAAGCTTCGCATCCCCAAACTTTAAGAAACGACAACTTAGGTTTAGCACCAAACCACAGTTCATACGGTGTCGTCTCAACGGATTTAGATGGAGCCCTATTTAAAGTGAATGCAGCGGTTTCTAATGCATAACCCCAAAATGATAACGGCAAATCAGCAAGAGACATCATCGATCGGACCATATCTAATAGGGTTCGATTCCGGCGTTCAGACACACCATTGCGCTGTGGTGTTCCGGGTGGCGTGAGTTGTGAAACGATTCCACTTTCTTTAAGATGCGTGAGAAAATCATAACTCAAATATTCACCTCCACGATCGGATCGTAGAAACTTAATCTTTCTGTTACGATGGTTCTCCACTTCATTCTGAAATTCCTTGAACTTTTCAAATGTTTCAGATTTATGTTTCATTAAATAGAGATACCCATATCTACTTAAGTCATCGGTAAAAGTGAGAAAATAGCGATATCCACCGCGCGTCGAAACACTCATCGGTCCGCATACATCGGTATGTATGATTTCCAACAAGTCCGTTGCTCGCTCCATCATACCGGAGAACGGGGTTTTGATCATCTTGCCCATGAGGCATGGTTCGCATGTGTCAAATGATTCAAAATCAAGAGACTCCAAAAGTCCATCAGAATGGAGTTTCTTCATGCGCTTTACACCAATATGACCTAGACGACAGTGCCACAAATAAGTAGTATTATCACTATCTACTTTGCATCTCTTAGCCTCAATGTTATGGATGTGTGTTTCATCCCTTTCGAGATTTAGAAGAAATAAACCATTCACAAGAGGTGCATGACCATAAAAGATGTTACTCATATAAATAGAACAACCATTATTCTCCGATTTAAATGAATAACCGTCTTGCAATAAACACGATCCAGAAATAATGTTCATGCTCAACGCAGGCACATAATAACATTTATTAAGGTTTAAAACTAATCCCGAAGGTAAAACTAAGGAGAGCGTGCCGACGGCCATCACATCAACTCTTGATCCGTTGCCAACGCGCATCGTCACCTCATCCCTCGCAAGCCGCCGTCTATTCCGCAGCTCCTGTTTCGAGTTACAAATATTAGCAACTGAACCGGTATCAAATACCCAGGCACTACAACGAGGGCTAGTAAGGAAAACATCAATAACATGTATATCAATATACCTTTGATGGTGCCAGCCTTCTTGTCCGCTAAGTACTTCAGACAGTTGCGCTTCCAGTGACCCTTGTCCTTGCAATAGAAGCACTCAGTTTCTGGCTTGGGACCAGACCTGAGCTTCTTCTCAGCAGGGGCATTGCGCTTGCCGCCGCCCTTCTTGAAGGGCTTCTTTGCACCTTTACCTTTCTTAAAGGAGGGCTTGTTGACCATCAACACATGATTATCCTTCTTGATGTCCACCTCCGCAGCCTTCAGCTTTGCGAAGAGCTCGGTGATCGTATCAGTGGAACCAATCTGATTATGAGTCACTACAAAACTTTTGTAGCTGGGAGGGAGTGATTGCAGAACCCTGTCAATCTTGAGCTCCTCTGGAATCTTGCAGTCCAGTTGCTCAAGGCGTTGAGTGTAGCCCGACATCTTAATGGCGTGCTCACTAACGGAACTCCCTTCCTCCATCTTGCAGTTAAAGAACTTCTCAGAGATCTCATATCTCTCAGAACGGGCCTGAGTTTGAAACATGGTTTTCAGCTCCTCGAGAATCTCAAAGGGCCCGGGATAGTTTTCAAAACGATTTTGAAGTTCCGGTTCCATAGCAAACAACATGGTGCTCTTAATCACACCATAATCATCTTTGCGCGACTGATGGACAGCTTTCTCATCAGCCGGCGCAGTTGCAGCAGGGGGTTACCTAACGCTTTCTCAAGGAGATAGTCCTTTTGTCCGCCAGACAGAATGATTCTTAGATTGCGGAACCAGTTGGTGAAGTTAGACCCATTGTTTCTAAGCTTTTCTTTCTCAGCAAAAACGTTGAAGTTGAAGTTGGACTTGGCCATTGGATCTACAGTATTTGCAAGTACAATTTAGACTATGTTCATGATAAATAGTTCAACTTAATCAAATTACTAGATGAACTCCCACTAAATTCAACATCCCTCAAGTTGTTTAGTGAACACGATCCAAATTCACCACACCTAATCCGATCATCACGAGAAGAGATGTGGTTTCAATGGTGGACAACAAAGTGTCGATCATATCATTCATATGACTCATGCTTAACCTTTCGGTTCTTGCGTTCCGAGGCCATGTCTGTACATGCTAGGCTCGTCAAGTTAGACCCAAGTATTTCCGCGTGTGCAAAACTGGCTTGCACCCGTTGTATGTGAGCGTAGAGTCTATAGCCCCCGATCATCACGTGATGCTTGGACACGACGAACTTTCGCAATGGTGCATACTTTGGGGAGAACACAGTTTTTATCTTGATCTTTAAGTGAGGAATCATCTTATAATGCTACCGTCGCGATCTAAGCATAATAAGATACATAAAAGGATAAACATCACATGCATATAACTTTATGTGACATGGTATAGCCAATCTTCACGCAATGATCTCCATCTTGTGCGTTCCGGCATGATCTCCATCACTCCACCATGATTGCCTCCACCACGAATAGCAACTACAACTATTACTAACTACTTAGCGATAAAGTAAAGCTATTACATGGCGTATAAGAAGTTGACTCGCAGGTCATACATGATTATAAAGACAACCATATGGCTCCTGCCGGTTGTGTACTCATCGACATGCAAGTCATGAAACATTACAAAACATGATCATCGCATACAATATACACATCACATCTTGGGCCATACCATATCACAGAAAACACTCCCTGCAAAAACAAGTTAGACGCCTCTACTTTGTTGTTGCATGTTTTACGTGGCTTATGGGAGTAGATGCTAAGAACGATTCTTACCTACGGAAAGCCACAACGGTGATATTATGGTTGCCAAACTCCGGTGTTAATCCCATGACAACTATAGTGAGAGAAACTGACATCCACCAGCCGCATGTATGGTACAAGCCACACGTCAAGTGCGGAGCCGGTCTCGCGAACGACGTCGCGTAAGGTTGGCCTGGACCGCTTCAATCTCACTATCCCGCGTCATAAGAAGAACACAAACAAGAGGCTTGCAACAGAAAACATCAACGCCCGCAACAACCATGTTGCGTTCTACTCGTGAATCACATCTACGCATAGATCTAGCTCTGATACCACTGAAGGGATTCGCAGCATAGTAAATCAAAAATTTCTACGGAAGCGAACAGAGGGAAATCCAAGATCTAATCTAGGAGATGCAAACAACGAGAGAGATTGGATTAGAACTTCATACCCTTGAAGATTCGCACAGCGGAACGTTCGTCGGAACGTGGGTGATGTAGTCGTACTCGCTTCTCCTCCTCGCGATCCGATCCGATCTAGCACCACAAGTGGCGGTGCCTCCGTGAGATGCACACGTGCAGCACCTCGACGTCTCCTCCTTCCTTGGACTAGCAAGTATGGTGGAGATATGGATTGGATCTACAACACGACGGCGTGGTGTATTTGGTGGAGAATTTCTGCAGCAGGGCTTCGCCTGCAAACAGTCGGGAGGGAGAGAGGAAGGCAGCAGGGCAACTAGGGTTTGGAGGAAGGTGTGTTGAGGGAGGGGGCGCACCATCCCTCTATATATAGAGGGGGGGTGCGGCCAGCCCTTGCCTCTCCTCCAAGCCTATCTCTAGTTTAAACGATTTAAACTCTCCCTTATCTAGAAATTCTATCTCTAGTTTAAACGAGTTTAAACTTATCTAGAATCGGCTGGGCCCTATGGGGCCTTGTGCCCCTGGCCCAATGCGGCCAGGACACTCCCTCATAGGCCCATGCCCCCTCCCGGAAGGTGGGACCACGTTGGCCCCCTTCCGGAAGGTTCTAGAAGCTTTAGGTACAATACCGATTAATCCGGAACAATTCCGAACTCCAAAAACTGCACTGCCTTATATGAATCTTATTCTCCGGACCATTCCGGAACCTCTCGTGATGTCCCGGATCCCATCCGAGACTCCGAACAAAAAATTCATAAACCAATTATCCAATCTATCCTAGCGTCGAGACACGTTAAGTGTGTGACCCTACGGGTTCGAGAATATGCAGACATGATCTTCTATCAATAATCAACAGCGGGGTCTGGGCACCCATATTGACTCCCACACATTCATCGATGATCATATCGGATGAACCACGATGCCAGGATTCAATCAATCCCATATATATATTCCCTTCGTCTCGCGATATTTTACTTGCCCGAGATTCGATCGTCGGTATCGTCATACCTAGTTCAATCTCGTTCACAGCAAGTACTTTACTCGTTCCGTAATCCGATATCACTTTGTGATTAACGCCTTAACCACATGCTTGCAAGCGGTGTTGATATCGATTACCGATTGGGCCCGAAGTATATCTCTCCGACTTGGGAGGGACAAATCCCATCTCGATACATACAACCCAACAGATACTTTCCGATTACCTGAGAGACACCTTTATGATCACCCTCTCATAGGATGACGTTTGATGACCTCAAAGCTTTCTTCCGATACCAGGGAGTTGTATTATCTCATGGTCTAAGGAATACAATATTTGACATAAGAAAAACTTCGCAAAGACGAACACGATGACACGATCTAATTGCTTCGCTTAGTTTGGGTCTATCCACCATATCATTATCCAATGATATGATCTCATTATCAATTGACAACTCATGTCTATGGTTAGGAAACCTTAACCATCATTGATCAATGAGCTAGTCCATAGAGGCGTACTAGGGACACGGTGTTGTTCACAAACCACACAAGTATTAAAGTTTCCGCTTAATACAATTCTAGCATGGAATATAAACTTTATCATGAACAAGAATTATAATAATAACATCTTTATTATTGCCTCTAGGGCATAATTCCAACACATGTACTGATCAACTTGACCCTCTTCACCTCCTACAACACCCATGAAAAACAATGCATGTATGCAGGATTTCCCACGGAGCTGCCATTGCCTGCAATGGCATGTCCTACCAACCAAACTCACTGGATACCTCCATTGCCTATTTTTACTATTAGTGTACATTACCTTAGCCTCCATTCCTCTTCTAATGCATTTCATCTTCAATTGTTTTTCTTTGGCATGCAAAGCCTTAATCAAAGATGGGAGGATGAGATGGCCAGCATATACTGTTGATGCAATTCTTTGACGCAAATCGATCTTTATCTTGATCATCTTCCTAATCTTATCAAATATTTCCCACAACATAAGCCCTTTCAATGACTTGGCCTTTTCATTGAAACTCTCTGCAAGGTTACTTGTTACATAGTCTACCTTGCAAATTTTATTGAATCGGTTTTTTGACCACACCATTCCATGATATGCATCCAAGTACTCCTTCACCGCAGGTTTTTGTTTATACATCACTTCCAAATGATACAAATGCTTCCTCAAACTGCATGTGTATGAACCTGGCCATAGGTTGTCAGTATAAAGTTTACCCTTGAATTTCTTTGTAAAATTCTGCACTAAGTGTCGCATACATTCCCTATGCTCCACTCCGGGGAATACTGCTTCTACAGCTTTCTCCAAACCTTTGCAAGCGTCCGTGTGGATAGTAAGTCCTGGTGGATGACCTATAAGGTCACGCAAATTCTTCAGAAACCAAGTCCAACTTTCCTTTGACTCAATCTCCAAAACTCCATAAGCAACAGGGAACATCCAATTGTGGCCATCAACTGCAGCAGCAGCTACTAGCTGTCCTTTAAATCTGCCATGAAGAGTTGTTGCATCCGCGGCCAAATAAGGCCTGCAACCATCCAGAAACCCTTGCCAGCAAGCTTTGAAACAAACAAAATCCCTTCTAAAGCACTCCTTCTCAATTGTCTTCCCTCTTATTTTGTACTAAACTTTATGCATGTCTATCTGTACAACACTACCTGGACTAGCCATCTCCACTTCAGCTTTGAAGCTGTAAAGCAACTGAAAACTTTCATTCCATGGACCATTGATCCTCTTAAGAGCCATTTACTTTGCATAGAAGATCCTCATGTAGGGTACTATAATAGTAAACTTTTTAGAAACTTCTTTTATGAGCGATGTTGCACCAAGTGATGGGTTCGCTCTCATCCAATCCATGATTGCATCTACCAACCACCTAGTCTTTGCTAGTTTTGTTTTTTCCTTTGGTTGCCCCCCTTGAGGTGGACAAGAATGTTAGAACCGGTTAATTTTTATCTAAAACATAATTAAATGTCAGGTACATCTAACAAACTCTACACAGTGATCTAAAATATACAAGTGGTTGTAATACCTGAACAAAACTGCTCCTAAGCATAGTGGATGCATGCATCCTCCACCTACACCTCTTGTATGGGCACTTCACTGTGAACCTTGTTGGATCAATCTTAATAACATCATAAGCATTATTGGTGTGAATCCAATATATAGTAAGGGCATTACGACAGTCTCGCATCGTTTCAAATATGGTGCCTTCTGAAATCTTAGGATCGTCCCTATCCCACTCAATTACTGGCAAGTCCTCACCATCGTTCTCGGCTAAAATGAGGCTGTCATTGTTCTCCTCGTTCTCTTCGTCCTCAGTATCATCAAATCTGGCACCCTGGGCAATTTCATTCTTGTATTGATCCTCTAGTGCCTGTTTACTGAATCTATCTACAAATTCAGGAAACATCAACTCATCCTCATCATCTAGTGGAGGCACTCCCTCGTTAGGCTCGGCCTCGTCCTCCACATCGGCCACACAAGCGGTTTGGCTTACACTTGCAGTGCAAACAGATGGTACTGATGTGGACCTACAAGGATCGCCGAGGCGCACACTAATAGCAGAGACACATGATGCCCGACCACCTAATGATGCATGACCACCAGATGGTGATTTAACACTTTCCCATGTGCTCAACTTTAGGTTGCACATGGAGACGAATTCGACCAAAATGTTCGGCAGCATTCAAAGAGAAAAGCATTACCAGATCATCTTCGCTAGTTAATGGGAGCAATCTTTGCTTTCTAATGTTGAAATATTGCAAATCAACTGATTATCCACTACTCTAGGGGAATTTACAATAGATTTTATCTATCAAATCTCTGTGAGTTATGGAGATTGCAACCACCGCTGGGAAGTAAAATCCAGAGAGATATTGTTCGCAACCACGAATTATGCTAGTATCCAGTCTAATTGCCAGCCGAAATGCCAGCACTGGATCAATCCTATTCGAAAAGGAAGGCAGTTAGTTGAGCACCAGCGATTCGCGCTCAAATACTGCCAATAATCAACCCACAAAATGGAAACGATGCTTACCCAGATGGAATCCATGCGTTAGATCCCTACGATTCCACCCAATCTTCTCCTTGCTCGACGCGGATGGATGGTGCACCAGCCGGCGTTGCATACGGTTCCACAAAAGGGGTAGATCTAGCAGGGGTGGGAGTGGAGCCAGAGGTGGAGTAGGCTCCGTGTCTAGGGGGAGGGGATGATTTTGGGTAAGAGGACGACATAAGGTAGGAGGGCACGATGCCGGGGCAGCGGAGGGGCGGTGTGGGAGTTTTTCCAGGCTCTGGGGGAAGCGAATGCTTTGGGTGAGCGAGAATGGCTGGTCCGACATGTCTCCATGCGGCCCCACCCTTCACCACGTATGCAAGACCCGTCCCAACGTGGCCCCACCCTTCACCACGTATGCAGGACCTGACCCACACATGGTCCCACCGGTCAGGCATGTAACGGTCGAGGCCTCATAACGTAACGCTCAACGCCCGACCCGCCCCAACACGGTCCCACCAGTCAGCATGTAACAGTCAAGCCTTTGACCTGACGACATCCCTCCATCCGAGCGCCTGCGAGGGTTTCTTAACATGGCGAGGGGAAAAGTGAGGAAAAGTTAAGCGGCTGGGGAAAACTGAGTACAACTAACGAACTAGGGGCACGAAAATAGAAATCCCTATTTCTAATGAAGTTCACATCAACTTGCTCTTCATGAGCAACCAAAGAGGCTAAAGGAACATCATTTGGATCAATATGATCTTTCCCAATAACATGCATAGACATAATAGTATCAATCTTATCACTCAAAGAAGAGGTTTCTTCAACAGAACTTACCTTCTTACCTTGTGGAGCTCTCTTAGTGTGCCATTAAGAATAATTTACCATCATGTTATCAAGGAGACTTATTGCAGCACCCAAAGTGATGGTCATAAAGGTGCCTTCAGCATCTGAATCCAATAGATTTCTTGAAGAACAATTCAATCCTGCATAAAAGGTTTGGATAATCATCCAAGTAGTCAGTTCATGAGTGGGGAAATTCTTCACTAAGTATTTCATTCTTTCCCAAGCTTGAGCAAAATGTTCATTATCAAATTGTTTAAATTTTATTATGTCACTTCTCATGGATATAATCTTAGCAGGAGGATAATATTTTCCAATGAAAGCATCTTTGCATTTAATCCAAGAATCAATACTATTTTTAGGCAAAGGTAGCAACCAATCTTTAGCTCTTCCTCTTAAAGAGAAAGGGAACAATTTAAGCTTAATAATATCTCCATCTACATCCTTATATTTTTGCATCTCACAAAGTTCAAAAAAATTATTAAGGTGAGCAGCAGCATCATCAGTACTAACACCAGAAAATTGCTCTTTCATAACAAGATTCAGCAAAGAAGGTTTAATTTCATAGAAAGTAACTTCAGGAACATGTGGAGCAATAGGTGTGCAAATCAAATCATTTTTGTTTGTGCTAGTGAAGTCACACAACTTAGTGCTTTCAGGAGTAGTCATTTTGCAAGAGAAAAGCAAACCAAAAAAACAGAAACTAAAGTAGAAACTAATTTTTTGTGTTTTTGGTAAAAAGAAGTAAACCAGTAGAACTAATTTTTGTGTGTTTTTTGATAAAAAATAAACAAACAAAACAAAGAAAAATAAACTAAGCAAAACAAAAACAAAGTAAAGAGATTGGTTGTGAGAGACTCCCCTTGCAGAAGTTGTCCTGTATCTCCCCGGCAACGGCGCCAGAAAATTGCTGATGGCTCAAATGATGTAGAGCTCGTTGGGGAACCCCAAGTGGAAGGTATGATGAGCATAGCAGCAAGATTCCCTCAGTTATGAAACCAAGGTTATCGAATCAGTAGGAGAAAGAACCAACTCCCAAGGTGTTGCTAGAAACTTCAACCTGCACAACACAACCACAATACTTTGCCCCATCTTACAGTGCGGTTGTTAATCTCACCGGTGCTGAAAACAAAGGATTAAACGTATAGTGTGGAAGAAAGTAGTTGCTTTGTAGAAATTGCAGAAAGTAATTGTAGAAACTAAGTAGTAGGCAATAGATTGAATATCAGTGGGAAGAATTTACTGGGGTCCACAATTCACTAGAGGTGTTTCTCCATAAGATAAATAACATGTTGGGTGAACAAATTACAGTTGGGCAATTAACATGATAGAGAAAGCATAACAATGCATATACATGTCATGATGATTGCTATGAGATTCGTTTGGGCATTACAACATAATACATAGACCGTAATCCAACTACATCTATGACTAATAATCCACCTTTAGGTTATCATCCAAACCGCCTCTAGTATTAAGTTGCAACAAACAGATAATTGCATTAAGCAAAGTGTGTAAAGTAAACAATACAATTGCTCCATGGACAAAGGATTTTTGTTTTCTCCCTAGTATAAACAACACATCTACAACCTTAGAAGTTTCCATCACTCTCCCAGATTACTAGAGGCATGGACCTACTATCGAGCATAAATACTCCCTCTTGGAGTCACAAGCAAGTACTTGGCCAGAGTAGCTACTAGCAACGGAGAGCATGCAAGATCACAAACAACATAGACATGATAGAATCAATAATCAATCTTGACGTAGTACTCAATATCCATTGGATCCCAACAAACACAACATATAGGATCACAAATAGATGATCTTGATCATGAACGGAGCTCACAAGATCTAAACATGATAGCACAAAGGAGGAGAAACTACCATATAGCTACCGCTATGGACCCATAGTCCAAGGATGAACTACTCACGCAATACTCTAGAGGCTGGCATGGTGATGAAGAATGCCTCCAGGGTGATCTCCCCTCTCCGGCAGGGTGCCGGGAAGAGCTTCGGATCCATCCTGATCTAGGGACAATGGTGGCGGCGACTACGGACTTTTTCATGGATTTATGATCGGGTCCTTAGGGTTTCTTCCTCGAGGGGATTATATAGGCGAAGGAGCAAGGTCGGTGGCCGCCCGAGGGGCCCACACCATGCCTAGGAGGGGCCTAGGGTGGGCCCGCACCTAGGGGTAGCATGGACGCCTCGTGGCTCTCCTCCGTCTCCGCTTTGGACTCCGTCTGGTGTCGGAAAAAATAGGAAGTTCTTCTTTTGTTCCGTCCAATTCCGAGAATATTTCTTAACTAGATTTTTTGAAACCAAACACAGTAGAAAACAGGAAACTGGCACTGTGGCATCTTGTTAATAGGTGATTAGTGCGTGAACACTTCATTGGGAGACCCCAAGAGGAAGGTATGATGAGCACAACAACAAGTTTTCCCTCAGTAAGAAACCAAGGTTATCGAACCAGTAGGAGGAAGGAAACGACTCAAAGGTGTTGCAAGCAACTTGGAGACCTGCACAACACAAACTCAAGACTTTGCCCCAATGAACAGTGAGGTTGTCAATCTCACCGGTTTGCTGTAACAAAGGATTAACTGTATGGTGTGGAAGGTAATAGTGGTTTGAAGAAAGTAAACAGTAACAATGGAAGATGTATCAATGGTAAAGATTGGACCAGGGTCCATAGTTCACTAGAGGTGTTCTCCTTAGATAAACAAACATGGCATGCTGGGTAAACAAATTACAGCAGGGCAATTGACAGGACTGAGCAAGGCATAACAATGCAATACTCGACACCATGATCCTATGAGATTCGATTGGGAAATACAACAAGATACATAGACCGCCATCCAACTGCATCTATGACTAGAAGTCCACCTTTGGGTTATCATCCGAACCCCCTCCAGTATTAAGTTGCAAGCAATAGACAACTGCTTTAAGCAAAGTGTGTAAGGTAAACAATCCACTTGCTCCATGAACAAGAGACCGTTGTTTTCTCCCTAGTAGCAACAACACATCTACAACCTTAGAGATTTATGTCACTTCCCTTAGATTAAATAGAGGCATGAAATCACTATTGAGCATAAATACCCCCTCTTGGAGTCACTAGCAACTACTTGGCCAAGATAGCTACTAACAACGGAGAGCATGCAAGATCACAAACAACACAGACATGATAGAATAAATAAGATAAAACCATTAATCAATCTGACATAGTAATCTCAATATCCATCGGATCCCCGCAAACACAACATGCATGCTTACAAATAGATGAGATCTTGATCATGAACGGAGCTCAGGAGATCTAGACATGAAAGCACAAAAGAGGAGATACAACCATCTAGCTACTACATGGACCCGTAGTCCAAGGGACGATGGTGGCGGCAGCTACAGACGGTTTCGTGGAATATTGATCGGGTCCTTAGGGTTTAGGCATCGGGGGCTTCTTATAGGCAAAGAGGCGAGGCAGGAGGGTGGCCAGGGGGCCCACACCCTGCCCAGGCACGGCCTAGGGTGGGCCCGCGCCTGGGAGGTGCGGCCGCCCTATGGCTCCCCCCGTCTCTCCTCTGGACTCCGTGTTCTCCTCGGTGAAATATTGACTTTGGCTTTTGTCCCGTACAATTCCGAGAATATTTCCTTACTAGCTTTTCTGGAACCAAAAATAGCAGAAAGCATGCAACTGGCACTGTGGCAACTTGTTAATAGGTTAGTACCAGAAAACATATAAAAACACCTCAAAGTGTGGACAAAGCAAAGCAAAGTAGATACTAAACAAGCATGGAACATCAAAATTTATAGATACGTTTCCGACTTATCAATAGGTTAGTTCCGGAAAATGTATAAAAATGCCTCAAAGTGTAGACAAAACATAAGACAGTTGATACAAAACAACCATGGAGCATCAAAAATTATAGATACGTTTACGACATATCATGATCACAAGATCAACTTGCTGCCAGGCGTCAAACTGGTCTGTGTCAGACCATACCGATACATGCCACAACAGAAATACGAAATTGAGAGGCAAATCACTGAAATACTGAAGAAAGGGATCATCAAACAGAGCCATAGTCCATTCGCGTCGCTAGTGCTGTTAGTCAGGAAGAAGGACAGATGATGGCTCTTTTACATCGTTTACCGTCACCTCAATGTTGTAACTATGCCTAACAAATACCCCATGCTGGTCATCAATGAGCTGCTCGATGAACTAGCAGGCGCATCTTTCACCAAGCTTGACCTGTGCTCGGGTTACCACCAGATTCGACTGGCAGAAGAAGACGAGGTGAAATCCGCATTTCGCACACACAACAGGCACGTTCCGTGTCATGCCATTTGGCCTCTCCACCACGCCAGCAACATTCCAATCGGCCATGAATCGGGTGTTCGCCAACCAGATTCTCAAGTTCGTGATGGTCTTTGTCGATGACATCCTCGTGTACAGTGGAACGATCGAGGAACATGCACGACACCTCGAGGAAGTGTTCCAGCTGCTGGCGCACAATTAGTTGTTCATGAAGAAGAACAAGTGCTCGTTTGTGCAAACCTCACTAGAGTATCTCGTCCACATCATCATCCAAGACGGCGTGGGCATGGATCCAGCCAAATTGAGGCAATCAAAGCATGGCCGCGGCCCAGCACAGTCAAATTACTATGTGGATTTCTTGGGCTCGTGGGTTATTATCAAAAATTCATCCGCAATTTTGGCGCGATCAGCCGCCCCTTGACAAATCTGCTGAAAAAGAACACGCGGTTCATCTGGACGAAGTACGAGCAGGCGCATCTTTCACCAAGCGTGCGACAAGGGGATCGGGGTAGTGCTGATGCAATGCAGACATCCAATCGCATTCCTTAGCAAATCCCTGGGGCCGAATAACCAAACACTCTCCACCTACGACAAAGAGTTTTTGGCCATTCTCATGGCGATCGAGCGATGCTCCTACCTGCAGCACCGGCCGTTCATGGTGCGTACAGACCAGTGCAGCCTGGTGCATCTCGAAGATCACCACATTGCCACGCCAATTCAACAGAAAGCATACTTTTTTCTGATGGGTTTCCAGTACAAGTAGTGTACAAGAATTGGGCTACGAATCGAGTTGCCGATGCTCTCTCTCGCCGGCCAGCTAACAAGAATTGCCATGCCATGTCCACTGTCACTCTGCATTGGTTGGAAATCATCATCGAGGGATACAGCAAAGACGAGCAGGCTTGGCAAATGCTTACTGAACTCAGTGTCACATCAGACAACAAACAGGGGTACACGCTGTGCGATGGAATCATCCGCCACAAGGGGCGCGTCTGGCTAGGCAATCACAAGGTAGTGCAGGACACAATGCTCCAAGCAATGCATAACAGTGGTCTAGGAGGCCATTCTGGCAATCTGGAAACATACCATAAGATCAAGAACATATTCTCATGGCTGCACATGGGACATGACATTGAGGAATTCGTTCAGCGTTGCATTGTCTGCCAACAGGTAAAGTCTAAGTACTGTAAACTCCCTAGTTTGCTAAAACCATTTCCAATCCCACATGAAGCATGGCACACCATCATCCTCGACTTCATCGAAGGGATTCCCAAGTCATACCACTACGACACCATCTTGGTAGTCATTGACAAAATACGGGCACTTCATTCCGCTGAAGCACCCTTTCTCTGCAGTGTCAATCGCTAGACTGTTCTTGGACAACATCTACCAGCTACACGGCATGCCTTTTGTCATCATATCAGAACGAGACAAGGTATTCACCATCTAATTATGGCACCAATTGTTCAAAATGGCTGATATTGTGCTCAACATGATCTCATCCTACCATCCCCAGATAGACGTCCAGACAAAGCGGCTCAACCAATGCCTTAAGACCTACATCTGATGTCTTGTTCATGCCAATCCACACAAATGGTATGCCTGGCTCCCTCAGGCCAAGTATTGGTACAATACTAACTTCCACTCTGCTCTAGGAAAATCCTTTTCTCTTGAATATCAGTTAAGAGAGTTTCGGTTGCCATTTGAGGTCTTGTATGGGCACAAGCCACGCCATTTTGGCATCCAGAACACACTACTGCCAGCGGTGACTAATGTGGAGCACTGGCTGCATGAGAGGCAAGCTCTTCTTCCTGTCTTCAAGCATCACCTCTAGCGTGCTCAGCAACGCATGACTGCGTAAGTGGACAAGAAGAGGATGGAGCGCCAACTCTTGGTTGGCAAGTTCGTTTATCTAAAGCTCCAACCGTATGTGCAAACAACCGTTGCATAGCGGTCATCATAGAAACTAGCATTCAGATACTTTGGGCCCTTCAAGATCCTAAAGAGAATTGGTAGTGTCGCATACAAGCTGCTATTACCCTCAGGATTGCGCATTCACCCAGTGGTGCACGTATCCTAGCTGAAGCGTGCTCTCGGTGCCTCTGACTTGGTGAGTGCCACATTACCTACAAACTACATGGCTACAGTGCAGCCATGTGCAGTCATTGGAGAGAGATTCATTCGCCGTGGACACAAGCTAGTTCCTCAAGTGCTCGTTCAATGGAGTGATTTTTCGTCCTCCTACACCACCTAGGATAACCTCTACACCGTCGTGGATGCTTTTCCAGTGTCACCAGCCTGGGGACATGCTAGTGCTCAAGGGGAGGGCATTGTCAGGCCCTGGCATTGAAGAGGAGGAGGGACAAGCACCAGGAGATACGCGAGGCCCACATGACGGTAGTAAGGAAGGCCCACGCGTCAGCAGAGACCGACAGTGCCGACAAACCTTAAATGCGCTACATAAGTTAGGGATAGGGGATCGAGGATTTGTAACTGAAATCGAGTCTAGAACTCGTACATCTCTCTCTCTCACCGATGAACTCACGATTTCATCAGGTTTCCATCCTCCTGGCGCGATGCTAGGGCTTGTATCCTATGAATTCGAACCAAGTACTTGTATCTTAGTGATTGTACCATGATAGTGTGTAGTAGAAATACTTCCTATAACTGCATGCGAGAATATTTGCAACAAGCTTCAGTCTGCAGTCTTGATGTGTTAGTCTAAATTCTGAATGAACATGAAATAGCCATAAAGAAACTCTGAGAGCCTATTACACCATTACGAGTCCAAAAACCAAGAACCTTTCAATTGGTGAAGCTACTGAAAAGTAGAGAGAGTTTTTTACACCAATTTCTTGTAATTTTAGATTAAAAAATAAAACAGATACAGTTGAACTAATGTACAACTGTCTAACTAGCCAGAGAGTTCAGACAGAGTTTGTGAACTGAATTAGTGATACAAAATATGCCTGGCTCAGGTGCCGAACTCTATTCTTTTTTCGCGAAAGCACACAAAGCTTTGCGTTTTGATGCATTGATAGATAAGAAGTATAAGTTAAAAGTCCTAGAGAGGACCAACACCCGCACCATACAACTCAACATAGGCTAGTCTAAGGGAGTATCTGGCGCAGCCCCAGTGCTCCCGCCTCAGCCCACGTCTTAGCCCCAGCTTTGATCGTGTCGACTAGGGTAGCCAGTGAGGGGGACTCGTTGTTGAAGACGATCATGTTCCTATGCTTCCAAATCAACCATTTTGGGAGCATGACCACAGATGAGGTTCATTTGCGCATCAGACATGGGATGGACCGCACCACCAGCTTCCACCACTCGTGAAGGGGACTTCGGCAACAGGGGCCTAGCAGTAGATCAAATACATGACTATGACCTCATGCCAGATAGTCCGAGAAAATGGACACCCGATGAGGATGTGTGACATGGTCTCCACAGCATGGTTGCAGAGCGCGCAGGACGGCCGGTGGGGAAGAACCCGGCGCTCCAACCTCTCACTCGTCCAAAATCTGTCTTGGCAAGCAAGCCAGAGGAAGTAGTTCACCCTAGGTGGCGCCCATGATTTTCATATCAACTTCCAAGGACCTGAGACTATAGATCCCCGGAATAGGGCATAGTAGCAAGATTTGGAGGAGTACTGGCCATCTATCGTCCACCACCAAACTAACTTGTCTGGCTCGCCCCCAGCTGCATGCTTAGTAGCTTGATCAGTTGGACGTACTGCCAGAGTGCAAGGGGGTTAAACACACCCGAGATGTCGAAGATCTAGGTACGGTCAGCGACCTCCTATTGTATTGTATGTGCTATCCTGAGTCGTCGTGGGACCAGCGCTAGGAGCTCGGGTGCTATCTCCCCGACCGACTTCCCATCCACCCATCTATTCGTCCAGAACAGTGCGGTAGTCCCCTCTCCCACAACCATCGAGGTGGAGGCAAAAAATATCTCGCCCCCATCCTTGGTAAACTCCATATCCAGCCCACGCCAAGGTCGCAAGGGGTCTGTATGCAGTCTCCACATTTATCGGGGTTCGGAGACTAGTGGTCGTGCGGGATAGGTCTGTAATATCAAGCCCTCCAAAACAAAGAGGCCTACACATCCTCGCCCTTTGACATGGCAGTGCCCACCCTCGGCCTCCTTCCTGCCCACCCAAAGGAACCCACATAGAATCGTATTCACCTACTTGAGTGCCTACTTGTTTAGGAAGAGCACTATTAGCTGGTGAAGCAGAATCACCGTGAGCGACGCTCGGATCAGGGTAAGGTGCTCTGCTTTAGGCATCATGGAGGCCTTCCACGTGGGTAGCTTATCCGCGATCTGTTCGATGACCGGTTGGAAGGCCTCCATGATGCCTAAAACCAAAGGGGGCCAACAAAGGGCAAAAGAAAAAAGAGCAGTCAATACGGAGACTACTACACGACGGGACCTAGAATTCGGCGTATCTCGCCTACTTAGGTATGGTGGACTGAAGCGACAGTGAATCAAGCACTAACAACCTACAGAGACTCGATATAACTGGCGGCTATCAGAGAGGGATAAGAAAGACCTATTCGGAACCAACCTTATACTAACACCAAACATACCCATCCTGGTATTTCCCTCTCAAGACCAAACGAGAAAATCATTTCGCGGAAACTTGCACGGTTGGTAGTTTTATCCAATCTTTCCATGGTGGTTATCCAACTTATAAGTCATATTAGGTACAAGTCAATTTATAACAATAAACTTTAGTGTAAGTTGTCTATGATCGATAAACTGTGCTTTAAGTCGTCCATAACCGTGGACACGGCCTTTCGAAAATATTTAACCCTACATGGGTGCACTAAAGTATTCACACGCACTTTTGACCTTTTGCCAGATCAATTAACATAAACTCATCGGTATGTCGGCGAGGCTTCGGACACGACGTTTCCCAAACCCAAAGCAAGTACATGGAGGCCACCACACTAAGCTACCCGTAACAAAGTTGGCTGGCTCCAAAGACGGATCCAGAGGTTGCGAGATCGTCCGAGAGATCAGAGGCCATAGATATAATCCTTAACATAACGACCTACATCCTAAATAGTATAGTGGTAAACGCTCATCGAGAAACAGATAATAAACATGTCATACATGGCATAACATGGCATTAAATCCTCAAACTAGTTTGTGGCCCCTGGTATAGTACTTTGAAAACAGGTAGTAAGCCGATAGGGACGCCCATACCCTCACATGTGGTTAGCGCGCTCGATCTCAGAACAGGTGTCAAGAACTCGGTTCCTAGGTGGACATAGAGGGAGGGATAATAACCAGATCTCAAATATTACCTAGTTGTTCCTCTATATTAATTATATCTACTCCCAACATTTAATTAACCAATTGTAATTAAAGCCATGATCATCTCCACCATTAAGCATATGCCAACCTCCCAACAACGATGGAACTCATCGACGTGAAGCAGCACCTGAGCAAGCAACTATGACTCGCGAGGCTAACTGTCTACCAAACAACAGGTAGTATGGGTGTCCAAGGCAATATAGGCTGCATGGATATAAGTGGTACGAAAACTAAAACATCACAATACAGATAGAAATAGATCAACATGAGGAAAATGCTCACCTGGGAAATACTGACGGAGATATATCCAAAAAACTTGTCGAAGCTCACAACATCTCATCGTTCTATATGGGAAGAAGCAAATCACTAAAAGGAACAAGCGACACAACAATTACAACTAATACGAAAGAAAAAGCATAATCATAATATGATGCATGACATGGCATGTTAATGATGCAAACCATTTTATTAAGAAGTCATTTGTATAGCACATTGGTGATACAACATTAGTGACACATTATTAACAAGAAATAATTATTTGCCAATTTTATTCATCATGTTTTCCTTGCATAAATAGTTCTGATCTTACAAGTTTTCCATGATTCAAGATGCAAACACAAGTATGGAATGTATAGTTGGAAATTTCTCGTTGCTCTGATCGATTTAGACATATCATTTGTCAAATTCGGAATTACGGTTTAAAAGTTATGCATTTATTAAGAAAAGACATTTTAATAGCATTTAAATAATTTTGAAATTTTTATTTTTCCAGAAATTATTTTGGGAGGTATATTATTAATCCATGCATTTTTCTGATCACAAATCATATATTATTTATTAACTTTGAAAATATAGAATAAAAGTTATTAAGAATTGCATATTAAATAGAAAAGGGCAATATTTCATTAGTTTGAATAGTTAGGGGTGTTTCTGCAAAATTATGAAAATGTATTTGCATTCACAAGTGAAAATAATTCACTTTTCATATTGAAAGTTTTTTCAAATCCAACACAGATTTGAAAGTATGAATTTAAAAGGATATTTGAATTAATAAAGAATATAGAAAAGGAAAAAGAAAAAGATTAAGGAAGTGGGCCACCGGAGAGAGAAACTGGGCCGCAACGTCGGTTAAGCACCGCACGGACGCGGGAGGAAGCTACTGGGCCGAAGTGGGCTGGCCCGAGAAGGAAGGAGGAAAGAGGATTGTGGGTTGAGATGGGAAATGGCCAGGGGTCTTTTTGCCAAAGCATCAACAACACGTCAGGACTGAACTGACAAGACTGAAGAATGATTGCGCGAAAATAGCTAGCTGACCCGATCTTTGTATGAATATTTCGAGCGTGTTGGTTGTACGATTCGAGCATAGTTTGTTCTGGTGCGTAGAGGGATCGTAGGAGAACATCTGAGCAAGAAAATATTTGCCGGAAAGTCACCGAGACGGACTTCAGGAAGCGATGAACAGAGGTGTTTTCTACTGTCAAAAACTGTCGAAACTGAACGCGCGTACGTATGCAGTTCGACCCCGGAGGCGGCCGGAAATCGAGGTGGTTCAGAGGGGCATGGCTGCCGTTGCTGCTATGCTGCCTACGTGCGCGCTGAGCGACCGGCGCGGCGTGCGGCTGCTGTGCGCGCGGGGCGGGCGTCTGGCACGGGTTGGGGGTGCAGCAAGGTGTGGAGCTAGGTGGCTACTAGAAGGTTCAGGAACATGAACTCTGCTGGACACCATGATCGGACGAAGGACAGGTGCGTGCGCGCGGCGGCGAAACAAATCGGCCACGGCGACCACGATTTGGTTGTGAAAATCATGCAGGGAGAGGTGGCAAAGAACGGAGGAATCACCAGGAGGTTGTGGGCAGTGGCGGAGCTAGGGAAATGACAATCCGGGTGCACGGTGGTGCCTCAACTTAAAAAAAACCTATTTTAGGGGTGTCACACGTGGTAAAAAAATAGCTAATCTATAAAGAATTTTTTGTTTACCCTGGGTCCTGTGCACCACCAAGCTTGAACTAGGATCCGCCCCTGTTGTGGGTGCAGCCGACTCGGATGGAGGGGACATAGAGGCACTACAATTGTCGACGACAGACGGCGGGCGAGCTTGGCCTTGTTCTACTGCTCCGGGAAGAAGATCCTGACGGTGACGGTGTACTGAGGCCGACGGGAGGATGGCAAGATGCAGATCGATCTTCCCTGCAGCTTGCGTGCCTGCGACCATGAGTTCTTGCCGCTGAGCTGCTCGGTGCGCCGCGTGCAACCAGGACGAGACGAGACAATCTCCGGCAGGCCGCCTCCGTCACCCAGCGGCCGGTACTCTCACGGTCGCCGCCTAATTAATTGTTCGATGTAGAGACAAGAAGACGCGACCCTTCCAGGCTTCTTTTTTTTTCGCTTCCAGGTAGAACGAGAAGTGATATATTGGCCAGATAGGCTCAATACTACGGGGTATTCGCCCCCATGAACGTCCGCCCGTGCTGAGGCGGCTCTGGCTTGACGTCCTTCAGCAAAACGGGTGGGAAAGCGGTGGCAGTTCTTTTTTTAAATAACAGGCCAAAAGGACTTAAATTAATAACGCCAAACGACGAAGGGATACAAATGCTGCATCGAGCTTACACGAGAGATCAGACCACCCACATAAAAAGACTACCAACGAAGCTACAACCGGAAGCGCGAGCAGCCGGAGAGGCCAATACAGATATTACAAACGCGGAAAGCAAGCGCACGACGTCTACAGTGTCGGGTCGGAGCTCCCCGGAGGACGAGCCATATTCACGGGCGCCGTCGAGATCCCGCCATCGCTGCAGCAACGCCACCAGAAGCCGACCACCTCTAGGAACTGAACCGAGCTGTCCACAAACCCCCAAGTAGCGTCGAGGGAGCCCCAAGAAGACCCGGGGGTGTAGATCCGCATCAAGCCTTGCCGAGGGAGACACAACCACCGTCGAAGAGCCACACGTCGAGAGCTCCAAGGCGGCGTCTTCAAGAAGAGCACGACGCCAGAGCGCCGCCACCACCCGATCCGAGGATCAGGGTTTTCACCTGGAGCACGAGAGAGACCGAAAGCACCGCGGCGACGCCTTCAACAAGGGAACGACGTCCGTAGACGCCGCCGTCGTGGCCCAAAAGGCAGGGTTTCCCCTCGGCTAAGCTTTCAGCCTCCAACACGGAGGTCGGGCCATCGCCGAGACGGCAACCACACCACCACCACGACGAACAACACCCCAGACACCGGGCCACGCCACCGACGAAGGGCCGCATGCCAAGAGCTCCAAGACGGTGTCTTCAAGAAGAGCACGACGCAGCAGCGCCGCCACCGCCCGATCCAAAGATCTAGGGTTTTCACCTGGAGCCGCCGTCAAAGCACGCAGCTCGCCGGCCACCATACCGTCCGCACGATCATGGTCTCCGGCCAGCACCTGAGTCCCTGGCTCGCCCGACAGCCAAGGGGACTCCCGCCACCCAGGGCCGCCGCCCCGGCGTACCCAACTTTGCACCCCGTCACCTGAGAAAATCGTTGCGAGAACACAAGACAATAAGGGCATAGGACGGCTACACACCCAGCACTACTGCGACCAGATAGGAAGGAGCTCAAGCAGAGCCAAATCGACCTCCAGCAGCCCCCTTGGTTGTTGAGGCCCATGGATCTAGGACATGGGCGATGGGCTCGAACGGGCCCAAGGGCCCTCGCCCCGGCCCGAACTCAGGGGAGCACCATCTCCACGCCAGGATCCTTCCGCCATGGGCAGTACATGCGCAGCGCAGCCGCACGCCGAGACGCTCACCGTGCCCGTCCACGCCCTCGACCTCCACCGGTGGGCCAGGGGCAGAGCTCGCGCCGCCCACCGCCGAGACAACTCCAGGGAGCCGCCGCCGCAAGCACGCACAGGACACGAAGCCGACACGCCGAGGTCAGAGCTCTGCGTCGCCGCGCCCCACGACCAGCACGGCGCCCTCACAAGCCGCAGCGGCCCGCGCCGCCACCACCGCGCGAGGGGGGAAGAGAGGCCCCGCCGTCGCCGGCGTGCGGGCTTCGCCCGGCGACGCCCTCTGGCGGCGGTGAGGAGGTGGGGAGGATCTAGGAAGGGGCGCCGCCAGGGGCTCTCGGTCGCTCGCGGGAGCGACGCGAGCCAAGCAAATCCAAATGACCTAGCAACGGTGGCAGTTCTCTCCCCATGTTCTTCTTGGAATTTCCCTCGCCGTCTTGCCAGTGTTGGCCACCTAACGCTGAGGCTCTCTCTCTCTCTCTCTCTCTCTCTCTCTGGGTTTTTGATTCAGAGGGGAAAACAGAGAGGAAGGGAGTGGTGGTGGATGGAAAAGAAGCTGGGCTAGGGTTTGCCTGGGGCTCGATTTGATCAGGTTTGAAGGGAGAAGGTGGGTGGATGCTTTGCTGGTGTGGTGGTGAAAAAGAAACGGAAAAAAGTCCATTTTAAACCTTCAACACGTAGGGGCTAGACTAATCAAACCCTGAAATTGAAATCCCGGTCATTGTCACCCTGAACTTGTGAATCCCGGCCTAAATCGAACCCTTGGTACACCGGAAAAACAGCGATCCTGACTGGGATTGTAGATTGCTCTCACTCACAGTGGGACTGACATGTCATATTCATCTTTTTCCACAATTTCTTCCTCTTGCGCTCACTCCCGATCAATCCCGAACAGAAGTGTGCGACTGTAGCGCTCCGTCATGGGAGGCTGTGGCCCCGGGCGCCAGCGTTGGTGTGAATGCGGGTGGGCCTCCTCCAAGACGCATAAGTGTATCTTGTGGCTCATGCTCCCATGCACACGAAGCTAGTGCTACTCGGTGCAAAGCTAACGAGTTCCTCTTGAGAAGTTAGAGTTGCTTCGTATGCTCTAATTGACATTATTATTGGCCTGTATAACTTGTCGTGACAAGCTAGCTCTAATACATCGATTGATCTATTATTTCCATAATTTCATCTGCCGGTGACCAATTTGAGAACCAGAAAAGGAGATTCTGCTCATCGACGAGCTGGAGCCTGGATGAAATCACATAGGCGTTCGAGCTGACGCAGTCTATTTGTGTGCCGTGAGAGCATGAAGGACCGCCTCCGCATTAGGTGTTGAGCCACCGCCGCGTCGATCTACTACTCCAACCTGTACACTTCCCCTAGCTCGTTCTACTCTGCCACAAGTCAGTCTCCTGTAGTTGCTGCTACACAGGAGATACAGGGAGGGGCGACGGGGTTGGAGGCACGGGAGAGATGGAGAGAGGGGACACGAGGAAGAAGACATATATGACAAGTGGGCCAATTTAGTCCGTGAGAGTATAGAATTTATTTCATATGTGATTTTTACTTTATAGCAGAGAAATTATGTTGAGGGTTCGATTTAGACCGGGATTCGCAAGTTCAGGGTGCCAACGACCAGGATTTCGATTTCATGGTTCGATTTGTCTAACCCTTACGAGTTTAAGGTTTGAAATGGACTTTTTCCAAAAGAAATAGAGAAGGGATGTCACGCCTTGTGTGAGAGGAGGAAGACGACAAGAGAGCCTCTGTCGATCAGGAGCTGGAGGCTGCCTCTCCACTCAATGGGGATGGTGGGCTTGGGCCCGAGGACATGGGGTGGTAGGTATGTTTCTATTTTTTATTTTTATGTTTGTTTTTCTTTTATTTGTTTTGTTTCACATTCAAACAAGCATATTAACTCAAAAAAATTGAAACATTGCAGGATTTTGAATAGAAATTTGAGGCCAATAAAAGAGAGAAGAGGGAATGGAAAGTGGAAGAGAAGTATCCCCCATGTAATTTCAATTTGGGCATTCCTACTAGAGGTAGGGTTTAGGGTTTAAGAAAATAGAAGAAAAGCATTTTTTAAATATTGGTTTCACATCAACAAGGACCCTATGTGTAGAAAACAAAGTAGAGAGGTAAATAGAGGGGAGGATAGGGCCAAGCAAGATCGAATACAAAGGCCAAAACATAAATACAATGCAAAAAGATGATCCATGCAATGTGGCATGATGACCACGATGATGCAGCAAATAAAACAACAAGCCATTTTCTATTTGGGGAATTCCCAGGGTGCTACACCTACCCACCGTCTGCATAGGGGAGTCGAGAAGTAGGGGGTTGTGGTCAGCAATCACTGAAGCCAAGCAATGGAGGGAGAAGATATTATATAGCTCATCCCATCCTGTCATGACAAACACCATATCCAGCCTCATAAGAGTGGGGTTCTCCCGCTCGTTCGACCAAGTGTAATGGCACCCATGTAGGTAAACCTCCTTGAGTTCACAGACATTAAGGAATCGCCTGAACCTCCCCATCATCCTCATGTCTAGGTTGTTGTTGTGCTTATCTTCATCCTTGTAGATCAAGTTGAAGTCCCCACAGAGTGCCCAGGGGCCTGGCCGTGTGGAGCGTAGAGTCCACAGCTTTGCAAGGAAGGCGACTTTGTCGGCATCTTCCCGCGGTCCGTAGTGATGACCCACACGTATAGGGGGAATATCGTAGTACTTTCGATAAATAGGAGTGTCAATCCCAACGAGGACCAGAAGGTGTTGACTATTGGTATGGAGCAGGAAATCTCTATAAATACTTAGAAAACGGATTTTTAGGGGTTTTCTGATAAAGCAAAAAATAAAGTGCAAGTAATAAAGACAACGAAAAATTGCAGCAAGTGGCCCAATCCTTTCTTAGCAAAGGACAAGCTGGTGGGAATACTTATAAGGACTAAACGTCCTCGAGGACACATGGGAATTCTATCAAGTGCTTTCGCTTCAAATAGTTGAGTACCCTTCTTTGGTGTTGTAAGTGTTGTGTGGGTGAACCTGTGCTAATGTACCGACCTTACTTGGACTAATACATATTTGTGATTAAACCTCTTGCAATCATCCGCAACTACAGGAAAGCAATTAAGGTAAAAACCTAACTACAACCTTAAACTCTGAGATCCTACGCTCCCTTGTGCAATGGTGTCCTAACGGGGGTTCGGGTTTCTGTCACTCCGGCAACCCCACAATTAGTAGCCAAATACACAATGCATTCCCCTAGGCCCATAAATGGTGAAGTATCATGTAATCGACGTTCATATGACACCACTAGAAGAATAGCACCACAACTTAAATACTAACCATTGAATAATATCTCAACACAAATCCACTACTAACAACATGACTTCTCCCATGTCCTCAAGAACTAAACGAACTACTCACGAGATATCATATGGATCAATATAAAAGATGATATGGTGCTGAATAACAATCTAAACATAAACAATAATCCAATGGTTCCACTCACAAGCATCAACTACAATAGTAATCAACACCGGGAAAGTTTCCCCTAAGAACTATGCAAGTTTTCAACACAATTGTTACAGCGGGATGGAGTGGTGATGATGGTGCTGGTGGAGATGATGGTGTGGATGATGATGATCCCGATGAAGTCTAGTTTGATGATGGTGTTGATGGCGACGATCTCCCTCTCTGGGAAGGAATTTCCCCGACAGAAATCTGTCTGCCGGAGAGCTCTTTCTCTCTCGGTGTTTTCCGCCCCGCAGAGACGGCGAAATCTTTCTGTGGTCGATCCCTGTGTTTTAGGGTTTAGAGTAGAAGATATAGGTGAGAGGGCGGAGCCAGAGGTGGGCCAGGTGGGCCACACCCCTGTAGGCACAACCTAGGGGTGGATTGCGCCTGTGGGGTGTGGGCCCCCTGTGGCCCATCTCCGCCTCCCCTTTTGGCATTCTTCGTCTTCTGGGAAAATAGGATTTTCCGTAGTTTTTCTGGTATTTTTCTGATCTTCACGAAATTGCATCAAAACACCTCTTCTTCCATCAGAATCCTGACTCCGGAAGTTCATCCTCCAAGAATCATCCAACATGCAAAAACAGATGAAAGACATAAGTAACACCTCTTAATACGAAATATATCAATGAATAGAGGCAAATTATGATATAGAATGGTGATGCAAATTGGACGTATCAACTCCCCCCAATCTTAGACCTTCGCTGTCCCCAAGCAAAAACTGAGCTCAGTAAACATGTCCACAGGTTTATGGAGTGAAGTGTCGATAAAAGAATACGAACAAGAAGCATCACACTTACCATTACACAACTCATAGAAGAAAGCAACTCACCATTATATAACTTAGCTTGCAACAAGTACAAGAGTCACAATAGAGATGCATAAAGATAAATCACAATTGGAATTGGAAAACTCTTGTTCTTGGTCAGAGAACAGCTGGCAAACAGTTTCACAAATAGGGCTTTTTGTAGAAGTCTTCGAAACAGGAGCACTCTTTGCTCAAAAAGGTTTTTCAATGAAGGCTTTCAAAGTAATACTCAATAGATAAGAGTCTTGTGCAAACAAGGAAGATAAAGAACATGATTGAATAAATCATCATATGAATGCTTGAAACACAACAACTCAAAAGCTTGTTGTAGATAGAGAGGAAGTAGGTTTACTGACTCAACTTAGAAGTAGAAGAAAGGTCCTTCATAGAGGGATGCAGGGATTTCAAGTTCATAAAGAGCTTCCAAAAGATTATGGTACTTACTAGCTTTGATCCCTCATTGCCCCTATCATAAGCATCTTGAGGTGATTAAGGTTAAAGTGAACAAGGATGGAGTATATGCTTGACAAAATATAAGTTAGCAATCTCAAGTCCCTTGAGTACGAGGTTCTCTCCTCATGCTACTCAACTTTAGTTACCGGTAAGTTCTTGTCATTGTAAGTACATGTGTATCATAGAGAACCGCCAACGGGGTACCCCTTGCACATGATACAGGAGCTATCCCATAATAAAAATGACAAGGCAAGCAGACAGTGAGCATCTCAGCGATCTTTTTATTTGCTATTTGCATAGGTTTTTATTGAGGATGCTTCACAGATTGCTCACTATGGTTATGCTGCAAGTTTCCACCATGATTAGGCATGGCTTAGTCTAGCGGCCCAGGCGTTTCTCTAACACACATACTTAACTCCATGGACTTAAAAGCTCCCCTTTTATTTCACACCGACGACATCCGCAAACAAAAGAGCATGATATCAACTGGATATGTATCCATAAGTGTTGAAAGCGGTCCCCATGACAGCATGGTTCTACTAATCCCAACATATAGATGCAAGCGTATACAACTTTGATGGCACAATGGTTCAAGTTTATTAGGGGAAAGAAAATAAGGTGTTCCATCAAGTTCGTGAGAGCTTTATTAACTAGTTTTCATATAACAAAATAATTTTTAATTCGAAAGATAGATGAAGCTTGAGAATTTTCTTGGAATAGCAATAATGCTAATAGTTAGATATGGTGGACACAAATGGCATAGGTTTTGGTTCAAAGGGATTGGATGCATGAGAAGTATGCCTTCTCAAAATAGGTTCTTGGCTAGCAAGGCTGGGTAGCAAGCAAAAGAGTTGAAGGAAACAAGCAAACCTACAAGTGATTAAGCCAAACATGTAATCTTCCTTGAAGACACAAAAGATCTTAAATAAAGAATACTAAGCTTATGAGCCAATCAAGAAAGAAAATAAATGATACAAAATACCTGTAAGCTTTTTCTCTTTTCCTTTCAAACCTCAAAAAGTGTTGCTACTGACCAGATCTCGGTTTGCCAAAACCAATTTAGATCTACTTGATGCTACCAAAGTGATGCTAATACTGATTAACAAGATCAATCATATAATAGAGATTGCAAACTAAAATAAGAAGTGAAAAAAGTAAAAGATGAAACTTCTCATTAATATTCCATAAAGGCACTCACACCAAGGGATACATAGATAACCAACTAAAGGAGAGATACTTCCACAATGCAAACCAACATATAAGATAACTTCTCTACCAAAGATATGAATCCACTAAAAGGGTAAAAGATAAAAGATAATGATGTGATACTGCGGCACTCCCCCAAGCTTGGAACAAGCCAAGGGGATGCCAAACCTGATGATGAATTACTCATTCTGTGGTGGTGGTGTTCCCTTGCAATCATGAGACTTCCAAGGTAAAGGTTCCCCATCCAAAAAGGATGTCTTGGTTTCCACAATCCTGAAACTAGCAGCAGAGCTTATGCGATCAAATCTATCCTCATACTCACAGTTTTGGTTTTGTATGCCGTAGAGCTATGCTTGTAATTGGTTGGTGGCCTGATGGAGTGAGAGGATTTCGTTTCAGAGCTCATCAACCTCCTCCTTCTTCTTGGTGATGAGTTTTGAACTTATCTTATGGATGATATCCACTTCGTGTTCCGCCATCTTCTTGTACCTGAAAACTTCCTGCTCCAATGCTTCCATCATGTCTTCTAGACTGCCTTATCCTTTAGGGCCTTGAACTTCTTTCATCTGCACCTTCCCATCCTTGAGAATCAACTCCTTGGGATGAATCTTCAACTCATACATGTACGGGTTGATAGCATCCGTGGAGGAATCCTCTATGGGTGATCCAGAGGAAGACATTGTAGCTCCAAAACTGAGAATCTGCCTGACAGAAACAGATCATAACAAAAACACGATGAGAACACGATACACGAACCTCGGGGGATCCGGGGGGGTATATATTACGAAGTTTAAATGCATAAGGAAGGTACTGTGCGAAAACAAGGCGGAGACGGAGCTCAGGAGGATCACACCCCTTCCAGGTGCGGCCAGCTGAGGGCCCGCGCCTAGGGTGGGTGTGGCCACCCTGGCCTCCGTTTCCTCCTCTGTTTCGTCTCGTCACCTTCCGTATGTAATAAAAACATCAAAAATATAAAAATATTAGGCTTTCACGAACCTTCTGTTTTCACCACTTATTACCTATTCAAAGATGGACTCTGTAGATTCTAGCGTTTGGTTTCTAATAAATTCTTCCAGAGTCACCATTTGAATAATATCAACATCTTCATTATAAGAATCTCCAGAAATATAATGTTTTAGACTTTGACCATTCACCACATGTGTGGTGTTGTCCTTCAAAGAAGATATTTTGATAGCCCCTGAACGATACACTTCCTCAATAACAAAAGGTCCTTCCCATTTTGAGAGTAGTTTCCCTGGAAAAAAATCTGAGACAAGACCTATACAAAAGAACTTTATCACCAACATGGAACTCCCTTTTTAGAATTCTCCTATCATGCCATCTTTTTACTTTTTCCTTAAAGAGTCTAGCATTTTCGTAAGCTTCACTTCTCCACTCATCTAAGGTACTTAAGTCAAGCAATCTTTTCTCATCGGCAAGTTTAAAATCTCTATTCAACTCTTTCACTACCTAGTAAGCTTTGTGTTCTAATTCTAGAGGCAAGTGACAAGCTTTCCCATAAACCATTTTGTAAGGAGACATTCCCATAGGATTTTTATAAGCGGTTATATAAGCCCATAAAGCGTCATTCAACTTTTTAGCCCAATTTTTCCTAGATCTATTAACAGTCTTCTGCAAGATAGATTTAATTTCCCTATTGGAAAGTTCTACTTGCCCACTGGTTTGGAGGTGATAAGCTGAAGCAATTCTATGGTTAAAATCATATTTAGCAAGAGTTTTCCTAAAACCACCATGAATAAAATGAGAGCCTCTGTCAGTCATGAGATATCTAGGCACACCAAACCTAGGAAAAATAAGATCCTTAAGCATTTTCAAAGAGGTCTTACCATCAGCGCTGTTTGTAGGTATGGCTTCTACCCACTTTGTAACATATTCAATAATAACAAGAATATGAGTATACCCTTTTGAAGGAGGAAAAATACCCATACAGTCAAATCGCCAACAATCAAAAGGTTCAATAACAAGAGAATAATTCATAGGAATTTCATTGCATCTAGAAATGTTACCAACTCTTTGACATTCGTCACAAGATAAAGAAAACTTCCTTGCATCCTTGAAAAGGGTAGGCCAATAAAATCCAGATTGTAAAACTTTTTGTGCAGTTCTATCCCCAACATGATGTCCTCCATAAGCACTGCCATGACATTTTCTCAATATCTCTTGTTTTTCATATTCTGGAACACATCTTCGCATAATACCATCTAATCCTTCTTTATATAAATGTGGGTCATCCCAAAAGTAATGCCTCAAATCATAAAAGATTTTTCTTCTTTGTTGAGCTATAAAGGTTGGAGGAAAATACTTGGAAACAATAAAGTTAGCGTAATCAGCATACCAAGGACTCTCATGCAGGCTTATCCTTATTGCAACCAACTGTTCATTTGGAAAACTATCATTAACAGGCAAAGGGTCAAAGGAAATGTTTTCCAAACGAGATAAATTATCAGCAATAGGATTTTTAGCACCTTTCCTATCTACAATATGCAAATCAAACTCTTGTAAAAGCAACACTCATCTAGTAAGCCTAGGCTTAGCGTCTTTCTTTGTCATAAGGTACTTAATAGCAGCATGATCAGTATGAATAGTAACCTTTGAATCAACAATATAGGGTCTAAACTTATCACAAGCAAAGATTACAGCTAATAACTCCTTCTCGATAGTAGCATAATTCTTTTGAGCAGCATCTAGAGTCTTGCTAGCATAATGAATAACATTTAATTTCTTATCAACACGTTTCCCAAGGACAGCACCCACAGCAAAATCACTAGCATCACACATAATTTCAAAAGGTAAACTCCAATCAGGTGGTTGAACAATAGCAGCAGTAGTCAAAGCTTTCTCCAAAGTTTCAAAATCTTCCTTACAATCATCATCAAAAACAAAAGGTACATCTTTTTGAAGAAGATTAGTAAGGGGCTTTGAAATTTTGGAGAAATCTTTAATAAACCTCCTATAGAAACCGGCATGACCAAGGATACTATGAATACCTTTTATATCCCTAGGGCAAGGCATCTTCTCAATTGCTTCAATTTTGGCTCTGTCAACTTCAATGCCTCTTTCAGAAATTTTGTGTCCAAGAACAATCCCTTTATTAACCATGAAATGGCATTTCTCCCAATTAAGAACAAGGTTGGTTTCTTCGCATCTCTGCAAAACTTTATCAAGGTTGTGCAAACAGTTATCAAAAGAAGTTCCATAGATGGAGAAATCGTCCATGAAAACCTCCAAAATTTCTTCACAAAAACCATGAAAGATAGCAGACATACATCTCTGAAAGGTAGCAGGAGCACTAGATAAAACAAAAGGCATACGCCTATAAGCATAAGTGCCATAAGGACAAGTGAAAGTGGTTTTCTCTTGGTCTTGTGCTTTCACATCAATTTGAGAGAACCCAGAATAACTATCAAGAAAACAAAAGTGGGTCTTTTTAGACAACCTCTCAAGCATTTGATCAATAAAGGGCAAATGATAATGATCTTTCTTAGTAACTTTATTAACCTTTCTAAAATCAATGCACATCCTATACCCAACCACTACTCTTTGGGGTATAAGCTCATTATTTTCATTAGGCACAACAGTAATTCCCCCTTTCTTTGGAACACAATGAACAGGGCTAACCCATTGGCTATCAGCAATAGGGTAAATAATACGAACATCAACGAGTTTTAATACCCCATTTCTTACCACATCCTTCATATTAGGATTTAGACGGCTTTGGTGCTCAACAACTGGTTTTGCATCAGGTTCTATATTAATAGCATGCTGACATATAGTAGGAGAAATTCCTTTTAAATCATCAAGAGTATAGCCATAGCTCCTCGATGTTTCTTTAGTATTTCCAATAACCTTTCTTCTTCCTTTCCTCAAAGTTTAGAACTAATAATAACAGGATATACTTTCTTATCATCTAGATAAGCATATTTAAGATCATTAGGTAAATGTTTTAATTCGAAAACAGGGTCCCCTTTAGGTGGTAGTGTGGTACCCAAATCTTCCATAGGTAGATTATGCTTAAGTAACTCAGGCTAACGAAGGAAAACCTCGTCAATTTCATTTCTTTCCTTCATGAAGACCTCGCTTTCATGATCTTCCATAAACTGCTGCAAGGCATCGTTAGGAGCAAGAGAAATAGCAGAAAGTTGTTCAACCCTGAAATCCTCATTAGGCAGTTCATTTTCATAAGGAGTTTTAGCAAATTTGGAAAAATTAAACTCATAAGACTCTCCATCAAACTTAGTCAAAACTTTTTCCTTCCTACAATTTATGATAGCCCCACAAGTATTCAAGAAGGGTCTACCAAAGATAATAGGATAGGTTTTACTAGCTTCAAAACCAAGTACTAGAAAATCAGCAGGATATTTAATCTTACCATAAAGAACCTCCACATCTCTTACAATGCCAATGGGACAGACTATCTCTCTATTAGCAAGGTGAATAAGCACATCAATATCCTCAAGCTCACAAGGACCAATTTCATGCATAATTTCCCTGTAAATCTCATAAGGAATAGCACTAGAACTAGCACTAATATCACATAAACCATAATAGAAATGATCACCGATTCTCACAGAAAGCACAGGGACACTAGATTTTCTAGCTTTTCTAGGATGAGAAACAATATTAGAAGCGTCTTCATAGAATACAACGTGCTCATCCTCTATATTTTTAATGACAAGATCTTTCACAATAGCTACCACAGGTTCAATATTTATTTGCTCATCGGGTTCCACAGTTTTCTTTGCACTTTTGCTAACCACATTAGCTATGATAGAATGTTCCTTCACCTTAGCAGGAAAAGGGATTTTCTCAACATAAGGTTCAAGCAAAATAGGATCAATAGTACAAACTTCAATGCTAGCAGGAACATGGGTAACAATGTCTTTATAAGGAGCATGGTACTTGTTTCCCTCCTTTTTGGGAATTTCAATATAAGAGGCAAAGGCCTTAAAACATTTTGCAAGAACTTGAGAATCAAGACCATACTCAGTAGTAATATCACGGAAGTCATCAGTTCCCATAAAAGATTTAATGCATTCATAATCATAGTTTATACCTGAATTTCTTCCTTTGTCATTTCCCATGCTTCAGTGTTCTCTTGATTACGGTCTAGGAGATCCCATTTAGCTTCTTCCTTCATACGTGTGAATGATCCAACACAAGAAGCATCTAGTAAATCTTCATCATGAAGAGAAAGCCTAGCATAAAAGTTATTTATAATAATATTGTTAGGGAGTTCATGAATAGGACATTTAAGCATTAGTAACTTCAATCTCCCCCAAGATTGAGTTGTTCTCTCTTTGTCACGATGCCAAAAGTTATATATCAGATTCCTATCCTTATGAATTTCACTAGGAGGATAGAATTTAGAATAAAAGAGAGGTACTATTTTCTCCCATTCCATGGATTGCCCATTCTTCAGTAGCTTATACCATTATTCAGCTCTCCCTTTCAAGGATATAGAGAGTAACTTCTTCTTCACCTGTTCAGTTGTGATACCTGCACACTTAAATAACCCGCATAATTCATGGATAAAAAGCAAGTGATCACCAGGGTGGACAGTTCCATCCCCTAAATAATAATTATCCATAACACGATCAACAATATTTGTAGGTATCTTAAAAGGATCTATATCAATAGGTGGTGGTTCATCTACTACCCTAACAGTGGTAGTAGTTTTCCCAAATAGAAAACCAAGTGGGTTATCCATATTGGAAACAAAGTAACAAACAGAAATAAAGAGCAATACTCATAGTAGAAGTTTCCTTTACCAGTTCCACTCTTCAATAGCGACACACCCGCCCCGGCAATGGCGCCAAAAAATAGTCTTGATGACCCACAAGTATAGGGGTGTATCGTAGTACTTTCGATAAATAGGAGTGTCGATCCCAACGAGGAACAGAAGGTGTTGACTAGTGGTATGGAGCGGGAAATCTCTGTAAATACTTAGCAAACGGATTTTTAGGGGTTTTCTGATAAAGCAAAGAAATAAAGTGCAAGTAATAAAGACAACGAATAATTGCAGCAAGTGGCCCAATCCTTTCTTAGCAAAGGACAACCCGGTGGAAATACTTATAAGGACCAAACGTTCTCGAGGACACATGGGAATTATGTCAAGTGCTTTCGCTTCAAATAGCTGAGTACCCTTCTTTAGTGTTGTAAGTGTTGTGTGGGTGAACCTGTGATAATGTACCAACCTTACTTGGACTAATACATACTTGTTATTAAACCCCCTGCAAGCATCCGCAACTATAGGAAAGCAATTAAGGTAAAAACCTAACCACGGCCTTAAACTCTGAGATCCTACACTCCCTTGTGCAATGGTGTCCTAACGGGGGTTCAGGTTTCTGTCACTCCGGCAACCCCACAATTAGTAGCCAAATACACAATGCATTCACCTAGGCCCATAAATGGTGAAGTATCATGTAGTCGACGTTCATATGACACCACTAGAAGAATAGCACCACAACTTAAATACTAACCATTGAATAATATCTCAACACAAATCCACTACTAACAACATGACTTATCCCATGTCCTCAAGAACTAAACGAACTACTCACGAGATATCATATGGATCAAGATCAAAGATGATATGGTGATGAATAACAATCTGAATATAAACAATAATCCAATGGTTCCACTCACAAGCATCAACTACAATAGTAATCAACACCGGGAAACTTTCCCCTAAGAACTATGCAAGTATTCAACACAATTGTTACAGCGGGATGGAGTGGTGATACGTCCAAAACGTATCTATAATTTTTGATGCTCCATGCTTGTTTAGTATCTATTTTGCTTTGCTTTGAATACACTTTGAGGTACTTTTTACATGTTTTCTGGTACTAACCTATTAACAAGTTGCCACAGTGTCAGTTGCCTGTTTTCTGCTGTTTTTGGTTCCAGAAAAGCTAGTAAGGAAATATTCTCGGAATTGGACGGGACAAACTTCAAAGTCAGTAACTTTCCGTGGGGAACAAGAAGTCCAGAGGGGAGACGGAGAGGCGTTCCTAGGCAGGGTGTGGGGCCCCTGTCCACCGCCTCGGCCTCCCCCTTCGCCTATAAGAAGCCCCCGATGCAGAAACCCTAAGTACCTGATCAATATTCCACGAAACCTTCTGTAGCCGCCACCACCGTCGTCCCTAGATCGGAGGAGGGGGATCTGAAGTTCTTCCCGGCACCCTGCCGGAGGGGAGATCATCCCGGAGGCCTTCTCTCCGGTATGATGCGTGAGTAGTTCCACCTTGGACTATGGGTCCATGTAGTAGCTAGATGGTTGTATCTCCTCCTTGTGCTTTCATGTATAGATCTTGTGAGCTCCGTTCATGATCAAGATCTAATCTATTTGTAATCATGCATATTGTGTTTGCGGGGATCTGATGGATATTGAGATTATTATGTTCGTTTGATTCATGGTTTTGTCTTTATGATTCTATCATGTCTATGTTGTTTGTTATCTTGCATGCTCTCCGTTGTTAGTAGCTATCTTGGCCAAGTAGTTGCTAGTGACTCCAAGAGGGGGTATTTATGCTTGATAGTGGGTTCATGCCTCTAGTTTCCAAGGGAAGTGACAGAAATCTCTTCGGTTGTAGATGTGATGTTGCTACTAGGGAGAAAACAACGTTCTCTTGTTCATGGAACATGTGGACTGTTTACCTCACACACTTTGCTTAAAGCAGTTGTCTGTTGCTTGCAACTTAATACTGGAGGGGGTTCAGATGATAACCTGAAGGTGGACTTCTAGTCATAGATGCAGTTGGATGGCGGTCTATGTATCTTGTTGTATTGCCCAATCGAATCTCATAGGATCTTTTTGACTAGTAATTGCATTGTTATGCCTTGCTCAGTTCTTGTCAATTGGCATGTTGTAATTTGTTTACCCTTCATGCCATGTTGTTTATCTAAGGAGAGCACCTCTAGTGAACTATGGACCCTGGTCCAATCTTTACCATTGATACATCTTCCATTGTTACTTGTTTACTTGCTGCAAACCACTATTACCTTCCACACCATACGTTTAATCCTTTGTTACAGCAAACCGGTGAGCTTGACAACCTCACTGATTCGTTGGAGCAAAGTCTTGAGTTTGTGTTGTGTAGGTCTCCGCGTTGCTTGCAACACCTGTGTGACGTTTCCTTCCTCCTACTGGTTCGATAACCTCGGTTTCTTACTGAGGGAAAACTTGCTGCTGTGCTTCTTCACACCTTTCTCTTGGGGTTCCCAACGAAGCACTCCTACATCATCTCAGTGCTGCATCAAACTTTTCTGGCGCCATTGCTGGGGAGGCTAAGGACGTCTTCACTAGGGGAGTCCGTCACTTCCTTTCTCTTTACTTTGTTTTTAGTTTGCTTTGTTTTTTTGCTTGGTTTTGTTTGCCTATTTTCAAAAAACCCAAAAAAATTAGTCTAGTTTGGTTTGCTTGCTTATTCAATAACACAAAAAAATTAGTTCCTACTCTAGTTTGTGGTGTGTTATTGCCTTTCTTGGTCATGCTTTCTATCAATGGATGGTTTCTTTGAAACTAGTTATTATTGGCAAGGTGGGCTCACGGATGAACAAAAGTATTATTATAAGGAACACCGTTTGTCACAAAAAGGGAAACACTTATGGGAACAAATTTATAAGTTGAATACTATTGCTAGAGAGGTGTGCTCTACTTATAATGTTACTTACTGCTTTGATAAAGCTTGTTGCTGCAGGAGGTATAAACACCTACCCTTTCAATGTGAGTATAATGATAATGTTACCATATCTTCTTATGTTAAAGGAAATTATGATTTTGATGATGTGGAACAAATTGAAGAATTTATTTCCTTCAAGGGTGCATTTGAACTTGCCAGTTTGCTTGAGAATACTGATGATGCACCTTATAAACATGAGGTTTTTGAGATACTTAAATTTTGCTTTGATAATTACAAGGAAGAAAATAGTTATATTGTTGAATATTTTAATAGGTGTTTTCCACATTTGGAAGAGACTAATGCCTTGCAAGAGCCTATGGAAGAAGAAATTGTTAAAACTGGAAGGTCATTAGATGAAAAAGAGGAGGAGAGTGATGAACAAAAGGAGAAAGAATGGATCTACCCATGCCTACCTTCTAATGAGAATAACTCTTTACCTATTATATTATTTGATTGTCCCCCATGCTTACCAAAGGAGGATGAATGCTATGTTCCCGTGGATCCTTTTGAAGTGTCTACTTTGGGTAAAACCTGTGAAGGTTTTAATCCCACTATTTTTAAGCTTGATAGAAATTATGTGTTTGTAGATCATGAAAATCATGCTTTATGTGATAGCTATATTGTTGAGTTTATTCATGATGCTACTGAAAATTATTATGAGAGAGGAAAATATGGTTATAGAAGTTTTCATCGTACTGAAACACCTCTCTATGTGCTGAAAGTTTTGAAGTTACTCTTGTTTTATCTTCCTATGCATGTCACTTTGTTCTTTGGAAATTTATTTGTGTGCAAGATTCCGATGCATAGGAAGTGGGTTAGGCTTAAAAGTGTTTTGAATTTGCTTCTTGATGCTCTCTTTGACTTCAATGCATCTTCTCAAACTATCAATCCTAACTTAAAGGCGTTAAATAAAAGTACTTGTTGGGAGATAACCCAAGAGTTTTCTTGAGTCTTGGAAGTTATTACTTCAGTAATGAAATCTCCTTATCCTTTTTGTTTTGCTTTTTGTGCCAAGAATGACCTCTAATGAGAGGGAAGTAAGATTTGGGGAGTTGCTGTCCCGAAACAGATTTTTGTCCTCCACCATAAAAATTTGTGAGGAGTCTCTGTAACTCGGATTGAGCTCAAAATTTATGAATAAATCCCCCAGTATGTTAGCTAACTTTTGTTAGTTCAACACTTTTTTATTTGAGCAACAGAAGATGTTCGAAAAAATCGGTTTCTACCTGCTGGTCTGTTTTGACATATTTCTGCCATTATTTTCATTTGCTTCTTATTGATTCCTTTTTGAGTTATCTTTAGGTGAATTGAGCTTTTTTAAGAGTTTCTACAGTATCTTGTGTTTTCAGTGAAAAGCCTTGCTGTTCCAAAGCTTTGCCAGAGGTGTAGAGAGAGAATGATGCAATGATATGAAGAATGGACAAAAGCTCAAACTTGGGGATGCCACCATGGTGTCACCCCAAGAAATATCCAAGAGGTACAAGCGTCAAAGCTTGGGGATGCCCGAGGCATCCCTTTCTTCATTAATAATAAGCTCAGGTCTATCTAGACACTTCATTTTTATTGTTTCATGCACAGTTGTGTTGTTCTTGGAGTGTCTTAGTTTTCGTTTGCTTTGCTTAGATTGTTTAGTTTTGCTTGAATAAAGTTTAAAAGTCCTATTGCAAACTTTCAGTAGGTTCTGGTTACTTCTTCAAGTTTAATAATAAGTATTAAATCAAGAGTAAAAATTCTAGTGTTAGTATATAAATATCATGTTTGTCTCCATGATGCTTGATATTCAAAAGATTGTTTTAATATCAAGGTTATCGGGGAGCTGAAAGAATTGTTTCAGAAACCATCATGTGTGAAAGATATTGTGATATATAAAACAAAGTTTTGGTTGCAACATGATAGAGTATAATATGGCAAAAGTCATGTTCTCATATTTGATGAGAATTTGCAAAAGGTTGGAGACGCTGGTCGTCCTAATCCTTCAAAAGGTTTTGGAGAGCAACATTATACTCACAATTCACCATTATAAAATAAAGTAGCTTGATCATGAATAGTTCCATGATAAGGATGAATATTTGATGTAGGTAAAATTTTTACTACACTAAAATATTACTAAGGAAAATGGAATTTGAAAGAACACCAAACATTTTATGATGTTGATCTACTTCAAAGTGCAAGTCCAAAGACATTGGTATTTAACTATACACGCTTTAGACTATGTGTCATGAGTATGGCGACACTATTGATGTTGATAGATTATTTTGAAAGGATAAAGAAATACTGAAAGAGAAATCTAAGAAATATTTGGCATAATAGTAAAGACTAGAATTGTTCATTTTAGTTATATAGAAGATATACATGTTATGGCTATATTCTTTGCTTGTTAAACAATGTGGTTCTTAAGTGTTGGATACTAAATTTGTTGGCATGAATCGTCATACGAAACAACACAATTCGTGAACTACAATGGTCTAAGTAACTAGCAAAAGAATATGTGATGCTATTCATCGAGAACAAATAAAGGTTGTTTTGTTGCTCGTTAATATCAAAGCTTGCCTTCAAGATTTTTTTATCAGGTATTATGAAAACAAAAGGGTTGTTCAAATAATTTCCGTATTCCATGAAAGATGGATGATATTAAGTCTAGTTGGAGAAATCACATCCATAAATATAATGCTAAAAATGTCAAAAGACAATTGATTGAAAGATCACTTAAGAAGTGGCATCGCCGTTTAAATTATAGTGGAAAGAAAACATGAAGAAACCCCATACTTGATGGAATTTTGGAGTCTTTCGATTATGATCAAATGATGCTTGTGAAACTTTCCTAGAGATAATTGAAACTTTGTTCATGGGCCAAAGGGAACGAATGACTAGCTTATTAGAACTTGTACATATTGTTGTATGAAGTCCATTATGTGTAGTCAAGAAGCGATGGATTTCAACTTCATATGCTTTCTCCGAAAAAATTGAGTGAATATATGAATATTTACTTAATGGGGATGAAGTGTGAAACATTTTAAAAGTTCAAAGACTTTCAAGTTGAAGTGCAAAATCAATGTAACAAGAAAATAAAGAATTTATGATAGGATCATAAAGGAAGATTTTTGAGTTACAAATTTAGCATAACACCTAAGATTTGAGAAATCGTTCCGTGGATTTGCGTTTCCCGAAACACCATATGAGTATGGAATAATCGAGATATGCAATGAAACCTTGTTTGACATGGTAAGATCAAAGGTGTAATTCATAAAACTGCCATTATATTTTAAAGATTAAAAGTTTTAGAGACTACCGCTTTTTCACTGAAAAGAGCTCCATCATGATCCATTTAGATGACACCATATAAAGTTACAATTTGGGATAAAACCCAAGTTGTCCTTTCTTAAACATTGGTATGCATAAGTAAGATGTTTACAACCAATGTAGGATGAGCATGTCTTTGTAGGTTGTTTTGGATAATCGTTGGGTACTCCTCCATAATATCAAAGACAAAAGTATTTGTCACTTAGAACGTCAAGTTTCTTGAGAAGAAATTTTTCGTGAAATGTTAAGTGGGAGGACAATAGAACTTTGATAAGGTTAAAAGAACCTTAGCTATATGTGCAAAGTTGCGCAGCACGGAAAAGTGTTCCGGAGGCAGCAACAATGCTCATGGCTCACGTGCCTCAAAGGTTGTGGTCACGGAGGTCTAAGTTCCTATTGAACCTAGTAGGTCGGGTAAACAATCAAATACTAGGATTTGAAAGTAGATCATTGTTATTTGATAATGATGAACCGACTATATGCAAAGAAGCGATGATGGGCCATGACTCCGTCAGATGGCTTTAAGCCATAGAATCCATGATAGTTCCATACATGAGAAATCAAGCTTTGAACTTGAAAGACTCTCGAGAAAGGTGTAAGACCTTACAGTCGTGTTTGGATCTATAAAGAAATAGACATGGATATTTCACATCTATGAAATAGTCGACATGTCGGGAAAGAGTTCACAACAATGTTCAAAGGTTGACTATGACAAGATTTGATATTTCATAGCGATATTTAGTCTAGACGGATTAATGTAGCAACCACTACATATAATTTTGTTATGTGGTAGTTGAATAAACAAAACAAGTTCTTCTAATAGAATTGTTACCTAGGACGTGTGCATAACACGGTCCATAGGGTTTTGTTAATTCAAAGGATGCTAAAATGCGTATGCAAACTACAATGGTTGAAGTGAGCATCACGGAGTTGGAATCTTCACCATGATGAAACTATTCAAAAAAGGTTTAAATTCATCAGAGACGATGAAGATGCTTGCATTTGCAAAAATTAAGTGGGAGTGCTAAGACATATTTCTAATACATTATGTGGAAGACATATTGCTGATTGGAAATGACGTATATTTTATTAACACTTGCTAAGAATTTCATCTTGATGAAAGACTTAGGCAAAACCCAAATATTTGGCATCAATATCTATATAGATAGATTGAGACACTAATATGATTGTGCCAAATGTACATAGATGAGATATTGAAAGAGTTCAATATGGAAATGACAAGAAAGGTTCTTACCACACAGAAAGGATTAAATCGAAATTAAAGTGTATCAACACTTGATAAGTAAAACAAAGATTCAAGTATTTTTGATACTTGATGAATGAAATCTCAAAGAGTATTTTTTTAATCATACTGTGATATGTACACATCCAGATATGTCCTATACTCTAAATGTTATGAGCATATACCAGAATGATTTATAAGATGATTATTGGACGATAGTAAAGATATTCTTATGATCTTTTGAAAGAACTAAGAATATGTTGTTTTTGTAGAGGTGACAAATAGATAGATAGTTCATTGTAAAGAGTTACATTGATAATAGTTTTCTCACGAAGTACAAATTAAGTTTATCTCAATTTAAAGTATGAGTGGCACAATGTAATGAAAAGGAGATTTTTTTTAGATCAACAGGGATTCATCCCCGGTTCCATTTCAAGAAATGAAACCAACACCAGCCAGTACTTCAGGTTCAGATACAAGCAACGACTAAAAAACAGGAAAGCAAAACTAGATGCTAAACAAAAGCTACTATTTTCCGGCACCCAGAAGGGGAAGCAGCGCGCAAGGAAACTAGTCTCAGAACTGGCAGGATTACATTCAGAATAGAGGGAGACGAGGGAGAACATGCTAAGCAACAAAAACTCTAACTCAAATAACCACGTGAACCTCATCAGCAGACTCAGGGTGTGCCTCCAGGAACGCCAGAGTAGCACGCCCCCCATAGCTCGACGAAGCAGTGGTTTTCCAAGTAGAGATCCACTCAAAGCCATTGCAAATCAGATTGCCATGAGCTCCAGTGGGTTCCTCAGCCTGCTTATCATCCCCTCCTCTAGCTCTTTGAATGGGACCTTCCAATTCCTTAGATACGATAGGACGAGACGCCACACCTGTTTCATGTTAATCCAAGGAGTATGGTTAAAGACTATATTATTCCTATTATTCCAGATGCTCCAAAGGACTGCAGCAGAAACCACATTAAACTGTAGACGTTTCTTACTAGCAAGCCATCTCGAAGCAATAGATTCGAAATTAACAACTAGGATTCCAAAAATGTCCTGAACATCAGTCCAGATCATCCTGGAAACCACACAATCAAAAAATAAATGCTTAACAGATTCAAACTCCTTACAGAGAGTACATTCCATCGGTTTTGGGATACCTCTGGCTCTAAGATTATCTCTAGTAAGAATTTTGTTCTGAGAGAAAAGCCAAAGAAAAATCTGAATCCTAGGGGGAACTTTGAGCTTCCAAACCGCAGGCAAATAAAGAGGAGTCACCCCTCTAAAGTTCACCAAAGCATACATAGAGCTAGAAGAATAAACTCCCTTAGACTCATACTGCCAGATAAGTTGATCCTCATCATCTGTCAGAGAAACAGATTGGGCAATGCCTAAAATTTCCTGCCACTGGACCATCATCTGGTCAGTAAAAGTTCTTCTAAAGTCACATCTAAGATTACTACCATCCCAAAGATCAGCTATAGTTTTGGTTTGTTGGTTGGAAACTAAGTAAACTTCCCAATATTGAGTAGCCAGAGTAGAGTTACCAAACCAGACATCCTCCCAAAATTTGATAGATTTACCATTACCTACTTGCCACTTATAGCCCACTTCAACAGCTCTAGAAGCCCACATCACACCTTTCCAAAAAGTAGAAGGATGAATATCATGACAACAGAGAATATTAGGATTTTTAGTTCTATACTTAGCATCTATAATTTTCTTCCAGAGTGTCCCTTCACCCTGAATATATCTTTTAATCCAAGACCCTAGTAAACACAGGTTAAGGTCTAACAAATTTGGAATTCCCAGACCTCCATATTCTTTTTTCATACAGACTGAGGGCCAGTTAGCAAGGTGGATTTTATGTCTATCCTCTTCATCATTCCAGAAAAAGTTAGCCATATGAGAATCTAGAAGTTTAATGGCCCATTTAGGGAATTTAAAGAAAGAAATAAGATAAATAGGGATGCTTGATAAGCAAGCCTGAATCAAGACTCTTTTAGCAGCATATGAAAGGAGTTTACCTCTCCAGCCAGTGATCCTTTTAGGAAGGTTTTCTATAAGGGGCTGAAGATCCTCTCTCCTCAACTTATGAAAATGCAGAGGGATCCCCAAGTATTTAACAGGGAAGCTACCTCCAACACACTCAAAAATATCTAGAAAAGGTCTAAACTCATCATCATCTAAGTTAATTGGAATGAGCTCACTTTTATGATAGTTAATCCTTATTCCAGAAATTTGCTCAAAACAAGTAAGGATCCATTTGAGGTTAATGGCCCCAGCTCTATCAGGTTTTAGGAAAAGTAAAGTATCATCAGCATACTGTAAGCAACTAACACCCCCAGGCACAAAATTAGGACAGAGACCCACTATGGCTCCACAGACAGAGCCTTTAACTAACATTCTAGAGAAGACATCAATCATGATGTTAAAAAGCAAAGGAGCAATGGGATCACCCTGTCTAAGACCTTTCCCAGTCAGAAAAAAGTCACTCTCAAAATCATTAACTCTGACCCCTATGGACCCCCCTAGAGAGATTTGCCTAATAAACCTAATGAATATAAGACAAAAACCTCTAAGCTCTAGGATTTCGAACAAAAAATCTAGATTGACTCTATCATAAGCTTTCTCATAATCTATCTTAAGGACAAGCGCTTTACTCTTGCTACTGTGCACCTCATGAATAATCTCATGAGCTGTCACTACACTTTCTAAAATAAACCTACCTCTAATGAAAGCAGATTGATTAAGGGTGATAATCCTACCTATCACTTTGGCTAATCTGTTAGTCAAAACCTTAGTAAAGATTTTAAAAGAGCAATTTAACAGACTAATAGGCCTAAACTTCTTCATGGTTTTAGCATCATTCTCTTTAGGAATCAGAGTAATCATGGCAAAATTTAATCTAAAAATATCAAGATGATCCTCATGCCATGCATTAAACATGGATAACAGGTCAACTTTAATAATATCCCAAAAGGATTGGTAAAACAGAAAAGAAAGACCATCAGGTCCAGGAGCACCTTCAGCATAAGAGCCAAAGACTGCCACTCTAACTTCCTCTTCAGTAAAAGGAGCACCCAAGCCAAGATTTTCCTCATCACTAATTTTCTCATCCTCAGAGAAAAAATCATGTTTGAGCCTTAACTCAGGCCTAGGTTCCCAAGAAAAAAGTTCTTTATAATAGTCCATAGCAATTTTGGACATGTCACCAACCTCTGTAACTGGGCCATCAGGCCCTTCTAGAACAGAAATTAACTTCTTCCTTCTTCTCTGATTAGCTACAGCATGAAAATATGCAGTATCCGTGTCCCCCTCTAATATGTTCCTGTCCCTAGACCTCTGCCTAGCTTTGGTTTCTTCTACAACCCAGTAAGACTGGAGTTCTTTAAAAATCCAAGCTAGTCTATCCCTCTCATCATCGGAAAGCAATTGAGACTCTGCTTTAATGTCTAAAGAATCATACTCCTCCATTAGTTATTTCTTATTTTTCCTAATAGCAGCCTCAATATTAATGCTCCATCCTTTGGCTAATTTCCTAAACTGCCTAACTTTACCTTGCCAAACATCCAAAGGATTAGCACTAAAAATCCTGAGAGACCAGGCCTTACTAACAATATCTTTAAAATAAGACCTAGCCAACCACCACTTCTCAAACCTAAATCTAAAAGTTTTTGGGATACAATGCTCACCAGAATCCCAAACAATTGGGGTGTGATCACTCCCTAATCTAGGGAGAGCTCTAGCACTAGCTAAAGGAAATTGCATGTCAAAGCCAGTAGTACAAAAAATCCTATCTAATTTACACATAGTAGGGTCAGCCTGGTTATTACCCCAAGTATAAGCTCTCCCAGATAAACCAATCTCCATGAGAGCCCAAAGATCCACTCAAGTATTAAACTTATCTACCCACCTATAATCTATGTTACTATTATTTTTGTCCTCAGGGGACCTAATCAAATTAAAATCTCCACCAATCATGGCAGGACCATCCCAATTAATGAATATCTCATGCAACTCAGAGATAAAAGCCTGCTTGCCATCCTCATAAGTAGAACCATAGACAGTAGTAATCCTACAAACAAATTCAGTACTCTTATTCTTAACCACTACACTAACAGAAAAGGATTTAATATCCCAAGCAACTACATCAAAAAGGTCCAAATTGACACCTACCAGAATGCCACCAGTAGTGCCACTAGAAGGCAAGAAATTCCAAGCAAAATTTCTATTTCCTAACAGATTCTTTAAAAAAGAATGACTAAAACTATCTTTTTTAGTCTCTTGAAAGCCAATATAGTCTACTCTTAAAGGAAAAAAATTATCCTCTATATACTTCTGTCTACCAGGAGCATTTAAACCCCTACTATTCTAGAACACACTAATCATAAAGACTTTTTCCTGGGGTGCTTGCCCCGAGACTTATGTAAGACTTCAATCCATCCATCTGCTTCCTCATCCAAGTTCCTAGGACCAGATGAAGTAGCAATCAAACTATGGCTATCATCTACATCATCATGAGCACTATCATTAACTACAACTCCTATTTTATCAGATAAAACTTCTAGTTCTATAGGAGAAAGAACATTAAAAGGATTAGCAAGGATTATACCTTTCAAATTGGGAACCTCTAAATTACTCTTCTTCTTCAAGTCAACAGCTCTAGCAAGGATGTTTCTGGACCTATCCACTCTTGTGATCTGTCTAGTGGGCTGAACAGGACCCCATTGCTTCTGTCTCTTGATAGCTTTTGGCTCTATATTGGAATCATCTCTCTCTCTCTCACCCAGATCCTTAAAGCTTGGCATAATATCATCAGGTAGATTCAAACAATCCACATCCTTACTGTTAGTTTCAGACTCTAGATTTTGAGCCAAACTCACCTCCTCATGCTGTCCTTGTATCCAGAATTGCTGCACCTCAGAATCAACATCATCTGGAGCCTGAGATTTATCCCAAATAAAATTTCCTTCAGAGTCAACTACCCCTTTTTGGACCATCAACTGAAACACAACATTGGCACTCAATTCAGAATTAGCTGCCATCCTAACCCTGCTAGCCCCTTGAACACCATTCCTTGGTAAATTTCCAGAGCTAGTTTGTAGAGAGGGCAGACCATTCCCAGAGCTACCCTCATGGTTCATACCATCACCTTGACCAGTGGAATCATCAGCATCTTTCTTATTCTGATCATTTTGATCCTCTTTAACTTGAACCTCATCACACACCACAGCAGGGACAGTAGTATCTAGATTAAATCCCAGGTGGAACAAGTGATCATGGAAATTAAAAAGTCTGCGAGCAGGTAATTTGGAAGGGTCTTTACACTTAACCAAAACCCTGACTTCTTTAGCATTGTTTTTGAAGATTCTCTGCCAATCAACATCCTCCAGAATGCCACAAGTAGAGACAGCTTGATCTAATGTACTCCATTCACACCACTTAGTCTGCAAGCTAGTAATAACCACCCAAACTTTCTTCAAAGAATCAACTGGTTCTGGGTCTTCATTCCAAGCCTCAACTTTGACCCAAACACCAGGTTTTGACACACCAAACTTGGGGTAACCAATGACCTGTTCCACACCAATGTGTGGAGGGAACTTGACTAGAAAGGTATTGTCAACCCCCAGCTCTCTGATCTGCCATGGCCAATTTGTCTTGTAGATCTTGGAGAACTCTTGAGCCAGTTCAGCAGCAGACAAAGAACCCTCCTAAACTAAGACAATCCCACAATTCTTTGTGGATGCAATAGGATGCATAACCACTTCAGGCACCTCAATATGATAGAAGCCAAGACCAGGAGCTCCACTACCAACATACCTAGACATCTGGTGAGGCCTCTTCCTAACAGGACACTTCTCCACCACATGAGAGGAACTTTTACAGATGAAACAAAGAGGAGTCTTCTCACAACTGCTCTACAGGTGACCTGGTTCACCACAACACAGACAGATTGCATCCACATAGTTCCATTGATTAATACTGCTCACAGGGGCAGCAGCCTCCCTCTGAACAGGCCCCTGTTTCTTCTTAGACTTCTGCTAAACCTTACTTTTCTCATTCATCTCATTAACCTGTGGGACTTGCTGTTGCTGTGGAGCAACCCACTGATTTGAAGGCATGTTGAATGGCTGCTGACCAGAGAAAGCAGGAAAAGGAGTGTTGAAACCCCAAGGTGGTTGCATACCTGGGATGAATCCATAGGGAGGCTGGTTGGGGTAGAACTGAGGATTGAACTGCCCCATCTCAAAAGGGTTCTGCTGAAACTGTTGTTGTCCTCCCTGTTGAGACCAGCTCTCCTGTTCCTTGCCTCTCCCTCTGCCTCTCCCCTGGTTCCCTCTGCCACGATCACCCATCTCCACTTCTTTGATTTCTTCAGGCAGCCAATCTTCAAGCCCCAAACACTATAGACCAGAGGTGAGCTCAACAACCGCCGCCACCAGGAGGGGGGAAGAGTAAACCCTAGGACCAGGAGCAACTTTGGTTAAAAAGGAATGGACAGGTGTCCTGTGGGAAGTAGGATATGGTGGAGGTGGTGGTGGTTGCAGAGGCTGTGGTGGTGGTGGACAGCACATGGGCTGCAAAGGACAACACCACAGCTGTAGGAAAAAATCATCTAAGCCTTCAGCACCACCCATTCCAAGCCCATCCAACTCCAGCTCAGACCCTTTAACAAGCTTGATTTTCTTCTTCCTCTGGCCACAAGGAACCAAACCTGCAGGTTCCCGCCATTCCTTCCCTTGCGTCCCTACTGGGCCCCTCGATTCCGTACCGAACACAGAACATTGCAGAGCAGAGATGCTTGTACCTGGAGATCTAGCAGGCCAACTTCAGCCCCCATTTCCTTCCTCGAGAAACCCGGTACCATCTGAACTGTAGCACGCTGTTTGAGCAGAGGACTTCTCAGAACCTGCACCAGCCTCGACATGGGGGATGAAGCCCTGCGAGGCCTCCCTCTCTTGCAGGAGCTGCTCCGCGGATCCAAGAGAATCATCTTCAACAATCCCAACTTCCGTTTCGCTCACGGGAGCGAGAACAGAGCACTGAGCCGACGAGGTTTCTGACCCAAAACAGAGTGGAAACGACCCAAAGCATAGGTGGAAGCCTTCATCAGTCCAACAGGGAGAGAGGACCTCAGAGAGCGCACCTTCCTCAATCCCCAAATCACGTCGATGTGGAGGATGCAGCCGGTTTCTCCCGAGCGGCTCATCTTCTCCGACGTCGTCCGAGCCAGCACCCTGCCCCGATCCTTCTCCCTTCTCGAATTTCCTCTCAAGCATCAGACGACGGGGAAATCCAGAACGAGAAGCAAATCTTAGCAGAGGAGGAGGAGTCGGTGATGTCTGAGCCTTGAGCGAGTGAGAGAAGGGTGGAGTAGGTGGGGGGGAGAAGCCCGGCGACGCGTGGCTACCTGCGCTATCCCCGGACCAGCCATGAGCGGAGATCGAGGTTCTGCCATGAACAGGGGTGTAGCTTCGGTGCGTGGCGCACACAGAAGGAACGTGTCGTGCCATCTAATCATCTCTTTTAAGTAGTACGCTTGAAGATCAATGGAAAGGAGATTCCATGATGGATTTGGATGAGTTCCAAATTTAAGACATTGTGATGGATACTACAACAAAAGGCTAAGTATATGACTATTATTGTAACAACTAAAGAGGGTATTTGTGTCAAGTAGTTTGATTATCAAACTAGGTGTGGTTCACAGCGGGCTAGTACTATGAAGATATATTGTACGACAATATTATCAACATGTTTTAACCCCAAGGAACTAAGGGTCTCACCAAAGGACCAAATTTATACAATGCCATCTCATTAGAGAATGAGTGATGCATAGAGACGCAAAGACATGCAATTTCACATGGACCTGCAAGTGTCGGATCCGAAGATCGGTTGACCACTAGAAATCATGTAAATACAACACTAGAAAGCCATAGGTGTTGAATACACAAAGTTTTGAAACTAGATTATTGTCTCTAGTGCAAGTGGGAGACTGTTGGAGATATGCCCAAGAGGCAATAATAAAGTTGTTATTATCATATCTTCGTACTTATGATAAATGTTTACATACCATGCTATAATTGTATTAACTGGAAACATTAATACTTGTGTGGCTTATAAACATAAAAGAGTCCCTAGTAAAGCCTCTTGTTAAACTAGCTTGTTGGTTAATATATGATCATGGTTTCCTGATCATGAACATTGAGATGTTATTAACTATAAGGTCATATCATTAGGAGAATGATGTGATGGACATACTCCTATAATTAAGCGTAGCATAAGATCAAATCATTCAAATAGTTCACTTGCTATAAGCTTTATGATACATAGTAACCTAATTACTTCGACCATGAGATCATGCCAATCACCATCACCGGAAGGATGCTTTGATGACATCAAACACCACACCGTAACTGGGTGGCTATAAAGGTGGCATTGAGTGTTCCGAAAGTATGTGTTGAGGCACATGGATCAAGAGTGGGATTTGTCCATCCGTATGACGGGTAGATATATTCTGGGTCCTCTCGGTGGAATGTCATCCAATTAGCTTGCAAGCATGTGACCGACTCACAAGGGATCACATATCACGGGAACGAGAAAAGAATACTTATGGGTAACGAGGTTGAACTAGGTATGCAGAGATACCGACGATCAGACCTCGGATAAGTAAAATATCGCGAGACAAAGGGAAATTGGTTTCGTATGTAAATTCATTCGATCGCAAAGTAATCGTAGAAATATGTGGGAGCCATATGAATTTCCAGATTCCTCTATTGGTTATTGATCATAGAAGAGTCTCGATCATGTCTGCATAATTCACGAACCGTAGGGAGACACACTTAAGGATTCGATGTTGTTTAGTAGATATGGAATGTGATTAAAAGAGACCAAATGTTGTTCGGAGTCTCGGATGGGATCCAGGATATCATGAGAAGATCCGGAATGGTCCGGAGAATAAGATTCATATAAGGAAAGTCCAATTTCGGGGTTCAGGAATGATTCCGGTGTTTTCACCGGAATGTTCTAGAAGGGTCTAGAAGGTTCACCGATCCGGAAGGGGAAGGGTACATGGATGTGTCATTACAAAGTGTAATGGTTGCATCATGTCCTAGGTCACTTGGCTGGACACTTGGAAGAGAGAAATCAAACTCTAATTTGAAAGTCAAAAAGGTAGTTTGAAAAAGTCAAATCCCAACATGGTTTCCGAGTTAGGGAGGGTTTCTGAGTTAGGGAGGGTTTCCACCTGGGTTGAGAACATCCTTGGACGCCCCCCACCTATATAAGGAGGGGTGGGGGCGCACCCCAAGGTATCCCCCTTGCCTAGGCGCCCAAGACCCAATCCCTAGGCCACTGCTGCCTCCCCAAGCCGCCGACGCCCTAGATCCCCTCTAAACCGCCGCTACCGTCTAGCCTAAACCCTAGCCGTCAGCTGCCCTCTTCCCTCGGCATCTAAAATCTAGATATCCGAGGCCCTCTTCTACTCCACCATACTCGCTCCGACTTAGGCGAAGCCCTGCGGGATCTCCCCTCTACTTCCGACACCATGTCGTCGTGCTACCGGAATCGTGAGGAGAGAGCTACAACCTCCGCTGCCTGCTGGAACAAGGGAGAGGAAGGTCATCATCGAGTACCGTACGTGTGACCGACTACGGGAGCGCTGCCGAAACGTGGCACCGGAAGGATCGCCTACGCGATCTTGAGATCGGCAAGTGAACAACTACATCACCCACGAGAATCTGCTCTTGTTAACCGCTTTGGATATTCGAGGATTAGTACTCTATCGACTCGTTGCTACAATCTAGTAGATATATCTTGGCTTGTGTGTGTTCATGCGATAATTTTTTTTGTTTTCCATGCTACGAACCCCTACACATCCTCCAAGAATCATCCAACATGCAAAAACAGATGAAAAGACATAAGTAACACCTCTTAATACGAAATATATCAATGAATAGAGGCAAATTATGATATGGAATGGTGATGCAAATTGGACGTATCACTTAGACACACGTCAGCCACCACCCTGGTCCTCCATCCAACGGGTTCACCCTCGTAGTAACACTATTAGTGTCAATGTGTGCGCTATCAAGCCGCACCGACGGGTTCACCATGTTCTTGGAAAGCTCACTACCTGCCATGGACAGGTCAGAACTACGATAAATATAAAACATTTTACACCTTCATTTTCTAATACAAGAACAACTTCAATTTTGTGGAGCTCAAATCCAAAGCTACAAGAAAGAAGTGGCGATGCAACATGCATCTTGTGAAAAAATAGTTCCTCTATAAAATATAGGGCACTATCCAAATGGGTGGAGGCCAATTCAGCCAAGGGTTTTTGCCGTGGGTGGCATCACGAAGGCCCTCCAAGCTCTGCTTCTCGATGCTCCAAACATCGATATCTTGCTTGTTGTGTTTAAAGTAACTCATGAAGTCGTACAAATAATCGACGATGTAGGCGTGGTTGGGATTCAGTCCCGAGATATCCTTGATAGGAAGGAACAAGGAGGAATTGAAACCTAGGAACATAGTATGGTATCCCAGGGCCTAAGCTTGTCATTCTCTCCAACTTATTCCCATGGAGGTCAGTCTTGTAGAGTTGTATCTCCGTAGTAATCAGCTCCACAAGAGGGTCCCTGAAGGAACTGCGCCTGATGTCGTCATCCTCCTGCTTTGTTGATTGCGAAAGGACATCGTCGTCCTCCTCCTTTGATGATTCTAAGTCCACATCAGTACTGTACCTCCGAGCATGCACGATGCCCCCCCCCCCCATGGCAAGTGGACGAGGTACTTGTGAGGTGCCACATTGAGGATTGTGAGGATCCTAGCTAGTGGCAAGACACCAAATAACACTGATACGTCGGAAACATATCTATAATTTTTGATATTCCATGCTTGTTTACTATCTACTTTGCTTTGCTTTGTCCATACTTTGAGGTCCTTTTCATATGTTTTCTGGTACTAACCTATTAACAAGTTGCCACAGTGCCAGTTGCCTATTTTCTGCTGTTTTTGGTTCCAGAAAAGCTAGTAAGGAAATATTCTCGGAATTGGACGGGACAAAAGCCAAAGTCAATATTTCACCAAGGAGAACACGGAGTCCAGAGGAGAGATGGAGGGGCGCCACAGGGTGGCCACACCCCCATAGGCATGGACTAGGGTGGGCCCGCGCCTGGGCAAGGTGTGAGCCCCCTGGATGCCTCCTAGACTCGCCTCTTCGCCTACAAGAAGCCTCTGATGCCTAAACCCTAAGTAGCCGATAAAAATTCTATGAAACCGTCTGTAGCCGTGTCGCCACCATAGTCCCTAGATTGGGGGGATCTGAAGCTCTTCCCGGCACCCTACCGGAGGGGAGATTATCCCGGAGGCCTTCTTCTTCATCATGCCAGCCTCCAGTATGAAGCGTGAGTAGTTCCACCTTGGACTACGGGTCCATGTAGTAGCTAGATGGTTGTATCTCCTCCTTGTGCTTTCATGTCTAGATCTTGTGAGCTCCGTTCATGATCAAGATCTCATCTATTTGTAATCATGCATGTTGTGTTTGTGGGGATCCGATGGATATTCAGATTACTATGTCAGATTGATTAATGGTTTTGTCTTATTGATTCTATCATGTTTGTGTTGTTTGTGATCTTGCATGCTCTCCGTTGTTAGTATCTATCTTGGCCAAGTAGTTGCTAGTGACTCCAAGAGGGGGTATTTATGCTCGATAGTGGGTTCATACCTCTACTTAATCAAGGGAAGTGACAGAAATCTCTACGGTTTTAGATGTGTTGTTGCCACTAGGGAGAAAACAACGGTCTCTTGTTCATGGAACAAGTGGATTGTTTACCTTACACACTTTGCTTAAAGCAGTTGTCTGTTGCTTGCAACTTAATACTGGAGGGGGTTCGGATGATAACCTGAAGGTGGACTTCTAGTCATATATGTATTTGGATTACGATCTATGTATATTGTTGTATTGCCCAATCAACTTCATAGGATCTTTCTAGCTAGTAATTGCATTGTTATGCCTTGTTCAGTTCCTGTCAATTGCCCCGCTATAATTTGTTTACACTTCATGCCATGTTGTTTATCTAAGGAGAGCACCTCTAGTGAACTATGGACCCCGGTCCAATCTTTAGCATTGATACATCTTCCACTGTTACTATTTACTTGTTGCAAACCATCATCACCTTCCACACCATACAGTTAATCTTTTGTTACAGCAACCGGTGAGATTGACAACCTGACTATTAGTTGGGGCAAAGTCTTGAGTTTGTGTTGTGCAGGTTTCCACGTTGCTTGCAACACCTTTGGGAAGTTTCCTTCCTCCTACTGGTTCGATAACCTTGGTTTCTTACTGAGGGAAAACTTCATGCTGTACCACATCATACCTTCCTCTTGGGGTCTCCCAATGAAGTGCTGCTCCACACATCAAGACTTTTTCTGGCGCCGTTGCCGGGGAGGCTAAGGACGTCTTCACAAGGGGAGTCCTCCTCAACCTTTCTCTTTACTTTGTTTTTGGTTTGCTTAGTTTCTTTTTACTGGTTTTGTTTGCCTATTTTTATCAAAAACTCCAAAAAAAATAGTTCCTAGTCTAGTTGGTGGTCTGATATTGCCTTGATTGGTCATGCTTTCTATCAATGGATGGTTTTTTGAAACTAGCTCTTATTGGCAAGGTGGGTTTACGGAAGAACAAAAGAATTATTATAAGGAACACCATTTGTCACAAAAAGGGAAACACCTATGGGAACAAATTGATAAATTGAATACTATTGCTAGAGAGGTGTGCTCTACTTATAATGTTACTTATTGCTTTGATAAAGCTTGTTGCTGTAGGAGGTATAAACACCTCCCTTTTCAATGAGAGTATAATGATAATGTTACCATAGCCTCTTATGTTAAAGGAAATTATGACTTTTATGATGTGGAACAAATTGAAGAATTTATTGCCTTCAAGGGTGCATTTGAACTTGCCAGTTTGCTTGAAAATACTGATGATGCACCTTATGAATATGAGGTTTATGAGATACTTAAATTTTGCTTTGATAATTACAAGGAAGAAAATGGCTATATTTTTGAATATTTTAATAGATGCTTTCCACAAATGGAAGAGACTAATGCCTTGCAGGAGCCTATGGAAGAAGAAATTGTTGAAACTAGAAGCTCATTAGATGAAAAAGAGGAGGAGAGTGATGAACAAAAGGAGGAAGAATGGATTATCTACCCATGCCTACCTTCTAATGAGAATAACTCTTTACCTCTTATATTATTTGATTGTCCCCCATGCTTACCAAAGGAGGATGAATGCTATGTTCCTGTGGATCCTTTTGAAGTGTCTACTTTAGGTAAAACCTGTGAAGGTTTTAATCCCACTATTTTTAAGCTTGATAGAAATTATGTGTTTGTACATCATGAAAAGCATGCTTTATGTGATAGCTATATTGTTGGTTTATTCATGAGGCTACTGAAAATTATTATGAGAGAGGAAAATATGGTTGTAGAAGTTTTCATGTTACTGAAATACCTCTCTATGTGTTGAAAGTTTTGAAGTTACTCTTGTTTCATCTTCCTATGCCTGTCACTTTTTTCTTTGTGAATTTATTTGAATACAAGATTCCTATGCATAGGAAGTAGGTTAGACTTAAATGTGTTTTGAATTTGCTTCTTGATGCTCTCTTTTGCTTCAATTCATATTTCTTATGTGAGCATCTTCTCAAGCTATCAAGCCTAACTTAAAGGCGTTAAAGAAAAGTACTTGTTGGGAGATAACCCAAGAGTTTCCTTCAGTCTTGGAAGCTATTACTTCAGTAATGACCTCTCCTTATCCTTTTTATTTGCTTTTTGTGCCAAGAGTGACCTCTAATGAGAGGGAAGTAATATTTGGGGAGTTGTTGTCCCGAAACAGATTTCTGTCCTCCACCATAAAAATTAGTGAGGAGTCTCTGCAAGTCGGATTGAGCTAAACATTTACGAATAAATCCCCCAGTGTGTTAGCTAACTTTCGTTAGTTCAACACTTTTTGATTTGAGCAACAGAAGGTCTTTGAAAAAAATCGGTTTCTACCTGCTGGTCTGTTTTGACAGATTTCTTCCATTATTTGCATTTGCTTCTTATTGATTCCTTTTTGGGTTCTTTTTGGGAAATTGAGCTTTTTGAAGGAGTTGCTACAGTAGCTTGTGTTTTTAGTGAAAGTTTTGCTGTTTTAAAGCTAAACCCAAGGGTCTATTATCTTTTGAATACACTAATGTTGCTAATGAAGATTGTGTGAAGTTTTGTATGAAGGAAAATTTCAGGTGTGGAGAGAGAATGATGTAATGAGATGAAGAATGGAAAAAAGCTCAAACTTAGGGATGCCACCCTAGTGTCACCCCAAGAAATATCCAAGAGGTACAAGCGTCAAAGCTTGGGGATGCCCAAGGCATCCCCTTCTTCATCAATAAAAATCTTAGGTCTTTCTAGACACTTCATTTTTATTGTTTCATGCACTGTTGTGTTGTTCTTGGAGCATCTTAGTTTTTGTTTGCTTTGCTTAGTTTGTTTACTTTGCTTGAATAAAGTAGTTTGGGCCCCCATTCTCGCTGTGTTGTTTCAAATAAGTTGATTGGTGTTGGATAGGAGTAGAAAGTTCTTGCTTGAAAGTGCAAGAGGAGCTTTCATTGACTGTGACTTAGACTTTAGCATGACATGCTAGGTGTTGTTTTAACCTTATGCTTAGTGATTATTGCTGTAGCTTGTATTGTTCCAAACAATTGGGATTGCTTAGCATACAAAAGCATAGTATTGTGGTATTCAAAAGATAATGGGGGCCTTGAAGGAATTATGCGTTGTTTTAGCATACAAAAGCATAGTATTGTGGTATTCTCCTTTGATGCTTTGTTTGGGTTGACTTGGCACATGCTCACACCATGTTATTACTATGAACAAGTCACCATAGCCTCTATTATCATTTAGTCCTTGACTTGTAGTACCACTCTATGCTTTGATTAGTAATGTTTTATTGCTCTGCGTGATTATGGCCATTATTGCTCTCTTAGTTGGTTGCTCACAGTCTTTTGCTAGCCTCCACTTGTATGAGTAAGCTCTACTCATGATTCCAACTCCCAAGAAACCAAGTTATTCCAAAGTGTCCACTATAAATTCCTATGCATGGTGTGTTACACCATTCCAAGTATATTCGTGTTTTCAGCTATCTTCCAATTAAAAAGTATTTTGTTATGTGAAAACTTAGTGATTAAAGCCCTCACGAACTTGATGGCACACTTTATATTCCTTGCCCCTAATAAACTTTAACCATTGTGTCATCTAAGTTTTATATGCTTGCACTTATACATTGGAATTAGCAGAACCATGTTGTCATGGGTAACATTTTCAACATTGCACTTGTACTTTGTACACAGTTGATATCATGCTCTTTTGTGTATGGATGTCGTCGGTGTGAAATAAAAAGGGAGCTTGTAAGTCCATGGAGTTATGTATTTTGTGTTAGAGAAACGCCTGGGCCGCTAGCCTAAGCCATGCCTAATCATGGTGGAAACTTGCAGCATCACCATAATGAGCAATCTATGAAGCATCCTCAATAAAAATCTATGCAAATAGTAAATAAAAAGAATGCTGAGATGCTCATTGTTTGCTTGCCTTGTCATTTTGGTTATGGGATAGCTCCTGTACCATGTGCAAGGGGTACCCCGTTGGCGGTTCTCTATGATACACATGTACTTACTATGACAAGAACTTACAGGTGACCAAAGTTGAGTAGCATGAGGTGCGGCCCTCGTATTCAAGGGACATGAGATTGCCAACTTATACTTTGTCAAGCATATAATCCATAGTTTGTTCACTTTAACCTTAATCACTTCAAGATGCTTATGATAGGCGCAATGAGGGATGAAAGCTAAAAAGTACCAAAATTTTTGGAAGCTCTTTTTGAAACTTGCTTCCCTTTGTGAAGGGCCTTTCTTCCACTACTATATTGAGTCTCCACCTTCTACTTTTAGGCACCAGTTATGACAGCATAGTTGCCATTCTTAGTTCTATGTGCAGTGTCCCAAAACTTATTAATTGATGCATATTGTTGATATTGCTTGTTCTTGTGCTATTTCTATCTAGTCACTCTTATGAACTTTGAAGGTGTCCTATGCATCTATTTGCTACTCCATGAGGGACAAGCTGAATGCCACTATGCCAAGTTTTCTGTATGTGAAACAAACAAATGTTTTTCAATGCATGTTATTCATGATCTTTGTTTGTAGCCTTTCATGTTGCATGCATAGTTACTTTGTCTTATTGTTAGAACTCCATCTTTCATGCACATGTTTAGAGTTCTTTGATCCCAGCTTTCAATGCTTGCAAATGGTTTGATCTTGGTTTTGATGGTGCATGTCACCTCAAAAATTATTCTTTTATCACTTACCTACTCGAGGACGAGCAGGAGTTAAGCTTGGGGATGCTTGATACGTCGGAAACGTATCTATAATTTTTTATGTTCCATACTTGTTTAGTATCTACTTTGCTTTGATTTGTCCACACTTTGAGGTGCTTTTCATATGTTTTCTGGTACTAACCTATTAACAAGTTGCCACAGTGCTAGTTGCCTGTTTTCTGTTGTTTTGGTTCCAAAAAAGCTAGTAAGGAAATATTCTCAGAATTGGACGGGACAAAAGCCAAAGTCAATATTTCACCGAGGAGAACACAGAGTCTAGAGGAGAGACGGAGTGGCGCCACAGGGTGGCCACACCCCCCAGGCGCGGCCTAGGGTGGGCTCGTGCCTGGGCAGGGTGTGGGCCCCCTGGCCGCCTCCCAGCCTCGCCTCTTCGCCTATAATAAACCCCCGATGCCTAAACCCTAAGTACCTGATCAAAATTCCACGAAATTGTCTGTAGCCGTCGCCACCATCGTCCCTAGATCTGGGGGATCTAAAGCTCTTTCCGGCACCCTGCCGGAGGGGAGATCATCTTGGAGGCCTTCTTCTTCATCATGCCAGCCTCCGGTATGAAGCGTGAGTAGTTCCACCTTGTACTACGGGTCCATGTAGTAGCTAGATGGTTGTATCTCCTCCGTGTGCTTTCATGTATAGATCTTGTGAGCTCCGTTCATGATCAAGATCTCATCTATTTGTAATCATGCATGTTGTGTTTGCGGGGATCCGATGGATATTGAGATTACTATGTCAGATTGATTAATGGTTTTGTCTTATTGATTCTATCATGTCTATGTTGTTTGTGATCTTGCATGCTCTCTGTTGTTAGTAGCTATCTTGGCCAAGTAGTTGCTAGTGACTCCAAGAGGGGGTATTTATGCTCGATAGTGGGTTCATACCTCTACTTAATCAAGGGAAGTGACAAAAATCTCTACGGTTGTAGATGTGATGTTGCCACTAGGGAGAAAACAACGGTCTCTTGTTCATGGAACAAGTGGATTGTTTACCTTACACACTTTGCTTAAAGCAGTTGTCTGTTGCTTGCAACTTAATACTCGAGGGGGTTCGGATGATAAACTGAAGGTGGACTTCTAGTCATAGATTGATTAATGGTTTTGTCTTATTGATTCTATCATGTCTGTGTTGTTTGTGATCTTGCATGCTCTCCGTTGTTAGTAGCTATCTTGACCAAGTAGTTGCTAGTGACTCCAAGAGGGGGTATTTATGCTCGATAGTGGGTTCATGCCTCTACTTAATCAAGGGAAGTGACAAAAATCTCTACGGTTGTAGATGTGGTGTTGCCACTAGGGAGAAAACAAAGGTCTCTTGTTCATGGAACAAGTGGATTGTTTACCTTATACACTTTGCTTAAAGAAGTTCTCTGTTTCTTGCAACTTAATACTGGAGGGGGTTCGCATGATAACCTGAAGATGGACTTCTAGTCATAGATGCAGTTGGATGGCGGTCTATGTATATTGTTGTATTGCCCACTCAAATCTCATAGGATCTTTATGCCTAGTATTGCATTGTTATGCCTTTCTCAGTCCTGTCAATTTCCCTGCTGTAATTTGTTTACCCAGCATGCCATGTTTGTTTCTAAGGAGAACAACTCTAGTTAACTATGGACCTCGGTCCAACCTTTACCATTGATACATCTTCCACTATTACTGTTTACTTGCTGCAAACCCTCATCACCTTCCACACCATACATTTAATCCTTTGTTACAGCAACCAGTGAGATTGACAACCTCACTGTTAGTTGGGGCAAAGTCTTGAGTTTTTGTTGTGCAGGTTTCCACGTTGCTTGCAACACCTTTGGGACGTTTCCTTCCTCCTACTGGTCTGATAACCTTGGTTTCTTACTGAGGGAAAACGTCCTGCTGTACCTCATCATACCTTCCTCTTGGGGTCTCCCAACAAAGTGCTACTGCACACATCAAGCACTGATATGTATACTCTCCTTACAATTCCAATCAAGATACAAGGAATAGAGTTTGAAAGAGAGGAAAAAGGATGAAGAGGATACTTGTCATTACACGCAATTCATCACTGATACCCCTCTACTCACGCTTCTCTGTCTTAAGACATAGTTCACTCGCCAATTGCTTGGGCCTTCACATGGTCAGCTTCTTGATGGGCTTGTGTGATCGGCTTTCATGGGCCATAGTCGTGGCATTCTCCTCTCATTGATGTCCCGATTGTCCCCAAGCAACAACATTTGTAACTCCTAGCTCAGATGATCTTCATGCTCCTAGGTCATCCAAGAATTGGGTAAACCAGAACACTGAACCTACACCAAACGAATAAATTTGTTGCTAATTTATACCTTCTTCATGTCCAATAGCTGAATGGGAATAGGCATAGTGCCCATCATCAAACATTGTGAAGGCAAGTCTGGTTGAGCTAAAGTGTTGCCATGGAGAGCTTGCTTGAGTAAGGAGACATGCACCATTGGGTGGATTTTACTATTAGATGGAGTTGCAATTTATATGCCATAGCTCCCACTCATTACAACACTTTGTAAGGGAAAAATTACTTGTAACTGAGCTTCTGTTTGGACCTATTGCCCAGAGAAGTTTGCACATAAGGTTGGAACTTCAGATAAACTTGATTCCCAACCTGAAATGGTCATTCCACTGTTTTCTTATCAACTTGACTTTTCATGCGCTATTGAGCTCTGAGCAAGTTTTGTTGAATCAATCTTTGCATGTCATCTTTATATTTTAGCCAAGTCTGAAGATCAGACACTATAGTTGAATCTTGCAATGACATATTCTGGATACCAAAATGTTTGGGCTTATATCCATATAGATCACTTCAAATGGAGATTTCCCTAAGACAGATGAAATGTTGTATTGTACCAAAATTCAACCAGGGGTAACCATTTGGCCCATTTACTAGGTCATGACTATGACATACATCTCATATATGTCCCCATGCACTGATTCAACTTTTCTGTTTGATCATCAATCTGAGGATGGTAACTAGAACTCATGTCGAGTGTAGTGTTAGTCAATTTGAATAATTATTGCAAAAAGGTAGTAGTGAATACTTTGTATCCATCCGAGATCAAGAATTTTAGTAATCCATGTAATTTTTACACCTGATAAACATCTAGTTGTGCCACTGACATTGTTGTATAGGGATGGCTAGTGGTATGAAGTGGCCATACCTAGTGAATTTATCCATAACTACCAAAATGGTATCATACCTGGAAGATTTGGAAGGCCTTCCAAAACCTAAACTGACTATGTCCCAAGCTTTTTGGGGAATGGCCAGGGGTTGAAGTAAACCAGGCACACCTATGTGTTCATTTTTTTCCTATTGGCACACAATACAGTGGGTAACATACTTGTTCACATCTTGTTTTAGCATAGGTCATGCAAAAAGAGCTTTTATCTTATCGTAAGTTGCTATTATTCCATTATGTCCTCCCACCTTACTAGAATGGAGAGATAACACAATTGCTTTCTTAGATTCTTGATAATTCCACAACCAAATCCTACCTTTGTACTTAACAATACCATCATATAAGGCATAGACTTGAGTATCAGGACTGGTCACACTCAATTGAGTCAGTAATTGTTTAGATTGTGGATATTCTAGGTAGCTTTTATACCACAATTTCTAACCATCTCGGCTTGCTGATAGAAATAACTGACACTTCATCTACTTTAGGACATCTGGACAATGCATCTGCCACATTATTTGTTGATCATTCCTTGTACTTAACTTGGTAATGCAATAATAACAACTTGCAAGATGATTTATGTTCGATGGAGTTGGTGAGATGCTAAGATTCCAAGTGTGTCAAGCTTTTATAATTAGTATAGATTGTGAATTGTTTATGCTGAAGATAAGCTTTCCATTTTTCCATTGCAAAAATCAATGCTAAAAAATTCTTCCGCATAGGTAGATAATGTGTGAGCAGTAGAACTAAGAGATTTAGTAAGATAAACAATTGGACGTCCTTTATGAGATCATAGTGCACCCACTCCAACACCTGAAACATCTCTGTGAATATCAAATGCCACTTCAAAATATGGTAATGCCGGTATTAGTGCAACAATTAATGGTTGTTTCATAGTCTCAAAAGCTGTTTGGGCTATTGATTACCAAACAAATTGTACATTCTTTTTTTGTAATTCAGCAATGGATATTGATACTTCCATAATGCTCAATAACCTTCCTGTAATATCCTGCTAACCATAGAAATGATCTTACTTGTTTGACTAGTGAAGGAGTAGGCCATGCTTGGATAGCCTAAATTTTGGTTGGAACATAGGCAACCCCTTGATCACTAATAATATGACCAAAATACTCTATTGAGATTGTGAAAAATAATTTTTTGGATCATTTTACATAAAGTTTATTATCAGCCAAAATTTGGAACACTTTATGTATAACAACTCATGCTCTGTTAATGTGGTTATATGGAGGAGAATGTCATCCATGAAGATTAACACTCCTCTCCTTAACAGGGAAGCAATATTGTGTTCATGGCTGCTTGAAATGTTGATAGAGCATTTGTAAACCCAAATGGCATTAGTTTAAATTTCCAATGTCCATTATGTGTATTGAAGGCAGTCTTGTACTCCTCTCCTTAAACCAACCTTATCCGATGATACCCACATGCAAGTCAAGCTTGGTGGAAAATTGTGCTCCTGATAATTCATCCAACAAATCATCCACCGCTAGTAAGGACTATTTATTATTTACTATAAGTGCATTGAGGTATCTATAATCTACACACATGCACTGACCCCATCCTTCTTTCTCACTAAGATAACTGGTAAGGTAAATGGACTATGACTTTGTTGGATAGTTCCTTTTTGCATCATTTCAAGAATTTGTTTCTATAACTCATGTTTCTGTGATAGTGCATACTTGTATGGCTTATTTTGATCCGCAATGTTGTTAGTGTCGGTGAAGTGTATCTACAAAACATAGCCAATTTTATATCCCTTGTGGGAGGTTAGTACAATGCTAGCTCTAGCACCATCAATGTTTTTGGACCCATCAAAGAAGACAGTCCAGTCCATTGTCTTGATGTGTGCTGGGTGTTGCTGCGTCTCCATCCAGTCGATAAGGAAATCCACAAGAGCCTATGATTTGATACCACTGCGTGACAGATAGGTGATGGAATGGACTCCGATTTCCACCGCCCATTTTGCGACTCGACTAGTCCCTCACGATTGTGGATGATGTCCGCCAAAAGAGATGAGTTGATGATTGTAATGGGGTTCTCGTGGAATTAGTGTCAAAATCGTCATTGCACCATGAAGACCGCATAAACCAGATTTTGGTGTTATGGATAGTTCTGCTTAGACTTATAGAAAACTCGTTGATGTAGTAGACATACCACTAGGTCGGATACTCCTTTCCCTCCTGGCAGCTCGATGACCATGGCGATGCTGATGACGCAAGAGGTTGCAGTTATGTAGAGAAACATGGTCTCCTTCTCCTTTGGAACAGCCAAGACTGGTGCTTCCTTTAGCACCTTCTTTAGGACATCCAGGGCCAAGTTAGCTTCCTCGATCTAGGTGAAGGAGTCAAACTTCTTCAGGAGTTGGTACAAAGGCATGGAATTCTCGCTGAGTCGTGAAATGAAGTGACTGAGGGTCGAGAAGCATCCGGCGAGTTGTTGAACATCAGGAATACACTTGGGTTTTCCCAAGCCAGCGGTTGCAGTGATATTTTCTTGATTCGCCTCGATGTCATAGTGGTAGACGATGATGTCGCATCTGCGGGAATCAGGGTCTCCCAGGTGAAAGTGCAATGGATGTCGCCTAGAGGGGGTGAATAGGCTTTTAAAATTATTACGGTTTAGGCTCAAGTAAATGCGGAATAAAACTAACGTTTAATTTATTGAGCACAAAACCTAGCCACTAAGTTCACCTAGGTGCACCAACAACCTATGCTAAGCAATACAAGCAACAAGGTGATAGAAAGATATAAATACTTCAAGCACGATGGCTATCACAATGTAAAGTGCATAAGTAAAGGCTCGGTTGAGAGATAACCGATGGACGCGGAGACGAAGATTTGTTTCCCGAAGTTCACTTCCAAAGAAGCCACGTCTCCGTTGGAGAGGTGCGATGGCGCAATGCTCTCCGAATGCCACAAATGGCTCACCTAGAGCTTTGGTGGCTCGATTCTCACCCAACGCCACACATGGCCTCACCCCGGATACGGAAGCACGAAACTCACCGACGCCACAAAAGGCTCACCCTATTCTCTCGAGTGCGCACCATAAAAGGCGGGCACTCGCTCCACTATGGAACGCTTGAGGGCGGTCACCGAACCCGTACAAGATTGGGGCTAACTCCACAACTCAATTGGAGGCTCCCAACAACAAAGCCACAAAAAGCTACAATGCCACAAAAGGCCAACAAAGCCACAAAAGGCTACAAGTTCACAAAAGGTTAACAATCCAACCACACAACCGTCTAGGGTTCCAAGGAACCCAAAAGTAACAAGCCCACAAGCTTGTACTCGCCGAATCTCCGAGGAGAACTCAAACCTATGCAACAAATGCGAGGGCAAGTCCTTCACTCCCGAATTCCAACAAAGCTACAAAATCTATTGGGGGAATAAGGGAGGAAGAACAAAAGAGGATAACACAAAACTCTCCATGATCTAGATCCCAATGATTCCTTCACAAAGAAGGGATTTGCCTTGGGGGGTGTAGAACCCCGGGTAAAACCACTACTAGAAAATCGCCTGTCTGTATCGCTATGTATCATCATGCCATCATCATGCATATTATTATTTTTCTGCCTAAAACTATTTCATTAAAAGCCTATTTTGTTTTTTTAATTGGTCTCCTTTATTTCAAACTCATTCCCCGGCCGCTCCGGATATTTTATTTGTGTAACAAAATGTCTACAAAATCTTTTATTAAAAATAAAAACAATAAAATAAATAAATTATTTTGTCCAGGAAACAGCCACCGGTCAGGCCCAACCGGAGCCCGTCTACCACCCAAACAAACCCTAGATCTACCATGGAAACCCTACCTAACCTAGACCCTCCCTCATCCCCTGCCGCCACCACCCCTGTCGCTGGCCTCACACGCACTCAGCGCATGCTCAGATCCCACCCCGACCCACCTGCATAGCCCCTACCCGACCCCGCGGTCACGCGACCTCCTCACCTAGCCCGCTCGACACGAATGCATTGCCCCACGCTCGGTAACGCAACACACCAACCCACCCTATCACGTCTCCCTGCCCGGCCCCACCCCGTCGCCCACGCTCCCCAACCCCGCATCCCCAATCCCGAGCCCATGCGCCTCCCCTCATCCTCCCATCCCCATCCGCCGCCAGGAGTTCCGTCGCTCCCTCCCTAGATCCAGACACCACTCCCTCAGCCACCGGACGACCTCTCCCACCCTACACCTCCCTGACGTGTCGCCCCGCCTCCCTTGCTTCCACCTCCCCGGCAAGCATCCGCCGCCGTTTTCCCTGCGAGCCGCGGTAGCGCCTCCTCCCCGCGCAGGAGCACCGCCGTCATCTCTCTCCGCGGCCACCTCGCCCATCCGGCACCTCGCCTCCGCCGCGCCTACTCCGGTCGCCCTCCCCTCTTCACCCGCAAAGCTCCGGCCACTCCAGGTCGACCCCTCCTCCCTCGTTTCCGCTTCCCCTTTCCCCTGGCTCGTCGCCGACAGGTCCGGCGCCTACTCCTTCCTTGTCGGCTAGCGCGTGCCTCTGCAGAAGCCGTCGTCCCTGCTGCGTCGCCATGCCCCATCGTCGTGGCCGTCCTGTAGCACCGCCCTCCTGAGCGCCCTCGCCCGCGAGCTTCACCGCCGCGTCCATCCTCGTCCATGTGCAGGACGCCTCTACAGCGCTACTCGTCAAGCTCCTGGGCCATCGCCCTTCCTCTCGGTAGTGCTCTCCTTCGGCGCTCTTCATGTGCTGGGGATGCCAAGTTCGCTTGACCCTCCCGATGTTCCTTGCGCTAGTGTTAATGAGAAGGGTGTGTGCACGTGATGTGTTACTGATTAACGGCCAATTGGCATGATGCCTCGTACACAAATCTCATGTGGCGATGTGAGTGTCGTGCTCCCTAAGACAAGATCGACATCGACCCAAAAATAAACCCGGAGAACCATCGACGCCGAATTTGAGCCTGACACCGACACTTGAGCACTTCGACCTAGAACACCAAGATCTCTTACACAGAAAGCCCGATGCCCTCGACACGGAGCATCGAGGATGCAGTCATGGAAATCGAAGACCCTTCTCTTGGAATCTGAAGACTGATCCCGGCGTCGAGACCGAACCTAACCCTCTCCAAACCAATTTCGCCGAGACCCCTAAGTGTGACCCCTTTCCGAGCCTCTATTTATAAATGCTATATACCTCGATGCATATTAAATATCATGCTTGCATACATATAGTGTGGTTTGAGGCTTTATGCCGATTCACCTCATAATTAAATATAGAGACCATATGCGAGCACATATAGTCTAATATTGATCCCATTTAAATTTATGCATTGAACTGGTGAAATATTTTGCCTTGATAAGTCAACATTTAAATTGCGGGTATCTAAATAACACGAACATAATAATTAATTGTCGGGATCCCGGTTCTGCTTAATATGGCCTAATTGCATCACATTCTTGCCATGCCATACATCATACATGCATCATGCCCGATCTTCTGCCGTAGTATTAAATAGTGCATCCGGTGTTTCTTCTAGTGCTTTGCTTCTTCGCGAATTAGGCCGATGAATTGATGCGAGTGATGACCTGATCTTCTGGATGAACCTTCGGCAATGTTTTTAGGCGAGAATTCTCCCCCTTTCTACCTATTTTACATTTCTAGTATTTACTTCCTCCTATTGATCTATTGCTATCTGTGTTGTGATGCTATAGATTTCGTACCCTTTATATTTTCCTGCAGCCCATATATTGCCATGGACACATCCTACTACCTATTGTTTGGTAGTTAGTCGGCCCTGCGAGTCGTAGTTGCTTACGCCGGTGATGCGTCGCGCCGTCGATGTTCCACAGTTGTTGGAGTAATGCCTCATGCTTAATGTTGGAGATGATCATAGCTGTAATTACCGTTTAATAACTAAAATTGAAGTAGGTAAATAATGAAGAGGCACAACTGGGCAATAGATGTTATTTGGTTTTTAACCGTCCACTTGTGTCCCGTAGGACCCCGAGTACTTGATACATGTTCCTTGAATATTCGCACTATCCGCATGTGGGCCCATGAATCCCCTTAGCATGAGCTTGAGTCATATCTTATTTCTTGGGGCCACAAAGTAGTTTGGGGCTTTATTACTATCCTGTACTTATGCCATGATTATACCATGCGTTACTGCTTTATTTACTATTGCGCGTGCAGCGCCTGTACTGTTTTGGAACCCCGTGCCACGTTTTCGCGGTATCGACAAGCCCAGTCACACTTTCGGGTTCCTAGTCGTTTACAGCCGTCGTCACAAACCTCTGGGTCCGTCTCAGAGCCAGTCAAATTCGTCGCGGGTAGCTTAGTGGGGTGCCCCCCTGAAATATTGTATGAATCTTGTGATTTCTTTGTCGTGATGCCTCGTTGGGTTTTTATTTGGTTTTTCTGAGGTTGATCGTGCGTGTGTTTCTATTTGTGCCCCCCTGAAGGGTAAAACTTTCTAAAAGCCGTGTCCGCGGTTATGGACGACTTGGAGAACAGTATCTCGATCATAGACAACTATAACTAAAGTAGTGCTATAAATTTGACTTTATAATGACTAGTAATCAGCTTCACTATAATGGAATGGCTAAATAAAAGTGCCAACAACTGCTGGATTTGGGTTGTCACCTGTTACCATTGTATCTGACTAATAAGTATTGCAACTACAATGGAATGATTAAGTAAAACTGCCCATTGTTTATAATATCAGGATGACTCATGCTATCTATATCTGACTAGTAATTTCCTCAACTATAACGGAATGAATAAAACTGCCAACTGTGTGAGTTCCTCGGTTGACTTCCTCATTTGGTCTCGAGGGGGAAATCCCAGGATGGGTATGCTTGGTGATAGTTTTAGGTTGGATCCGAATAGGTCTTTCTTATCCCTATCTGATAGTCGCCAGTTGTATTGAGTCTCTATAGGTTGTTTAGTGCATGCTGCGCTGCCGCCTCAGTCCACCATACCTATATAGGCGAGGACCGCCGAATTCTAGTCTCGTCGTGTACTGGCCTCAGTACTGACCACTGTCTTTTTCTTTTGCCCTTTGCCGGCACCCTTTTTGTTTAAGCAGGTTTTGAGATCGACGTCTTTAGGAGGGTTACCCTTCCGGCTTGGCCTGGGCAGGGTTATGGACGCCATTGGTTATTCTTCAGGGCTCTTAGCTCAAAATGCATCTTGTCCGTACTCGAACGCTGTATCATTTTAAAGGTGATTTGGATCTTTGTATTGTATATCTGTATTCTTGACTCTTTGAGTCATTGTTGTATATATCTATTTTGTGGGTTCCATCGTGGACTATTGTGTAATGGTATTACTTCGTTTTCCACCCGCACGAAAGTGCCTGGTGGTGGTGGGCACCTTTGAATCGTTTCTATGTGGGTTTGGCGGGAATCGCTGAAACTTGCATAGGGCCGATTCTGAGGGTGTTACAGAGTGGTATCAGAGCTCAGCAGTTGTGATACCCCATTGGTCCAGCCTGTAGGATAACCTAGCTAACGGCCGATGTAGAGTGTCAAAACTATTTTGGAAAATTAGTTGGATAGATCTGATTATGTCTGCTTTTATTCCTTACCCCTTTGCTTTTCTCCTCTTACCTTTGCGTGTTTTGAATCTGCTCTCTTATCTTTTCTTCGAGTCCAGGAATTCTCGTGGTTGGGTTTCCGTTGAACTTTCAGGGTTTCACTTCCTCCTCTTGTAACGGTGCTTCGACATTCGGCCTTCATGCTATCCGAGGAATGTTTCATCTGTTGTACCTTCTAGTGGACCCAAAAATTCATTAATTTTTTTCTTTGTATCTTCCGGTGTTTTTCAATGCGACGACTTCATCTGCACAAGATCTAATAAAGAACCTGCATCCCTCCTTTGTTTTTGAACCTCGCTTGTCGAGATCTACAGTCTGAATTTCAAGAGTTGGTTGCATAATTCTCCTATTCATATGTTGAGTAATGCTTTGGGTGCGCGGTGGACTGATCACCATCCGACTACTCTTATCATTCGCTCTTGTACATTGAATCGGTGGATCAGGCAAGTTTACTCCGTCTGCAGAAGTTAGAGGTGGCCTTATATTTTGATACCTCTGCCTTCATCATTTGTTTGCGGAGCGTTCTCGCAACGAACGTGGGCCACACCCTTTGTTAGTGGTGTCGCGAAGATCTACATGAAGCGAGAAGATTTAGATCGTCGGCCTTCTTTCTCGTACCATGAGGCGGATCTTGAGGGCGAGATCCATTGTTAGTGGTGTCAAATTGTAGCACCCCGGATAAAACCACTACTAGAAAATCGTCTGTTTGTATCGCTATGTATCATCATGCCATCATCATGCATATTATTATTATTTTGCCTAAAACAATTTCATTAAAAGCCTATTTTGTTTTTTTAATTGGTCTCCTCCTTTATTTCAAACTCATTGCCCGGCCGCTCTGGATATTTTATTTGTGTAACAAACTGTCTACAAAATCTTTTATTAAAAATATAAAAAAATTATTTTGTCCAGGGAAACAGCCACCGATCAGGCCCAATCGGCAGCCCGTCTACCACCCAAACAAACCCTAGATCTACCCTGGAAACCCTACCTACCCTAGACCCTCCCTCATCCCCTGTCGCTGGCCTCACACGCACTCAGCGCACGCTCAGATCCCACCCCGACCCACCTGCATATCCCCTACCCGACCCCGCGGTCATGCGACCTCCTCACCTAGCCCGCTCGACACGAATGCATTGCCCCACGCTCGGTAACGCAACACACCAACCCACACTCACGTCTCCCTGCCCGGCCCTACCCCGTCGCCCACGCTCCCAAACCCCGCATCCCCAATCCCGAGCCCACGCGCCTCCCCTCATCCTCCCGTCCCTGTCTGCCGCCAGGAGCTCCGTCGCTCCCTCCCTAGAGCCAGACACCACTCCCTCGGCCGCCGAAAGACCTCCCCCACCCTCCACCTTCCCGCCTCCCCTGCTTCCACCTCCCCGGCAAGCATCCGCCGTCGTTTTCCCTGCGAGCCGTGACAGCGCCTCCTTCCCACGCAGGAGCACCGTCGTCATCTCTCTCCACGGCCACCTCGCCCATCCGGCACCTCGCCTCCGCCGTGCCTACTCTGGTCGCCCTCCCATCTTCACCCGCAAAGCTTCAGCCACCCCAGGTCGACCCCGCCTCCCTCGTTGCTGCTTCCCCTTTCCCCTGGGTCGTCGCCGACAGGTCCGACGCCTACTCCTTCCTTGTCGGCCAGCGTGCGGCTCTACAGAACCCGTCGTCCCTGCTGCGTCGCCATGCCCCATCGTCGTGGCCGTCCTGCAGCACCGCCCTCCTGAGCGCCCTCGCCCGCGAGCTTCACCGCCGCGTCCATCCTCGTCCATGTGCAGGACGCCTCTACAGCGCTGCTCGTCAAGCTCATGGGCCATCGCCCTTCCTCTCGGTAGTGCTCTCCTTCGGCGCTCTTCATGTGCTGGGATGCCAAGTTCGCAGGCCCTCCCGATGTTCCTTGTGCTAGTTGTTGGAATTTGGGTGTGGGCCTTGGCCCATAGCCTAATACAAATTCTGAAATTCTCTTGGCCCATTCATGCCTATCAAGGGGTGGCACCAAAGTTTAGTCCCACCTTGCTAGTTTAGAGGGAGTTGGACCAATATATATAATGGAGTGTTTCACTACCTCCTAAAGAGAGTGAAGAGGAGTGGCATACACGCGCGCTCCTCCTCCTCCGCCGCCCGCCTAGCCACGCCTCGCCTCGCCTCGCCTCGTCACGACGTGTCGCCCCGCGGTTTGCGGAATTGTGCCTCGGTGCCGATCTTATCTTTTTGCTGCTCGGAAAAATTATTGTGCGAGTTATTTTTCTGTCAGCCGTTTCCGATCTTTCCGGAAACGTGGGCTGTTACTACTCGGACGTGGGCTACGCCCCACGTCTTACCCGACCGGCGCCTATATATAAACGGGGCCTTAGGCAAAAACCCTAATACGAGAAAATACACATCATCTCTCTGCCTCCAGAACCTTGCGCCGCCGCTACACCTTCTCCATCCCCTCTTCCGGCGTGCACCGGACGACGGGACAGTAGGCCTCCGGAACCACCGCCTCTCGTGAACCTGTACGGGTGAGGGGCGATCAGGTTTTTGGGGAGCGCGTCTGCGCGACTACTGACGGCATCACGTCGACCGACCACTACTTCCCCGACGAGGACTTCTTCCCGGACATCAGCAGCCTCTACATCGACGCCATGGCTGACGACACTGGTGTCAACCTCAACCCCAACCTGAACGCGAACCCGATTCCTCCTCCAGCACCGTACGTAATATGTTCCTATCTAGTTCAGTTTCTATTGCAATTTCTTGTACTAGCTCTTGGAATAGATGTGATCTGTTTATTCTGGTTGAATATGATCTGTTCGTCTATTCTGCTAATATACATGATTAGATTAATTCCAGCACTTATAGTCATGATTTATCATTACTTATTTCGGATTAAATATTATGGTAATTTGCTTATATTTTCAACAATCCAAAAACCTGATTATAGGCAACTGAATTCAACTGGTTTAGTCGCGGCTACAAGGCCGCCTCCTTTTGACGGTGTCAATTATAAGAGATGGCGCACGAGAGCAGTTCTATGGTTGAAAAACCTAGGCTGCTATAGCGCCACTCTTGGCAAACCTGAGGGAGACCTTTCTCCTGTTCAGGAGGAAGCGTTTCAGAAAGTCGACACCATGTTTATGGGGGCTTTGTTCAATATTCTTGGTGACAACATTGTTGACACCTATATGTCATTTGATAATGGCAAGGATGCGTGGGATGCACTGGACGCCAAGTTTGGTGTTTCGGATGCTGGCACTGAACTGTATATCATGGAGCAATTCTATGACTACAAGATGACTGATGACCGTCCCATCGTGGATCAGGCTCATGAGATACAGTCCCTTGCCAAAGAACTCGAGCAGTTCAAGTGTAACTTACCGGACAAGTTCGTGGCCGGAGGCATTATTGCTAAGCTTCCTCCTTCTTGGAGGAACTTTGCTACCTCTCTGAAACATAAGAGACATGAGTTTTCTGTTTCGGATCTCATCGGATCTCTTCATGTTGAAGAAAAGGCGAGAGCAAAAGATACACGTCCTCGAGGCTTTGATGGAAGTTCTAGCGCACATGTAGTGCAGAAAAACAACTTCCAGTCCCACAAGTTCAAGAATAAGAATAGGTCTGATGGCAAAGGAAAGTTTGATGGCAAAAACAAGGCCGCATAGACTACCAACTTCAAGAAGAAGACTGAGTATAAGAAGAAAGGATCCTGCCATGTCTGTGGTGATCCTAATCATTGGGCTCCTAGCTGCCCCAATCGCTTTGACAAGCGTCCACATGGAAATAGTGGCAAGTCCGCTAATGTTGTTCTTGGTGATATTGAGATGAAGGATGCTGGGTACGGTATATTTCCCACTGTTCTTTCAGTTTGTAATTCACCTGATTGGTGGATAGACACTGGTGCAAATATACATGTATGTGCTGATATTTCCATGTTCTCTTCTTATCAGGTCGAACGGGTTGGCTCCGTGCTGATGGGAAACGGCTCACGTGCTTCTGTTCAAGGTGTTGGTACGGTGGATCTGAAGTTTACTTCGGGGAAGATCGTACAGCTGAAGAATGTGCAGCACGTTCCCTCAATCAATAAGAATCTCGTCAGCAGATCTCTTCTGTGTCGAGATGGTTTTAAGTTAGTCTTTGAGTCCAATAAAGTTGTAATTTCTAAGTGTGGACAATTTGTTGGAAAGGGTTATGAGTGCGGAGGCTTGTTCCGCTTATCTTTGTCAGACTTATGTACTCAAGTTATTAATCATGTTTGCAATGATAGTGAATCCAATATTTGGCATTCACGACTTTGTCATATTAATTTTGGGTGCATGATGCGGCTTGCCGATATAAATTTAATTCCGAAATTTACTACTGTCAAAGGTTCCAAGTGTCAAGTATGTGTGCAAGCTAAGCAACCTCGCAAGTCTCACAAGACTGCCGAGGTACGAGATTTGGCACCACTGGAACTAATACATTCAGATCTTTGTGAGATGAATGGTGAGTTGACAAAAGGTGGAAAGCGATATTTCATGAATTTAATTGATGATTCCACTCGATACTGTTATGTGTATCTTCTGAAATCTAAAGATGAAGCTTTTAATCACTTCAAAATCTATAAAGCTGAATCAGAAAACCAACTTGATCGAAAGATTAAGCGACTTCGGTCTAATCGTGGTGGAGAGTATTTTTCCAACGAATTTGATTCTTTTTGTGCGGAGCATGGTATTATCCATGAGAGGACGCCTCCCTACTCACCTCAGTCAAATGGGGTGGCCGAAAGAAAGAACCGTACTCTAACTGATTTGGTTAACGCCATGTTAGATACATCGGGTCTATCCAAGGAATGGTGGGGGGAGGCGATAAAGACTGCGTGTCATGTCCTAAACCGTGTTCCCAAAAAGAACAAAACCATTACTCCATTTGAGGAATGGGAAAGGAAAAGGCTGAAACTCTCCTACTTACGAACTTGGGGTTGTTTGGCGAAAGTGAATGTGCCGATACCCAAGAAGCGCAAGCTTGGACCAAAAACCGTGGACTGTGTCTTTCTGGGATATGCATTTCATAGCATTGGCTATAGATTTTTAATAGTGAAATCTCAGGTATCTGACATGCATGTTGGTACAATCATGGAGTCGAATGATGCGGCTTTCTTTGAAGACATCTTTCCCATGAAAGATTCGTCTAGTTCATCAAATCAGGAGATGCCTAGTTTATCTAGTCAAGAATTAATCACAATTCCTGAACCCACCATTTCGATAGAACACCCTGATAATCCTGTGGAGGATAATAGTGAAGCTTCTACCAGAAGTAAGAGACAAAGGACTGCGAAGTCCTTTGGTGATGATTTCATTGTATACCTCGTGGATGATACTCCCACTTCTATTTCAGAAGCTTATGCATCTCAAGATGCTGACTACTGGAAAGAAGCCGTTCGCAGTGAGATGGATTCCATCATAGCAAACGGAACTTGGGAAATTACTGATCATCCTTATGGGTGCAAACCTGTAGGATGTAAGTGGGTGTTTAAGAAGAAGCTTAGACCTGATGGTACTATTGAGAAGTATAAGGCACGCCTTGTTGCCAAGGGTTATACCCAGAAAGAAGGCGAAGACTTCTTTGATACTTATTCACCTGTGGCTAGATTGACCACCATTCGAGTACTGCTGTCCTTGGCTGCCTCGCATGATCTTCTCGTTCATCAAATGGACGTTAAGACGGCTTTCCTAAATGGAGAGTTAGATGAGGAAATTTATATGGATCAGCCGGATGGATTCGTGATAGATGGTCAACAAGGCAAGGTGTGCAAGTTACTGAAGTCTCTGTATGGTCTTAAGCAAGCACCTAAACAGTGGCATGAGAAGTTTGAAAGGACTTTAACTGATGAAGGCTTTATTGTAAACGAAGCTGACAAGTGTGTGTACTATCGCCATGGTGGGGGCGAGGGAGTCATCTTATGTCTGTATGTTGATGATATACTGATATTCGGGACCAATCTTAATGTTATCAATGAGGTCAAAGACTTTCTATCTCGTTGTTTTGAGATGAAAGATCTAGGAGTGGCTGATGTGATATTGAACATCAAGCTGCTGAAAGATGATGATGGTGGGATAACACTGCTTCAGTCTCACTATGTGGAAAAGATCTTGAGTCGTTTTGGGTATAGCGAATGTAGATCCTCTCCTACACCATATGATCCTAGCGTGTTGGTTCGAAAGAATCAGGGAGATCCTAAGGATGCTAAAGATCAGCTGAGATATTCTCAGATTATTGGCTCGCTTATGTATTTAGCCAGCGCTACGAGGCCTGACATCTCCTTTGCTGTAAGCAAGTTAAGTCGATTTGTCTCAAATCCTGGAGATGTTCATTGGCAGGCCCTTGAAAGGGTTTTGCGTTACTTGAAAGGCACCGCGAGCTATGGGATTCACTACTCCGGGTATCCAAGGGTACTTGAAGGGTATAGTGACTCAAACTGGATTTCTGATGCTGATGAGACTAAGGCCACGAGTGGTTATGTGTTTACACTTGGTGGTGGCGCTGTTTCTTAGAAGTCTTGCAAGCAGACCATCTTAACGAGGTCAACTATGGAAGCAGAACTCACAGCATTAGACACAGCCACTATTGAAGCAGAGTGGCTTCGTGAACTCTTGATGAACTTACCTGTGGTTGAAAAACCAATACCCGCAATCCTTATGAACTGTGATAACCAAACTGTGATCATAAAAATAAATAGTTCTAAGGACAATATGAAGTCATCAAGACATGTGAAGAGGAGATTGAAATCTGTCAGGAAAATGAGAAACTCTGGAGTTATTGCATTGGATTATATCCAAACATCTAAAAATCTGGCAGATCCCTTCACAAAGGGTCTATCACGTAATGTGATAGATAATGCATCGAGGGAGATGGGTTTGAGACCCACTTTTTGAGTTGCTCACAGTGGTAACCCGCTCTATGTGATCGGAGATCCCGTGAAGTAGAGTTGGGAGACAAGCTGTTGGTCAACTGGGAGGAGAGTATCCTTATAGCATACTACCACTCCATATAGATGCAATACTCTCCTATTCTGCATGGCAGGTTGGTATTTACCTTAATGTGTTCTGAGTGGCTTGTTTAAGCAAAGATGTTGTCCTGCAGAACATCTTTTGAAGAACACACCTATATGAGTCTGACTGTCAAACGTCGTAGTCCGTGAGAGTTGGGTACTCTCTAATAAACTCATGAAAGACCATGGAGTATGACGCATAAGCTCCAAACCGCGGAGAAGCTTCGCGGCAGCCCTGTATCGGTCTAGACCTTATGTGAAACTAGTGCGCACCAAACTTGTAGTCCAAGACATAGTCCACTATTCAAGTTGCAATCTAGTGTAGCATGAAGTTCTAAGTGGAAGTTCAACTTAACAGTCTCCACCTCGCACCGGTATATAAACAATGCTCTGGAACTGATTGATGTGATGTGATGATATGTGCCTATGAGAATTTGTGGGGGATTGTTGGAATTTGGGTGTGGGCCTTGGCCCATAGCCTAATACAAATTCTGAAATTCTCTTGGCCCATTCATGCCTAGCAAGGGGTGGCACCAAAGTTTAGTCCCACCTTGCTAGTTTAGAGGGAGTTGGACCAATATATATAGTGGAGTGTTTCACTACCTCCTAAAGAGAGTGAAGAGGAGTGGCATACACGCGCGCTCCTCCTCCTCCGCCGCCTGCCACGCCACGCCACGCCACGCCACGCCACGCCTCGCCTCGCCTCGCCTCGTCACGACGCGCGCGCGCTGCGGTTTGCGGAATTGTGCCTCGGTGCCGATCTTATCTTTTTGCTGCTCAGAAAAATTATTGTGCGAGTTATTTTTCTGTTACTACTCGGACGTGCCGATCTTTCCGGAAACGTGGGCTGTTACTACTCGGACGTGGGCTACGCCCCACGTCTTACCCGACCGGCGCCTATATATAAACGGCCTTAGGCAAAAACCCTAATACGAGAAAATACACATCATCTCTCTGCCTCCAGAACCTTGCGCTGCCGCTACACCTTCTCCATCCCCTCTTCCGGCGTGCACCGGACGACGGGACAGTAGGCCTCCGGAACCACCATCTCTCGTGAACCTGTACGGGTGAGGGGCGATCAGGTTTTTGGGGAGCGCGTCTGCGCGACTACTGACGGCATCACGTCGACCGACCACTACTTCCCCGACGAGGACTTCTTCCCGGACATCAGCAGCCTCTACATCGACGCCATGGCTGACGACACTGGTGTCAACCTCAACCCCAACCTGAACGCGAACCCGATTCCTCCTCCAGCACCGTACGTAATCTGTTCCTATCTAGTTCAGTTTCTGTTGCAATTTCTTGTACTAGCTCTTGGAATAGATGTGATCTGTTTATTCTGGTTGAATATGATCTGTTTGTCTATTCTGCTAATATACATGATTAGATTAATTCCAGCACTTATAGTCATGATTTATCATTACTTATTTCGGATTAAATATTATGGTAATTTGCTTATATTTTCAACACTAATGTCAATGAGAAGGGTGTGTGCAGGTGATGTGTTACTGATTAACGACCAATTGGAATGATGCCTCGTATACAAATCTCGTGTGGCGATGTGAGTGCCGTGCTCCCTAAGACAAGATCGACATCGACCCGAAAATAAACCTGGAGAACCATCGGCGCCGAATCTAAGCCTGACACCGACACTCAAGCACTTCGACCCGGAACACCAAGATCTCTTACACAGAAACCTCGATGCCCTCGGCACGGAGCATCGAGGACGCCGTCATGGAAATCGAAGACCCCTCTCTTGGAATCTGAAGACTGATCCCGGCATCGAGACCGAACCGAACCCTCTCCAAACCAAGTTCGCCGAGACCCCTAAGTGTGACCCCTTTTCGAGCCTCTACTTCATAAATGCTATATACCTCGATGCATATTAAATATCATGCTTGCATACATATAGTGTGGTTTGCGGGATTTATGCCGATTCACCTCATAATTAAATACGGAGACCATATGCGAGCACATCTAGTCTAATATTGATCCCATTTAAATTTATGAATTGAACTGGTGAAATATTTTGCCTTGATAAGACAACATCTAAATTGCAAGTATCTAAATAACACGAACTTAATAATTAATTGTGGGGACCCCGGTTCCGCTTAATATGGCCTAATTGCATCGCATTCTTGCCATGCCATACATCATACATGCATCATGCCCGATCTTTTGCCGTAGCATTAAATAGTGCATCCGGTGTTTCTTCTAGTGCTTTGCTTCTTCGCGGATTAGGCCGATGAGTTGATGCGAGTGACGACCTGATCTTCGGATGAACCTTCGGCAATGTTTTTAGGTGAGCATTCTCTCTCTTTCTACCTATTTTACATTTCTAGTATTTACTTCCCCCTATTGATCTATTGCTATCTGTGTTGCGATGTTATAGATTTCGTACCCCTTTATATTTTCCTGCAGCCCATATATTGCCATGGACACATCCTACTACCTATTGTTTGGTAGTTAGTCGGCCCTGCGAGTCGTAGTTGCTTACGCCGGTGATGCGTCGCGCCGTCGATGTTCCACAGTTGTTGGAGTAATGCCTCATGCTTAATGTTGGAGATGATCATGGCTGTAATTACCGTTTAATAACTAAAATTGAAGTAGGTAAATAATGCAGAGGCACAGGTGGGCAATAGATGTTATTTGGTTTTTAACCATCCACTTGTGTCCCGTAGGACCCCGAGTACTTGATACCTGTTCCTTGAATATTCGCACTATCCTCATGTGGGCCCATGAATCCCCTTAGCATGAGCTTGAGTCATATCTTATTTCTTGGGGCCACAAAGTAGTTTGGGGATTTATTACTATCCTGTACTTATGCCATGATTATACCATGCGTTACTGCTTTATTTACTATTGTGCGTGGAGCGTCTGTACTGTTTTGGAACCCCGTGCCACGTTTTCGCGGTATCGACAAGCCCAGTCACACTTTCGGGTTTCCTGTCGTTTACAGCCGTCGTCACAAACCTCTGGGTCTGCCTCGGAGCCGGCCAACTTCGTCGCGGGTAGCTTAGTGGGGTGTCTCCCTGAAATATTGTATGAATCTTGTGATTTCTTTGTCGTGATGCCTCGTTGGGTTTTCATTTGGTTTTCAGAGGTTGATCGTGCGTATGTTGCTATTTGTGCCCCCCTGCAGGGTAAACCTTTCTAAAAGCCGTGTCCGCGGTTATGGACGACTTGGAACACAGTATCTCGATCATAGACAACTATAACTAAAGTAGTTCTATAAATTTGACTTTATAATGACTAGTAATCAGCTTCACTATAATGGAATGGCTAAATAAAAGTGCCAACAACTGCTGGATTTGGGTTGTCACCTGTTACCATTGTATCTGACTAGTAAGTATTGCAACTACAACGGAATGGTTAACTAAAACTGCCCATTGTTTATAATATCAGGATACCAGGATGGGTATGCTTGGTGATAGTTTCAGGTTGGATCCGAATAGGTCTTTCTTACCCCTATCTGATAGTCGCCAGTTGTATTGAGTCTCTATAGGTTGTTTAGTGCATGCTGCGATGCCGCCTCAGTCCACCATACCTATGTAGGCGAGGACCGCCGAATTCTAGTCTCGCCGTGTACTGGCCTCAATACTGACCGCTGTCTTTTTCTTTTGCCCTTTGCCGGCACCCTTTTTGTTTAAGCAGGTTTTGAGATCGACGTTGTTAGCAGGGTTACCCTTCCGGCTTGGCCTGGGCAGGGTTATGGACTCCATTGGTTATTCTTCAGGGCTCTTAGCTCAATTTGCATCTTGTCCGTACTCGGACGCTATATCGTTTTAAAGGTGATTTGGATCTTTGTATTGTATATATGTATTCTTGACTCTTTCAATCATTGTTGTATATATCTGTTCTGTGGGTTCCATCGTGGACTATTGTGTAATGGTATTACTTCGTTTCCCACCGCATGAAAGTGCCTAGTGGGCACCTTTGAATCGTTTCTATGCGGATTTGGCAGGAATCGTTGAAACTTGCATAGGGCCGATTCTGAGGGTGTTACAGGGGATTGTAGATCTATATCTCCTCTCTCAAATCCCTCAAAAAGATGCAAGAATCATAGGAAGGGAAAGGGGAGAGGGAAAGCTTCTTCAAGGTCAACAATGGAGGAGAGAGAAAGCCAAGAACCAAGAAGAAAAGCTAGTACCCACGAAGGGGAAGAGGAGCCCCTTTTAAAGGGCTCCCAGATCTGCCTGTTATGGGCATTCACGACCCCTGGCCGTAACTTCCGGTGGGAGGCCGGAAGTTCTGGTGGCACACAGCCAACGGTCAAAAACTGCGATGCGAGAGACTAAAAACATGAGTCCTGGTCGGAACTTCCGCCGGTCCACCGGAACTTCCGGTGGAAGTTCCGACTGAAGTACGTCAAATAGACACATACAAAATAGAAGGTTACTGAACGTGAGCGGAACAAGAGCCGGATTTTCAATCGGTACTTCCGGCGCCAACTAGGCCTGAGCGGAACTTCCAGTCCCTGGTCGGAACTTCCGGTGGGGGCGGTATTACCGCTGTAACTTCCGGCCCAAATTCCGTCAAAAACAACAAACCAAATAGAGAGGATACAGTACGTGAGCGGAAGAAGAACCAGAACTTCCACCGGAACTTCCGGCGGCAAAATGCCCTAGTGGAACTTCCGGTCAGGGAAATTCCAGAAACCAGAAAGGCAATAACTTTCGCATCCGAACTCCAAACGAGATGAAACCAATTTTGTTGGAAAGATAACAACGAATAGAATGCAAGATCAATAACTTTTGCTTAATCGAAATAATGGGTATCACCTAGGGGATAGAATACCATGAATAAATATGTGGATTATCTCCCAAGGCGTGGAGCCGGAAAACTCGCAAGATCAAAAAACCGCAATAAGATATGCAAGTGAAATCCTTATTTGATGAACTAGAGCTTGTTATAATGATGACCACAAGCTCTAGATCCTCTCATGGACAAGAACCAAATAACAACCGAGAAATATGATGCTATGAGTGCAAAGGTTTGAGCTCTCTCTGAACGATGAAAACGAGACACCCGCTTGAGAGCCCCTCTTGATAGTACGGCTATCTACCCTAAACCCGGTCTCCCAACTAACAACAGGAGACCGGCAAAAGAGAATCCCTATCAAGAACATACCTTTGCCTTCAGCATCCCACTTGAACTTGATGTAGACCGTCTTGTTCTTCTATAGTGGGAACACCTTTCTTGTTTGCTCTTGCTTGATGGAGATGAAGACAAGCAAATTGCTCCCCCATACTCCATGGGGAAACCTCTTCTTTAAACTTGTCTTCATCACCCCATGATCATGAGTATGGCAAGCTTCAATCATGAGATTTTCTAGAGATGGCGCATCTTGAGCTTGCCCTTCTTCATCCCTTCTTGAGGTTGATCCATCTTGATGCAACTCTTTGCACTTGTCTTGATCAACCATCAGGCTCATGGCCCAAGTGATGCCAACACATGGCCCAAGTGATGCCAATGGACAAACCTACAAGTGAAACTCAATTTACACATTAGTCCATAGAGATTGTCATTAATTACCAAAACCACACATGGGGCATACATGCCCTTTCACCAGGGCGTGCGGGCGGTGCGTGACCCAGAATCGGTGACCGCTCGGGGGGCTCAGGAAGGGCCTTTCACGGGATCCCGATAGAACCCCTGGCGGCAGGACAACCCCAGGAAGTCGCCAAGGAAAAGGACCTGACTGGTACACGTCCTAGCATCACTCTACACCAGGTAGACTCCGAGTGACACATGGTGCTAAGGCAGGAGCGCCAAGCCACGTTGTAGGTCAAGGCTAGCCGTATGGCAAGATCACACCGCCGCATATGTTTTGACCCTTGTGGTGTCCCCTTTCCATACAAAAGGAGGCCCAGGTTGAGATAGGGAGAGGAAGATAGTTGGCTGAGTAGAGAGAACCTTCCCAGAGAAGGAACCCATCGTAACCTAGTGATAATATGGTAGCAGATAGTTATAGGATGTAGGGCTCCGCTCACTACAGACCTAAACCTGAGTAAAAACATTATCTCTCTGTGTGATTCTGTTCGTCTAGCTCGCTGATTGAGCTCGCCGGACGTTGCGCCCCTAGATGAACAACAAACGGGGACTCATACCCCCTATGTCAAAAATCAAGACACGACATCTGGCACGCCAGGTAGGGGGCGCACCTCCGGCAGCACCTCATTGGCATAGCTCCCATGCCCGGCCTCCTGCGGCCCGGCGCCTAGGCAATCTTACGGCACCTCGGTTCAACCGAGGAACTGGAGGAAGACTCCACTATGTCATCAAGCTCTTCACCCACCAGCGGCTGATCCCTCACCAGGGACATACCTCGGGGGGATCATTTAGAAGAAACTTCGCTTCTCCCTTCGAGGCCTCCCCAACAAGGTGTGACCGGGCGAAGAAGGGAGCGATGGGGCGTCACCTACCTCAACCTCTCTTGCGGATGCGGTAGCGGGCGAGCGAACGGTTGAGTGTTTACACCCGGTGGTTTGCCCGGGTGTTTGTTGCCCTCCCCCGAGAGCCAGGGGATTAGGTGGAGCTCGCCTTCTTTTGGGGGGTGCAAAGCCCCCTGGTGAGAAGGCGCATGATCACCCGCATGTTTGACTCCATCCCAGAAATCTACATTGCCGCAGAAGCTTGCGCCAAAATCGAGGAGGGGGAGCCGCCCCAGCTTATCTAACCATGGGCATGCTGCTCCGCCCCTCCTCTTTTGATGTCTCCGGTGTGGACCTCCTCCCCATCTGCGCGGGAGGGGCCATGCCAGGGAGTATGACCAGATGGGTTAGGAAAGGAGATGGCTCGAGAGCCATTTCTGGCGGTCTCGGCAGTGCGCTGGGTCGGGAGAACCTATGTGTCAGGTAGGGCTAACGCCCCCGGAGACCCGCCGGCACCTCTTTCCACCCTAGCATGTGCAGGAACCTTGAAGGGATATGACGTGTCATCACCCAGGGGCCTGAAGGAAACTCTGATCCATTAACGCTACCCGGGTTCAGACCAGTAATGCCGTAATGGATACCCGACGATGCCCCCTTTCTGGTTCCCGCGACCTTGTTTCCGCTGTCCCTGCTTTTGTAAAGTAGATTCGGTGGAACCCCTTCAAGAAATGAAAAGCTAAAAGAACCAATATCCCATGACCTTCAGGGCACGCGCCCTTCCATATGAGGCCTGATAGAGGGAGATGGCCCCGACCATTGTCAAGGGCCCAGATTAAACCTGTTGAGGGTGATGGGGGAATACCAATCGGGGTATACCCACGGAGCGGATTCGCCAGCTGGATCGAGCCGACTGAAGCCAAGCCCAGAGCGGGTCGACTCGCCCAATACGGCGGCTGGCGCATGCTGCACCCAGGCGACTGGCGCCGCTGGAGGCCCAAGACGACGACTTTAATACAAAGCCCACTAGCACTTGTAAACCCTAGCTGGTTGCATATATAAAGCCACCAGGGGCACCCCCACGGGGACAACTCTCATTAGATCTAATCTTCCTCCGCCTACGGCGGCTCCCTTGTAAACCAATCTATGATCATATACTGGATTGATAGCAGGATGTAGCGATCCTTCACCGAGGGGACATGAACCTAGGTACATCGTGTGCCAATCTCGCTTCCGGATTCTCCTACGTCACCTTGATCCCTCTACGTAAGCTACCCACAGTAGCATCTGGCGTGCAATACCACGACAGTTGGCGCCTACCGTGGGGCAAGCGGTGCTTAGAGACGATAATCCGGACGGGATCCCTCCCCATTGACGCGGACCAGATCCGCTCCGACCAATTGCCGTCCAACACTAGTTCTCCCTGATGAAGCTCGGTCATCCGATCACGCGCGGCCTGCCGGTTCTTCACGACAGCTAAGTTTTAATTGAATCCCTTCTCTCACCGATCACCATGCTAGTTGATTATTTTATTCATATCTACGTATACGTATTGGTGCGATCGATTTGATCACGCATCACAGCCGGTCAGGCCGGCACCGATCGAGAGTTTGGATCGGAGAAACAAGAGGCTTGTGAAACTATGTGATCCATACAAGGATAGAATAATAATTCTTCACAAAACCTTCTCCTGTTTATTCAATTTTATTTTTCCTATCTATACTACCGATCGCTTTGTGTGTGCAAGTATGAGAGGGATTGATGGAATTGCAGCCGCCGACTTGAGTGCGGTCCACTCGTGTTCTCTACGCACATGCGTCAAGGAATAGCTTCGTCTACAAAGAATCTTGATCTCAATCTCAGTGCCGCTCCTCACAACGGCATCAGCTCGTCCGAAAAAAATCAGACTTCATCCAAGCAAAACAGCAAAAGGGCCGTTGGGTTTGTTTTATTCCTTTAGATGCAATCACTTGCCCCCTCTCTTATTTATTATCTTATTCGGACTGACTCACCACGTATGTGGGTATTTATTTGCTACGCATGTCTCGAGCAATCGGCCAGTCTAAGATTTAATCAGAGCAGACGGATGATAAAATTCAGGCTACTTTCCGACGCCATACCTACAACTGCCATGAGGAGATCACCAGATAGATATAAAAAAACATCTGGTGATAACTACTCAACTATTGTTTTATCATAATATAATTATATGAAGATTTTTGTACTTTCAGACTTGTATATATACACAGGTTAGTTGGTTTAAGACCATCATGGCGCAAACCTCGCCTCTCGCGATTCGCCTCACGCGGACTCGCCACGCTCGTGGATCCTCCCGTCGCGGACTCGCCACGCTCGTGGATCCGCCTGCCGCGGACTCGCCACGTCCGACGACTTGTTCATCGCGGACTCGCCATGCTCCGGACCTCGCCTAAACACGGACACGCTTAAACACGGACTCGCTAGACTCGGGGACTTGCCTATTGCGATCCCGTCCGCCTCGTCTATTTCGCCATAGCGCGACCTCCATCCGCCGCATTGACCCCGTGTCTGCCGCGTCGACTTCGCCATAGCGCGACCATACGTCTGCCGTACGACCCCGTCTGCTACGTCGAATGCGTACGTCGCGCCTATTAAGGGACCTTCATCGTCTGAGTCGCCAGAGAGGGTCGCTTTCCACGCTGCATGGACTCACCACTGGGCGTCTCTTCCCCTCGGGAAAAATCAATTCGCCTTTCTCAACCTTTGAAAGAGCGACTCGCAATGGCCAAGTAGTGCGGATGAGGACTCGCAAACCGAGCCTCGGGGCGTCCACGAAAAAATCTAACCGAGATCCATCATTGGAGTCGCCTTGCTCGACTGGCCTTCCGGGCCAAGACAAATGGTAGTGCTACACAAACAGCACCTTGTCCTTCTCAACCTTAGATAACGCGACTCGTACGGCCAAGTACTGCGGATGAGGACTCGCAAACAGAGCCTCGGATCGTCCAGGAAAAATGCCCAGCCGAGAGCCATCTTTGGAGTCGCCATGCGACTGGCCCCCCGGGCCAAGACGAGAGACTCGCTAACAAAAATAGCGCAATCAACATCATCGCAGACTCGCTATCATCGCGGACTTGCCACACTCGGGGACTCTCCCCTCGCGAACTCGCAATCATCGCGGACTCGCTATCATCGCGGACTCGCCACGCTCGTGGACTCGCCACCGCGGACTCTCCACTCGCGTACTCAACGCGCTCGGGGACTCGGCGCCGCGGACACTCGCCCTCGCGTCCTCAACGCGCCCGGGGACTCCCCACCGCGGACTCGCCCTCGCGTACTCAACGTGCTAGGGGACTCGCCACCGGGGACTCCCCCCTCGCGGACTCGCAATCATCGCGGACTTGCCATACTCGGGGAGTCTCCCCTCGCGGACTCAAAATCATCGCGGACTCGCCACACTCGGGGACTCTCCCCTCGTGGACTCACAATCATCGCGGACTCGCCATGCTCGGGGACTCTCCCCTCGCGGACCAGCACGACCTCGCCACTTGCCATGCTCGGCAGTAACCACTACTATTTTCGAAGTGTGCATCTCTAAAGAGCCTCAAGTCGCCTCTACAAGCCAACTCGAGCCTCGGGGACTACTCCTAGGCATGCTGCGTGTACGCGTGGTTCCACGACCGTGGTTCACCCTCGTCGACTCGCCACCGCGGACTCTCCACTCGCGTACTCTCCACGCTCGGGGACTTGCCACCGCGAACACTCGCCCTCGCGTACTCAACACGCTCGGGAACTCGCCTCCACGGACTCGCCCTCGCGTACTCAACGCGCTCGGGTACTCGCCACCACGGACTCGCCCTCGCGTACTCAACGCGCTCGGGGACTCGGCGTGCTACAGACAGTGCCACTCGGCGGTCGCTTAACCTCGCCACTCGGCGCGCTCGGGAGACTCGACACTCGCCGGTCGCTCGACCTCTCCACTCGCCGCGCTCGGGTACTCGGCACGCTCCACGTTCAGGGACTCACCGGCACTGGCGGCTTCTCCGAAACCCCGTGTCTTTCGCCAACTGGCCATCACCGACTAGCTCACGCCTACCGCCTCCCGCTTCACGGTTCTTTCCTCCATTCAGGAGCTCGTCGCCAATTCGCCACGACCCATCGTCAAGACTCTCCGCGCCCTGCCTCAAGCCCGCGTCAAATTGACAACGCGCTCGGGGACTACTGATGGGGGAATACCAGTCGGGGTATACCCACAAAGCGGATTCGCCAGCTGGATCGAGCCGACTGAAGCCAAGCCCAGAGCGGGTCGACTCGCCCAATACGGCGACTGGCGCATGCTGCACCCAGGCGACTGGCGCCGACTGGAGGCCCAAGACGGCGACTTTAATACAAATCCCAGTAGCACATGTAAACCCTAGCTGGCTGCATATATAAAGCCACCAGGGGCACCCCCACGGGGACAGCTCTCATTAGATCTAATCTCCCTCTGCCTACGACGGCTCCCTTGTAAATCAATCTATGAGCATATACTGGATTGATAGCAGGATGTAGCGATCCTCCACCGAGGGGACGTGAACCTGGGTACATCGTGTGCCAATCTCGCTCCCGGATTCTCCTACGTCGCCTTGCTCCCTCTACGTAAGCTACCCCAGTAGCATCTACCGTGCAATACCACGATAGAGGGGATGACCCTAGGTAATGTCAAGCTAAGGTAAAAGGGAAAAGCCCACCGAGGTATAAATTGGGCCAAGGCATGACCCAACCGAGTTATATAAGGTCCGACCAAATAAGGGTCGGGTTACCCTGAGCTAAACAACATTGGCTTGACTCGGCCAACATATAAGGTATGTCGGCACGAGGTCTAGCGAACCTCCTATATGCAGGTACGGACTTGTCCGACTCATAATAGGAGAGGTCGAGTCAGAAGATGGCTTGCTCGAGAAGGAGAGATCGATCCCCAAGGTCACCACTATGCTCTGTCCCTCGCTTAGGAATCCACGCAAAACCAAGCGCTACAGACAAGGACCATAGGGGCAGAGGGACAGGGGAGATGTCATAGAGGTGACAGTCCTAGAGTCCAACGATCACATGTCTTGGGCTCTTGGTCTTTGTCGTTGATGGAAGGGTGACAGGGAAAGGGGCGCGCCAAATTACCCTTATGGGAAGAGCATATTCCCCGAATATGCTGTCCATCTCAGCCATGTAACCTGGACATCCCTTTATAAGGTGAGCGAGGGTCTCCTAGAGAGGGGATCGATTCATTTTTTACACTTAGAGGGTTCGTGAGTGCTTCTTCCTCCTCTCTCTGGTATATCTCAAGGAGTAAGTGTAAACCATTGTTGCTCTAAGGAAAGAACTTGAGAGTATTCTTTGTGTGTAGAATCCACTACGCTATCCCTCCCTAGATCCCATTAGTACACTTTGGCCCCAACTTTAGCCTACCCATGGCATCTGCCATGCCACCACCACGACAGTTGGCGCCCACCGTTGGGCTAGCAGCGGTGCTAGCTGGAGTCAAGATCCAGACGGGAAACTTCATCGCTACCGGTGAGCACATCATCTTCAGGATCGTCAGCGACAAGGTCTACGTCAGCGTCGATGTCTCCTACGTCTACCCGTAACGAGTCATCATCGCGGGAGATCCTCCCCTCAGCGCTGCTAGTGGTCCGCGTATCACTCGCCCCGCAGGAAGCATCGAGGTGATGATGACGGCACCAACTGCAGGCGCAGGAGCCGGCGGCAGCAGATCCGGTAGCAGCAAACCCGACAGACATGGGTAACGTAACTCCTAGGGTACCTCATACGAGGGGGCCTCCACTGGAAAGGCCAGAAAATATACTCCAGGAAGCAATAGATAGCTTAACTACTCCTATAGCTCCAATCGTAGATCCGGCTCGAGCATAGGCCGAGCTGGAAGAAACCCAACCAAAAATGCTAGAGGGAGCCAAGAGAGTAGAAGCTGCACAACAGTCATTGAACATTACTTTGCATGAGTATTCTAGGGCAAATAAGCTTATCATGTTGGAAATATGCCCTCGAGGCAATCATGTATGATGATATTTCCCATTGTATTCATAAAGATATTAAGTTGTCCTTGTATAAACATCTGATGTGTATTATTGAATATGTGATTCAATTGTGGAACTATACATTCATGTTGTTTGTAGTAAATATCATTGGTCATCAAGGTTGTGATGGACACACAACTTAGACCAATGTGAAAGTGGGCTGATGACTCAGTTCCACTTGTCATGGGCATGGAGATGCTATTCTGACTTACACAGATTCGGCTAAATAGTTTAGCGAGTCGGATTGACCCATCTTGAGGTACAACGAACAAGTTGTCATTTGTATATCTCAATCAATGTAATCCTTAGACCTGAGGTTGTTGCACATTCCGAGTTGAGGATCACCGGCTTAGGTTCTATGAAACGCAGATCCGTTGACTAAACCTCTCCCGAGGGCAAAACATGACCAACACCAAACTGCCATGGGTGTTCGGTATATTACCAAGTAATCTAGATTAGTTGACTCTAGTGCAAGTGGGAGACTGTTGGAGATATGCCCTAGAGGCAATAATAAATGTAGTTATTATTATATCTTTGTGTTTATGATAAATGTTTACATTCATGCTATAATAGTATTAACAAGAAACATTAATACTTGTGTGATTTGTAAACTAAATTAGAGTCCCTAGTAAAGCCTCTCCTTAATACTAGCTTGTTGATTAATAGATGATCATGGTTTCTTGATCATGAACATTTGAGATGTTGTTAATAACAAGATCATATCATTAGGAGAATGGTATGGTGGACATACTCCTATAGATAAGCATAGCATAAAGATCAAGTCATTTTAATAGTTCAATTGCTATAAGCTTTCTGATACATAGTAACCTAATTCCTTCGACCATGATATCATGCTTATCACCATCACCGGAAGGATGCTTTGATGACATCAAACACCACACCGTAACTGGGTGGCTATAAAGGTGGCATTGAGTGTTCGGAAAGTATGGGTTGAGACACATGGATCAAGAGTGGGATTTGTCCATCCATATGACGGATAGATATACTCTGGGCCCTCTCGGTGGAATGTCATCCAATTAGCTTGCAAGCATGTGACTGGCTCACAAGGGATCACATATCACGGGAACGAGAAAAGAGTACTTATCAGTAACGAGGTTGAACTAGGTATGCAGAGATACCGATGATCAAAACCTCGGATAAGTAAACTATCGCGAGACAAAGGGAAATTGGTATCGTATGTAAGTGGTTCATTCGATCGCAAAGTAATCGTATAAATATGTGGGAGCCATATGAATTTCCAGATTCCTCTATTGGTTATTGTTCAGAGAAGTGTCTCGATCATGTCTGCATAATTCACGAACCGTAGGGAGACACGCTTAAGGATTCGATGTTGTTGAGTAGTTATGGAATGATGAGTAAGAGACTAAATGTTGTTAGGAGTCTCGGATGGGATCCGGGATATCACGAGGAGATCTAGAATGGTCCGGAGAATGAGATTCATATAAGGAAAGTCCTATTTCGGAGTTGGGGAATGATTCCGGTGTTTTCATCGGGAATGTTCTAGAAGGTTCCGAAAGGTCCGGCACTCCGAGGGGAAGGGTACATGAATGTGTCATGACAATGTGGAATGGTTGCATCATGTACAAGGTATCATGGCTGAGCAAAATAAAGGGATAAATCAAATCCTAGTTTGAAAAGTCAAACGCCAATTTGAAAAGTCAAACGGCAGTTTTGTTTGGTGGAGGGAGAGTAGGAAACCTACTTGGGGAGGAGTTCCTCTTCCTCCACCCGCCGGCCAAGGAGGCTGACTTGGGGGAGGACTCCCTCCCCTTGGCCGGCGCCCTCCCACCTATAAAATAAGGGGCAGGGGTGCCCCCTCTAGCACACACCTCTCTCCACCAAAACCCTAGCCCTAGCCGCCGGCCACCACAAGTCGCCGCCGCCCTAGGGTGTGCCCTAGCCGCCGAGTTGGGGCTCTCCCCAAGCCCTAGCCGCCGGCCTAGCCTCCTCCCTTGGTGCCTCTAAACCCTAGATCGCCAAGGCCCCTCTCATAGTCCACCATACTCGCTCCGGCTTAAGGCGAAGCCCTGAGAGATCTCCCCTCTACTTCCGGTACCACGTCGTCGTGCTGCCGGAATCGCGAGGAGAGTGCTACAACCTCTGCTGCCTGCTGGAACAAGGGAGAGGAAGGTTTTCATCGAGTACCGAACGTGTGACCGACTGCGGAAGCGCTGCCGAAATGCAGCGCCGGAAGGATCGTCTACACGATCTTGAGATCGGCAAGAGTACGACTACATCACCCTCGAGAATCTGCTCTCGTTAAACACTTTGGAATCTTCGAGGGTGAGTTCCTCTATCGACTCGTTGCTACAATCTAGTAGATAGATCTTGGCTTGTTTGTTTGCATGCGGTAGAATTTTTTTGTTTTCCATGCTACGAACCCCTACAGTGGTATCAGAGTCGTGTCTATATGTAGATCTGTTGCACGAGTAGAACACAATGGTCATTGTGGACGGTGGTGCTTTTATTATCAATTGCTTCTTGTGTACTTTGCATCTTGCGGTATGATGGGATGAAGCGGCCCGGGCTAACCTTACATGACATCGTTCATGAGACTTGCTCCACACTCAACATGCAACTTGTATTGCATAAGTGGCTTTGCGGGTGTCTGTCTCTCCCATTATAGTATAGATCCAATTTACAACGGGCACTTGATAGTTCAAACATCAACGTTGTGGTTCTTGTTCGTAAGTTAGATCGACACTTATTGAAAGCCCCAAACCACGTAAAATATGCAAAGAAAATTAGAGGCGTCTAACTTTGTTTTGCAGGGGTGTGTTATGATGTGATATGGCCATGATTGTGATTATATTTGATGTATGCAATGATCCTTATTGTAAGTTGGCAACCGGCAGGAGCCATATGGTTGTCTTTAAATTCTATTAAGACCTGCATGTCTATTCAAAGTAGTTGTAATAGTTGAAGCTGGTGGACGATAACCACGGAGCGGCATCATTGACCTTGATGCAATGCCGGTGATGATGGAGATCATGTTCGTGCTTGAAGATGGAGATCGGAAGCACAAAGAAGGAAGGCCATATCATATCACATATTATGAATTGCATGTGATGTTAATCCTTTATGCATCTTGTATTGCTTAGTTAACGATGGTAGCATTATAAGATGATCCCTCAAGCACACAAATTTCAAGTTTTAAAGTGTTCATCCTTAGTAAGCACCGTTGCTAAAGCTTGTTGTTTCAAAGCACCACGTGATGATCGGGTGTGTTAGATTCTGCAAGTGTATACAACGTGAGCAAGCCAGATTTGCTCATGTGGAAGCTAAGGTTTGATCTTGACGAGCCTAGCATGTACAGACATGGTCTCGGAACACGGATCACCGAAAGGTAAAGCATGAATCATATAGTAGATATGATGAACATGTCAATTGTTCGCCATTGAAGCTACATCAACTCTCATGATGATCGGTTTTGATGTGGTGGATTTGGTTCGTGTGATCACTAAAACAATGTGAGGGATATTGTTTTGAGTAGGAGTTCACCTAGATTAATTTAACTATTAATTAGAACTCAATTTGTCATAAACTTAGTCTAAACTATTGCAAATATGTTGAGGATCAATGGCGGCCCCTACCATCAATTTTAATGCGTTCCTAGAGAAAGAAAAGTTGAAAAACAATGGACGCAACGTCGCAGAGTGGTTCCGCAATTTGAGGATTGTCCTCAATGCTGGTAATTTGACCTATGTGCTGGATGCACCGCTGGGTGACCCGCCTGCAACTGATGCTACCGATGAAGTAAAGAACGTTTACCTCGCTCGGAAGAATCAGTACTCCATAGTTCAGTGTGCTATCTTGTATGGTTTGGAATCGGAGCTTCAGAAAAGGTTTGAGAACCATGACCCACATGATATTGTCCGTGAACTCAAATTGATATTTTAGACTCACGCGGCAGTTGAGAGTTATGATGCTTCTGAAAAGTTCTTTAACTGCAATATGGAAGAGGGCAGCTCCGTCAGTGAGCATGTGCTTAAGATGTCTGGGCACGCAAACAAACTCCAAAGTTTGGGTATAGTGATTCCTAATGCTTTGGGGATTTACCGTGTCCTCCAATCATTGCCACCAAGTTACAAGAACTTTGTGATGAACTACAATGTGCAAAGCATGAACAAGCAGTTGCCAGAACTCTTCTCCATGTTGAAATCTGCAGAAGTGGAGATCAAGAAAGAGCACCAAGTGTTGATGGTCAATAAGACCACCAAATTCAAGAAAGGCAAGTCTAAGCAAAAGGGACACTTCAAGAAGGGTGGTAAGAAAGTTGCTGCACCGGCGAAGAAGACCAAGGCTGGACCTAAGCCTGATACTGAGTGCTTTTACTGCAAGGGAGAAGGTCACTGGAAGCAGAATTGCCCAAAGTACTTGGCGGATTTGAAGAACGGAAACATCAAGAAGAAAGGTATATCTGATATACATGTTATTGATGTGTATCTCACTAGTATTCGTAGTAGTGCCTGGGTATTTGATACTGGTTCGGTTGCTCATATTTGTAACTCGAAACAGGAGCTGTAGAATAAACGGAAGCTAGTGAAGAACGAGGTGACGATGCGCGTGGGAAACGGATCAAAGGTTGATGTGATCGCGGTCGGCACGCTACCCCTTCATCTACCATCGGGATTAGTTTTATACTTAAATAATTGTTATTTGGTGCCTGCGTTGAGCATGAACATTATATCGGGATCTTGTTTATTGCGAGACGGTTACTTGTTTAAGTCCGAGAATAATGGTTGTTCGACTTATATGAGTAATATGTTTTATGCACATGCACCTTTGATAGATGGTCTATTCTTATTAAATCTCGATAGTGGAAATACACATATTAATAACATTGAAGCTAAACGTTTGAAATTGAGCGATAACTTGACATATATGTGGCACTGTCGTCTTGGTCACATTGGAGTGAAGCATATGAAGAAACTCCATTCCGATGGACTTCTTGAATCACTTGATTTCGAATCACTTGAAAGATGCGAAGCATGTCTGATGGGTAAAATGACTAAGACTCCATTTTCTGGTATGATGGAGCGAGCTACGGACTTTTTGGAAATCATACATACCGATGTGTGTGGTCCAATGAGTGTAGCATCGCGCGGTGGTTATCGTTATGTTCTTACCTTCACGGATGACTTGAGTAGATATGGGTATATCTATTTCATGAAACATAAGTCCAAAACTTTCGAGAAGTTTAAGGAATTTCAAAGTGAGGTAGAGAATCAACATAACAAGAAGATTAAATTTCTACGTTCTGATCGTGGAGGTGAATATCTAAGTTACGAGTTTGGCGAGCATTTGAAGAAATGCGGAATACTTTCACAATTGACACCGTCGGGAACACCATAGCGTAATGGTGTGTCCGAACATCATAATCGAACTCTCTTAGATATGGTTTGTTCTATGATGTCACTTATAGATTTACCGCTATCATTTTGGGGTTATGCATTAGAAACAGCCGCATTCACTTTAAATAGGGCACCATCTAAATCCGTTGAAACGACACCGTATGAATTATGGTTTGGGAAGAAACCTAAATTGTCGTTCCTTAAAGTTTGGGGTTACGAAGCCTATGTAAAGAAGTTACAACCGGACAAGCTTGAACCCAAAGCGGAAAAATGTGTCTTCATAGGATACCCGAAGGAAACTATTGGGTATACCTTCTATCATAGATCCGAGGGCAAAATCTTTGTTGCTAAGAATGGATCCTTTCTAGAGAAAGAATTTCTCTTGAAAGAAGTGACTGGAAGGAAAGTAGAACTCGACGAGGTTGTTGAACCTTTTCTCGAACTTGCGAGTAGCGCAGCACCGGAAGAAGTTCCTGTGGCGCCTACACCAATAAGAGAGGAAGCTAATGATGATGATCATGGAACTTCGGTTGAAGTTGCTATAGAACCTCACAGGTCAACGAGAACTCGTACCACTCCTGATTGGTATGATCCCGTTATGAGTGTCATGTTGGTGGACAACACCGATGACCCTTCGACATATGAGGAAGCGATGATGAGCCCAGATTCCAATAATGGCAAGAGGCCATGAAATCCGAAATTGGATCCATGTACGAAAACCAAGTATGGACTTTGGTGGACTTACCGGATGACCGGAAGGCTGTCGAGAACAAATGGATTTTCAAGAAGAAAACAGATGTTGATGGTAATGTTACTGTCTATAAAGCTCGAGTTGTCGCAAAAGGGTTTCGACAAATTCAAGGAGTTGACTACGATGAGACTTTCTCACCAGTAGCGAAGCTAAAGTCTGTGAGGATTATGTTAGCAATCGCTGCATATTACGATTATGAAATATGGCAGATGGATGTCAAAACAGCGTTCCTCAATGGAGACATTGATGAAGAGTTGTATATGATGCAACCCAAAGGTTTTGTCGATCCTAAAGATGCTAACAAGGTATGCAAACTTCAACGGTCCATATATGGGTTGAAGCAAGCATCCCGAAGTTGGAATCAACGTTTTGATAAGGTAATGAAAAGTTTTGGTTTTATACAAACTTATGGAGAAGCTTGTATTTACAAGAAAGTGAGTGGGAGCTCTGTAGCATTCTTAATACTATATGTAGATGACATATTGTTGATTGGGAATGATGTAGACCTTCTTAATAGTGTCAAGGAATATTTGAATAATAGTTTTTCAATGAAATATCTTGGCAAAGCAGCTTACATATTAGGCATAAAGATTTATAGAGATAGATCGAGACGCCTAATATCATTATCACAAAGTACATATTTGGACAAAGTTCTAAAGAGGTTTGGAATGGAAGATAGCAAGAAAGGGTTTTTGCCCATGTTGTCCAATACGACGTTGAGTAAAACTCAAAGTCCAGCAACGGCAGAAGATAGAGAAAGGATGAGTAAGACTCCCTATGCCTCAGCCATAGGATCTCTAATGTATGTCATGCTATGTACTAGACCCGACATTGCATATGCTGTTAGTTTGACTAGCAGATATCAAAGTGATCCAGGAGTGTATCATTGGACAGCGGTCAAAAACATCCTTAAGTACTTAAGAAGAACTAAGGATAGGGTTCTTTCTTATGGAGGTGATGAACAGCTCGTTGTTAATGGTTACACCGATGCTAGTTGGAACACCGATCTAGACGATTCTAAATCTCAATCTGGATACGTATTTACTTTGAATGGAGCAGCAGTTAGCTGGAGGAGTGCAAAGCAAAGCGTTGTGGCGAGATCTTCAACTGAATCAGAATACATAGCTGCTTTGGAGGCTTCACAAGAAGCGATATGGATGAAGGAGTTCATTATAGAGCTCGGTGTGGTTCCAAGTGCGCTGGACCCAATGTCTATCTACTATGATAACATGGGCGCCATAGCCAATGCGCAAGAACCAAGGTCACACAAGAAGCTGAAGCACATCAAGCTACATTTTCATGCTATTCGAGAACATGTCCAAGATGGTGACATAAAGATTTGCAAAGTACACACAGATCTGAATGTGGCAGATCCGTTGACTAAACCTCTCCCGAGGGCAAAACATGACCAACACCAAACTGCCATGGGTGTTCGGTATATTACCATGTAATCTAGATTAGTTGACTCTAGTGCAAGTGGGAGACTGTTGGAGATATTCCCTGGAGGCAATAATAAATGTAGTTATTATTATATCTTTGTGTTTATGATAAATGTTTACATTCATGCTATAATTGTATTAACAAGAAACATTAATACTTGTGTGATTTGTAAACTAAATTAGAGTCCCTAGTAAAGCCTCTTCTTAATACTAGCTTGTTGATTAATAGATGATCATGGTTTCTTGATCATGAACATTTGAGATGTCGTTAATAACAAGATCATATCATTAGGAGAATGGTATGGTGGACATACTCCTATAGATAAGCATAGCATAAAGATCAAGTCATTTTAATAGTTCAATTGCTATAAGCTTTCTAATACATAGTAACCTAATTCCTTCGACCATGAGATCATGCTTATCACCATCACCGGAAGGATGCTTTGATGACATCAAACACCACACCTTAACTGGGTGGCTATAAAGGTGGCATTGAGTGTTCGGAAAGTATGGGTTGAGACACATGGATCAAGAGTGGGATTTGTCCATCCATATGACGGATAGATATACTCTGGGCCCTCTCGGTGGAATGTCATCCAATTAGCTTGCAAGCATGTGACTGGCTCACAAGGGATCACATATCACGGGAACGAGAAAAGAGTACTTATCAGTAACGAGGTTGAACTAGGTATGCAGAGATACCGACGATCAAAACCTCGGATAAGTAAACTATCGCGAGACAAAGGGAAATTGGTATCGTATGTAAGTGGTTCATTCGATCGCAAAGTAATCGTATAAATATGTGGGATCCATATGAATTTCCAGATTCCTCTATTGGTTATTGTTCGGAGAAGTGTCTCGATCATGTCCGCATAATTCACGAACCGTAGGGAGACACACTTAAGGATTCGATGTTGTTGAGTAGTTATGGAATGATGAGTAAGAGACTGAATGTTGTTCGGAGTCTCGGATGGGATCCAGGATATCACGAGGTGATCCGGAATGGTCCGGAGAATGAGATTCATATAAGGAAAGTCCTGTTTCGGAGTTGGGGAATGATTCCAGTGTTTTCATCGGGAATGTTCTAGAAGGTTCCGGAAGGTCCGGCACTCCGGAGGGGAAGGGTACATGAATGTGTCATGACAATGTGGAATGGTTGCATCATGTACTAGGTATCATGGCTGAGCAAAATAAAGGGATAAATCAAATCCTAGTTTGAAAAGTCAAACGCCAATTTGAAAAGTCAAACGGTAGTTTTGTTTGGTGGAGGGAGAGTAGGAAACCTACTTGGGGAGGAGTTCCTCTCCCTCCACCCTACGGCCAAGGAGGCCGACTTGGGGGAGGACTCCCTCCCCTTGGCCGGCGCCCTCCCACCTATGAAAGAAGGGGCAGGGGTGCCCCCTCTAGCACACACCTCTCTCCACCAAAACCCTAGCCCTAGCCGCCGGCCACCACAAGTCGCCGCCGCCCTAGGGTTTGCCCTAGCCGCATAGTTGGGGCTCTCCCCAAGCCCTAGCCGCCGGCCTAGCCTCCTTCCTTGGTGCCTCTAAACCCTAGATCGCCAAGGCCTCTCTCATAGTCCACCATACTCGCTCCGGCTTAAGGCGAAGCCCTGCGAGATCTCCCCTCTACTTCCGGTACCACGCCGTCATGCTGTCGGAATCGCGAGGAGAGTGCTACAACCTCCGCTGCCTGCTGGAACAAGGGAGAGGAAGGTCTTCATCGAGTACCGAACGTGTGACCGACTGCGGAAGCGTTGCTGGAACGCAGCGCCGGAAGGATCGTCTACACGATCTTGAGATCGGCAAGAGTACGACTACATCACCCACGAGAATCTGCTCTTGTTAAACACTTTGGAATCTTAGAGGGTGAGTTCCGCTATCGACTCGTTGCTACAATCTAGTAGATAGATCTTGTCTTGTTTGTTTGCATGCGGTAGAATTTTTTTGTTTTCCATGCTACGAACCCCTACACTTTGGTACTTGGGAGTCGACATGTTCTTCCTAGAGCCGCTACTGACTAATCAATTGAGAGTCGGACTCCAATCGTGTTTAAGTTACCATGAGCCTACGGGGTCACACACTTAAGAGCGGGAGCAAGTTCGGATTAGATCTGAACCAGAAATCTGGTTGGGTTTTCTACCTCAGCTAGATCTTGGGATCACCACATTAGAGGAAAAAGGTTTGTTTTATCTCTACGTGGACTAACAGTGGTATCAGAGCGATAGCTTCTGGTTTTAGGCTCGAGATCTCGCATATGTGATATGCGATTGGCTATAGATTGGATCCATGTGCTATTTTGGTGGTCAATCTATAAGATATATCGGTTTTGTACGATGTTGATTGGATGAACTATAGTCGGCGAATGGTAGATCTGATTTCCGTGATCATACTGCTGAGGTCGTGGAACAACATACCCCTACCGGTCGGTTTCCGTCCTCGGGGTAGACCGTGACACGTAAATCCAAAAGCGGTGATCGAAGATCAAAAGAATTGATCGAGTCAGAATAATAGTCGGAATCCATGTTTAGAATGTAGATGAGATCTAGGTTTTCAGACAAAATCATTGGGCGCTGCTTGCACCCGCGAGGGGCGCTGCCCCTTCGATCCCCGCCCACTATCCGGCTAGCGAGATTGCCGGCTTTGCCCTGTCGTAGCGTCTTAGATGTCATTGCGAGTTTCACAACACCGATAGATATCGTATCTATGCATAACTTGTTTTTGCAGGAAGTTGTGAATGGTATGGTTCATGTGCATGTGATGTATGCGTGTAATCCATATGTGATATGCGAATCACGGTTTTGTCAGCCGGCTGGAGCCTAGGTGCTATCATTTTCTTGTATGACAACCCACATGTCGAATTCTCTATGTAATTTACTTTACTAAGCAAGTGTAGTTGTTTGGAGAACCCGGATGGCATGCAAGTTGATATACATGTCGGCGACATGGAGTAAGACGGCAAGTGACATAGTTGGCACGAGTCGGTTTACAGGCTTTGTTGAAGATGGAGATCGCCATGAAGAGAGCCAAACCATTTCACATTATAATTGATTTATTTTGTGTTATTGTTATGTCTGTATTTTACCTCTATTAGATAGTCGGTAAAATTTAATCCCTCAAAGAAGGTCTAGTCGGTTTTCCTGCCTGTGTTCGCACCATCACAAGTCGGACATTTTGGTAGTGGGATCATAAAATTGAGGTGCTGCCAATTCTTTCTAACTAGGTGGGTTCGAGTCAGACTCTTACAGCGGAAACACTCGGTAAGCTAGACGGGTCTATCACAAAGGTTGTGGGACTCAGGGAAAAGTTGGACGGGAGTCAGGGCATGAGATGCCACCCGACCAACAGGATTCATATGAGATACGATTGACAAGGAGTTTTCTACCTAGATCACTTGGTGGCTAGCGGTGATGCTAAAGCTCACTAACCGACTTGCTTATCTAGGATCCTGAATCATAACCATCGGAGGGGTGTTGGTTTTAGTGGGAGCATAAATATTAAAGTGTTTAATATGCTTGGTATTTTATGAATACATGTCTTAAGTGTTTTGCATATTTTCTGTTGTAGATCGTGGCACCAAGTAACAGTCACCCTCAAATATCCGGTTTTGCTTTGAGAACAATTCAGATATCCGGTTTTGCTTTGAGAACAATTCTTGAGAAAGATAAACTGAACGACACTAATTTTACCAACTGGTATCGAAATCTAAGAATTTTTCTCAAACAAGAAAAGAAGGACCATGTCCTAGACAACCCACTTCCACATGAGCCGGATGAGAATGCGACTGTCGCTGCCACCAATGCCTACCATCGGACTAAGGATGAGTCCACATATATTTGTTGTCTTATGCTTGCTCACATGGAACCGGACTTGCAGAAGCAGTTCGAGAATGTTAAGGATGGCAATGGGTAGGGTATGGGCAGGGTAGAGCAATACCATACCCATACCCGTGTAGCCAATGGGTACAAAAACTTACCCATACCCGTACCCGCGGGTTTAAAACTTTACCCATACCCATACCCGGTGGGTACCCGTACCCATTAGGTACCCGGCGGGTATATCCAATAGTATACAAGTTATTCAAAATTTTACTTCCATCAACAACATATTTGAAAAAAGACGATAAACTCTACTTACAAATAGTAGACGAGTACATGAAAGTATCAAATTAAAGTTTAGAAGTCGCAATATCATACTCTTCCCTAGGCTTCTCGGCCGCATAGGTTCAAACTCTATAGATAAGTTTGACATGTCAGTTTAAACGGGCAGGATATGGGTATACCCATGGATACAAGTCTATACCCGTGCCCGTATCCATGACTAACGGGTAGGGTATGGGTATTACCCATGGGTATAAATGTGTGCCCATACCCTACCCATGCGGGTACGGTACCCGCGGGTACCCATACCCATGGGTAAAATTGCCATCCTTAGAGAATGTTGAGGCCTATGATATGATCGAAAGCCTCAAAAGTATGTTCCAGGCTCAGGCTAAGACTGAGAGGTATCAAGTCTCTCAGGCTTTGCTGAGTTGCAAGCTTAAGGATGGTGATCCACTGAGTCCGCATGTGATTAAGATGGTTGGTTACGTGTAGTCTCTGGAAAGGCTTGGCTACCCCCATTAGCGAAGAGTTCGCTACGGACATAATTCTGACTCTCTTCCTAGTGCATATGGTCAGTTCATATCGAACTACCACATTGATGAGTGCATTTTTGCATCATGTTTTATATTATTATTTTGCATTGTAGTAGTAGGATCTTGGTATTTTACAGTGTTCGTGCGCACCTTTTATGTTTATTTTCACCAAGATCAGGACAGATGATGGATACGATGGACACAATTTTTGGATCCATTGTATTGGAGAGAAAATGAGTCAAATGTAAATTGCTAATTTAGGAAATATCAATAATACTAGAATAAAACCCAAAGCGATCGGAGGACACAAAAGGTTTAACAACCAACTATACGGCGGGAATACTTTTTCTGGCCGTATAGTTCCCGCCGTATAGTTGGTCCTCCACCGCCTCCTCAAATAGTTTCACCCCGTGCAACTGGATCAGAAATACGACATACAGAACGACCAGAAATCGCTAAAACCTCACCCCCGAAGGGTATATGGAGGGGGAACTCATCCACCGGGGATCCATCTTCGCCCTACACAGATCCAGAAGGCTAAGGCGTCGATCTTCATCATTAACTGCTGCATCACCACCATCTCATCCATCCCATCTACATCTTTTCTAGATCTTGTTGTAATTTTCGTACCCGTTGTGGATTTATACAAGTACTATTCATCTATGATAGATTCCATTGGTTTGCCATGATGTTGATTGCCTCCATATCTGAGTAGATCATTAGTTCTTGGGGAGATGGAGAAACCCTAGCATGAGACTGAAATAAGATAAGGTTTATTATGATATTCATTGATGTGACCATGTGTTATATTGTCTTCATCTTGATGTTGGGAGAAGTCGACCTCTCAATATTTGCCTCTTGTGAGGACTTGATGGAGGGAACTACTTGTTAGTAGATGGAGGTATGCTAGCACTTACAGTGACTATAAAGTTGTTGGCACTCCTTACATATCAACTTGGGAATCGAGGAAATTCACGAAAAACTATTCATGCCATGGGATACATCCTACGGGGTAAAGTCCCTTAATAGTGCAGTAATTCGATTGATGTCGATTGCTGTCTGCTATGGTTATGAGGATGATGTGAGCAGTGGTTGCTGTCTATTCGTCCAAATACGGAGTTCCTCCCACACATACATAGTTAAGAATGTTCATGATAATAATGTTTACTTTAGATCCTTCATGAATTCTAGTGGTGTAACCGCTACTCCCTGAGAACGCTTTTCCCCATTGTAGTTTCACATCTCTTTTACATACACGATACTTATTTTCTGTATTTAGTTTGTTTACTTTACTTATTGTTCTCTTATACCAAAAACCCAAAACACCTTTTTACACAACACTCACATTTTATCTTGTTACTTAGAACGTTATTTAGCATTTATATTTTAGTATTTATTTCAAGAGTTATTAGACTTCAGACTACTGCTCTCTAGGGGTCGATATCTTTATTTCAAAACTAGCTATAAACGATATGTGCACTTTCAGTCATCAAGCTATTTTCTGGCACCATTGTCAGGGAGCTAAGCGTTGTAGGTCTTTTAGTTTTTGGTTATTTATTTTAGTCTTGCTAAGATTTGTTTTGAGTTACAGGTTTCCACCAACATGATAGAGTTTGAGCATTTGACTAGTGCTAACTCACTCGGCCACTTTGGGAAGCCCTACGATATTAATAAAAGAGACAACTCCAACAAGAAGACAAGGGGGTTTGAAATAAATCCTCTGTTACTTGGTATTCTGCACAAGAAGCAATTTACTGGAGATGAAGAGGATCCTGATCCATATGAGCATATTGCATGCTTTAAGGATATATGTGGCACTTCCCAATTACCAGGGTATACTGCTAATGAGGTAAGGCTGAAAATATTTAGTTAGACTTTTACTAGCATAGCTCTCTCATGGTATAGATCTTTACCCCCAGAAGCCACTACTACATGGGATAATTTAGCTTGTAAGTTTCTATCTAAGTATTATCCTTTATCGAAATATTTTGGAATCAGGCGTCTTATAATGACTTGGAGGAACCGTCCTAACGAAGGACTAGTAAGAGCTTATATAATATATAAATATTTATTTAATAAATGTTCTCATCATGATTTGTCTGAATGGTATTTATTGCATATCTTTTATGGAGGTTTAATTGAACCTAGTAAAATTGAAATAGACTCTTGCGCGAGAGGAGCTTTCATGAATCTACCCATAACTAAAGCTTGGGCCTTACTTAATAGAATTCGCGACCATAGTTTCATGGAATTTTGGTCTAGGAAGCGAAGGAGGCATAGAAATAGATTATGATTGTATTCATGACTATAATAAAAATTGCCAAGTTAATGAATTATCTAAAGAACTTTACTTGGATTCAGATCTTGTGTTGCATGTTGTTAAAGCTTTTAAGAACATATCAAAGCTCCAAAAGAGGGTTCGGTCAAGTATGATCCACCACCCGAACCTGAGAATAAAAGAGAAGTTAAAGAAACACTGGCCTCCCTAGAACCAATGTATGAGATACCTTTCCCTAACACTGCGCATAAGCATATTTTGGAATATGAACAGGTCAAAGCAGTATAGGAGAAGAAAGAAGAGGAAAGTGTGCCAAAAGTTGAAGAACATTTGGATGAAACTAAAGATGAAGAGGTAACCAACAAAGCAATTATGGATATGTATGCACACTGCAACATAGTTGAGCTTGCTAAAGAGACTTTCATATTGGTTGAAGGTAAAACTAAGGTAAAAGGTGTGGGTAAACCTATTCTTCCCTGCATATTTAAAGAAACCTCACATTATGGTTTATGTGATCTTGGCACCAAAGTTAATGTTATATCTTATGATTTTTATTTAGAAATAAAAGAAGAGATAGTACCAGCTACAATAGAAAATACTGATATGACAATCATGTTAGCCAATAAAACTGTTAGAATTCCAATGGGAGTAGTTGAAGATGCAATTGTCACAATTGGCAATAAAAATTTCCCTATCGATTTTGTAGTTGTTGATATGCCAACTGACACTCTTTGCCTAGTTATATTTGGAAGAAACTTTTTGAGCGATGTAGGTGCCATGGTTGATTTCAAAAAGGGGATTGTGTCTCTTAAGCTTGGGGACGCGAAAAAAGAATTCCACTTTTCCAAATTTAAAGACAAACCTCTACATATACAGGAAGATGAGAAAGAAAAAACTATTGAGGAGATGGCAAATGAAGACTCAAAATATGAAGAAATAATTATAGAGGACATGTCCCTAGAAGAATTAGAAAGTGAATTCGATTCACTTCCCATTTTAGGGCCTCCAACTGATGAGGCTTTTGAAGAGCCAGAAAAGAGAGGGGATGAGGAATTACCACCCCTAGAATTGAAGACTTTACCAGATAATCTTAAATATAGATTTTTGGACAATACTAATAAGTTCCATGTTATTATTGGTGCTAAACTTTCAAGGGATGAAGAAGAATAACTCATGAAAGTACTTAAGGATCATCGCAAGGCCTTTGGGTATTCGATGGATGATTTGAAGGGCATTAGTCCCATGATAACCGTCCATCAAATATTCATGGAGGAATGTGCTAAATCAGTTGCAGAATTCAATAGACGGCTGAAGCCCGAAATGAAGGAAGTGGTAAGAAATGAAATAGTATGCCTACTAGATGCATGTATAATCTATCTTGTAAAATAAAGTGAATGGGTAAGTCATGTTCATTGTGTTCCTAAGAAGGGCGGTTTTACTATTGTTCCTAATGAAAACAATGAATTAATACCTACTAGAACAATTTTTGGACATAGGATGTGCATAGATTTCTGTAAATTGAATAAAGAAACTAGGAAAGATCACTATCCTTTACCGTTCATAGATCAAACTTTAGAGAGGTTAGGAAACCACACTCATTTTGCTACTTGGACGGATACTCTAGTTTTTCCCAAATAGTTGTTCATCCTGATGACCAACTTAAAACAACTTGTATTAGTCCTTATTGTTTACATTCTTATCGATGCATGCCTTTTGGTTTATGTAATGCCCTAGCTACTTTTCAAAGATGCATGACTGCAATTTTTGGAGATTTTATAGAATTAATAATGGAAGTATTTATGGATGAATTTTCTGTCTATGGAACTTTGTTTACTAGTTGCTTGGATAATCTCAAAAGGGTTTTGCGGTGTTGTGAAGAAACTAATCTTGTTCTAAACTAGGAGAAGTGCCATTTCATGGTTAAAGAAGGTATAATACTTGGACATAAAGTATCAGGTAAGGGTATTGAAGTAGACATGGCTAAGGTTGAAGCAATAGAAAGAATGCCACAACCAAGGGACATAAAAGGTATAAGAAGTTTTCTTGGTCATGTGGGTTTCTATAGAAGGTTCATTAGGAATTTCTCTAGAATTTCTAAACCTTTAACTAATCTGTTGCAAAAGGGAGTAAGATTTAATGTTGATGATAAATGCCTTATTGCCTTTGATAAACTTAAACATGCTTTATCCCATTCTCCCATCATCACCTAGATGGGTATGACTTTTGATTTAATATATGAAGCTAGTGATGATGTTGTAGGAGTAACTCTGGGACAACATATAGGTCGCAGATTTAATATTATACATCATGCTAGATAACTCTTAATAGTGTTCAAAAGAATTATCCTAAGGAAGAAAGAGAACTTTTTGCTATATTTTTCTCCTGCAATAAATTTTGTTCTTATATATTTGATGCAAAGGTAAGAGTTCATACAGATCTTGATGGTTTAAAAGAACTACTTGAGAGGAAAAATCATAAGCCAAGACTGATCCCTTGGATCCTTTTACTTCAAGAATTTGAGTTGCAGATTATGTAGAGGCAAGAAACAAAGATAATGTATGTAGCATCTATATGTGCCCAGCAAGGGATCAATCTTATTGACAGGAACTTTAGTCCTGATGATTTTTGTTTACGAGAATTATTGGAAGAACTAAGGTCAATTCCTCCAAAAGAGAAGAAGTCCTTGTTGTTAGAGGAGCTTGTCACCCCCGACTAAATAAATGGTAAGTGCAAGGTAAGTTCTCTTTCTCTAAATAAGTGATTTGTCTTCACAATTTATACTTCTGAAATCTTTATCCTTGAATTACTCTTGTTTTTCTGAAGTTTTTTAGGGGTTTTACTAACTATACAGGCGCAACTATATGGCCGGAGAAAATTTCCCGCCGTATAGTTGGTCATTAAACATACTGTATTTCCTTGCGAAATATTTTTCGGTGTCCAGAAACTATACGGCCGGGAAAATTTATTCCCACCATATAGTTGGTCGTTAAAGCTTCTGGCACCTTCGATCCTTTTTTGTTTTTATTCATATATTATGATTAAAAAAACAAGTTTGTCGGTTCCAAGTCAGTAACCTAACCGACCTGGACTCGAGATATTTGGAAATATCTGCCCGAAACCAACTATACGGTCGGAGCGATACGGGCCGGGACTGTATAGTTGGTCGTTATACGGCAGGACTTCTCCAAAATCATGATTTCTTTCCCTGTTCCGTTAATATCCTTTTCTTGGGCATGAATTTGATGTTTCTCGCGAGTTTTACCGACCTCTGACCCCTCTTATATACTGCCATTGTGTCTCTCTCTAATTTATGAGACAAACAAGTGACTCAATTAATTAAGTGTATCACTCTATAATTTAATTTATTTCTTGTTCAACTATAATTGTATTCTGTAATTTGAATGCTTTTCCTACATGTCTGTTGTACATGGGTACTTTAATTGTTATTTTCATTCTGTTTATTAGAGGAACGAGAAAATTGAAAACAAACTTCCTCTTTACTTTATGCACCATGATGTTGATGGTGTTGTTCCCGCGAACGCATGAGCTGCCGTTGCCCACGCCATCTCTGGTCTTCAATGCACCATGTTGTTGATGCTGGAAGTGAAGGTAACATCTGCAGTAGAAATCACATTTCATCTCAAAGATAATTTACGGGAATAGAAACAAAGATTACAAAGTTAAATTGTCCAAATATCTGTTGACCAAAAATTGATCCATGCCCCAAGTACCTTTCCACCGTTTGTAGTATTTCTGATCGTGGTGATACAACTCTAATCTAAATTTGTTTTTATTGGTTTCACCCTTCTCTTCGTTGTTTTCTACATTCGCATAGGCCAGTTATCTTCCGCCTTCTATTCGGCTCTTTTGTACTTTGCATAAGACATGATGATAGATTATAAAGATATTGCTAAGGTGTCAATGTTGCAGTGATATTATTCTAAATTTCATACCAAACAAACTGAGCAAGTCTCTTATGACCTTGGAAGCATGTAATTTTCCTTCTTATCTTATATATATGTTTATTTTACTAACTCAGCAAGGAGAAGCATGTAGCATATATGCTACTTTAAGATTGTAATCCTCAATACTCCAGTCTCTTTTTATTTACTTTGTTGTACTGAAGATGACCCTGGGAAAGATTAGTCAACTTCGGTCATGATATTGACGCATCATAAATACTTTTGTCATATTTTTTGGTTCGTTGTGGGATGTTTTAAACCATCAATCTGCAAAATAGAATTGAGAAGTTTCGGTGTAAATTGTGGTTCCTGGAAAATAACAAGATTGTGTTATTGCCAGCCTTTATTTTTTTAGGAGAAACTAACTAACAATGCGGTTATCTACGACCTCATACATATCAGAATACTCAACACGGTTCAATTTCAGATGATTAAATATATGGGTAAAATAATGTCTTGGCGCCGGTAGCGCACCGGGTCGTCTAGTTTAGATAAAAAGCAGCTCAAAAGCAGTTGTAAAGATTGCACACCAATATGTTCTAGCCGATGGACAAGTCTTTAACATGTTTTTTCACTATTTTGCTGCAGCCCACTAGGACCAGTGTGTTTCTCAAGAGTCTGACATGTCTTTATCACACTCATGTCACATGTCGGACAAACATCCTATACTTAATTGCCAATTTGATTAGGCATGTCCAGATTACTCCATGCAGGAGGGGAGTTTTTAGGCAGGACTGGTTCCATGTACATCTTGATTAATTTAATTGCCAATTTAATTTGTACATGGCGCTATCCTTCCCACTTTCTACTCCATGCAGTCAAGGAATTAATTTTTTACATGCAACTCCACCAATGCATACGTCTAAACTCCTTGTTTCCATTGAATAATTACGTTTAATAGGGCACCGAATACTTAATAGCCTTATTTTCTCCCAACGAATTTGCATATTTTTGGCACAAATATGGCCCCAATCAGCATCCACCTAGGTCCCAACAAACTCTCTAAAACGCCCTCTAACTGTGATGGAGGGAGGGAGTAATTTAGCCCTATAATCCGGAACGGAGGGAGTATAATAAGTACTCTCTCCATCCCATTGAATAGGACGTATATCTTTGTGATATATACACTTTTAGTCTCACATCTTGCACCATGCGAGCGTTTTATTTTCACATCTTGCAATATGGCAGGACTGGTCCCACACTTGTACCCTAAGAGTATTTTAGTCCAATTTAATCAAATTTTAGTAAGTTTGACTAAATTCATTCACCCTTAACATTTTATTTTTTTCAAAATAACAACTATGTATTTTCTCTGTTATTTGTGTCCTTGGTGTAGGACTGCCTGTCAGTAGGAGTACAAATAAAAATGGCTAAAACTCAAAGTGTGGGAGGGACTTGAACACAAAACATTTGTATAGCGACACAGCAACACAAGCCACTACGCTAACAAATGCTACTGTTTAGATAAGAGGGTCGCTATACAAAGGATTTTGAGTTCAAGTCCCTTCTACACTTTGAGTTTTAATCATTTTTATTTGTACTCCTACTGACAGGCGGGCCTGCACCAAGTATACAAATAACATAGAAAAATACACAGGGGTTATTTTGAAAAAATATAACGTCATAGGTGAATGGATTTAGTCAAATTTACTGAAATTTGATCAAATTGGACTAAAATGCTCTCAGGATACAAGTTGTGGGACTAGTCCTGCCCATTTTGCAAGATGTGGAACTAAAATGCTTCCATGGTACAAGATGTGGGACTAAAAGTGTATATATCTCTATATCTTTTGGCTTGTAAATTAAGGAGTGTTTAACTATGGTAAATATTTCCCTACATACCCCTATTAAAAGCTAAGATTTGTTTCGGATTTTATCTCTGAAGGCCAACCGTCTCCTCGTATATCTTAGAGCAAGAACAATAGAAACGCCGGCTGCTGGCTATAGAGGCATACCATGTCACCTAAAATCATCTTATAGTTGATTCATACAATATACTGGCTATAAGGCTGGCTATTCGGTGACTTTCAGCATTCAATAACTGCATGTATATGTTGGATCTACTATAAACTGTATATATATGTAGCCATATAAAAAACATACTACGTAGATATCTCTAGGTCATCAACAAAGGCAAACTGATCAATAATAAGCAAGTAACGAACATATGCTACATAGCACCATACCGACAATTGAACATTAGTTTTGATCTTGACGACAACCGGCAACAAACTAATGGCACATGGAAGATAACATCGACAAATAGACATTACCTGACTCTTCAGAAGACGACATTAACCAAACAAAATACTAATATGGTCTCCAACAAATAAGACATCAGTTTGATTTTGATAACGCTAGAGACACAGAGCCATAGTTGGAACTTCAGTAGAACGGAGCAGCTAACCATTTGCATCAACAACCTTCAGCCACTGCATGGAAAACAGGAAATGAGACTTTCTATCATTTTGTACCAACAAACTGTCCAAATTAAAACATAAAGGATATGGAAAATAAATAGAATAATTGATCAGATCATAGCATACCTGTAGGTAGAACCTGCAGCAATCACCACATCGTTGCATAGTCCTGAAAGAAACTACATGTAAGATATCATGTTGATAACATGTCATGGGATAAAAATGAATAGAAAGATGCAGATCGGTATCCCACCATTATTAATTATGATGTCTATTTTGAAACCTATGCCAAATATGCTCGATCAAATTATTTTTAAGCTGGGTATGTTGTGGACGAGCACGGATAATAGCTTTTCTACGCAGCACATTAGCAAAACACAAATTACCACCTATATTCAATTCAGGAGGAAGAGCAAATGAAGCCCCTGGATTCTCATTCAAGTCAATATGAATGGCGGCCTGCTCTCTCTTATCTTCAACTATCATATTATGTAGAATCACACAAGCTATCATGATCCTTCCAACACTCTTTCTTTTCCATAGACGTGTAGGCCGGCGAATGATGGTAAAACGGGACTGCAATACACCAAAAGCACGTTCGACATCTTTCCTTGCCCCTTCTTGGTGTTGGGCAAACAACTTGTGCTTCTCTTTTTGGGGAAGTGGTATAGTCTTCATGAAGGCAGCCCATTCTGGGTATATACCATCATCAAGGTAGTAACTAGTGGATTTCCCAATATGAAGATCTTGGGAAGCAACAGCTTCTAGGATCATCGTTGGTACTCCATAATAACCACGGGTGAATTGTCCCCTCCATGCTAAAGGACACTTCTCCCATCGCCAGTGCATGCAATCTATACTTCCTAGCATTCCAGGAAAAACACGAGTCTCGTTAACCTGAAGTAGATGCTCGACATCCTCACTGAAAGAACATTTCATAATCCCTAGTGTTTTGTGTGTTAGATAACAATATCAAGGATTATTTAATGTGTGTTAAAGTGTTGCGGTTCTCTCTAAGGATAAAAGGAAAAGGAATCTGCCTTTGGGGGGCAGATAATCCGACCCCACCAGGGGCGGATAATCCGCCCCACCCTTTTCCCAGATAGGCGCAAGCCCCGGAACGGGGGCGGAGTTTCGGCCGGATTATCCGCCCAAGCCGGATAATCCGCCCCTCATGCTCATTGCCAAGGCGCAAGCCCTAGAGGGGGCGGAGTTTCGGCCGGACTGTCCGGCCACGCCGGATAATCCGCCCCTGGAGGGGGCCGGATATTCCGCCCCCCCCCCAAGGTCTTCATCAAGTTCTTCAGGCGCCATCCCCAGAGAGGGGGCGGATTTTCTACCCGGAGTATCCGTCCTGGGGGCGGAGTTTTCCCCTGGGGCGGATACTCCGCCCCTAGTGGGGGGCGGATAATCCGCCCCCAAATTTGTTCAATGGCCAGATCTCTGCAGGGAGTATTTAAGAGAGTCTTCCCCCTCCTGCCAGATATCTTGGTTCATTCGAAAAAGTCAAGATCTGATCTGCAACCTTCATCCAAGAGAGATCGACCTAGATCCACCCAAAGTCCCCGTCCCTTGGGGAATCGAAGGAGGAGAACTCGGTCTTCATCATCTGCAATCAAGCGCTTCATCTCCTCTCCATTCATTTGGAGAATCACGGATCTAGTATTTCTTGCAAATACCTAGATCCTTGTTTTGTTTATATTGATAAACCTTGTTCTTGTGACAGTTTGTTGTCATCTCGGGAGCCCCCAATTCAGTTGTGGGTGTGTGCCCCGATAGCGTTGTAAAGGCAACGGTTCCCGCCTCGAAGGGTACCAATAGTGGAGAAGGTGGATCAGGCCTTTCGTGGCGAGATCCATCGAAGAATAGGGTGAGGCCTATTGTGGCGTGGTGGTCTTAGAACCGCCCACCCCTCCAACGCAGATGTACTTCCCTTAACAAGGAAGGAACTGTGATAAAACAAATCCATGTGTCTCCGCGTGCTCCACTACGGTTCCATCGCTCCTCTCTTTACGTGCTTAATAGCTAGGTTTGCATATAGGGAAATTCTCGTAGTTACATATCTAGAGAATTTACTTTGTGTCAAGCCTAAAATTGAAAAAGAACTAAAAATTGGGTAGCACCTATTCACCCCCCCTCTCCCATATGATCCATTTTAATTGGTATCAGAGCCCCGGCTCTTATTTCGGGCTTAACCGCCTAAGAGAAGTATGGGTTCCAAGGTATATGGGAGTGATGCTCCGGAGGTAGTCACCATGAACGATCTCAAGACGTTGGAGACAACCTTGGTGAGTTCAATGGAGGCTAAGATGGAAGAGATGCGTCAATTGATAATGCGTCTCTCCACATCCGCAGCATCACCTCCATCTAACTCCGAGGATACCACTCCGCAATCCAAGGAAACGGGTAAAACCGATTCCAAAGATAACGAAGTGGTTGGTGATGACACTAGCAAGAGCTCCTCCTCAAAAAAGGATAGTGTAAAGGAAGGATACAATGAGGTTTCCCATGTGTATTCTCCTGATCCACCTATCCCTCACCCATATACATAATAGGGGTGATCCACCCAAACTTTCAGCATATACTTTTACTCAATGGCAATTTTTTATGAAGTCTCATGTGTGTAGTTCATCCATTGAGTTGTGGAAAATCATCAAAAATGGTCTTCATGTTGGAAACCCCAACAATCTCACAAGAAGAGAAGTTGTCGATAGTCAACTCAACGCTACAACTCTACACATGATACAACTTGGTGTGGGTGACAAAGATATGCCACACATTCAGCATCTTAGTACAGCTAAGGAAGCTTGGGATGCTCTCACTGATCTCTTCATCGGAAATGAAAGTATGAGAAGGAATAGATATGATGCTTTGAGAAATGAAGCTGAAGGATTCTATATGTTGGATGGAGAAAACCACGAGGACATGTGAAAGAACATGTTGGGCCCCCATGTGTGGTTTTGGTAATTAATGACAATCTTTATGGACTAATGTGTGTATTAAGTTATACTTGTAGAATTTGTCCATTGGCATCGCTTGGAGCATGTGTTGGCTTCAAGGTTGATGAAATGCAAAGAAGATATGTTGGGCAAGCTCAATATGCAAGGTCGATGATGAGGAATTAAGAAAGGCGTTCCATCTTGAGAAGGGCAAGACCATCTACATCGAGCTCAAGTGGAATGCTCAAGGCAAAGGTATAATCTTGATAGGTTTTCCCTTTTGCCGGTCTCACGTTATGTGTGTGAGACTGGGTTTAGGATAGATAACCGTACTATCAAGAGGGGCTCTCGTATGAGTAATTTGGTCACATCATTCGGAGAGAGCTCAAACCTTTGCATACTTGCATCATCGTATTTGGTTGCTATTTGGTTTTATCCATGTGAGGATTTAGAGCTTGTGGTAATCTCCATAACAAGCTCTTGTTCATCAAAATCGGATCTCTCTTTTATATCTTGTTGCGATTTTGATCTACGCGGTTTTCCGGTGTCTCACATTATATTACTTGATACTTTCTCACTTGGTGATAACCAATATTTCCAACGCAACTAGAATCAGGTCAATCGGAATTACCAATCAAAAGTTATCACCGTTTGTATTTTGCTTTATTCGGTTTGAAAAAGAAAAGAAAAAAAGGGGGTTTGGCTGGGCCGACCGATACTACCGTGGGCCAGTACCGGTCGCACCTGGCAGCGCGTAACTCAACTCCTGGCCCATGCGGTAGTCCAGGCCGACACTACCGGCCCGTGCGGTACTACCGCCCCATGCGGCCGGTAGTACCGGGCCGACCACTCCCTGGCCCAGCCTTCTTCCTCTCTAGCGCTGCTCCCGCTTGGCCCGCTTCCCACTGCCGCCACGCTCGCTTGCCTCGCTTGGCCCGCCTCGCTCTGCCTCTCGCGTGCTGGGGCCCACTGTTGCGGCGCTGTCCCGCGTGCGCCGCTTCCGCCGCCAGCTGCCCTCGCGTGCGCGCGCGTGCCTGGGCCCGCTCTGGCCGCGCTGCTGCTCACTCCCGCTCAGATCCCCGCGCTGGCGCAAGCGCGGGACCGCTCGCTCTGCTGCTCCCTGGCCGTTGGGCCTGCTGCTGCTTTCCTATCGCACGCGCGAGCCCGCACGTCTGCCGCCGCCTGCTGCTCTGCGTTGGCCCCGCCCTGCCCTGGCCCCGCCCAGAGTCTGCCGCCATTGCTGATGCGTTGACCCTTCTAGTTTCCTGGCATCGGGCGGTACTACCGGTTAAATCCGGTAGTACCGGTCCAGACCGAAAAATAGCCCCAACGGCCATATTTTCTGGGCCCCCTATTTAAGCCTTGCCCGTTTTCAGTTTAGATTGCTTCTCTCTTATCCATTAGGCAAAACTTTGTCCACACTTGCTCTAGATCTTGAAGCTTGCCTAATATTTTCCCTCCGATGATTCTTGCCCATTTTTGAGTGGAAGAGAGAGGAGATCTAGACCCACGTTTTGACCTAACCGATTCATCTCTTTGTGAGTACATCTTTGGGGATCTAGATTTTGGGGGATTTTGTGTCTCTCTTCGATTCCTCCTCTCTTGTTCCCCAATAGCTTTAGTAGCTTTGTTGGAACTTGAGAGTGAGGGATTTGAGCATCTTTGCGGTGTTCTTGCCATTTGCATTTGGTGCATCGGTTTGAGTTCTCTTTGGAGGATTTGGTTTGAATTGCTCATTGGAGCTTGTCCCTCTTGGGTTCTTGGAACCCTAGACGGTTTTGTGGCCTTGGTGGCATTGTGTCCTTTTGTGGCATTTGTTGGGAGCCTCCAATTAAGTTGTGGAGTTGTGACCCAACCTTGTGAGAGGTTCCGGTTGCCACCGACAAGTGCACCGATAGTGGAAGCGTGGATCGATCCTGTTGAGGTGAGATTCACCGGAGAATAAGGGAGGCCTTTTGTGGCGTTGGTGGTTTGATACCACCCCCTCTCCAAACGAGACATACTCCATGTTGGGAGGAACTCGGTAAAATGTCGGTGTCCCCGCGTGCCTTGGTTATCTCTATACCCGAGCTCTTTACTTATGCACTTTACATTGTGATAGCCTTCGTGCTTGAAGTAATATATATCTTGCTATCACTTTGTTGCTTGTATTGCTTAGCATAAGTTGTTGGTGCACATAGGTAAACCTTAGTTGTTTCTAGGTTGTGCTTTACAAAGTAAACACTAGTTTTATTCCGCCTTTGTTGAGCCACTCTAGGAAAAGTTTTAATCGCCTATTCACCCCCCTCTAGGCGACATCCGTATCCTTTCAACATGTATAGGAGGCTCAAGGCAATAGCCACAACTTCCAGGAACCATGGTGCCGCTCATGTTGATGATGCATAGATCAAGCGCAAGTATGCCAGTGCTCTTATGCCATTGGAGCCCATGGATTTGAAAAGTCTCCAAGGTAGGCATAACTACCACCTTATGACATCCAATGAGGTAATGCAAGAAATGGACGCTTTCAAAGTGGCTTCCAAGAATGCCGAAGATGCTCGTGCATGAGCTATGGGGATGCAAAAGGGGGTCAACATGGCCTTGAATACTAGTGTGATTGATCATGATGAATATGCCATAGAAGGTATAGACTGTCCCGAGGATATAAAAAGGATCCACGGACAATACCTGGCTCTTCATGCTAGAAACTTTTGGAAAGACCTGGCCAAGGCCAAAGCTGAACTAGAACGCAAGAGTGGAGCCTATGGAAGAAAGGAAAATGGTCCCAAGCTAAGAACATGTTTCAACTATAGGGACCGGCTGCACTTTGTAGCTGAGTGTCCATACCAAAGTAGGGAAGATAATGGAGGAAGACTTATTTTCAAAGACAAGTCAAAGGCCCCACGAAAAAACAGTTTGTAAAGAAGAATGCTCCTTTCAAGAAGCAACCAAAGATTGTTCTAGTGGCTCAAGAAGAATATTCTTCGAGAAGTGAAGATGAGGACGAGGATGATAGCTCTCAAGAGGTGGCTGTTATAGTCACCACATCTACATCATCATCTCTCTTCGACTCTCCGAACGAAAACATCATCAACAAGAATGCTACTTGTCTCATGGCAAGAAGCTCCGAGGTAACTTCTTCTAACTCCTCTTTTCCTAAGGCTATGATTTACATGGATGATCCTACTAGTCTTAAGGTTAAAGAAGATATTATTGCTTTGGACTATTTCTTCACTAACTTGCAAGGTGAGCACAAAATATGTTTTGAAGCTCTTATGGACCAGCTTGCCCAAAATGAAGCTCTCCTCGAAGAAAAGGGCAGAATTGAAAGGGAGGATGCAATGGAAATTGCATCCTTAAAAAATGCTATTGAAGAAGAAGAGGCTCGGGTCTCTCTTGAAGAGAGGCTTGAGTCTATTGAGGAGTCACATGAAGAAATAGTGGCTAAACTTCTGAAGGAACGTGACAATGTAGTCACCAAAGCAAAGAAGTTAAAGAAGGAAAAGATTGACTTTGGGGCTGCTCATGATAGACTCTCCGAGGAATTGGAGAAACTTGACAATGCTCACAAGGCATTGAAAAGCGATTTCTCCATCCTCAATGAGTCACATGATCAGCTCCAAAATCGATTGGCCAAGTATGATGTTCCTAGCACATCCAATTCAACATATAGTCACAAGGAAAATGCTAGTGTGGAAGAAGAATTGGTCAAGGACATCACTCCCAAGGATAAGGGTGTTATTGATTAAGTTCTTGGCAAGCAAAGGTCAAATCATGGTAAATAGGGACTTGGGTATGTCACCAAGTCCAAGAAAAAGAAAAACAAGAAGAACAAGACCAAGAATGTACAATCAAAGACAAGCACCGCTGAGAAGAATGTCATAAAAGACAAAACTAACAATATCGGTTTTGCGGGGTCTCACAATCCAAATTATGAACTCTTTTGTGATGATTATGGCGATGTTTATGCTTATTATGTTGGTCCCTTTGATGAATATATTGCTTGGTCTATTTGGGTTCCAAAGACCCTTGTTACTAACATGAAAGAACCCATTGAAAAATGGGTACCTAAAACCAAGAAGTAATTCTCTTGCAGGGCTATGCTTCCGGTGGGTCGAAATGGGTGCTGGATAGTGGATGCACTAGTCATATGACCGGAAGCAAGGAGATCATCATGGAGATTCGTCCAAATCATGATAATATTACAGTCTCCTACGGTGATAAGTCTAAATCTCAGGTATTGGGTCTTGGCAAGGTCATGGTTGCCCACGATATCTCTCTCGTGGACGTCATGCTTGTTGAGATCCTCGGTTACAACCTTCTTTCTGTTCGTGCCCTTGGCAAGATGGGTTTTGCTGTTTTTATCGATGATGATTTGGTGGTACTCGTGTGGAGCAAGTCTCTCAAGGTTGCTTTCGTTGGGTACGTCGAAAATGACCTATATGTGGTGGACTTTTCGGGGAAAACCACTTTGGGTCCGATGTACCTATTCGGAAAGGCCGGCGTGGACTGGTTATGGCATCGCCGTTTATCCCATGTCAACATGAGAACTTTGCAAAGTCTCCACAAGGGTGGCCACATCCTTGGACTAAAATACAATGTCTCCTTTCCAAAGATCGTGTTTGCAGGGCTTGTGTTGAAGGCAAAATGCATGACTCTCCCCACAAGAGGAAGACTATTGTGTCTTCAAAGAGGATCTTGGAATTACTTCATGTGGATTTATTCGGTCCTCCATCTCATGCAAGTCTTGGTGGGAAGAAATATTGCTTGGTCATTGTCGATGATTACTCAAGATATACATGGGTCTACTTCTTCAAGCTAAAGAGTGAGACTCAACAAACGGTCATTGACTTTGCCAATGAAGTTCAACGTCAACACAATGTTCCTATCTTGGCAATAAGAAGTGACAACGGCTCCGAATTCAAGAACTACACTTTGAATGAGTTTCTAAGCGAAGAGGGGATAAGACATCAATATTCCGCTGCGTACACCCCTCAACAAAATGGTGTAGCCGAGAGGAAGAACCGGACATTGATGGACATGGCAAGATCAATGTTGGCTGAATTCAAGTCTCCTCACAACTTTTGGGCTGAAGCTATATCCACTGCTTGTCATTCATCTAACCGGCTCCTCCGAAAGATTTTGGACAATACTCCATATGAAATACTTACCGGTAACAAGCCCAACATCTCATACTTCAGGGTATTCGGTTGTAAGTGTTTCTTTCTTATTAAAGGTGTCCGCTTGTCTAAATTTGAGTCCAAGGCTTTAGAAGGTATTTTTTGTTGGTTACGGTGCCGAATCCCACACTTATAGAGTCTACAACAAGCTCACTGGGACTATTGTAGAATCTTGTAGTGTGGAGTTCAATGAAAATAACGGCTCCTATGTAGGGCAAGTTGATGTTTGTGATGCAGATGTTGAAATACCCCAAGATGCCATAATAAGAATGGGCGTGGGATTTTTCTGCCCCATTAAGGAACCCATTGTGGCGGATCGGGAAGGACAATGCTCCACTCAAGTGGAGTCCTCATCTACACAAGATCAACAATCCCCTACTGCTGGAGAAAACTCTACACCAACACCGCAATCTGCTGACGATCATCAATCCTCTGGGCAAAATGATAGTCCCAGGCCGGATTATCCGCCCCCTCCAAGGGCGGACAGTCCGCCCTTGGCACTCCAACTCGTCCCAGGGGATCCGAAGAAGAAGGGAACAGCCAAGAAGACTCCAGGCCGGATTCTCCGGCCCCCGAGGGTGGATTATCCGGCTCTGGATCTCCCAGCTCTGTCAGGCATTCACAGGAAGAGGAGGTTGTTGCCTGATCTCCCAGGATGGACAGTCCGGCCCCACCAAGGGGCGGATTATCCGGCCCTGAAGAACATGTTCAACAACAAGCTCCTATTGTCAAGTCAGATCGAGATCAAGGACAAGGTAGTGGACAAGACAAGGATACAAATGTTGAATCAACTCCTCCTAGAAACAATAAGGACATTGAGGCTCGTCACAAGGCTCGTGTTGATCCGAACCTTGAGCTAAGGGGTCACACTCTTGACAAGGTTGTCGGTGATCTACGAAGAAGGGTGTCTACTAGAAGAGAACTTGCAAGCTTCTGTGATCATCAAGCTCACATTTCTATGGTTGAACCAAAGAAGGTATTTGATGCTCTTGAAGATCCCTATTGGGTTGTTGCAATGCATGAAGAATAAAATAACTTTGAGCGCAACAAAGTTTGGAAGCTCGTAGAGAAACCCAAGGATTGCCGCAATGTTATCGGCACCAAGTGGATTTTCAAGAACAAACAAGATGAAAATGGCATTGTTGTGAGGAATAAAGCAAGACTCGTGGCTCAAGGATTCTCTCAAGTGGAAGGAATTGACTTTGGCGAGACTTATGCTCATGTGGCTCGTCTTGAGTCCATCTGTATCCTTCTTGCCTATGTCGCTCATCATAATTTTAAATTACATCAAATGGATGTTAAGAGTGCGTTTCTTAATGGTCCACTACATGAGTTGGTATACGTCAAGCAGCCCCCGGGTTTTCAGGACCCCAAATTTCCGAACCATGTCTACAAACTCGATAAGGCGCTCTATGGCCTTAAACAAGCCCCACGTGCGTGGTATGAGCACCTTAAAGAACTTTTGTTAGACCGTGGATTCGAAGTTGGGCAAATTGATCCCATTCTTTTTACTAAGAAAGTTAATGGGAGCTTTTTGTATGCCAACTTTATGTAGATGGCATTATTTTTGGCTCCACTAACCAAGATTTTAACGATGAATTTTCAAAGCTTATGACTGACAGGTTTGAGATGTCAATGATGGGTGAATTGAGGTTCTTTCTTGGATTCGAGATCAAACAACTTAGACAGTGAACTTTTATTAATCAAGCTAAGTACATCCAAGACATGCTCAAGAGGTTCAAGATGACGGATCTCAATGGCGTTGATACTCCAATGCAAACAAAGTGTCATCTTAAGCTCAATCCCAATGGTAAAGACATGGACCAAAAGGTATACTGATCCATGATCGGCTCTCTCCTTTACCTTTGCGCATCTAGGCCCGATATCGTGTTAAGTGTAGGAGTGTGTGCAAGGTACCAAGCCACTCCTAAAGAAAGCCACTTAGTGGCGGTCAAACGAATCTTCAGATATTTGGTTCATTCCCCAAATTTTGGGTTATGGTATCCCAAAGGTTCAAGTTTCTCTCTATGTGGTTACACTGATTCAGATTGGGCTAGTGACAAAGATGATAGAAAATCAACTTCTGGTGCATGTCAATTCTTGGGTAGGTCTCTAGTGTGTTGGTCTTCAAAGAAACAGAATTGCATTTCACTCTCAACCGCCGAAGCTGAATATGTTGCTGCTGCAAGTGCTTGTACATAGTTATTATGGATGAGGCAAACTTTAAAGGAATATGGTGTCAATTGTGACAAAGTGCCTCTATTATGTGACAATGAAAGTGCTATCAAAATTGCTTACAATCCCGTGCAGCATACAAGAACAAAACATATTGAGATTCGCAACCATTTCATTCAGGATCATGTTGCTCGTGGTGATATTGCCCTATCCTTTGTGATCACGAAGAACCAACTTGCTGATATTTTCACGAAGCCTCTTGATGAAGCAAGATTTTGTTATTTGAGGAATGAGCTAAATATCATAAATTCAAGGAGCTTGGCTTGACTACCCTTGCACACTCACTTACTCTTTTCATGTAATTAGTTTATATGCAGGCATAGACATAGGGGGAGTGTGGTCCTAATTGATTGGGCTAACCTCCCCCCATAATGCCGAAAGCAAGAAAAATCATTTCCCTTAATATCATTTAGTGATATGTGGGTTATTAATGAGCATTGGTTTTGAACTCAAGATACATCTTCGCGGTGTCATGCCATGCGCTCCAACATGGTGGCTTCGGCCACCACCCTCTTCCTTGAGAAGAGTTGGTTTCTAATGGCTCTCTTTGGATTTTCTTGCATATTTCGTGTTCTTATGGAAAACACACTCAACTTTGGTTTTTGTTTGATTTGATTCTTGCAAATTTGGGTGTGTAGTACCATCTCAGTTTGTTGCTCTAAACCCAAGCCTTCTTTCCCTCCTTGAACCATCTATTCTTGCACACAAGTCCTCTATACACCATCGAGGGGTTTTGCAAGGGTGCTCCGGCTTGAATCTGTACTAAATAGAAAATTCAGAGGGGGGCGGACTATCCGCCCCGGGCGAATTCTGCCTCTTAAGGGCTGGGTCGGGGAGGCCAGGCTCAAACAGAGCAGCCAGCCCTCCCCCAACCCTAGCCCTGCCCCCAGCCGCCGCCGGAGCTTCCGCCCCTCCATAGAGTCGATTTGACCACCGGATTCTCCGGGCCCTCCCCTGATCTTCTTCACCTCGCCTCCGGGTATCTTCTCCTCCGCGATTTTCCTCCAATGAGTGAGGGTAACTCCCTCATATCTCTCCTTTGTATGGGATGCTTTTTTTGGTGGAAATCTCGTTGTAGAAGATCCTTGGTGTTTTCCTTGCTTGCTAGAATCAGTAGTATTGCAACCCTAGTGCCCGATCTGTTTTGCCATGCTAAATCTGGGCCGTTCCAGAATTTTTTTGCGAGGGGTGAATTATCCGCCCCTGCCAGGGCCGGATAATCCGGCCTGGAGATTAACATCTGGTCTGGTTTGGTCCTGATTTTTGCAGTGCACATCATTGGCTTATGGATTGCTTTTCTACTATTTCTACCATTTCTCCTGGACTTGTGTGTGTGCTTATCTCCATGTTATCCCTCTCGTGCTTTTCACAGGTGGTTCCAAGGCTACTAAGACCTTCTCTCGTCGTCGATGTGCCCGTTATATCAAGCCCACTACAGAAGGGACGTTCATTGACGAAACCAAAGTTAGCAGAGCAGCAAGAGAGGCTGAACGGATGGCAGAGGCATGAAAGAAAACAAAGAGGACTGCATGTCGCAAGGGCAAATAGTCTCGGCCCAACTACAAGGCTATGGACAGTATTCAGTATGCCTCCATTCGCCAGACTGATTACTATGATGAGGCTAACAGTGATGGTCCCCCAAAGGACTCTATGTTTTGGAATGCCCACTTTCGGGCTATTCATGATGATGTGTATGCCACTCTCAAGCTTCGCCCCATGCACCCCATCAATATGACTGAGTCTCAATCCAAGGCAAGGCTCCTTGAGGCATTGGATGTGACCAACAAGATGGGGCTTCACCACCTTATGACTCTTCAATGCAACTATGATTCCTCCGTGGTGAGGCAGTTTTTCTCGACACTTGTGATTTGCGGTGATGAGCGCCGCACCATGAAGTGGATGATCGGGACAACAATAATTCAGTCGGTCTTCCGCATTTTTGGGCAGGTACTTGGGTATGCTTTCCATGGTCGTGACACTCCTTCTGCCCATCGCATCATTTCCCCATTGAAGCCATCCAAGGACACTGTGCTCGCTCCTTGCCTTTCTCCTGATGGTGTCGCCGGTACTTTCGTTGGTCTCTCTCCCTTGTATGCCTCCCTTGTTAGCATATTTAGGGACAACATTTCTCCGAGTGGAGGCAACAATGACAAGATCCGTAGCCACTTGGTTCCTCTCCTTGCTTTTGCTCACGAGTGTGCCACCAATTCTGGTTCAGCTACCGGTTACAAACTGGATGTCATGGACTACATATATCATGAGATGACGGATGCTATGATCAACAGGCTCTCTATCCCATATGCTCCGTTCATTATGATGCTCATCAAGCATATGTTGCCTCTTGAGGATTTTGGCACTGATTTGGATGGTGTTCACAAGCCCAAGAAAATCTACAACAAGGCTCAGAAGACCCATCACCCTTCCACTGCCCCTGAATCCTTCATGCGTGATGCACGTGCTAGTGGTCGTCGTTCCGCGGTGTCCCCAATGGCACGCGAGGTTAAACAGCTCACTTGGTTCCAGCGGCACATCCTTTGCATGGGCATTGACACTCACAAGGGCCAATATGAGGCGTACCGGAGGAGCCATGAGAGGGATCACACTCAACAGCTCATTCTTCACCATGTTTCAGGTGCCACTGGCCATCCACCTCCTCCCACTGCCCCAGAACCATATGCTCAGTGGAACACTTCAGGGATCAACTATGGTGAGCTCGAGAGTTGCCTGTTTCCTCCACCTCCGAGGGCACCCAATCCTCCAGCTGATGACAATGATGATGAGTATGATGAAGAGGAAGGGGACGGGGATGACTACGATGAGGATGAGGAGGCGTGATCTTCTGGGGCGTTAGCATCGCTCTTCTTCCTTTTGGCGTTTCGAAGCCAAAGGGGGAGAAGTAGTTCTATTAGGTCTCGTGGATTTGCAAGGGTCGGGTGCAAGCACTTGTCTTTCAGTCGTTTTATTTGCTTGCTTGTGCCCCTTTAGCGTGAACTTATTTGCTATTTGTGCTTGGTTTATGTAAGACTATGTCGTGCTTTATTCTGTGTGGTCTTCTGGAATCCCGGATTTATATTGTGGGTCTACTCATGGAATTCTGGATTTATCTATGGATCCTATTTGATGGCATATGGAATCATGGGATTATCTAATGTATGCATCAATATTGTGGGATGTGCTTGGAGTCTAACAATCCCATTATTTTGTTTGGCTATAATCACATCCTGGTGGTACGACCTTGTTTCCCAATCCACCTCGTTTCAATTATCTTTGCTATGAAAGTTGTGTTCTCTCTAGTGTGTGTACTTGTATTCAAATGCAAATTGTAATTATGCACACATATAGGGGGAGCCTCTTTCATTTTTGTTAAGGTGGCGTTAGCCGGTTTCATTGCAAATCCTAGTATTGTCATCTAACACCAAAAAGGGGAGATTGAAAGAACATTTCATAATCCCTAGTGTTTTGCGTGTTAGATAACAATATCAAGGATTATTTAATACGTGTTGAAGTGTTGCGGTTCTCTCTAAGGATAAAAGGAAAATGAATCTGCCTTTGGGGGGCGGATAATCCGCCCCCACCAGGGGTGGATAATCCACCCCACCCTTTTCCCAGATAGGCGCAAGCCCCAGAAGGGGGCGGAGTTTCGGCCGGATTATCCGCCCAAACCGGATAATCCACCCAAGCCGGATAATCCACCCCTCAAGGGGGCCGGATAATCTGCCCCTCATGCTCATTGCCAAGGCGCAAGCCCCAGAGGGGGGGGGCGGAGTTTCGGCCGGACTGTACGGCCACGCCGGATAATCTGGCCCTGGAGGAGGCCGGATATTCCTCCCCCCAAGGTCTTCATCAAGTTCTTCAGGCGCCATCCCCAGAGAGGGGGCGGATTTTCTACCCGGAGTATCCGTCCTGGGGGCGGAGTTTTCCCCCGGGGCGGATAGTCCGCCCCTAGTGGGGGCGGATAATCCGCCCCCAAATTTGTTCAACGGCCAGATCTGTGCAGGGAGTATTTAAGCGAGTCTTCCCCCTCCTGCCAGATCTCTTGGTTCATTCAAAAAAGTCAAGATCTGATCTGCAACCTTCATCCAAGAGAGCTCTACCTGGATCCACCCAAAGGCCCTGTCCCTTGGGGAATCGAAGGAGGAGAACTCGATCTTCATCATCTGCAATCAAGCGCTTCATCTCCTCTCCATTCATTTGGAGAATCACCGATCTAGTATTTCTTGCAAATACCTAGATCCTTGTTTTGTTTATATTGATAAACCTTGTTCTTGTAACAGTTTGTTGTCATCTCAGGAGCCCCCAATTCAGTTGTGGATGTGTGCCCCGGTAGCGTTGTAAAGGCAACGGTTCCCGCCTCGAAGGGTACCAATAGTGGAGAAGGTGGATCGGGCCTTTCGTGGCGAGATCCATCATAGAATAGGGTGAGGCCTATTGTGGCGTGGTGGTCTTAGAACCGCCCACCCCTCCAACACATATGTACTTCCCTTAACAAGGAAGGAACTGCGGTAAAACAAATCTCTGTGTCTCCGCGTGCTCCACTATGGTTCCCTCGCTCCTCTCTTTACGTGCTTAATAGCTAGGTTTGCATATAGGGAAATTCTTGTAGTTACATATCTAGAGAATTTACTTTGTGTCAAGCCTAAAATTGAAAAATAACTAAAAATTGGGTAGCACCTATTCACCCCCCCTCTAGGTGCCCATACGATCCATTTCACTCACGTGTGGGGCAACGCAAGTACTCCCCACCGAAAACCTGAATCACCACATTTGCAAAATTGTCCAAACACTCTAATGCAGTGGATTTCCCAATATTCAAGTACTCATCAAGTGCATCTGCAGGGGTGTCGTACGCTAACATGCGCATGGCTGCCGTACACTTTTGCAATGGTGAGAGCCCTATTCGACCAGAACAATCTGCCGTATAAGTGAAATAGGGAGACCACTGACCAAGGGCATTCACAATACGGTTAAAGAGGCCTTTATTCATACGGAATCTTGTACGAAACATACTCTCGGGTAGAGTGGTTGTTCAGCAAAGTAGTCCTCCACCAGGTGCTGATGAGCAGCTCCATGATCCCTCCGGATGCGCTTCCTTGGACCAGATCGTCGCTGAGATGTGTTAAAAGAATAGTAAATTCGAACTACATAGTGGACAACAGGAAATACCTTAGTCAGTTTTTTGGAATAACTTCTCCCTGAAACACCTCAATGCCAACACGTGCTCGGATCTCACATCTTCGGGTATCCCAGTTGTGTGTTGCATCATCAACGATCGGTCCTCCCAACAATGATAAAACATAAATTCTTCCTTGTGATCTGCCTCATAAATTTGCGTTGCCCTCTTCTTAAATCTACATCAGATTCACCACTAGCATACAAAGCATTAGCCTCCTTCCAGCTCGCACAAAACCATGCAACCTTTTTCTTAATTCTCAAAAAGCGATCCTTCACTTGCTTGTCTTTTCTTTCCGTGTTTTTTGGGTTGGTACTATTGTAGACAGCAGTGACCTATTTCCAATATTGCTCGTTGTTCATGTAATTGGATTAGATTGGGTCGTTTGAATTATTCAACCAAGAACTGACCTACAATATAATATAAGGGGATATTGTTGTGCTAGTAATGTAAGATGGATTTAGCACACAAAAAATTTAGGCTTTAGCACACACAAAAAATCTTAGAACTTACCAATCTAAGATCCTCTTCTTTTATCCGTGACAAGCATTTTTCGGTCCTTTCACCATCACCACTATTGGTGTCATCGCCAACGTTGATTGACTGCGACGAATTCCCATGACCTGCGGCTTGTGCGTGGCTTGGTGTGTTCTTAAAAAACTAAGAAAACCACCACGTGGGTGAGAATCCAATCCCTGCGCAGGCAATAAATGACAAACAATTAACTTTATATCTAAGACATCATTTATCGTATTCCCTCCGTCTAAAAATAGATGTCGCCGATTTGTAAAAACTTAGACGAATCTAGACATTATTTAGCATATAGATTAATCCAAAATTTGGCAAACCTAAGACATCTATTTTGAGACGGACGGATAAGAATATCTACAGAGAATATTTAAAAAACAGTATAGCAGATCCAGTGATATGCTAATTAGCATGGTTTGGAAAATTCAGAGATGGTAGCAATAATTTACGGATCATTATCTGAATGACGGATCATACTTTTTAATAGGAAAACCATGACAGATTGTAGTATTATTTGAGATTAAAATTCATTTGGAATGATATGGTACAACATATGTGAACAAGAAAGGGCCTTGAGCCGAAGAACTCGCTGCACTGGGTTGGTGCAGCCCGGCAAGCCAGCATGGTGCAGACGAAACCGCCGCAGACTGTGGTGGTCGTGGGGGCATCCAAGCGGCTGTTCTGCGTGTTAAAGGAAAGGTCGGCGGCGGGACGAGATGAGGCGACGGCGGAAGGAACGGAGGCACCTGCGGCGGGAGGAACTGAGGCGCCGCTGGAGGGATGAGATGAGAAGCCGACGAATCAAGAGGCGCCGGCGCACGCGTCCTTTTGGACTGCTGACCCATCTCCTTGACACGGCGCCGGCTTCAGTTCTAGTGTTTGGAGGTGTGATTTGGGGACGATTTGGAGCGGCAGTTCTAGGGTTCTAGGAGGTGGGGATTTAGGGGCGCTTTGGAGGCCTTTTTGATTTGGCGCGCAAGAAGAAATTTTGGGCGAGCGAACAATGGATTTGGCGCGCGGCGCTGGAGTGAGATGGGCGGGAGGAGCGGGAGATGCACGGGATCGAGAGCGCCGACACTATCGCCCGCTTCGGGCTGCATACCGAAGGCAATTTCTGGAATCTTGCGTTGTAGCCGGGCGATACACGGAGAGCCCGCTCTGTTCTCTCTCTTCGATTCTCTCCCCTCCACATAGGATATCGATGACATGGAGCCGGCTGACTAGACTCTGCTATACTTGCTCTTAGAGCAAGAACAATAGAAACGCCGGCTGCTGGCTATAGAGGCATGCCATGTCACCTAAAATCATCTTATAGCTGATTCATACAATAGACTGGATATAAGGCTGGCTATTCGGTGACTTTCAGCATTCAGTGACTACATGTATATGTTGGATCTACTATGAACTGTATATATGTAGCCATATAAAAAACATACTACTTAGATATCTCTAGGTCATCAAGAAAGGCAAACTGATCAATAATAAGCAAGTAACAAACATATGCTACATAACACTATACCGACAATTGAACATTAGTTTTGATCTTGACGACAACCGGCAACAAACTAATGGCACATGGAAGATAACATCGACAAACAGACATTACCCGACTCTTCATAATACAACATTAACCAAACAAAATACTAATATGATATCCAACAAATAAGACATCAATTTGATTTTGATAACGCTAGAGACATAGAGCCATAGTTGGAACTTCAGTAGAACGGATCAGCTAACCATTTGCATCAACAACCTTCAGACACTGCATGGGAAAAAGGAAACGAGACTTTCTGTCATTTTGTACCAACAAACTGTCCAAATTAAAACATAAAGGATATGGCAAATATATAGAATAATTGATTAGATCATAGCATACCTATAGGTAGAACCTGCAGCAATCGCCACATCGTTGCATAGTCCTGAAAGAAACTACATGTAAGATATCATGTTGATAACATGTCATAGGATAAAAATGAATAGAAAGATGCAGATCGGTATCCCACCATTATTAATTATGATGTATATTTTGAAACCTATGCCAAATATGCTCGATCAAATCATTTTTAAGCTAGGTATGTTGTGGACGAGCACGGATAGTAGCTTTTCTACGCAGCACATCAGCAAAACACAAATTACCACATATATTCACTTCAGGAGGAAGAGCAAATGAAGCCCCTGGATTCTCATTCAAGTCAATATGAATGGCGGCCTTCTCTCTCTCATCTTCAACTATCATATTATGGAGAATCACACAAGCTATCATGATCCTTCCAACACTCTTTCTTTTCCATAGACGTGCAGGCCGACGAACGATGGTAAAACGGGACTGCAATACCCCAAAAGCATGTTCGACATCTTTCCTTGCCCCTTCTTGGTGTTGGGCAAACAACTTGTGCTTCTCTGTTGGGGAAGTGGTATAGTCTTCATGAAGGCAGCCCATTCTGGGTATATACCATCATCAAGCTAGTAACCAGTGGATTTCCCAATATCAAGATCTTGGGAAGAAACAGCTTCTAGGATCATCGTTGGTACTCCATAATCACCACGGGTGAATTGTCCCCTCCATGCTAAAGGACACTTCTCTCATCGCCAGTGCATGCAATCTATACTTCCTAGCATTCCAGGAAAAACACGAGTCTCGTTAACCTGAAGTAGACGCTCGGCATCCTCACGTGTGGGGCGACGCAAGTACTCCCCACCGAAAACTTGAATCACCCCATTTGCAAACTTGTCCAAACACTCTAATGAAGTGGATTTCCCAATCTTCAAGTACTCATCAAGGGCATCTGCAGGGGTGCCGTACGCTAACATGCGCATGACTGCCGTACACTTTTGTAATGGTGAGAGCCCTATTCGACCAGAACAATCTGCCCTATAAGTGAAATAGGGAGACCACTGACCAAGGGCATTCACAATACGGTTAAAGAGGCCTTTATTCATACAGAATCTTGTACGAAACATACTCTCGGGGTAGAGTGGTTGTTCAGCAAAGTAGTCCTCCACCAGGCGTTGATGAGCAGCTCCATGATCCCTCCGGATGCGCTTCCTTGGACCAGATCGCCGCTGAGATGTGTTAAAAGAATAGTAAATTCGAACTACATAGTGGACAACAGGAAGTACCTTAGTCATTTTTCCCGAATAACTTCTTCCTGAAACACCTCAATGCCAACACGTGCTCGGATCTCACATCTCCGGGCATCCCAGTTGTGTCTTGCATCATCAACGATCGGTATGTTTCTAGCATGACTGACTCCTTGTGATATTTTGCTGCAAGGCATGCTAGCATTCGAGCTTCAAGATTTTCACTAGACACACGCTTTTGTGTCTCTAACATCTCTTTGCAGCCTTCATTTGCTGCATTCTGAGCATCTAAGAACTTGCTAAGCTCATCTTCAAGATCTGCTATACAATCTTGATCCTTTTTTTCGTTTCCGCTGTTGCTTAGCTTGCTTGCCACCTATTGGTCGTTCATCTCGAGCGTCATCTAGATTGAATTGCTGACCCACTTCATCATTAACAGTAAACTTCCTCTTCTCTGGCTCCACGTCTTCTAGACGTTACAAATATGCGTCCCATTTTGGTTCCGTTTTGAGATCCTTCCAACAATGCTCAAACATAAATTCTTCCTTGTGATCTGCCTCATAAATTTGCGTTGCCCTCTTCTTAAATCTACATCAAATTCACCACTAGCATACAAAGCATTAGCCTCCTTGCAGCTCGCACAAAACCATGCAACCTTTTTCTTAATTCTCAAAAAGCGATCCTTCACTTGTTTGTCTTTTCTTTTCATGTTTTTTGGGGTGGTACTATTGTAGACAGCATCGACCTCTTTCTAATATTGCTCGTTCTTCATGTAATTGGATTGGATTGGGTCGTTTGAATTATTCAACCAATAACTGACCTACAATATAATATAAGGGGTTATTGTTATGCTAGTAATGTAAGATGGATTTAGCACACAAAAAATTAGGCTTTAGCACACACAAAAAATCTTACAACTTACCAATCTAAGATCCTCTTCTTTTATCCATGGCAATCGTTTTTCGGTCCTTTCACCATCACCACTATTGGTGTCATCGCCAACGTTGATTGGCTGCGACGAATTCTCATAACCCGCGGCTTGTGCGTGGCTTGGTGTATTCTTAAAAAACTAAGAAAACCACCAGGTGGGTGAGAACCCAATCCCTGCGCAGGCAATAAATGACAAACAATTAACTTCATATCTAAGACATCATTTATCGTATTTCCTCCGTCTAAAAATAGATGTCGCCGATTTGTCAAAACTTTGACGAATCTAGACACTATTTAGCATATAGATTAATCCAAAATTTAGCAAACCTAAGACATCTATTTTGAGACGGGCGGATTACTGGCTACTGCAGATAAGAATATCTACAGAGAATATTTAAAAAACAGTATAGCAGATGCAGTGATGTGCTAATTAGCGTGGTTTGGAAAATTCAGAGATGGTAGCAATAATTTACGGATCATTATCTGAATGACGGATCATACTTTTTAATAGGCAAACCATGACAGGTTGTAGTATTATTAGAGATTAAAAATCATTTGGGATGATATGGTACAACATATGTGAACAAGAAAGTGCCTTGAGCCGAAGAACTCGCTGCACTGGATTGGTGCAGCCCGGCGAGCCAGCATGGTGCAGGCGAAACCGCCGCAGACTGCGGTGGTCGTGGGGGCATCCAAGCGGTTGTTCCGCGTGTTAAAGGAAAGGTCGGCGGCGGGACGAGATGAGGCGACGGCGGAAGGAACAGAGACACCTGTGGCGGGAGGAACTGAGGCGCCGCTAGAGGGATGAGATGAGAAGCCGACGAATCAAGAGGCGCCGGCGCACGCGTCCTTTTGGATTGCTGACCCATCTCCTTGACACGGCGCCGGCTTCAGTTCTAGTGTTTGGAGGTGCGAGTTGGGGACGATTTGGAGCGGCAGTTCTAGGGTTCTAGGAGGTGGGGATTTAGGGGCGATTTGGAGTCCTTTTTGATTTGGCGTGCAGGAAGAAAGTTTGGGCGAGCGAACAATGGATTTGGCGCGCGGCGCTGGAGTGAGATGGGCGGGAGATGCACGGGATCGAGAGCGCCGGCGCTATCGCTCGCTTCGGGCTGCAGGCCGACGGCAATTTCTGGAATCTTGCGCTATAGCCGGGTGATACACGGAGAGCCCGCCACGTACGATATCGATTGTTCGCTCGCCCGTTCCGTTCTCTCTCTTCGATTCTCTCCCCTCCACGTACGATATCGATGACATGAAATACTCTACAGCCGGCTGACTAGACTTTGTTGTACTTGATCTTAGTATCTGTGGCCCCACAACTGATCATTTTCGTGCATGCAGTATGCGAAGGCCAATGACAGCCTCGCAATAAATGATCCTCTTCCAATTTTCCTGCTGCTCTCGTGCACGCGCCATGCGCGGCCAATTAGCCAAACTGCCAGTTCATAAAAATTGCCGTATTAACCGGCGAGCTTAAATGCCAGATTAGTTTAGCTTAAGAGCAAGTACAATAAGACCTAGTCAGCTGGCTATAAGGATTAAAATAGTATTTTTTTGCTTAGTTGGATGAGTGTGAAGATGAGAGAGAAGGGAAGCGGGCTCTTGACTAATAGCCGGCTGCAGCACGTGCTCCTAGGTACTTTGTGAGTATATAAAATGGACCACGTATTAATAAAGTAGTACTATCTTATATCTAGCTATTGTATGTGTTGGCTATTAGGTTGACTCTAAGTGACGTGGCAACCTCGTATAGTTGGCAGTGAGCTTTACTATTAAACTTGCTCTAATTCTCGGTTTCAATCAGTGCTTATACCAGATTGATTAGGTCGTACGTAGTAGTAGAGTTCAAAATTCCAAGCTCTAGTTCATGAATTCATCATCCTCCAGAAAAATCACGCACATGCAAGTAGAAAGCACTCCAGATTAAATTCACATGTAAAAATCGATGAGTATCTCCGTGAAAAAAAATGAAGAGCTTGGCATCAAAAAAACATGAATGTGTGGAGAAGAGGAAAACTGCAGTATGCAACGCGCCGGTCGTCGGACTCATCATCGCTCGCGCCTCCATGCATGTGTGTCAGCGGCCTCTTCGCGCTCGATGGCGGTCTCCTCGCGCTCGACGCTGTGGCCTCCTCACGCTCGACAGCGGCATGCTATTTGTCAGGCTCGGCAACGACGAACTCACTGCATGCTCGGCGGTGCTTTTCCCGCTGCACGCTCGTCGGTGTGCGCCCCCCTCCCTCGCGCTAGTAGACGGGCGCCTCCTCTCGCGCTCGTTGGCGGCAGCCTCCTCGCATCACGTTCAGTGGTGGCCTTCGTCGCTAGCCCCACTGGTGGAAACGAGGTCTTTTGTTGATCTCGAAAAAGGGTTTTAACATCAGTTTTTTTACGAACCGGTGTTAAAGGAGGGGTCGTATCAGCGTGGCCCCTGCGATAAAAAAGGAGTCCCCCTTTAACACCGGTTCATGCCGGTGTTAAAGGACCCTGCAACAGTGGCCCGCACAGCCCTCCCCCCTTTAACACCGGTTCGTGGCATGAACCGGTGTTAAAGGGGGGGCTATATAAGACACCACCCCAACCCACACACACTCCACTCTTCCATTCTTTCACATTTTGGAGCCTAGCAAGAGGGTGTGAAGAGTGCTAGTTTTTTTCCATATGCACAAGAGGTGTTCGGTGAAATGCCCGAGAGCTCAAAATAAGTTTTCTTGTTGCTCTTTCCGTCTCGGTCGAGGTCGGCAACTATCCTTTCATGTGTCATTGATGTACTATATATATAAATGGTCATCTTCCTATTATTTTTTGATATATACTACATATTAATGCAGATGAACCGGCAATGGATGTACGGTGACCGCCGCACTTCCGAGTACATTGCGGGCCTCCAAAATTTCATCGTTGTGGCTAATGCAAACCGTGGTCACAATGGTTTTATGTGTTGTCCGTGTGTTCACTGTCAGAACAAGAAAGACTACTCAAATACCAGAACCATTCACGCCCACCTGCTTCGATCAGGTTTTATGCCCAGCTATAATTGTTGGACCAAGCACAGAGAAAAAGGGGTTATGATGGAAGACAACGAAGAAGAAGAGGATGATGAAAACTATCATAATATGTATCCTGAATATGATGATAATGCAACGGGGGTAGATAATGAAGATCAAGAGGGAGCAGATGGGCCCGCTGATGACGATCTTGGTCGGGCCATTACTGATGCAAAGGAAGAATGTGAAACTGAAAAGGAGAAGGAGAAGATGGAGCAGATGTTAAAGGATCACAAAACATTGTTGTATCCAACTTGCGAAGATGGCCACAAAAAGCTAGGTGTCACACTGGATTTGCTGCAATGGAAGGCAGAGAATGGTGTGACTGACAGCGCATTTTCAAAGTTGTTGGTAAAAATAAAGAATCTTCTTCCAAGAAATAATGAGTTGCCCGACAGTACATACCAAGCAAAGAAGGTTGTCTGCCCTCTAGGATTAGACGTGCAGAAGATACATGCCTGCATTAATGACTGCATCCTCTACCGCGGTGAGAAGTACGAGAATTTGGATGCATGCCCGGTATGCACTGCACTGCGGTATAAGATCAGACGAGACGATCCTGACGATGTTGAGGGCGAGGACCCTAGGAAGAAGGTTCCCGCCAAGGTTATGTGGTATGCTCCTATAATACCACGGTTAAAACGTCTCTTCAGAAATAAAGAGCATGCCAAGTTGTTGCGATGGCACATAGAAGACCGTAAGAAAGACGCGATGTTGAGACACCCCGTTGATGGGTCACAGTGGAGAAAAGTCGAGCGAGAGTACCCGGACTTCGCACGTGACGCAAGGAACTTAAGGTTTGGTCTAAGTACATACGGCATGAATCCTTTTGGTGAGCAGAGCTGCAGTCACAGCACCTGGCCTGTGACCCTATGTATCTATAACCTTCCTCCTTGGTTGTGTATGAAGAGGAAGTTCATTATGATGCCAATGCTCATCCAAGGCCCGAGGCAACCTGGCAATGACATTGATGTGTACCTAAGGCCATTAGTTGAAGAACTTTTACAGCTGTGGGCCAAACCAGGTGTACGTATGTGGGATGAGCACAAAGGGGAGCCATTTGACCTACGAGCATTGCTTTTCGTAACCATCAATGATTGGCCTGCTCTTAGTAACATTTCAGGGCAGACAAACAAGGGATACAATGCATGCACACACTGTTTAGATGATACTGAAAGTGTATATTTGGATAAATGTAAGAAGGTTGTGTACCTAGCGTATCGCCGATTTCTTCCGAACCTGCATCCAGTAAGAAAGAAAGGCAAGCATTTCAAACGTATGGCAGAACCCCGGAGGAAGCCTGTCCTCCGTACAGGTGAGGAGGTATTTGGTATGGTTAAGGACCTAGAAGTAATCTTTGGAAAAGGTCCTGGCAGTCTATCTGTTCCGAATGACGATGCCGGACACGCGCCCATGTGGAAGAAGCAATCTATATTTTAGGACCTACCCTATTGGAAAGTCTTAGAGGTCCGCTCTTCAATCGACGTGATGCACGTAACGAAGAATGTTTGCGTGAACCTGCTAGGCTTTCTAAGAGTGTATGGGAAGACAAAAGATACACCAGAAGCACGGCAGGACCAGCAACGTCTGAAAGCCCCTGAAGAGCCTATGCATCCTGAGAACGAGAAGGGTAAACGATGTCACTTAACTCCTGCCAGCTACGCTCTTACCAAAGCAGAGAAGGAAATCTTTTTTGAATGTCTGAGCAGTATCAAGGTCCCGTCTGGCTTCTCGTCGAATATAAAGGGAATAATAAATATGGCAGAGAAAAAATTTCAAAACCTGAAGTCTCATGACTGCCACGTGATTATGACACAATTGCTTTCGATTGCATTGAGGGGGCTTCTACCTGAAAATGTTCGAGTACCCATTGTGAAGCTATGTGCATTCCTCAATGCAATATCTCAGAAGGTAATCGATCCAGAAAGCCTCCGGTGAACGCAATTTAGTGGTTACAAAGTCCGGCGAGGTATATGCATTGATTAAGCCTCTGCTGACTTCCACCAACAATCTTCTTCTACATGTATTAATTAATGCTTCTTTCTTCTTTTAGCCCTCTGGATCGACCAGCCAGCAACCATCTTCTTCTACGAAAAAGAGCAAGCGAGGCGCGAGCCAGCGGTTGAAAGATCGTGCAAAGTTCACGATCGAAGCAGTCTGTGTTGATGGCAGGCCGATGGAGCCCAAAAAGGCCGCAGACAAATTTGTACGTCAGGCTGGAGTTCTTGTTAGGGACCAAATCTCAATCATAATTAAAAATTGGAATAAGCCAAAGAAGGGCGACGATACCTTTGTCGATGACAGATCCAAAGAAACGCTTTGGAATTCGTTGTTCGTAAATTTCACCCTTCCTCCAGAGGAGGGTGAAAACAATCCGGTTATAAAGGAAAATGTCAAAGAGTGGACTCTAAAGAAGATGGCTGACGCTTTCCGCAACTGGAAGACAAAATTGAACAAATTTGTCAAATCTGGCGAGACTCCAAATTTCGAAGACGCATATTATGCGAAGATAAGACCTCACTGGCCCGAATTTGAGACATATAAAAAAAGTGCTATAGCTAAAAAGAGGTCAGAAACCAATACGCTTAATGCCCTGAAGAAGGAATATCACCAGAGGACGGGGCCAGGTGGCTACATATCTCAGAGGCCTAAGTGGGAGGAAGCTGAGAAGGCCCTGCACGCTAGAGGGATCACACCCCAGACAGATGGGTGGGACCTACGTGCAAAGACTTGGTTCTACGGAATCGGGGCAAGGTTGGACCCAGAAACATGATTGTGTATCTTCCCAACCCTCCTTGCCAAACCCGTCACTGAACTCATCACAACATACGAGGAAACATCCGCCAGGACCTTCCATCCCGACAGAGAGAATGACCAGCTCACACGCGCCATCGGTAAAAAAGAACACCCTGGACATGCACGAGGCACAGGGGGTATGACGTGGAAGGATGGGTTTGCCGACTGGAGCGACTCTTACAGATGGCGCGGCAGAAAAGAAAAAGAGCGTACAGAGCGGATGACACAGATAGAACATGCACTTGCGGCGCTGCAGGCGCAAGTGAATGCACAACAGAGCCATCAAGCTACCGGCCCATCTCAGCGGCACGAAGAGCCTGCATTGGAAGCTGCCGGCGGCCCAGACTCTGCGCGGAAAAGCAGTGTGGCTTCCACGGAGAACGTGCAGCCCACGCTTGAAATGGCGGGTCCTCGATACCCCGTGGATGAGATCACGGAGAGCGAACACGCTGAGCTGCATGTGAGATTAATGGGCTTATCCATTAAGGTGGCTGTCGGCTATGCCTTACCTCCTGTAGCTGGTGGAACTTACCACTGCCGACCGATTCCAGATGGCTATGCTATTGTCGGGGTGGATGAGGTTGTGAAGGAATATGAGGAAGCACAGCTTGACCATGCTACAGGTGAAGGGGAAACTCAACTCAAATTTGCAGTGAAAACAACCATTCTTTGGAAGAAGGAACACATTGTGCTTCCAAATTGGAGGTCACTGGCACCCCCGCTGTCTCCGCACCGTCAGCAGTCTGAGCCGCTTCAGCTATCTCCTGCGCGGCAGCCATCTCCGGCCCGTCAGCCATCTCCGGTACTTCAGCCATCTCCTCAGCGTAAGCGGGAGAGCACTGCCACGAAGAGCATCAGTAGCACTGCCACAAAGAAATCCGCAGGAAACCGTACGTCAAAGAGTTCAAAAAACTACGTCTCGCAGCCTTCCGCCAAGCCATTGCCGGTTTTACCGTGGAATCCAAGCGACGAGGAGACCAATAGGATCTCGGAAGAATAGGTCAAGAAATTCTTTGCACCTAGACGGGCCGAGCCAAAGGAGAAAATAGATCCGGCGGTGGTGGAGAAGTTTTACAAAAATCTTTTGAAACCTGAAACCCCACTTGTGCCGGACTACGAGCGCCAGATTTTGAAGGCGGATGCAAGGCGCCGTAGGGAGACTGAAAGTAGCAGTCGTGAGGCACCCCAGAAAACAGTTCTCATGCTCGGAGAGCAGGAAAACCAATCATGCGCCCCGCTCCAAATATTCGACACACGGGACGCTCCTCCCGTAAATGATTACGAGGCAGAGCTACAAAGAAAGGCCAATGAGATGGGGATGACTTATATTGCATACTTGAACGTCATGGGAGACAACTTACCCAAATGCGATGCCAACCCCATACAGCCATGGAAGTATGGGAAGAATCTCGTCAAGAAAGAGGAGCTCAAGAATCTACCAACAAAGATGCGAAAATTGCACAAGTGGTACCTTGATTTCTGCAAGACGAGAAAAGAAGAATGGATCACGGCGCATATAAGAGATGAGATTTTCTTCTGCGGAGACGACGGGATCGACTTCAACATTCAAGACTTGCATTTTCTATTCAATCAGAAGGAACTCGACAAAGCTGCCATCAGCCTTTATTGTGTGTAAGTACTATTTCTGTAATTTATATCGCATCTCATTCACTTCATTAATTGAATGTATATATATATGCTCACCATATATGTATATACTATTATGCAGGAAAAAGGTTATGGAATGCAGGAAAGGAGGCCCTTTTGACATTGGGTTCGTTGACCCAAATAGAGTTCATGAAGAAGTGGTAAGAACCAAACCCGGGCAAACAGAAGATTACTTGCTAAGGTCTTTACTGAGACAACAAACCAAAAGGGAAATACTATTGCCTTACAACTTCTCGTGAGTACTGTTACCCTCTCTCTTGTACACATTCTATTTCGGCTTACTTGATGTTAAGTGTAACTGATGATAAGTTATGCGTGCGTAGGTTCCACTTTATTCTGCTAGTCATTCAACCCGACTCAGGAAAAGTCTTTGTCATGGACTCGTTACGAAAAGAAAAAGAGATATGGGCAGACTTTAGAGAGATGCTCCAGAGGTAATTTCAATCATATTATCGCACTAGATCGGCAACTTTCGTGACAACAAGTAATTAATTACTCCTTTATCCATTTTCTTTGCCGGACAGGGTTTGGAAAAGGTTCACGGGCAGGGCCGTGGGTGAATGGTCAGAAGAACTAAAATTTGTAGACCAAAATGTAAGTAATACTAGCTAGCTAGGTCTGCGTATCTCTTTGATTCTGCTTCCAATTCCATTGTATCATGCTTTATTGATTATTATTTTGATTGAACTCTCTATTCTCGTAAAGTGCGCGCATCAGGGACACGGCAATAACTTATGTGGGTACTATGTTTGCGATTTCATTCGCAACACGATATGTGCGACGGGCCAAGCCGCACTAGAACAACTTAGAGTAAGTAAACAAAGTCCACAACATTATTTTATTACCATCAATTGTGTTGAGTTTTATTCTTATATATATATATATATATTGACGGCCCATTCTTCATATATATTCAGATCGAACGGATGCGGAACCAACTCCTACCATTTGAACGCATACGAGCCATTCAAGAGGAATTGGCGGGGTTCATACTTGATGAGATCGTCACGCCTGGCGGAGAACTCTTTAGATATCCACCAAAATGAACGATGACGATGTATGTGCCGATGACGATGTTTGTGTATAATAATAGTTGCTTAATTATTCATGTACTCGTATGTACCAATGACGATTTATGTGTATACCGCTCTCGATCGATTCCCCCCCCCCCCTCCCGCAGAAATACGCCCAGAACGGGGCAGAGGCAGAAGTCTACCATGTCAGAGATTTAGGCCGTTTTCCTGCCGTGGCAGAGTTCTGCTGCGGCAGGAAAACGGCCTAAATCTCTGCCGCGGCAGAAGAACCTTTAACACCGGTTCCAGCCCCGAACCGGTGTTAAAGGGGGGGGCTGAGGCCTGCGGCAGCCCCACGTGCGCCACCCTTTAACACCGGTTCGTATAAGAACCGGTGTTAAAGGGGGCCCCCCTCTAACACCGAACCCTCAACAGCGGTTGAGGAACCGCTGTTAGAGGGCCCTCCCAACCGGAGTTAAAGGGGGGGCTCTGCACTAGTGGCCCATGGGCGCCTCTGCTTATATTTTTCTCCTGAGTTAAATACAGTAACACTGTCTGCTGATTCGATTTAGTCTTTATACTTGTAATTTAAATTTTGCTCGTGTACTTGTTAATTGAGTTCGGTTTAGTCTTATTCAATGTTTATCGTCAAATTTGAGCTGACGTGGACGACATGTGGACTAGAATCTTGCAAGAATACGCTCCCACATCTAAAAATTTTGCAAAAAACTATCACAATTGAGGTTAGATATAGTTGTCGTCCCTATACTTGTCTGGTTGGTTTGATTTAGTCTCGATACTGCACAATTTAATCCGTGTACTCGTTAATTAGACTCGATTTAGTTCAAAAGCATGTTTATCATTGAATTTGAGCTGATACAAACGACATGTGGACACGAGCCCACTAGCAGGAGAGCAGCTGGCGTGAAAACTTGTAGGACCCTCCTTCCGCATTTAGAATGTACATTTTCGCGGCTACCGATGTCCATCATCTACCCTCTACGAAAAATGTTACACGTTTAGGTACAGTGATCGAAGCCACCGTCGCCTTCCTCTCCATTGACTCCTTTCTTTTCCCTCCCTCTCAAATAATAGAACAGTCCCAAATTGAAGGATAATGTAATGGCGTAGAGTGCTGGCTTATTGATTAGAGGGCAGTGGGTACATGCACATATCTGCGAACAAAAATGTGCATTCTAGATGCGTGGGGAGTCTCTGCAAATCTTTAGGCTATCTAGTCTCATGTACGTGGGACCTGTGTCCACGTGTCGTCCATATCATCTCAAATTCGACAGCAAACATGTGCTTAGGCAAATCGAGTCCAATTGACAAGTATCAGGACTAAATCAAGCCATCCAGACAAGTACAGTGATTAATGTTGTATTTTGCAATATTTGTGGTCTTCTTTTGCAATTTTCTCAGATGTGTGAGGATGTTTTTGCAATATTTCAATCCACATGTCGTCTGCGTCAGCTCAAATTTTATGGCAAACATACAATTGGACTAAATTGAACATAATAAACAAGTACACGGGCAAAATTTAGAAAAATATGAGTACGAGAACTAAATCGAATCGGCCCGACAAGTATAGCGACTATTACTGTATTTAACTCTTTTTCCTTTTTCCCCAAGCCAAAATCTTCACCCTGCGTGTATGAACCCTAAGTTCTCTTATGGTTGTTATGTTGAGATTTTGCTTAGTTGGAAAAGAGAAATATGAAAAAAAAAAAGGTTGTCTTCCCTTAATTAAGGGACGATCTCATAGAAATAAAAAAAATCCTATTTTTCCATTGTACCACATGACTTTCCAACCAGTTTCTTACTAAAATAGTAAATTCTTATTAATTGTTAAAGATAGCAATAAGAGATAATACATTATACAACCTGTGTATAGCTGCTTTGATAGATACTTAACTACTTAGGCCCACAGTCAAGATGCCATGGGATGTCTAACTTGACGTGCTGTTGTTACTAGATTAGCAACTAGTACATCTTATATCATGTTGCTTGTTGTATAACTTGATGTCCTGTTGCTTGATTTATCCGGTGGTTATTGAATATTGGGATTTTTTGCTCTCTAATGTTTATCTTATATCCTTATGTCATAAGAAAATGTTAGCAAGTCTTTGTCAAAGTAAGATGTAATAACATACTTAGTACCACAACTTGCACTCTAGGTGCAGATTAGTCCCAGAACTAGCACAATGCAATCCCACGGTCCCAGAAGTATCCAGTCTGCAACTTACCGGTAATCCCAGTCCGTTTCCGAGCCCAGGTGGCCAAAAGAGTTCGTTTTGTACTTTGCATACAGGCCCTTGTAGTACTAAGATTACCCAGCATGTCCCTCCACTCGGTTGGCCAAGGTTAAGGCGCGTGATATACGGGAATTGCTTCGCCGATCTCCTATTTTCTTGCTGTGTCTACTCCAAGTTCCTTATTTGTTCGTTGTCGAGGCCGCCGAGGACACAGACCCCTGCGCCTCCTTCTCTCCCGTTGTGCGTGTGGCGATGATCCCGCGAGATGCCGCCGGAACTGCGATGCCGCGAGTTCAACGATGATCACCCCGACTACGGTACGCTCAAAATAGCCTATTTCCAGCCCGCGCGTGATCGAATTAAGTTGATTTTGGTAGGGTATTCAGATGTGGTAGTTGATCAGGATGATCGAGGTGGATTGGTAGTAGTACTGCTGCCCAGTTTGGTGATCAAGGTGGATTGGCAGCTGTAGTGGTTTAGGAAAATTAGACATTGTATAGCTCTGACGAACAACATAGTAGGTGTTTGCTATCATCTATGATTCCTATCAGCAATTATACGATTTAGCAGGTCCAAGAACCGCACCGTCGGATCACTTATTGTAGAACTGTTGCTAATAATGACGCAAATTATACATGAACGTGCAAAAGTTCAAGGTTGCATTACAGGTACATGATACTACCAGACAGTTAGTTAGACGTTACTATCTGACAAATATTCATGCAGTGAAACTGGGATGCTTGAAAACTGTAGTAAGAAATGCAACTCAGGTGGATTGATCTACTCCCTCGGACCCATATTAGTTGACTTGAATTTGTCAAAATTTAGATGAACCTATATACTAAATAGTGTCTAGATTCATTCAAATTTAGACAAATTTGAGTCAACTAATATGGGTCGAAGGGAGTACTAGTAAATGGATAATGGGCTTTACGTAAGATTCCAGGGAATCCTAATATACATAGACAGAATGGCTTAAATTTGACAAATCCGGACATCAGATCATAAGTGTGCATTATTAGCATCATGAGGTCAATCAGAGATTCCGAATACATTCTGGCTCTAAAACACTTCCATATAAAAGGCATCATGTCTCTGAAATACTTCTAATCTAACTTATATCCTGCCTCTGAAATACTTCTAATCTAAATTATATCCAACTTAAAAGAGGATACAAAACAGGCCCTAGGAGTGCACACTACCTCCTCTTTGGTGATGAGTAAGAGAGAGGTGAAATTCCAGATTTAAATGTTGAAGCTCTTCATGATTTCAATGAATTCCCTATCAGTCAAAATGCACCAGTTGCTGATGATCTCTAGATGGTAGTTTTATTTAGCTTATGTCCATGTCTTCATGTTGAACAATTAGTGACTTTTGGCAGTTTTTGAATTAGTGGCTTCCGGTGAGATTTATATGGTTCAAAGCAATTTGTATGGATTTATATGGTTCAATGGTATTTCTATGGATTTATATGTGGTTCAAATCCAATGGCATTTCTATGGATTTATATGGTTCAATGTCATTTATAAGAAAGGGATTCTTCTAACTTGAGTTTCAAACATCATTATATTATATTGATGTACTGCCTTTTTGATATAGTAACGTACTGCCATTTTACATGAGGCTACATTTGCTTGACTGTCAAACATCATTAACTTGAGTTTTAAACAAGTGAAACTCTTGTACTCCCTCCAACCCATATTAATTGAATCACATTTGTATAGATTTGGATGAATCTAGACACTATTTCGTATATAAGTTCGTCCAAATTTTGACAAATCTAAGTTAATTAATATGAGTCGGAGGGAGTAACAGAAAACATTACTATACATACTGCCTTTTTACCCTGGTCTTGACTAACAGAAAACATCAAACAAGTGCAACTAGTTACGATTCTTCCCACTTAGTCTTCTTCTCTTCTCTGCAAATGAACAAATCAAGCAAAATTTAAGCAAATGCACTTAACAGGCAACACATTCAGAGAATGCTTTTAGAGAAATTCAGACAACATAATGAGAGAACAGTTTGCATGGCAGAGGTGAGGTGATCCAAGAGCAAAATTTGGTAATCAGAACATACCCTTGCATGGCTACTTAGGCTGTAGTAGTTGTGAGAATTGGCATAGGTTCCATCAGCTGGAAGCTAGAGAAACCGCGAGACTGTATGAGCAGAGCACGGATAGCTTCCCCTCCTCTGCCTTGGTAGCCTCCATCATCTGCCACCCCTCAGTCAAGCCCCTCCGCGCGTAGGTGCAGGCGAGGGCGCCACCCCTCGCGTTGAGACCCTCCGCGCGCAGGAGCAGGCGAAGGTGCCACCCCTCCGCGCCGAGACCCTCTGCACGCAGGTGCAGCGACGGCGTCGCCCCTCGCGTCGAGACCCTCCGCGGGTACGTGCAGGCGAGGGCGCCACCCCTCCACGTCGAGCCCGTTCACGCGCAGGTGCAGGGGAGGACGCCGCCCCTCCGCATCGAGCTGAAGGCGGGGACCTGGTCGTGATGCCTCTCTCCAGGCCGAGGTTCTCGCAGAGCAGGTAGAGAAGCCACTCCGCCAGCTTCTCTAGCTCCGCGGCGAACCGCTTCATCGCGCGTCGGTACTCGTCGTCGAGGTCCGGGATCTCCGCGATATTGACTCAGGGAGGTGCCGCACGAAGAAGATGCTCTCCCAGTCCAGGTTCTCCGCTGCCGCCTGCTTTCCGCCGCCCTCCTGCGGCAACGCCTTGCTGGCGAACTCGAGGAACCTCCGCTCGCGCGCCCTCTTGTAGTGTCCCTTGGTCGTGCTGCCTTGCTCCTCCATCGACCGTCAAGGCAGAGGTGCGTGTAGGATTTCAGCGGTGTGGGGATTCTTCAGTGACCGGCACTTAGTGGATTTCAGCTAGGTTTATGACAGAGGGAGACGCTGGGTAATCTTAGTACTGCAAGGGCCTGTATGCAAAGTACAAAACGGACTCTTTTTGCCACCTGGGCTCGGAAACGGACTGGGATTACCGGTAAGTTGCGGACTGGATACTTTTGGGACCGCGGGATTGCATTGTGCTAGTTCTAGGACTAATCTGTACCTAGTGTGCAAATTGTGGTACTAAGTATGTTATTACCTCTCAAAGTAATAAGCATCTATCAAGGACGGTAATTACATGAATCTGTGTTTTGTGCAACCGAAGAGGTTGTGTTTATCAAAGCATCTATCAATACTCATTTTCCTGCTGGTTTAATATTTCTACATATTTTGCTTCACAATCTTGTGCACTAATCAATGCATTAACCTGATTTATTGTCACGAAAGGCTTAAAGTTAGAAAATCATGACTTTTTTGTAAATTGGTGCAATTTCCAAATTTAAATGATTATGTTAAAAAAGAAAAGCAAATCTACTAAATCCAACACAAATATGTGTGTATTGCATTTTAGGAGAACTTGTGTAATTAAAAGTAGGCACGGTCTTGGGCCAAGATTTGGCATTAATTTTGGACGTTGCTACCTGGCAAACGTTCTAAGGCTGGTCATAGTGGGAGTAACATAGGTAGTAACATGCATTTACATGCAGTGCCAACTAGGCATTTTGGTGATGTGGCATGTCATTAAATGATGAAAGAGAGCCTTGTGGTAACTAGCTATGTTACCATAACATCACACACTCTAAGGTAATATGAGTCTACATGCTAATAAATAAGACTTTGCATGATACTAGTCACAAGTTACTACCCACTATGAAGGTAGTAACATGGACTAGTAACTTATGCATGTTACTAGTCTATGTTACTCTCCACTATGACCAGCCTAAGAAATACAAAATCCAGCAGATTGGACAACACTAGTTCCGACCAACTAGACCAGCTTGTTCGGATCAACCAGTCATGACCACGCGTTGAGTGTATGCATGGCAAGTACTAATCAAAATTGATTTAGTTTCTAATCAACGCCAATTAAGAAGACCTTATATAGTTCATAAACATAAAAAGGACAAGAAAAGCTTATGTTATAGGAACAGACAAGAAAGGCTAACGTCATAGAAGCTATGAAGATCCGAAATTCAAAATGTTTTATAAGCCAAATCATTTATCCGATTTTACTGTTGGCCTAGTCGCGTTAAGATCTTTAAAACTAGATCTCATGTTAATATGTTTCGACAAAAAAATCGGATACAAAAGTTATCCACCGGTAATACATAAGTTATCCATGCTTCGTATGTAAGTTATCCATCATATAACACGTAAATTATCCACTTGGATAAAGAGGTTGTTTCGATAAGTTTTTTGCATGCATGCGAAAAAAACATAAAATTGCAAACTTTATTTGCATTAGGATAATGCTAGTAGCGAATGTTCTCCAAATCACAAAAATCAGCCGGATCCGACAATGGATTCTCCCAATTAGGACATGTCTGAGCGTGGACGTGCATGCAAACTTTTTTCATTAATTAATCATTGATTTATTGCACAAATAGTGTAAGTTAAAAATAATGTGGACGAGTAGAAATGCTCACGTAAACGGGATGTAATACGGAATTCAAAAATTCAAAATACCTTATAAATCATAAACATATAGGTAACTCTATTCTGGATACTTGGATAACGCCATATGTGAACATGGATAACTTTTGGATTGATAACTATATCTTAACCACATGGATAACTTTATAAGTACTGGATTGATAACTATATAGTGAACACACGGATAACCTCATCAGTACTGGGTGGATAACTATTAGCTAGACGCCATGATGACTATATTGACTTCGTGATAATAACTATACCTTAAACACACGGATAACTTTATAAGTACTGGATTGATAACTATATAGTAAACACATGGATAACTCCATCACTATTGGGTGGGTAAGTATTAGCTTGACGACATGATGACTATATTGACTTTGTGGTGATCAGTATACTCTAAATATCTGGATAACCAAATCGGTATTATGTTATCTATTAGCCAAAGGACTAAGTAACTTCATCAATAACCACATCAATATTGTGTTGTCCACCACCATCGGATCAGACTAGACACCGACACCACCATGGTGCCCAAAAGACAATGGTTGCCACACCACCCACCGCTGTAGATCTAGCCTTGATCCAAAAAAGGGGATTGATAAAAGAGAAAAGGATAATCAGATTGGTTTTATTGACACCATGCAAAATCATACTCAAACTCAAAACTTATATATTTTCTGGTATAACTACTAGTGTGCTAGCAAAGGACAATAAACACAACTCCACCATGACATTTTGTGTGGTACAACGTTTGTGTGCACCTAGCTAAGAAAGCAAATTGTCATCCTCCACCACACACCCTGGTATCCCACGTTATCTTCTTCCTTCATCCTTATTTCTCTCTCCTGTTGCAAACTAACAACGGCACGGTCCTTCTAACGACTAATTAGTGCTCTTCAAAGAAAATCATCTGTGCCAATATGTGATTCTCTTCACGAATATTCCATTTTTCTGTTTAATTTAGCCTATTTATTGTCTCCTATGTTGCCAATTTCGTTGAGATTTTTTCTTTCATGACTGTCCATTAGCGTTGAGGAAGGGTGGCAGTGGAACTGCTCGCCGGAGGATGCGCGGGTCATAGGGGACGCGTCGGTCGCCGAAAGTCATAACAGACATGGAGGGAAGGTGGAAGCATGCCGAACGATAGTTGGAGGGGAGGAAGCGGCGGTGGTCGTTGGAGCAGAGGAGGCAAAAGAAGGCCCGTTGGTTGTTTGGAGAGAGGAGGCGGCGGGGATCGTTGGAGCAGGGAAGGCTGCAGTAGGCCGTACAGTCATCGGAGCAGAGGAGGCGGCGCAGGCAGACCAAAAGGAAAATCAGTGGAGAGAGGAGGCAATCGAAAGTAGCCCTCCTTTCATGATGGAAATCAGCCGTTTGACGAGAAACGGACGGACGACGCGAGCCCGCCGGGTTTGACAATTCTCAGACCGGTCTAAAACCAGAATCTCGTTAATTTTTAGCAAAACTAGCCTATCGATGTTTATTGCTTAATAGAATATTGTTGTTTTCACACTAATTGCATAAAATTAGTAGAGATTTATTTATAGTCTAATTCCATAAAATTAGTATATCTTTATTTATAGTCCAATTGTTTTGTTGTTAGGATTCTTGCTCCAGGCGACTGCCAAGTTCTTCGCTGTGCGGCAAAATCCTCCTCCCTGCCTATCACTGTTTTCCCACCGGTTGGTGAGTCGACTTACTAATTCATTTTGTCTTTTTTTTCGAATCATGATAAGATCCATTTATCCGTTTCAAATTATAAAATATTTGGACATTTTAGATTTGTGAAAAAAAAGTATAGATTTTTTTGATGTGTAGATTTATTTTAAACCTGAATGAACTCACATACTAAAGAAAGTTTTAGATATATTTGTTTCATAAAGCTAAAACATCTTATCTATACCTAATAATAAAGGACGAAGTGTTTTTTCCGATTCAACACTTTTTTGAACCATTTTGTCTTTCCACAAAACCATATATTACTAGCAACGCCACCAGTAAGTTAAAAGAAAAACGGATCGGTGTCTTCCTACGCGTGGCCAAGCGTCGTCCTCAATCGCTTCGTATATGGTACTAGCTGGGCTCCAGCGCGGCGTGCCGCCGCGCCATTGTTACTAACGTGTCTACAAATCCAGCCAGGTCCAATCAGCATGGATTGTAAAGTAGTGATATAACATGATAAAATTATTATATTTTTCCTGATTTATGGATAGTATGGTCTAATCGGCAGTGCATGCATTCTAGCTAGCAGATGCATGTGATAGAAAAATAAACGCCTTACTATAATAAAGTATTCACTGTGTGGCCGCGGCAAGACAGAACAAGTAGTTACTGTATCAACTGTTGCGGGAACGTAGGAAGAGAAAAAACGACGGGATGTAGTCATAAATTCATGGAACCAATTAATAACTGTTAAGTAGCAAAACACCGAGAGAACAGAAATGCAGCTAATAAGAAGATTGAATTCAACACGAGGAGCTAGAGAGGAAATAAAAGAAATGCCGGTACGCTAGTAAACGGGGCCAGCTAGAGGGCAGAGAAAAGAGACGACGGAGAGAAACAGTGGTAGAAAAAAATACATAGACGACGCTGGATAGAGCTAAAAGCAAGGACGCATATGGCAGAACACGTGAAAGGAGCGCGCGAGCACGCATTAGATGTTATTGTCGGCGGTCTCTTCCTGGACATCGTCATCGACGTCGGACAGGATAGTGACAATGTCATTGGATGCGTTAAATGTTGTCGCCGACGGCTTCTTCTTGGACTGGGAATCGTTCTTAGACATGGAGGCCGACGCGCTGGCTAGAGCGGCACGCTGGTCCTTGTCCATGAGAAGTCAGTCAAGAAGATGCTTGTTAGTCTTGTTCTCCCTCTGATCCAAATTAATTGACTCGGATTTGTCTAGATTCAGATGTATCTAGCACTAAAACATGTCTAGATACATCCAAATCTAGATAAACTCAAGTTAATTAATTTGGATCGGAGGGAGTAGAAAATACTGTTCTTCAAGTCATCGTCGGGGTAAGTGCATTAACGGTGACTTGCTGTCTCGGATCTGGCGACAGTACTCCCATGGTCTTCAAACTTGCTGTGGCAGGTGTGTTGATGGTGCTCCCCTTCGGTGGGCCTGGTGAGCTTAGCCTCTTCTGTCTCGGGGAAGACGGTGCCCATGAGGCGTGGGTGTTGTTCTTCGAGGCTCAGCTGATGTGCCTCGTGAGCTCCATGGACTGCGCCGGGCAGCTTGTTCTCAGTGTCGTCGTTCACCTCGTCGTCTGCCCGCGGTTCGTAGTCCAGTTCTTCATCCTGCATGTACTCTTGATTGTCAGTCCCTGGGCTAGGATGTCCATAGACACCAGAATGTATAGGACTATGAGAAGCGCTGGGAGAAAGGTGTTCGGAACTATGGCGAGGCGAGGTAAATTCTGGAACGTGGAGTGCAAGATAGGTGGGAATACGGCGAGACCAGGCATACGGCTGAATACGACACGGCGGCAACGGGTGGCTGACCGGAATGTAGTCGGGGCTGGTAGGCAAGTGCACAGGGCTGTGCGGTGGCGCACCGGCGGACCGTAAGCGGGACCATACAGGGCCTTGGCCCGGTCTTTGCACCCCACGTTCATGTTATAGGCCATCAATTCCTGCTTTGTTTCAGACTCATGTAAATCACCGGCCATGTCTTACTTTTGGCTGATGTCCCGCCACTGCGGAGGCGACGGGGGGCTGAGCGGAATGTAGTCAGGGCTGGTAGGCAAGTGCACGGGGCTGTGCGGCGGCGACGGTGGAAGTCCGGAGGGAGTATAGACAGGGCTTGTTTGCGAGTAAGGCGAGGTAGGGATGGATGTGCAGGCAAGCTGATGGAAACAATGGCAAGAGCGGCGCTCTATATAGAAAGAACGGCGATAGTGGCTACATGGAAGTAGGGGGGCCTCGCGCGGACGCGTGTATAATGTGCCTGCGTGCATGTATGATATGTGCATGTCTGTTCCTGTTCATTGGACACGTGCATCGCATTGGGCTGCGCATGCTTCTTAAACATTAGGCCTATCCGACTGTAAATACTATCAGGGATTTAGGCGTAAAAATATCAGCACACTTATTTAGGTAGGAGGCGGTGAAGAGGAAAAAAAGACAACTTTCCTAATTTATTCCCGCTTGCCTTGTTTCCTGGGGTTCGTCTGGCTTCCTGTGTGCGCCGCTCGCCTCGCTTTACGCAGGAGCAAAAAAGGTAGGCTACTGTTATCACGGATTCTACGCCTTAAGCGTTGGGAATAATTGAAAATAAATTATGCCTAAAGCCCTAGGATGGAGTGAGTATAGTTGGCTCGTGCGGTGCCCTACGGCTAGGATGGCAGGCTATACAATGCAGCTCTCTTTGCCAGTGGCTCCGGTGCTTGGCAAGGATAATCAACGCAAAACAGCTGGGTTGTCTATAGTGCACGCCCTCGCATAGCAGGCAGGCACCGGTGGAATCTGCATGGTAGGCATGTGACGATTTAATCGACTTCCCTTGCATGCCATTAAATAAGATGGCACCCTGCGCAACGCATGCATATAACGCCGCATATTAGTGGTATGGCGTGGCGCCTAATTGCCATATTAGTTAGCTTAGTTGGCATATTAATTAGGCCTAAACTAATTAATCTGCAGAACACTAGCGTGTTTCTCTATTGCCAGATTAGTCAGATTCAATCCTAATTACTCTAGATTATTTGCCAGATTGATTTTTCCGCAAAAAGAAAGTTACCATATTAATTATTCCAAGTTGCCGGGTTCGCTGCGCGCCGCACGGAAAGGTGCATGGTGCGGCGTCTCTCTTTAAATTTTTCCAACATTATTCACATGGCCATTAATATTAAACGCGTACGGTTTAGCCTGATACGGTACAAAGTGCTTGCATATGCTAATATACACATGCCGCTTTATTTGTTTGCACGCAGTATCATGTATCCTCTTTATTATACATATACATTGAAAGGACAACACGTTGCTTGTTTTGATTGCCGAGGCTGATTGTCAACACCTGGATTTTTAATCCCAGATGGTTGTTATGCCATACATCATAATCTCAGGATTACCATTTTTGCGAGACATAACAGAATTAGATACCATAGTACATCATCAATTACAACCGTACAGAAGTTCTTACACAAATAGGGATCTCATGATCCAGTTCTTAATACAACATCAAGCAGCGGAATACGTAATAATAACGATAGCGTAGGCGAAGCTCCATCTTCGGGGTCACAGGCAATGCTGACGATGGGAGATGATCCTAGTTGTCGTAACCTTCCTGGGGTCCATCCTTCAGGTACTCCTCTTCATAGTCTGGCCATAGGAATAGCCAGGGACAAAGCCATGAGTACTCTTTAAGTACTCGCAAACTAATACTAACAAGGGAATGGGTTTTTTGATAATAGGACACTAGGCTCTAGGGTTGTTTTGCAAAAGCCAGATTTATCTATACTAAGTTTAGAAGCAACGAATTCTAGTTGAAGTTTTATAACACCTAAATGAAACTTGTATTTCATATCACAACCCGGTTGTGGTCAAGTCAAAGTCTCACTTTGTTTCACAAGTCATTTTGAAAAGTCTGACGGGGGGAACAGTATGGTCACTCCAACTGTCAATAACCGCGGACGCGGCTATTCAAATAGTTTGACACTCTGTAGAGATTGTACACTTTCACCACAACATTCGATACATCCGTCAGGAACAAATCCTGAATTCACCATGCTCAGTATGCGGATAATCAATCCTAACCTTTCAATTACACGCCCTAGTATAAGCACCTCTCCTGTGAGTTTGGCCTCCCAACCATGACCAACTGTCATCTTGGGTACTACACAGGTGGACAATCTTCACAAGGTAGCCTCAGCTCAGACCTTGGCCGTGAGGGAACTAAAACTAAGGTATAAGCCCTACCCAATCTTCGGGTATTGTGGTTGTATGATAAAATTGGAATGGTATCGTATCCAGATAACCATCAGTTTTATAAAGGGCTAAGGCTCATGCCTCAGCATTTTCATCACCAAAATAATCAAGTGTTCGGAAACACATGTCCAAAACATTTCGATAGAATGATCCATCATTCCAAGGTTTTCATAACTATTTTTCCACCAAGTATTCCCATCTAAAGTTGATCAAGTTTTATGCTTAGCACTAGCATCTACAGGTGGGGGTAAGCACTAATGAGGGGTGGTAAACTAGTGGAGTTTTAACTAAGTCCAATCTCATGCCTTAGGATGACATCAAGATTATCTAGCTTAGGCCAAATTTTATGCTCTTTATGCAACCTTCACATATATCTTTCTAGAATCTACAAGTCACTTAAGTAAACTCCAAGTAATAGCTTTGATAAAGAAATAAAATAGAAAGCTTGTAAATAAAACTAGGATTGGGTATCATCAAATATGTCTAACCAAGCATGCTTAGTGCATTGCATAGGTTATCTAACTTTCATAATTGCAAGCGTTAGCTTGCCTTGAGCAGAGCAGTGATTGAAGTTCTCCTCGGCTTCTTCTTCATAGAATCCTCCTTCCTCCTCGTATCCTTGGTCGGTACTAGCGTCTATAAATAAATGCGAGGTACACAATCACCAAACAATACTTAACTACTTGCAATCATCACACACAAGGGTCCTATATATGATCTAACATCATCTCTAACATTCCAAGATTAAGACTTGGTTTAATTCCTTTTATTTTTAGAAAAGTAATTTCTACTCATTGAAAAACTACTTAAGATTTAATATTCTCCAAACCAAACATGGGATCATGTTGACACATGTCATCATCACATATTTTAGTCCATGGGAATATGATTTAAAGTGGTGTCACAATTTAATAAGGTTTTACCCTTTTATTTTAATTAAATAAAGTGACTAGAAATGCCTATGTAGCATTCTTTTATTACTTGAACATTATTTCTGCAAGTAAACCTATATATTTTTATATATTCTGAAAGGTATGGTTAAATGTGATTTTTGAGAGTTGGAATCAACTCAAAAGCTATTATGGTTTAAATTTGAAAAATGTTTGAATGCAGAAAAGCTTCTGCCTTGTTATTTTTACCATGGGTGATCTATAGATCCAAATGACTTGAATCCAACGGGCTTGGATTCAGCATTTCCAGACCTTTCTAACAAAATTAGTTTCATTCAATTTGGTGCACTGAATCTACCTGGGTTGATTTTTGAAATTGGGTACAAAAGTGTGTTTGAAATTAAATGGAAAAGGTTTAATTCAAATAACTGGGCTGCGCGGGAAAAGTTAACGGGCCGGCCTGCTAAGCGTAGCGCTTCCGCGGGCTGCTTAAGTGGCTGTCCCCACTCGTCAGTGAGACAGGGGGGTGCGAAGCGGTATGGGGCGATGTGGGGCGTTCGATCTAGTTCTAATCCAACGGCTGAGAGTCATCATCGACGTTGGGCAACGCCGGCGAGACAGAAACCTAGCGCGGCTAGTGGAGGTTGATGGGGGCTCACCGGGGTGCAGGCGAGGGTCGGCGAGGCGGGCGAACGACGAAGTCGACGACGGCGAACTCAGGGGTGGTCGCGGCAGCTCCTGGGGTTGACAAAATCGATGGCGCCCTTCTTCTCCAGAGGCGGCGGGCTCCGGTGAAATTTCGGCGATGTACTGCTCGCCTTGCTCCGGGACTAAGGTGGGGTGGTTCTGGGTGAGATAGGAGTGGAATGGTGTGAAGAATTCGAGCGGGGGAGTCCTCTATTTATAGTCTCGACGGTGAGACCGAACGGCATGGGCGGGCGACGGTGGCGACATGGCTACGGGCTGCTAGAGGCATGGCCGGCGGTGGCGATCGCTTGGTGGTATCCTGGCGATGCTCTACGGCTTTAATGTGTTTGTAGGGGCGGTGCGGTTTGGTCTGGAACACGCGACGCTCTGCGCGGCAGAGGCGGCGTCTTCGACGGCGAGCGGTGGCTGTGCGTCACGGGGCGGCGAACGGGGATGTCTGGCGGTGTAGCATCCCAATTGTCTAACAATTGCAATGCTACTAGCCTAGTCTACATAGATGCTACTCCATATATATAATTGTGGCATCATCATTATATCATGCTCATGTCATCATGCCACCTTGCATTTGAGCATCATATAAAACCCCTTTTGTTTGGTTCTTAGCTCATATGCATTGTTAATTGTAGTTGCCTCTTGATATTGTATTTGGTTCTTGATATATTGTTTAATGCCCAAGTTGAGTTGGGGGCATATCTCTTATTAACTCCACCACCTTTCTTTCACCACCTTATAATTTCACCATCCAACTAAATATGAGCTTTGCACTTTATTGGGTTTTACCTCTAGCTCATATGGGTTGGGATGGATCCAATTCTTGTCCACATGCTCTCTTCTTAGCATCATGTTGTTTTCACATTATTGGTTTATGAGAGCCACATGGCCACCTTTGCATGCCTTGTGAGTGGAACCCTTTTCCTAGCTTCCATATGGTTTATTATGGAATTATGCTCATGTTGGGATATTTTTGGGACTATTAAACATCTAGTGGAATATACACACTAGCAAGTCCCAATTATAATCAATTGTGATCATCTCCATCTAATTCATTTGAAACTTTCACTTGTTTTCTGTTGCTTGGCCTTACTCCACATTTTGGAATGCATAAGAATAATGCCATGAAAATAATCATGGTATTAATTATTATGCATGGCCCATGCAAGTACCACCTTTTGCTTGTCTTTTGGATTTTATTTGATTTTTGAGTGGATCATCTCTCTCTCCCTCATCTAATCCTAAACCCTACCCCTAATCACCTACCCTATCACCATACCCCCTCTCCTCATCTAACCTAACCACCCTAGCCACCACATCACCCCTCTCGGCCTCTCTCTTCTCTCTTCCTAGCTTGGCCCCACTTGGCCACCCTCTCACCAAACCCTAGCTCCACCTAGCTACCTCCCACCTTGCCAAGACAAACCCTAACCCGGCCCTAGTGCCACCCTAACCCGAGCCTCCCCCTCTCCTTTCTATCTCTGCCATGAGGGCCCCTCCACCGAATCCACCGAGCCTGGCCTGCCCTGCCCCACCTGGCAGCTCCACCTGACCTGCCTGCCCTGCCCCTGCCCGACCTAGCACGTGAGAAGGAGGAGGAGAGAAAGGTGGCCGAGCCACCTTTTTCGTCTACCACCTCCCCACGGCATCTACCTACCCCTCTCTGCTTTATCCCATCCCCCACCACCTCTCTGCCTTGCCAGATCCAGCCCCAGCGCCCTGCCCCTCCCTCCTCTTCTCCACCGCATCCGTCTACCCCATCGCCGGCAAACCCTCGGCCTCCTCTCGGCTACACCGAACCAGGCGACGAGCACGACATGGAGGTGATCGAGGAGTACAAGGAGGGTCCCCTGCATCGCCCTGTACACGGCAACGAGGAGGAGGCGAACCAGAACCACCAGATCGACGCCGGCCTCTGCCTCGACGACGATCACCAGCTCCTCTGCCCTATCCAACTCCACCAACATCTCCTCGGTGAGCCCCCAAACCCCCTGGACATGCTCTGCCTCGCTGTCGCCGGCCGGATCCATAGTTCTTTTCGCCGAGCGCCCTCGGTGCACCGACGAGCGCGCGCGTCTGCTCGCTTCCACGTCGCGCAGAAACCCTAGCTAGGCCGCGCCTGACCCCCTAACACCGACCGCTCCCTAGCCCAACGGTAGCCGCTTCCGCGCGCGAGCCCCAGGTCCAGAGATCGATCCCCGCCCGCGCCGTGCATCGACCTGTCGCTCAACGCAGAGAAGAAGAGGAACAGTACGGTTGTGGTCGTTTTGCAGTTTAGCCCTTCCTTTTGTTTTCGCTTAACCCGCGGTACCTCGTGGCCCACCAGTCAGCCGCCATGGTCTTCTCCCAGAAAACCCCCTGGCTTTTTGCCAACCTTAACCCGCGCTCCAGCCCGGCCCCACCCGTCAGTTCCTGCCCCTCTCGCCGCTGTCACGTGGACCCGCGAGTACTCTGGCCCCACCTGTCACTCTCTGAGGCTGGACTAGCTCGCGGTGACAGAAACTTTTCTGTGCGCCTATGTCGCCCAGTCAGCATGGCCCCACTGGTCGGTGTCTGGGCTAACTTCACTTGAGTATAAAAAGTATTTTTCTGATATCTGTTTTAATTCAAATCTATTTCAAATTATTTCAAATTCAAATTTAAATCTGTTTTTAAATATCTTTTAAAATATAAATCCAAATAATACAAATAATATATGTTTTGAAATCAGAAAAATGTGAGGAATTCAAATATGGACTTCAAAATATATTTTGGACACTTTATTTTCCAAGTTATTTAAAATTACAAGAAAATGCCCTCTCTCCTTAATTAATTAATAACTTTTGATTTATAACTCCAAATTTGACAAATAATATGTCTAAAATGATTAGCTCGACGAGACCTTTCTGTTTATGCATTCCATGTTTTGTTTTGCAGCATGCATCATATAAATAAAATGTATACAGCAACTAATATGAGGATAAAATGTGGCCAAAACTCCATAAAATGATTTATTCTTGTATTTCACACCTCACCCATGCCATGCTACTTTATTGCCATGCAAATTGTGCATCATTCATAATGGCATGATTGTTTGCTTGTCGCATTTTATTCATATGCTTGTGCACTTTATTTATGTTGGCCCTTGTTTGTTTGGTTCTTCTTCGAATAGACGCTGAGCAGGGGATATATCAAGAGAACCAGGAGCACTACCCAGATCCATCCCTTGCTTCAACTGAGCTGCCAGGCAAGCACTACCACATGCTTGCATACATATAGTACCTATTGCCTCTTTCTTATTCTTGCATCATTGCGTCGCGATTGCATTAATCTGAATCCCAAGTATTGCATAGCCTTTACTTTTAAACCCCACCAAAGCTTGTTCCTCCATCCCATGAGCCATTACTACAGGAGTTGTTTGAGCCATGCGAGTCGTAGAACAGCATGTGTAGGGTATGTGAGTGTCTGATGGATAATGAGGTACCTAAACAACTTAACCTGAGTAGTAATGGGATAACTAATGAAAGTGGCATCGGTGAGCCATATTCGCTATTTGGTTTTTCAGGCTCACTTGTGTCCCGTAAGACCCCGAGTACTTGATTCCTGTTCTAAGAATATTCGCGCTATCCACATCCGGGAGGCTTATGAACCCCCCTGAGCCAGAGCTTGATTCATTCTTATTTCTTGGGGCCACAAACTAGTTTGAGGTTTTATTTACTATCCTGTACTTATGCCATGCTTTACTGCTTTATTTTAAATTGTGCGAGGTACTGCACACTGTACTGTTTAGGGCCGTGACCCGTTTTCGCTGTATCGACAAGCCCAGTCACACTTTCGGGTTCCCAGTCGTTTACAGCCGGCTCCACAAACCTTGAGGCCGTCTCGGAGTCAGCTAACTTCGTTGCGGGTAGCTCAATGGGGTGGCCCCCTGAAATATTTCTGAATCCTGTGATCGCTTTGTCGTGACTGCCTCGTTGGTTTTGATTTGGTTTTTCCGAGGTTGAACGAGTGTGTGTTGCTATTTGTGCACCCCTGCAGGGTAAAACTTTCTGAAAGCCGTGTCCGCGGTTATGGACGACTTGGTGCACAGTTTCTCGATCATACACAAGCATAACTAAAGTACCGCTTTTAATCTGACTAAGTACTTGACTAGTAAATAGTGCAACACTCATGGAATGGATAATAAAACTGCCAACGGATGGGGGGTTGTTCGTCCGCTTCCTCGTCGGTAAGCGAGGACGAGGATGGATCTGTTAAGATTACCGTTATAACTGTTGTTATTAATTCACGGACGTCCATCTATCTTTGGTTAGGCGGATGGTTAGCGAGTATCTATAGAATTGCTAGGGTTTATCTTTTGCTGCAATTGCGTCACCCCAGGTTGTGTCCCCTTTAGAGGCATAAAGACTTGCTGAGTACCCCTAGGGTCTCACACGATAAATTATTGGTTCAGATGAACAGGTACACTCGCAAGATGGATACTGGGTGGAAGAGACGGACGATGTGGGCAACGATCATTCGGTGTAGAGATTCCGGGAACGGGGATCCGTGAGATCTGTGGGCGGGATCTGCTTATTTATGGGGCATCTTATGCCGATTTGCCTCTTATCCGTACTCGGATTTTGTCTTCCGCTTCCGCCTGATACTCTGATGTTTGATGTATGAGGAGATATCCTAAACTATTATATCTATCTAGGATATTTGGATCTTGCCGTATGGCGTTGCTATATTTCCTTTCTTTTTAGATGGAATGGCTCTGATGTACTATTGTATGGTGGCTTGCATACATACTCATTTGTGTATGTAGTTGATCCCTTCGCCTGCCGATTACGCCGCCCGTTCTTGTCCCGATGTTTGGAAATGGTTGGGACGACCGAAAGGTCTACCTGTGAGTGGCATTTGGGCCCCACCGTACTATTTTAACCATTTCTGCTCATCCAGGCTTGTAACTAGGAGCGTAATTCACCGAGGTAGTTACAATTGGTATCAGAGCCATCCCGCCCTTCAGGGTCTCAGCCAAATGGTCGTTGTCAGTCTAGCAAATATTTTTGGTAGCTATGTATACTAGGGAAAAACAAAACGCGAGAGTAGGACTTCTTCCACTTTTCTTCTTACCCACCCACCACCCTTTTCTGGTAAGGAAGTGTAACGTTTTCAATCCTCTTCTTAAAATTCAAACTAGCATTCACGTGTTCTGGGTTTCCGTAGTACCATAGAAAGTGTGTGTGTGTGTGTGTGTGTAATTCCTTGTCTATCTGTTGCATCCATTTTGTTATCTCAATCTGCCTTTGGTTATCAACTGTTGGTACATTCCATATTGACAGGCTTTTGAAAACCGGTGCGATCTATCTGACTCCTTGTTAACCGGTGCCATCTTATTAAGGGTGTCCTTCTTCTAGCAACTCCACATTCTGTGCAAGCATCAGTTGCTAATCTCTATCTGTTAAGTGATTTTGCGCATCTATTGGTATTTTAATGCCGAAAAATGCGGAAAATTTTTCTTTGATACATCTGTGTTTCCACACTCCTTTCCAGTCGTGTGTGAAACATTATCTATCTTCCTTTTATCAGCATGTCCATGCTAACTCATTCTTATGTCACCGGCGCTTAATCCTGGAGTTTTATTTCATCTCCTTTTCTCTTGGGCTAATTACATAACATGTGTCGATCCGATGCTGATGATTGTAATTTGGCTCTCGGCATAGCTATATTCCACTCATGATAAGTGTCGATTGGAATATGGAAAAGGCTATCAACTTTATCCTCCAGATGGTGACGGTTATCTCCTATGATTTTGAGTACACCGTGATCATATCTATGCATATTCACGCATCTTTGGCAATCCGGAGTTTTCTCAAGACACTACGATGGTCTATCGTCTGTTTATCATGCTTCACATCTTTTTGCCCTCCATATCTGCAAAATTCTCTTTGAGATGAGGGAATTGCATCTTTTCGTCTCTGATAGCTTTGCTTAAGGTATGATCTATCATCTTTTCTTTATCCAAGATCTCCCTATCTTTGTAACCGGTGATCCGATCGACAATGTGAACCAGGTGACATCTCTTTTTCTTCCGAAGGACCAGATAATCTATTCTTCCAGTGCATCTTCTTCAACACGAACCCGTGCTCTTAATATTGATCTTTCTAAGAGCGTTGAGCTCAAAAAGTGTTTCGAGCATTTGTTCATTTCTCCCGCCTCTTGAACTTGATATTCTGGGAATATCTTGCTAATCCATGGTGGTATATGTTGATAATATGCTTGCCTATTCCATATCAATGGAAGAACATGGAAGATCATCTATGTCTCTTTCTCTCAAGCTTCGAGGACACTGCCTGTGTGCAAAGTTCTCAAAGCGTGAATCCTGACTTTTTGAAGTCACCTATCTCAACCACGTCCTTCTGCTAAATAGATCGCTTCAGTTCTGGAATCAGCAAGTCATTGTTAATTCCATCTTCCATCTTAAATCAAACCCGGAGTTTTTCCTTGTTGGCAAGTTATCATCGTCGTTCCGCCGAAGTTTTCCTCAAAACTGCTAAATCTCTCTCAATCATTTCAAGAAGAACATGGAGTTCTTTCACCTCTATCCCGTTAAGTAATCTCTTGAAACCCTCTCGCCCTATCGTCTATGCTCAATCCACCGGAGGCTATGAAGATTTTTCAGATCTTTCATAATCCTTCTGTTCAAGTTGATGTTATCCTTTTCTTTATCTGTGGAATCTTGCAGTTATCTCCGTGATCTTCCTTTATATCTTTCCGGTGGCTTGGTACTTCAGACATGACGACAACATCATCATATTTATCTATCTATGAATTCGGCGAATCGTTTGCATCTATCCTTGTTTCCTAACGGAGTTCCATGAGTTATCCTTGTCAAGATCGTCAGTCTGTTTCGGTAGTTGGGTTGCATGGTTTTCTTATTCATGTGCGGAGTAATGCTTTGAGTGCGGGATGGAGTAGCTACCATACCACTACTCTTATCATTCGCTCTTGTACATTGAATTGGTGAATTAATGTGATTTCACTCATTCCACGGAAGTTAGGAGTGGCCTTTATCCCTCGATACTTTTACTTCCGTCTTTGTTTTTTCTGGAGTGCTCTCTCGAAGAAAGTAATCAATAATCTCTTGTTGGTGATCTCACCCTTTCTACACGGAGCAAAATCCTCAATTATCTGGTGGAAACAAACGCAAACTCTTTTCTATCCTCGTCTTTCTACCGGTGCTTGATATCCCCAAACAAGATGAAAGGAAATTATCTCTCTTTGCTTCATCAATCCTTTTTCTGTGGTAAAGCCAATTATGGTTGAGGCCATCAGCCGCAAATCTATTGCGTTAGCCTCAAGGCTAAAGAAAGCAATAAGTATCTCTACAATAAACTCCAGATCCTCCATATTCTTTGCTTCTCGGGATTCCACCATGATCTAGCGTCACATCCGTCTCTGGAAGTTATATCTGCGCACCTCAATTGCGTGATCCGTGGTTCGTACCGGCGCAACAAGAATCTAATCCGACGATATATAACTAAATCTTTCTGTTCATATCAAGGGACTCTATTGTTTGAAGGCAATATTGTTTCCGTACTTCATTTCTCAAATCCGAGAGAAGATATGATGCTATTGTCATAGTGGTTCAAAACCTCTCCAATCTAGCTCTTTTTCTTCCGGCGAGACAAAGATGCATCCTCTCTAGTATCCCCAAATCTTTAATCTTAATGGTGTGTCAATTCTTTCTCCATGATACATCATCTTGTCTTTTCTTTCACCAGTGGTTCTATTCTTTTATCATGTTTCTCGAGAAAATCAGAGCTATGTTCATCCTATCCTTCTTGTCTCACGACAATCCTTCAATCCTCCTAACCGTTGTGTCTCAAGCAAACGCAAGACTCGCAACAAGTCTGGCAAGTTTTGCAAGGTGTAGTGGTCCCACCATTCCGTTCTTCATCATCTTGGGAACGCAAGGATCACCTTCGTTCCGAACACCCGCCTTTTCTTGTGTTGTTTTCTTTTTCCTAGGAATCTCGGGGCGAGATTCTTGTTTAGTGGGGGAGAGTTGTAGCATCCCAATTGTCTAACAATTGCAATGCTACTAGCCTAGTATACATAGATGCTACTCCATATATATAATTGTGGCATCATCATTATATCATGCTCATGTCATCATGCCACCTTGCATTTGAGCATCATATAAAACCCCTTTTGTTTGGTTCTTAGCTCATATGCATTGTTAATTGTAGTTGCCTCTTGATATTGTATTTGGTTCTTGATATATTGTTTAATGCCCAAGTTGAGTTGGGGGCATATCTCTTATTAACTCCACCACCTTTCTTTCACCACCTTATAATTCCACCATCCAACTAAATATGAGCTTTGCACTTTATTGGGTTTTACCTCTAGCTCATATGGGTTGGGATGGATCCAATTCTTGTCCACATGCTCTCTTCTTAGCATCATGTTGTTTTCACATTATTGGTTTATGAGAGCCACATGGCCACCTTTGCATGCCTTGTGAGTGGAACCCTTTTCCTAGCTTCCATATGGTTTATTATGGAATTATGCTCATGTTGGGATATTTTTGGGACTATTAAACATCTAGTGGAATATACACACTAGCAAGTCCCAATTATAATCAATTGTGATCATCTCCATCTAATTCATCTGAAACTTTCACTTGTTTTCTGTTGCTTGGCCTTACTCCACATTTTGGAATGCATAAGAATAATGCCATGAAAATAATCATGGTATTAATTATTATGCATGGCCCATGCAAGTACCACCTTTTGCTTGTCTTTTGGATTTTATTTGATTTTTGAGTGGATCATCTCTCTCTCCCTCATCTAACCCTAAACCCTACCCCTAATCACCTACCCTATCACCATACCCCCTCTCCTCATCTAACCTAACCACCCTAGCCACCACATCACCCCTCTCGGCCTCTCTCTTCTCTCTTCCTAGCTTGGCCCCACTTGGCCACCCTCTCACCAAACCCTAGCTCCACCTAGCTACCTCCCACCTTGCCAAGACAAACCCTAACCCGACCCTAGTGCCACCCTAACCCGAGCCTCCCCCTCTCCTTTCTATCTCTGCCGTGAGGGCCCCTCCACCGAATCCACCGAGCCTGGCCTGCCCTGCCCCACCTGGCAGCCCCACCTGACCTGCCTGCCCTGCCCCTGCCCGACCTAGCACGTGAGAAGGAGGAGGAGAGAAAGGTGGCCGAGCCACCTTTTTCGTCTACCACCTCCCCACGGCATCTACCTACCCCTCTCTGCTTTATCCCATCCCCCACCACCTCTCTGCCTCGCCAGATCCAGCCCTAGCGCCCTGCCCCTCCCCCGTCTTCTCCACCGCATCCGTCTACCCCATCGCCGGCAAACCCTCGGCCTCCTCTCGGCTACACCGAACCAGGCGACGAGCACGACGTGGAGGTGATCGAGGAGTACAAGGAGGGTCCCCTGCATCGCCCTGTACACGGCAACGAGGAGGAGGCGAACCAGAACCACCAGATCAACGCCGGCCTCTGCCTCGACGACGATCACCAGCTCCTCTGCCCTATCCAACTCCACCAACATCTCCTCGGTGAGCCCCCAAACCCCCTGGACATGCTCTGCCTCGCTGTCGCCGGCCGGATCCGTAGTTCTTTTTGCCGAGCGCCCTCGGTGCACCGACGAGCGCGCGCGTCTGCTCGCTTCCACGTCGCGCAGAAACCCTAGCTAGGCCGCGCCTGACCCCCTAACACCGACCGCTCCCTAGCCCAACGGTAGCCGCTTCCGCGCGCGAGTCCCAGGTCCAGAGATCGATCCCCGCCCGCGCCGTGCATCGACCTGTCGCTCAACGCAGAGAAGAGGAACAGTACGGTTGTGGTCGTTTTGCAGTTTAGCCCTTCCTTTTGTTTTCGCTTAACCCGCGGTACCTCGTGGCCCACCAGTCAGCCGCCGTGGTCTTATCCCCGAAAACCCCCTGGCTTTTTGCAAACCTTAACCCGCGCTCCAGCCCGGCCCCACCCGTCAGTTCCTGCCCCTCTCGCCGCTGTCACGTGGACCCGCGAGTACTCTGGCCCCACCTGTCACTCTCTGAGGCTGGACTAGCTCGCGGTGACAGAAACTTTTCTGTGCGCCTGTGTCGCCCAGTCAGCATGGCCCCACTGGTCGGTGTCTGGGGCTAACTTCACTTGAGTATAAAAAGTATTTTTCTGATATCTGTTTTAATTAAAATCTATTTCAAATTATTTCAAATTCAAATTTAAATCTGTTTTTAAATATCTTTTAAAATATAAATCCAAATAATACAAATAATATATGTTTTGAAATCAGAAAAATGTGAGGAATTCAAATATGGACTTCAAAATATATTTTGGACACTTTATTTTCCAAGTTATTTAAAATTACAAGAAAATGCCCTCTCTCCTTAATTAATTAATAACTTTTGATTTATAACTCCAAATTTGACAAATAATATGTCTAAAATGATTAGCTCGACGAGACCTTTCTGTTTATGCATTCCATGTTTTGTTTTGCAGCATGCATCATATAAATAAAATGTATACAGCAACTAATATGAGGATAAAATGTGGCCAAAACTCCATAAAATGATTTATTCTTGTATTTCACACCTCACCCATGCCATGCTACTTTATTGCCATGCAAATTGTGCATCATTCATAATGGCATGATTGTTTGCTTGTCGCATTTTATTCATATGCTTGTGCACTTTATTTATGTTGGCCCTTGTTTGTTTGGTTCTTCTTCGAATAGACGCTGAGCAGGGGATATATCAAGAGAACCAGGAGCACTACCCAGATCCATCCCTTGCTTCAACTGAGCTGCCAGGCAAGCACTACCACATGCTTGCATACATATAGTACCTATTGCCTCTTTCTTATTCTTGCATCATTGCGTCGCGATTGCATTAATCTGAATCCCAAGTATTGTATAGCCTTTACTTTTAAACCCCACCAAAGCTTGTTCCTCCATCCCATGAGCCATTACTACAGGAGTTGTTTGAGCCATGCGAGTCGTAGAACAGCATGTGTAGGGTATGTGAGTGTCTGATGGATAATGAGGTACCTAAACAACTTAACCTGAGTAGTAATGGGATAACTAATGAAAGTGGCATCGGTGAGCCATATTCGCTATTTGGTTTTTCAGGCTCACTTGTGTCCCGTAAGACCCCGAGTACTTGATTCCTGTTCCAAGAATATTCGTGCTATCCACATCCGGGAGGCTTATGAACCCCCCTGAGCCAGAGCTTGATTCATTCTTATTTCTTGGGGCCACAAACTAGTTTGAGGTTTTATTTACTATCCTGTACTTATGCCATGCTTTACTGCTTTATTTTAAATTGTGCGAGGTACTGCACACTGTACTGTTTAGGGCCGTGACCCGTTTTCGCTGTATCGACAAGCCCAGTCACACTTTCGGGTTCCCAGTCGTTTACAGCCGTCTCCACAAACCTTGAGGCCGTCTCGGAGTCAGCTAACTTCGTTGCGGGTAGCTCAATGGGGTGGCCCCCTGAAATATTTCTGAATCCTGTGATCGCTTTGTCGTGACTGCCTCGTTGGTTTTGATTTGGTTTTTCCGAGGTTGAACGAGTGTGTGTTGCTATTTGTGCACCCCTGCAGGGTAAAACTTTCTGAAAGCCGTGTCCGCGGTTATGGACGACTTGGTGCACAGTTTCTCGATCATAGACAAGCATAACTAAAGTACCACTTTTAATCTGACTAAGTACTTGACTAGTAAATAGTGCAACACTCATGGAATGGATAATAAAACTGCCAACGGATGGGGGGTTGTTCGTCCGCTTCCTCGTCGGTAAGCGAGGAGGAGGATGGATCTGTTAAGATTACCGTTATAACTGTTGTTATTAATTCACGGACGTCCATCTATCTTTGGTTAGGCGGATGGTTAGCGAGTATCTATAGAATTGCTAGGGTTTATCTTTTGCTGCAATTGCGTCACCCCAGGTTGTGTCCCCTTTAGAGGCATAAAGACTTGCTGAGTACCCCTAGGGTCTCACACGATAAATTATTGGTTCAGATGAACAGGTACATTCGCAAGATGGATACTGGGTGGAAGAGACGGACGATGTGGGCAACGATCATTCGGTGTAGAGATTCCGGGAACGGGGATCCGTGAGATCTGTGGGCGGGATCTGCTTATTTATGGGGCATCTTATGCCGATTTGCCTCTTATCCGTACTCGGATTTTGTCTTCCGCTTCCGCCTGATACTCTGATGTTTGATGTATGAGGAGATATCCTAAACTATTATATCTATCTAGGATATTTGGATCTTGCCGTATGGCGTTGCTATATTTCCTTTCTTTTTAGATGGAATGGCTCTGATGTACTATTGTATGGTGGCTTGCATACATACTCATTTGTGTATGTAGTTGATCCCTTCGCCTGCCGATTATGCCGCCCGTTCTTGTCCCGATGTTTGGAAATGGTTGGGACGACCGAAAGGTCTACCTGTGAGTGGCATTTGGGCCCCACCGTACTATTTCAACCATTTCTGCTCATCCAGGCTTGTAACTAGGAGCGTAATTCACCGAGGTAGTTACAGGCGGTCTCCTGGGTCGGTGGTGATCGTATATGCACGCGGTGAGGGCGGCGCGCGGTCTGTGGGCTTCAGTCGAGGGTGGCGCTCTGGCGCATGCTCGGCACGGTTGGCAGAGGCACGGGCGCGGCGTTCCTGGGTGCTCTGGTTGGTGTCTTCGAGGCAGGGTTGGTCGAGAGGGGGCGGTGAGTCATGGGTGATCTCCCAGACAAGGTTGGCGTGGCTAGTTTCCTTCCTAGCTTGCTGTCTACACTAGGGTGGCAAGGGTGGCTTCGGCTGTTCACCATTGATGATATTGGCAAGCTCACAGTGGTGCTAGTGCTTGGTTAATCTTGCTAGATGATCTACTGAGATGGTTGTGAGCTAGATAGGAAACCGGTTAGGCTCAAAACACTGCACACTATAGTGTTTTGATTTTGTTTCATTTGTGTCTGCCAAGTGTTTGATGAAATGGCCGCATGAATTCAAGTTTTGAATTTTGAAAAGATTTTTGGTGGGTGTGCTAGATTGGTGCTGGTGAGTCTGCAGATGCTTGGGTTTTGAAAGTTGAGCTTGTTTGAGTGGTTTTTGAAAAAGTGGGATCTTCCCATGTGATAAAGATTCAATTTTGAATTGTCATTTAAACTATGCATTTGAAAGTTTCTGGATGATTACAAAGTGGGCCTTGATACTTTGTTATGAGTACAATCAAGGGGTGCAAAGAGAAGTTTATGTTAGGTTCTGAAAGTTTGAGACAGCCAAAGTAGGCATGGGGGTTAAATTGGTCAAAATGACCATTCCTTTATTTTATTTGTTTTGATTTACTTGTCTTTGGGAAAAGTGTGGGAAATGTTTTAGATGATGTTTATTTCACCTAAGAAACATTTTACAAGCAAGGAAACACACAAAGAAGGTGGTTCAAAAGAATTTCAAATTCAATGCATACTCATATGCATGCATTCATAACTTTATTTAGAAAAGTTTTTGTTAACCCTAATTTTGATGCTTAGAGTTTGATGATGCAAGTTCAATATTTTTGGGATGTTACAAACCTTCCCCCCTTAAACAAAATCTCGTCCCGAGATTTGAAAAAGGACGAAATGATTACCTAGGATTTGAAGAGATCGGGAACTCTGTCCTGATGTGATCTTCGCGCTCCCAGGTAGCTTCCTCTTCTGTGTGGTTGATCCACTGAATCTTGAGAAACTTGATGCTTCAGGTTCGGATAGTTCGAAAAGCTTCTTCCAAAATACAGATGGGTACTTCGGGATAGGTCAGGTCATCATTGATCTCTATGGTCCGATGGTCGATATTTTTGAACACTTCGGTCTTCTCGGGGACTTCGAGACACTTGCGAAGTAATGAGATATGGAACACATTGTGCACGGCTGACATCTCTTCGGGTAGTTCCAATTGATACGACACTTCTCCTCGACGGTTCAGAATCTTGAAAGGTCCGATATATCTAGGGGCTAACTTTCCCTTGAGTTGGAAACGCTGCATTCCCTTCAATGGTGACACTTTCAGATAAACAAAATCTCCTATGTTAAAGGCGAGGTCTCTACGTCTCTTGTTGGTGTAACTCTTTTGTCTAGATTGGGCTGACTTGAGGTGCTCACGAATCTTGTGAACCTTCTCTTCTGCTTCTCGTAGGATGTCGGGTCCGAAGATCTGACTCTCTCCTATTTCCAACCAGTTAAAAGGGGTGTGACACTTCCGTCCGTACATGAATTCAAAGGGGGCCATTTGCAAACTGGCTTGATAACTGTTGTTGTATGAAAATTCTGCGAAGGGCAGATAGTCTTCCCACTTGGATCCATATTCTAGCACACATGCTCTCAGCATATCTTCGAGTATTTGATTTACTCGCTCCGTTTGTCCATCGGTCTGAGGGTGATATGAAGTGCAGAAATCTAGACGGGTTCCTAAACCTTCTTGGACTTTCTTCCAGAATCTCGAGGTAAACTGAGTTCCTCGATCCGATACGATGTTCTTGGGGACTCCATGCAAACTAATGATTCTAGCGATGTACAACTCTGCTAGTTTCGAACTCTGATAGGTGGTCTTGACGGGTAAGAAATGGGCGACTTTGGACAATCTGTCCACTATGACCCAGATAGAGTCATTTCCCCTACTAGAAGTAGGCAGTCCAGTGATAAAGTCCATTCCTACAGAATCCCATTTCCATTCCAGAATCTGCAAGGGTTGCAACAATCTAGCGGGTCTTTGATGTCCTGCCTTGACTCGCTGACATATATCACACTTGGCGATATAGCTTCTGATTTCTCTCTTCATCTTATGCCACCAAAATTGCTCCTTCAAATCTTGATACATCTTAGTTCCTCCGGGATGGATATAATAAAGAGTATCATGAGCCTCCTTCAAGATAACTTCTTTCAACCCAGAATCTGCTGGTACACAAAGGCGTCCTTTGTACCACAAAACTCCTTCTTCGTCCTCGGTGAATCCGGGTACTTTGCATGTACCGATACGACGCTTGATTCCGTCAATACTAGCATTTCCCTTTTGCGCCTCTTTAATCTGACTGATCAAAGTGGGCTGAAGTTCTATGCTAGCCAAAAATCCTTCACTTACTAATTCTATCCGAAAATCTTCCATCTCTTTGTGCAAACTTGGTTGCTCCTTCAAAATCATGGAGTTCAAGCGGCACGGTAACCTGCTAAGGGCATCGGCTACCACATTGGCTTTACCAGGGTGATAGTGAATGTCCAGGTCGTAATCCTTGATTAGCTCAATCCATCTTCTCTTCCTCATATTCAGCTCCTTCTGAGTGAATATATACTTTAGGCTCTTGTGATCCGTATAGATCTCACAACGGTTTCCCATCAGGTAATGTCTCCATGTTTTCAGGGCTAGAACTACGGCTGCGAGTTCGAGGTCATGGGTGGGGTAGTTTTGCTCATGTTGCTTCAGTTGTCGAGATAGATAAGATATAACTTTGCCTTCTTGCATTAGCACACATTCGAGACCGATCTTGGATGCGTCACAATACACATCGAAGGGCTTCGTGATATCTGGCATGATCAAGATTGGGGCTGAAATCAATCTCCTCTTGAGTTCTTGAAAACTCGCTTCACATTTGTCGGTCCATTCAAACTTCTTGTCCTTCTTCAGCAATTGGGTCATGGGTCTGGCGATACTAGAGAATCCTTCTACGAATTTGCGGTAATATCCCGCCAATCCGAGAAATGCACGAACTTGGGTTTGAGTGGTTGGCGCTTGCCAATCTTCTACATCTTTCACTTTGGCAGGGTCAACGGCAATTCCTCCGGCTGATACAATCTGACCGAGGAATCCTACCTCCTGTAACTAGAATTCACATTTGCTAAACTTTGCATACAGCTGATGCTCTCTAAGGGTTCCAAGAATGGTCCTTAGGTGTAGCTCATGTTCTTCTTCTGATTTGGAATAAATCAGAATGTCATCGATGAAAACAACGACAAACTTATCCAGGAAGTCCATAAAAATCTTATTCATGAGATTCATGAAATAAGCAGGGGCATTGGTTAGTCCGAAAGACATGACTGTATACTCATACAATATCTGGTGGTAAAGGCAGTCTTTGGAATATCCTCTGCACGAATTTTGAGTTGATGATAGCCAGTTCTAACATCAATCTTAGAGAACACTTTGGCACCGGTCAACTGATCAAACAAATCTTCTATCTTGGGCAAGGGGTACTTGTTCTTGATGGTGACATCATTCAATTTCCGATAATCCGTACACAAACGGTTACCTCCATCCTTCTTGTCCACAAACAAGACAGGTGATCTCCATGGTGACGCACTTGGTTGAATCAATCCAATTTACAGCATGGAATCCAGTTGCTTCTTCAGTTCTGCGAGCTCTGATGGGTTCATACTATAGGGTCTCTGGGCTATGGGTCCAGTTTCGGGGATTAGTTCGATGATAAACTCGATATCCCGATCTGGGGGCATACCGGGCAAAACATCTGGAAATACATCAGGGTATTCACAGACTATCCGGACTTGGTCAATGGTAGGTTGGGCTATACTCTTGTTGCACTTGAATTGACGAGGTAAGGTTTTAGATATATGCTCGACTGATATTCCGGCTGTACTGGTCATGGTTATGGATTTCTTGGCACAGTCAATCAATCCTTTATGTTTGGACATCCAATCCATTCCTAGTACTACTTCCAAACCTTTAGTTCTGAGTACTATCAGATTTGCATAAGAATCTATGCCATGGATTCGGATAGGGACGGCTTTGCAAATTTGCCTAGCCTTAGTGGTTGATCCGGGAATTTGAACAATCATAAGTTGGTTGAATTTTACTAGTGCATGCAAATTCTTCGGTGACAAATGAATGCGATGCACCAGAATCAAACAACACTCTTGCAAGTACTGAATTAACAGAAAACATACCCAGCACGATGTCTGGCGCTTCCTGAGCTTCTTCAGCATGCATGAGAAAAAGACGGCCGTTGCGGTTGAGTGAATTCCCTGGGGCAAATCTTCTTCCTGGCTGAACACGACGCTGCTGCTGAGCTGGGACATTGGCATTGGGGGCTGTAGCATTCTTCTTGTTGGGGCACTCGTTGGAATAGTGGCCTTTATTTCCATAGTCATAACAAGTCACTTGCGACTTGTCCTTGGCTGCTACAGGCACAACATTGCTTCCAGTCCTAGGGGCAGTGTTGGTGTTGGCGGTAGCATTGTTGTTGTTGAATTTGGGTGGGGCAAGATTGAAATTGCTAGCGTTGCTGGGGTTGTTGTGATTTCCTCCGGGCCTAGGGTTTCTACGGTTGGGGTAGGTCGGACGGTTCATCGGGGGTCTGTTGGTTCTTGGGGCAAATCCTGGAGATGGGTTGGGGCGATACTTTGGGGTCTGATGGGTTCCTGGTTGATGCATCATGCGACGCTTGCGGTTCTCATTGGCTTGGTTGATCTTTCCTTCCATCTGGATAGCTGAGTCGACAAGGGCTTCAATATCAGCAAAGGGGATATTGACTAACACAGTCTGCATCTCGTCATGCAGACCATTCAGGAATCTTTCTTTCTTCTTGGCTTCGGTGTCGATCTCATCTGGGGCATACCTAGCTAATGACAAAATTTTGTCCCGGTATTCCACTACAGTCATCCTTCCTTGCTTCAACTCTCTGAACTCGTCTCTCATTCTCTTGATCAAACCTGGTGGCATATGGGTTCTGCTAAACTTGACCTTGAACTCTTCCCAGGTCATCATCTGGCCTCCGGTCATTGCGCGAACACTGTTCCACCATGCCTTGACATCTTCGGCTAGATAGTGGGTGGCGAATAGAACTTTCTCGTTGGCTTCCACTCCGGCGACTTCTAGGTTATTTTCCATGGTTTGCAGCCAATCATCAGCGTCTAGGGGTTCTTCTGACTTAGTGAAAACAGGTGGGTTGGTATTCTGGAAATTCTTGAGCTTAGATCCATGGTTGTCCTAATTTCCATGGCCTTGGTTGTTGTGGGCTAGCTGGGCTATCTGCTAAAGGGTGGCTAGGTTGGCTTGATGTTCCGCTCTTTCAGCTTCACGGTCAAAAGTCAACATTTGTAGAATCTACAACATCGGGTCCGGGGATGAACCACTTCCTCCACGTGGCATCTGAAGATTGAGATAGATCATGAGATAAGAGGGAAATTTCTAAATTTTTGGGTCTTTGAAAAAAAATTAAAGTTTGACTCAGATTTTCTAGCAACTTGCTTTTTCATTCATTCATTCATAGAACACGATACAACACACACCACAACAAAGAGAAACAGATGGTTTTAAGAACCATTCTGAGAACTACGATACAGTGGGACCGAATACTACTCACTACGCTAGTGCTCAAGTGCTACTACTCCTCGGAATCTGTGGCCTTATCATCCTCATCATCATCGATGAAGGCGAAATCGTCTTCATCGGTGAAGAAATCCATAGCCTGATCCTCCAGAAAATCATCGTCATCGCTGAGATAGGAGTAGGGGTCTCCACGAAGATCCTCTCCGGCATTCTCCCTTTCCTCCAACTACATGTCTATCTCGTGGATGGTCTCCTCCAAAGATGAGATGCGGTGGCGAAGGCGGGCAATGATGCGCTCCTTCTTGTCGAGCCGACGGCGGCGAGACTTGCTATCCTTTGCTAGCATGGCGATGGTTTGGTCCTTCGTCTTGATGATGGCAGACTTGTGGTTGGAGTAGTCACGGCAGTTATCCAACTCCTGCTGACGATCGTACATCATGAAGCTAAGGTGGTCCAATTGAGTCTTCAGCTTAGGGTGGTATGGGGATTCTAGTGGTTGTCCATTTGCATCACGCCTTGGGCAAAACTCAAAGCGAGTACCCTTGATCTGATTGATGCTCTGCCCACACAGACGGGAAAGAGCTTCCTGCATGGCCCTGGCAAGTCCATCGAGCCAGTTGTTCTCTCTTAAGGTAAACTGAATTCCTTCCACAGTGGGAGGTTCAATCTTTCCTCTGAGACTTGCAACAATTAGCCACTTCAGATCTTCTCCTCCTTGATCATTGAGCTGAGCTCCAAAGAACTCGGGGTGCGGATGCTCCAGAAGTTCCGAAAGCTGGTCCAAATCCCTCTCAAAGATAAGGTCTCCTCCATTCCCCAACTGATAAAACTTGCTGTACTTCATATCCATCTATAAGAATATAGGATGAGTAAGTTAGTAGAGTGATCAAGTGTGTCAAAATTCTATGTATTTTGCAAGAGTTTTTGAGGAACATGATTTTTTATGAAAGAATCAAAGGGATAAGAATGAGAATAAGTTTTTGTAAATATTTGTTTTCTTTGGTTTTGAAACTAAGTTTTTGATTCAAACGTCCAGTCTAACTAGGGTCTCCTATGGTCAGGATGGCTCTGATACCAACTTGTCAACACCCGGATTTTTAATCCCAGATACCTGTTATGCCATACATCGCAATCCCAGGATTACCATTTTTGCGAGACATAACAGAATTGGATACCATAGTACATCATCCATTACAACCGTACAGAAGTTCTTACACAAATAGGGATCTCATGATACAGTTCTTAATACAACATCAAGCAGCGGAATACGTAATAATAACGGTAGCGTAGGCGAAGCTCCATCTTTGGGGTCACAGGCAATGATGACGATGGGAGATGATCCAAGTTGTCGTAACCTTCCTGGGGTCCATCCTCCAGGTACTCCTCTTCATAGTCTGGACATGGGAATAGCCAGGGACAAAGCCATGAGTACTCTTTAAGTACTCGCAAACTAATACTAAGAAGGGAAAGGGGTTTTTGATAATAGGACACTAGGCTCTAGGGTTGTTTTGCAAAAGCCAAATTTATCTCTACTAAGTTTAGAAGCAATGAATGCTAGTTGAAGTTTTATAACACCTCAATGGGAACTTGTATTCATATCACAACCCGGTTGTGGTCAAGTCAAAGTCTCACTTTGTTTCACAAGTCATTTTGAAAAGTCTGACGGGGCAACAGTATGGCCAATCCAACTGTCCATAACCGCGGACGCGGCTATTCGAATAGTTTGACACTCTGCAGAGATTGTACATTTTCACCACAACATTCGATACATCCGTCAGGAACAAATCCTGAATTCACCATACTCAGTATGCGGATAATCAATCCTAACCTTTCAATTACACGCCCTAGTATAAGCACCTCTCCCGTGAGTTTGGCCTCCCAACCATGACCAACTGTCATCTTGGGTACTGCACAAGTGGACAATCTTCACAAGGTAGCCTCAGCTCGGACCTTGGCCGTGAGGGAACTAATACTAAGGTATATAAGTTTCCAGTCAAGCCCTACCCAATCTTCGGGTATTGTGGTTGTACGATAAAATTGGAATGGTATCGCATCCAGACAACCATCAGTTTTATAAAGGGCTAAGGCTCATGCCTCAACATTTTCATCACCAAAATCATCAAGTGTTCGGAAACACATGTCCAAAACATTTCAATAGAATGATCCATCATTCCAAGGTTTTCATAACCATTTTTCCACCAAGTATTTCCATCTAAAGTTGATCAAGTTTTATGCTTAGCACTAGCATCTACAGGTGGGGGTAAGCACTAATGAGGGGTGGTAAACTGGTGGAGTTTTAACTAAGTCCAATCTCATGCCTTAGGATGACATCAAGATTATCTAGCTTAGGCCAAATTTTATGCTCTTTATGCAACCTTCACATATATCTTTCTAGAATCTACAAGTCACTTAAGTAAACTCCAAGTAATTGCTTTGATAAAGAAATAAATTAGAAAGCTCGTAAATAAAACTAGGATTGGGTATCATCAAATATGTCTAACCAAGCATGCTTAGTGCATTGCATAGGTTATCTAACTTTCATAATTGCAAGTGTTAGCTTGCCTTGAGCAGAGCAGTGGTTGAAGTTCTCCTCGGCTTCTTCTTCGTAGAATCCTCCTTCCTCCTCGTATCCTTGGTTGGTACTAGCGTCTATAAATAAATACGAGGTACACAACCACCAAACAATACTTAACTACTTGCAATCATCACACACAAGGGTCCTATAGATGATCTAACATCATCTCTAACATTACAAGATTAAGGCTTGGTTTAATTCCTTTTATTTTTAGAAAAGTAATTTCTACTCATTGAAAAACTACTTAAGATTTAATATTCTCCAAACCAAACATGGGATCATGTTGACACATGTCATCACCACATATTTTAGTCCATGGGAATATGATTTAAAGTGGTGTCACAATTTAATAAGGTTTTACCCTTTTATTTTAATTAAATAAAGTGACTAGAAATGCCTATGTAGCATTCTTTTATTACTTGAACATTATTTCTGCAATTAAACCTATATATTTTTATATATTCTGAAAGGTATGGTTAAATGTGATTTTTGAGAGTTGGAATCAACTCAAAAGCTATTATGGTTTAAATTTGAAAAATGTTTGAATGTAGAAAAGCTTCTGCCTTGTTATTTTTACCATGGGTGATCTATAGATCCAAATGACTTGAATCAAACGGGCTTGGATTCAGCATTCCCAGACCTTTCTAACAAAATTAGTTTCATTCAATTAGGTTCAGTGAATCGACCTGGGTTGATTTTTGAAATTGGGTACAGAAGTGTGTTTGAAATTAAATGGAAAAGGTTTAATTCAAATAACTGGGCTGCACGGGAAAAGTTAACGGGCCGGCCTGCTAAGCGTAGCGCTTCCGCGGGCTGCTTAAGTGGTTGTCCCCACTCGTCAGTGAGACAGGGGGTGCGAAGTGGTATGGGGCGATGTGGGGCGTTCGATCTAGTTCTAATCCAACGGCAGAGAGTCATCGTCGGCGTTGGGCAACGCCGGCGAGACAGAAACCTAGCGCGGCTAGTGGAGGTTGCTGGGGGCTCACCGGGGTGCAGGCGAGGGTCGGCGAGACGGGCGAACGACGAAGTCGACGACGGCGAACTCAGGGGTGGTCGCGGCAGCTCCTAGGGTGGACGAAATCGATGGAGCCCTTCTTCTCCAGAGGCGATGGGCTCCGGTGAAATTCCGGCGATGTACTGCTCGCCTTGCTCCGGGACTGAGGTGGGGTGGTTCTGGGTGAGAGAGGAGTGGAATGGTGTGAAGAATTCGAGCGGGGGAGTCCTCTATTTATAGTCTCGACGGTGAGACCGAACGGCATGGGCAGGCGACGGTGGAGACATGGCTATGGGCTGCTAGAGGCATGGCCGGCGGTGGCGATCGCTTGGTGGTCTCCTGGCGATGCTCTACGGCTTTAATGCGTTTGTAGGGGCGGTGCGGTTTGGTCTGGAACACGCGACGCTCTGCGCGGCAGAGGCGGCGTCTTCGACGGTGAGCGGTGGCTGTGCATCACGGGGCGATGAACGGGGATGTCTGGCAGTCTCCTGGGTCGGTGGTGATCGTATATGCACGCGGTGAGGGCGGCGCGCGGTCTGTGGGCTTCGGTCGAGGGTGGCGCTCTGGCGCATGCTCGACACGGTTGGCAGAGGCACGGGCGCGGCGTTCCTGGGTGCTCTGGTCGGTGTCTTCGAGGCACGGCTGGTCGAGAGGGGGCGGTGAGGCATGGGTGATCTCCCAGACAAGGTTGGCGTGGCTAGTTTCCTTCCTAGCTTGCTGTCTACACTGGGTGGCAAGGGTGGCTTCGGCTGTTCACCATTGATGATATTGGCAAGCTCACAGTGGTGCTAGTGCTTGGTTAATATTGCTAGATGATCTACTGAGATGGTTGTGAGCTAGATAGGGAACCAGTTAGGCTCAAAACACTGCACACTATAGTGTTTTGATTTTGTTTGATTTATGTCTGCCAAGTGTTTGGTGAAATGGCCGCATGAATTCAAGTTTTGAATTTTGAAAAGATTTTTGGTGGGTGTGCTAGATTGGTGCTGGTGAGTCTGCAGATGCTTGGGTTTTGAAAGTTGAGCTTGTTTGAGTGTTTTTTGAAAAAGTGGGATCTTCCCATATGATAAAGATTCAATTTTGAATTGTCATTTAAACTATGCATTTGAAAGTTTCTGGATAATCACAAAGTGGGCCTTGATACTTTGTTATGAGTACAATCAAGGGGTGCAAAGATCCAGAGAAGTTTCTGTTAGGTTCTGAAAGTTTGAGACAGCCAAAATAGGCATGGGGGTTAAATTGGTCAAAATGACCATTCCTTTATTTTATTTGCTTTGATTTACTTGTCTTTGGGAAAAGTGTGGGAAATGTTTTAGATGATGTTTATTTCACCTAAGAAACATTTTACAAGCAAGGAAACACACAAACAAGGTGGTTTAAAAGAATTTCAAATTCAATGCATACTCATATGCATGCATTCATAACTTTATTTAGAAAAGTTTTTGTTAACCCTAATTTTGATGCTTAGAGTTTGATGATCCAAGTTCAATATTTTTGGGATGTTACACTGATCATCCGGAATTGTATAAGGAGATAGTGTATACGTGGTTCCATTTTTTACTCCCGCCGCTCGTCCTCTCTCTCCGTCTCGATGCGCTCCCATGCCTCGCGGTCCTCCCTCGCAATCCGGCCCACGTGGCCGCAGGAGGGCGTCGCGAAGAGCTCCGGCATCGGCTCCGGGGTGTCGAGAGGGAAGTTGAGCGGGCAACACTCGTCGCCGTGGAGGCCGTCATTCTCGATGTCGTGCCTCCATGCCGCCTGCGCCGCGCTCTGGAAGGACCCGAGCCAGATGCCGACCGGTGTTCCGGTCGATGATCTCGGCCACCCACATCCCTTACTCCCGCTGTCGGACGCCGTGGTAGCGGGGATGCAGCGTCGGAGGCAGCAGAAGGTCGCTGAAATGGTCCCACGAGCCGCTGTGACCTCGGGTAGCACTGCGGATGGGAGGTGGGGAGCGGGGGCGGGAAGGTCTGGCCATATCTGGCACGGAAGCGGCGGTGGCGGTGGATTTTGCAGCGCAGGAGCGGAAGCGGTGGGCAGTGGGGATTTTTATTCCTCGGGTCGGCGGCCGCTATATTTGGAAGGGGAGGGTGAGGTTTTAGTCCGCTGAATCCTATATATAGTCCTCTAACAAATTTTAGGGTTTCAGTTAGGTGCGGATTTAGCCGTTGGCTGCTGAAATAAAGTCCTCTAAGCCGGAACAGTTATAGTTGCTCTAAGGCAGCAACCCGTATATGGATTTCTTCCTTGTGATTTATGCAACTAATTGCCAAATATATAAGCAACCAAGCGCCGACACATATAAGGCTAAATCCATCTACTCCCTCCGTATAGAAATATAAGATGTTTTAGATTTGTAAAGGAGATGTATCTAGACATATTTTAGTGATAGGTTCAAATGAATCTAGACACTAAAATGTGTCTAGATACATCTCTTTCACAAACCTAAAACATCTTATATTTTCAAACGGAGGGAATAGATGACTGACCATATAGTTTTATAAAGAAGCAGCACTGCCTTGCCAGTTACACTTTGCAAGCTTGTCTTTGCTTAAGATCAGAACTTCAAATTCTGTGATATAAAACATAGGCTTTCTTTCTCAAAAATGCCATACTGGACCCGATTACGCGTATGGCCCAAATCTTGACCTTCACCTGTTTTGGAGATTTGTGGGGAAAACATAATACAAGAGTAAACCTGGTTTAATATGTACCCAATTTCTAAATCTTAGCAAAACAAGGTTTGTATGTTTGTAAAATCTTACTCCCACTGTCACAAATATAAAGCGTCTAAGAATTAGTCAAAAGTCAATGTTTTCCTTATTTTTTTACGGGTATTGTTTCCTAAGTTTGACCAAATTTAGTTAAAATTAGTAAGATTTGACATGTGGCTAATGTTTAGACGCGTTATATTGTTGTATTAGCTGATAATTCTTGAAGGAAAATAAACAGGAGTCCTCGCTTGAAAACGAGTAAATGACTCTTCTGTACACTGTAAACAATGCCTCCTAGCTAGGGCATGCTCAGCGATGGTGGCTTCTCGCTCTATATATAAACGCAGCTTTGCCATGTTATGGACACACACCAATCTCCATCGGCCGTATTAGTTCCCATAAATTGATCAGCTGAGATCTAGGAGCACAGTCAATATGGCAGCAGCAGCTGGGGGCAAGCTGAGTCCATAGGCCAACTCTAATGTCGACGTCATCAGCACAAGGACTACCTGGACCCTCCTCCGACGCCGCTCTTTTGACGCCGGCGAGCTTGGCAAGTGGTCCCTATACCGCGCCATTATCGCCGAGTTCACCGCCACACTCCTTTTCATCTCCGTCACCGTGGCCACTGTCATCGGACACAAGCGCCAGAGCGAGGAAGCCGCGTGCAGCGGCGCTGGCGTGCTGGGCATCGCGTGGGCCTTCGGCGGCATGATCACCGTCCTCGTGTACTGCACGGCTGGCATCTCCGGCGGCCACATCAACCCCGCGGTGACATTCGCGCTGCTGCTGGCGAGGAAGGTGTCGCTCCCCCGCGCAGCCCTCTACATGGCGGCGCAGTACCTGGGCGCCATCTGCGGCGCGACGCTGGTGAGGGCGGTCCACGGCGCGCGCCACTACGAGCTCTACGGCGGGGGCACCAATGAGCTGGCCCCCGGGTTCTCGCCGGCGGCGGGGCCGGTGGCCGAGGCGCTGGGCATCGCCGTGCTGGTGTACACCATCTTCTCGGTGACGGACCCGAAGCACATGGCCCGAGACTCCCAGGTGCTGGTGCTGGCGCTGCTGCTCATCGGGTTCGCCGTGCTGATGGCGCACCTGGCCACCATCCCCGTGACCAGCATCGGCATCAACCCGACCAGGAGCCTTGGCCCCGCCGTGGTGTACAACGGCGGGAAGGCGTGGGACGAGCAGTGGATCTTCTGGACCGTTCATCGGCGCCACCGTCGCCATGGTGTACCACCAGTACGTCCTCAGGGACAGCGCTGCTAAGTCGTCGCGGTCCAAACGTGGCCGTCAAGAAGAAGAGAAGATCATCATATATATAGCCACGATGGAAGGTGCGAGTTGAAACGTGGCCAGCCACGTGCTAGAATCGCGGCCACGTGCCCCAGTGCGCCAGCCAGCATGCAAATGGAAAATACAAGTGGCAGCATAGAGGGAGTAGGAAGCGATGAAATCAAGAAAATCCATCATGTAAAAAGACAAGAAGGCCATAATGAAACAAAGAAAAGGACAAATGCCATGGTGACAAATCATACAACGATGAAAAATAAACAAGAAAAAACAATTACACAAACCATAGACACGACCAGACACGACCACATTCAAGGAGGTCATGATGAAACAAAGAAAAAGACAAATACCATGATGACAAATCATGCAAAGAGATCTGACGATGACAAATAAACAAGAAAAAACAACTTACACAAAGCATAGACATGACCATATTGATCAGCCACATGCAATGCCAAGGCAAAAATATAGCTAGTTGCACACCTAAAAGGCCGATGTTTTACTCCCCGAGACAATGACGCGTGGGCCATCTAGGACATGCAGCACCAAGATAAATCGGTACACTCACAAGGGAACACACCAGATGAATCAGGTGGACATGTGTCGCTGGCAAATAAATCAATCAGCCTCTCCAAAAACCTAAGAAAAAAGAGATGTTAGGATATGTATATATATAGAAACCGCAAAAGGTCCAACAAGAGCCCGCTCCAAACTTGAGACCATGACTATACCCTTTAAATATGGAAGCGATCGGTTGCCCCACATTAAATCGATCCAGACTTCTACAATGAGAATCGACCGTTCCCGGCGACTCAACTAGAGTTCAGTCCAGAACCATGGTTGTGACGGAAGGAAGGCGAGCGCTTTGAAATCAAGCACAAGGAGGCGCACCATCGACTCACTATGTACATGCATGTGTCTCTTCTCTACATGTGCTAGACCTGTTATTTTGGGCACGCATGCCGTAACAAGAAGCAGAGCAGTGTTCTTCATGGATCTAATTTAGATCGCTTGTAACTTTTGGGCCAAACAGGTAACGCGTATGCTGGGTCTTTTTTTTTCTTTTGTATTTTATGATTTTTCATATGTGTATCTGAACTATTGGAGGTTCAAAATTCAGCATAAAATAGTGAAAGCGGTTCGGTGCCATAATAATATATTCCCAACAAATTTTTAGTACAACTTCTAAGTATTTATATTAGGATTTTGATCTCTAGATTTGGAAACAAATTAGAAACATAGACTAAAAGAGACGATTAAACAAAAATTTAAAAAGGTATAGAGAATATATAGATCAAAGAATAATAATAACAATTACATAGATTAAGATTTGAAAGGGCAAACTAAGGCTAGGGATATGCGGGTCAATTGACTTGGGACAAAATTTAGATCATGCCAATGTTTTATATTGGAAAATTGATTTTTCCGTCGCAACGCACGGGCACATTTCCCTTCCACCAGACTCTATTTTTTTCTACTGTCACCGGAAAGTAAAAAAGAAAAGATTCAATTCTATTTTCCCACCCGGCAGCTTTCATTAGGTATAGATTTGCTCACGTCAGATAGCAAATAATAATAACGATAAGTAGTGGGCCTGTTGCGTTTGAAGCCGGGAGATGCATAAAGGGCCTCTTTGGACCTTCTTATTTCATGGGGACTTTGGTTTCCCATCTCAGAAACTCACGTCGTCCATGTTCCAATAGTCCCATATCGCTTTCTTGTATTAATTCACACCTGTCTATATACGCCAAGTTCCTTACAATATTAACCAGCAGCATCATCGACTGGGTTAAGATCTATTGAACAAGAGGGAAACAACTTATCAATGTGGGCTTCGCATATATGGTCCAAAGGGAGAGAGAGACATGCATAGTTGACGGCTCATGATGGTGATGAAAGTAACGAGAGGGGAGGGAAACGGTCGGAGGGGGAGGCCGAGATTTTCCCGCGGCTTGTGGTTGGAATTTATGCAAATGAACCCTTATAAGCAACTAGCTTCTAATCCCCCAACCCCTAGTTCTTCTTCCCAACCTCTCTGCTCCCTCTCTTGCTGCCGATCCATCGCAAGCATAGACAATAGATAAATATGCAAGCACAGATAAGTAATGTACCTTCTGCCTATCACTCATAAAAGTCCATGGTCTTGTGTTCTCTATGCCTAAATCCTCCTTCAGTGTGCTCAAAAACCGCTTCCATGTGTTTGTATCTTCAACTTCAACAATAGCAACGGCAATAGGAAATATACAGTCGTTTGGATCAATACCAAAAAACCACTTCCATGTGTTTGTATCTTCAACTTCAACTATAGCAATGACAATAGGAAATATACAGTCGTTTGGATCAACACCAACTGCTGTAAGCATCACTCCACCAAATCTGTTCTTGATGTCAGTATTAGTGTCCACAATTTGTAGTCCTGTGTCTAAGTTCATTCCAGGCAGCAGCCAATAAAACACATATTTATCTGGTTCAGAGTGACCTAGCTGTTGCATAAAATCAGTGAGCCATAGAGGCGACCATGTGTCTGCTTCACATCCATCAAATCGAGCTACTTTGCCATTCACATAGCTCTTCGACATCCCAAATCCGCAAAAAAAACCTAGCATAGTTGATTTCTACGGTGAACTGATCCTCGAATACTCCTAAATAACATGCAAATCATCAAGAACTAGCACCAATTCGAACTACTTGTCTACCACCGCCAACACCGATAGAAATGGAGATCTAGGGTTAGGTCATCTTATCGTAGCGCGCGAGAGGATCGCCGGGTCGCCGCAACTTTGGCCCCTTCCTCACAGCCTCCATCCTCGCGACCGCCGCCGCCTATCGGCTGCCGTCGTTCAGCACCGGAGAAAAGCCGTCACCATCGCCAGCTCGCCTTCCATGTCGCGGGAGAGAGGTGGAAAAAGGAAGAGACGGGTGAGCCGGTGAGGTGTGGGAAGAAGACGGGGCTATGTGCAAATATTCACCTCCAGTGGTTAGTCCTAGTGGCCCACCTTGCCGACGTGGCGCTGGTCAACCCGTGTCAGACGAGTTTAGGACCTGCGATGAATCACTTAGAAACAATTAGGACCTCAATGTTCAATTTTGAAGAATTGAGACCTACTTGACGTTTCGTCGAAAGAATTAGGACCGCTGGTGCGGGCTGGTGCGGTTTACTCCGGAGGCAGCCACAAATGTTGGATACAAGAAGGGTTTATTTTGAGAAAGGATGTTTAATTTCTATGAAAAACTGAAGACCTGATTTTAATTTATATTATTTTTAAGGAAATCTATCACTTTTTAACTGTTGCAAGGCACGACTATTGTGCTAGTATTTTAAAAGGAAGGAAGTACTTCCATTAATTTATCATTCATCGTGTTCTCTGGTTCTGCTATTACTTGGCTCGGCCGCTTTGGCTGCGGGGCTCGCCTCTCACGGACCAAAATCAGTCCATTGCCACTCACGCCACGATTGAGCAAGCCCTAGCTCGCTACCGGCGGAACGCCGACTCCAGTGCCCAGCTCCGGCAGCCGCCGATTCCCCCTCTCCCGCACGAGTGACCCGGCCTCCGTCCCCTCAAGCGAGTTTCAGCAATGGCTGGGCGGCGAAAGAAGGTTGGGGACAAGCGGATCGACGCCGCGATCGACCACTTCGTCCTGATGGGCTTCAAGAAGGTCGATGTCCGCAACGTCGTCAACGGCCTCCTCAGGGTTCGCCTCTTCTCTTCCTCCCTTTCAGTTCCGCTTCACTGCCGAGACACATAGGAAGAACGGAATGCGAGGGTTTCCTTCCTCTTGGGCCAATAACCCACGGAATTCTATTTTTTAGTTAAAAGATCGACTTTTTGCTGGGGATGTCGGTTTTGCAGTTTGCAAGGGCCTTTTTTGCCGCGGTTTCACCGACCGATTTGGGAGTGTCTGCTAATTCTTTGTTGTAATTATTTATTGTGGTGTCACTCACAATTTGGCCTCATCTGTGCAGAATGTGTATGGGAACGATGGGTGGCCGTTCCTGGAGGAAAACTGTTACCACGTAGTCCAGGAAGCACTCTTGGAGAAGCAGGAGCAGGAAGAGAAGCTCCAGCTGCAGCTGCTACAGAAGAAGCAGCAGGAAGAGGAGGAGGAGGAGGAGGAGGAGGAGGAGGAGGAAGCTCAGGTGAGCTCCCTCTCCATGTATTTTTTTTTTGTGCTTAGCTATGTCGATGCAATTGTTCAGTGTGTGCGATTGAATGACTATATGCAATGCTGGGCTGCTTTAGTTGGTAAGAACCCTACTGCCATCCCCGGCCAAAAAGAAAAGAAAAAAACCCTACTCAGTAATACTTGCTAGATGTATGGGGAGCAAAATCGTAAGGCATTTAGTTTGAGGAACATGGTAGTTCTAGTACATCAATCATTATATTATGAGGTTATTTCATCTTCTGTAATTCCTCATCTTGTTTGGCTATGACGAATATAACGAACTACTCTATAATGACCCAAATATCAACAAAAAATGAGGAGCAAGATGGTGCCACTAATCATTGGATGACATCATGATGGACCAGCCATCCTAGGACTGAGGCTCTCCCTTAGATTAAGCATGCCCATATTATATTATTCTTAACATGCTGTAGTTTGCTTTTGCCTAGGTTGATGTGGATATAAAGTAACCCGATTTATTTTTTTATGAAGAATGTGCAGGAGCAGAAGCAGGAGGAGGACTGGGAGGAGAACGATGAGGCTCAGGTAACCTTCCTCTCCATTTACTTTCTTGTATCAATCTTCCTGGACCCAACATGTTCCTCAGACAAAGTACCTTCAAATTCTGTCACCCTACTTCTATCAAGTGATTGCTTTATATTATCTATATCATGCTTTAGTTTGCATTTGCAGAGTTTGACGTGGATATAAAGTAACCTCTTTTCTTTTTGCTATTTTATATTATATGAAGCATGTGCAGGAGCAGCAGCAGGAAGAGTGGGAGGAGGATGATAAGGCTCAGGTAAGCTCCATCTCAGTTTACGCTCGGATCCTATATCTTTTAACCAATATGTTCCTCAAGAAAAGTACCTTCAAATTATGTCCCCCTACATCTATCAACTTATCAAGTGATTGCGTATTTGCACAGTTAGTTAGTATGATGTAACAATTTTTTTGTTCTTGGCCGCTGTTTGCAACTTAGTGCCCTTGCTTTAGTTTTATGTGATATATGAAGCACCTTTTGTGGTGCTAGAATAACATGGTTATATGTATATGGAAAGCTAAGTGGCTATTTAAGTCATATCATGGTTACTTGATCTTACAGATTTATGGTTGATATTTCATTCTTTTCTTGAACCGTGCAGCGATTCTCTCTTAATTTCCTCGATCTTGGGGGAGTTACTTGCAACTGTTTATCTGCTTTTGGTCTTGTGTAAAATAAAATAAAATTTTCATGTAAAAGCATGTCTATTCATAAAAATGACAATAACACCACCAGAAATAAGTGTACTGGTTGATGGCTTCTTTGTTCCTTTAAGGTGATATAACTGACCGACGAATTAATATCTTGCATTTTTAGCATTGCACTATGTAGTATTTCCTCAGTTGGTCTTGTAATACATCTGCAACATGGTGTCCATTAGTATTCTGTAAAACAATTTTGATTTTCGTCTAAACCAAGACCTTAGGTTATTAATGTTTAGTTTATGTTTCTTATTACCTCCAGCAACAAAGGTCATGCATATTGTCCAATTCTTACATGGGTTTGGTTTGTAATGCAGCAACAAGAAGCAGCGATGATGGGGGCACCTTCAGAAATCAACATGCCAATCGTGGAGGTTCACAATGAGGTGCCATCTGAGGCTGTGTTAGCAGTTGAGAAAACAGAGGAAGTGGTCCCCATGATCATCGACCCACCTGCTCCCAGTGCAGCATTGTCGCGCCCGGCAGCTACAAGAACTGGTCGCACAAAGCGTCCCTGCTTCGGATGGATCAGTGAGTCTGAGAGTGACTCGGACTATGAAGAAATTCTCGCAAGTCGACGACAGCTGGTGCGTGTTCCAAACCCAGGAGGAGACCTTGGTAAAAGAAAGCGGCCTAATAGGTGGGACGTGAAGAGTGAAGCCATCTAACAGGTGATGTTTTTGTTATCCGATCTTCCTTTGATATGTTTAAGCTGGTATTAGTAGCGACATTGCTATGAGGAATCAATAAGTCAACTATACTTAATTCTTATGCTTTTGACCCAATGAAGATACCTGCTCTAGGATTTATGTTTTCTTGGTTAAGAACACAAAAACATCATATAGGTTGACATTAACATGGGTGGTCAAATCGAAATGAGTTTCAAGTTGTATTCTGGAAAAAGTTTATGATGAAGTTTCGTAGGAATCGTTGGGAGATGAGGGAGGTAATTCAATGTACAATATTTTTGTTGCATACGATTGGACGATGAATGCGGTGCAGGGTGGAACAGCGTGCGTATAACTTGGGAAGGTAGGAGTATTCACTTGTGTGTAGCTAAAAAGAAGGTGGTATATTGTTTGAGATGTCTGTTGGTATGCATGATGAGATTGGTTCAGAACACAATCCATCTTAGTGCTAATACTAATGGAGCTGAACAGTTATCTGCTCCATTCAGTATATTCTGTCATATAGAAATAGAAGCTAAGTGTATGAGATATCTGTACTTTAGTTGTTTTATTATTACTTATCTTGATGGTGGTCAACATCCCTTAGCTTTGTTAACCTGCATGCTACCAATGATGAAAAAGTTGTCTCCAATTGCTAACCATGGTTCTCTCGATGTGACAGACAGGAGCAGGAGTCGTGGCACTGGCTGGGTGTTGACTTGGCGTGGACAAGTGACTTAATTTGCAGTATTAGTATGACACTAGTATCAGTATTGTATCATGGAGAACTGAACTTGCATTGTTAGTGTGGCACTAGTATATAAGTGCGGAGTAGTGGCACTGGCTGGGTGTTGACATGGCGTCAACAAGTGACTTAACTTGCAGTATTAGTATAACGCTAGCATTATATGGAGAACTTAATTCGCCATGATAGAGCGAAACTAGTATATATATAAGAAAAAATAAGCTTGGAGCAGACACTTTGACAAGTGTTGTTTCCATGGAAGGATGTAAGGACAGCATGGGCGCTGCTGATTAATTAGGTCCCGTAATGCTCTGGCGTGGCTTTGCCATTGATGTTTGTATGAATCTGTGGTTTATGGTTTATCCGTGCTAGGCTAGGCTGGATATGTTTGTATGAATCTGTGGTTTATGGCTTTTGTTGTACTAGTATGTTTCTGTTCTCATGTAACTTGGTTGTTGGTCTTTCCCTGGAGTACTTCATTCATACGGAGATATCGTCCTACATTGTATATATATATCAAGTTCAGAAAACCATAATAAGCCTGCTTTGAGCTTACTGAAAGTTGCTGGTGCTGCCTGTTTGGCTGCTATCCTGGTCGCTTTGTGGCTGGCCTGGATGCTCCCTGCCATCTATATATAGTAGTCGAGTTTTGTTTGGTTTGTCGGCTGAGAAGCAGACTAGACGCCTAGCCTGGAACACATGCAACCGTCATCATTAGCCAGTTCTGAAGAACGTGTAGTGTAGGCTTCTATAATCCCAATTAAAAACTAGCCGCTGACTGATAGAAGATTGTTCTGAAATGCCAAGACTGGGTAGCGCGTAATGCCAACGGTCCATTGTACACAGGAATTCAGTTGTAGAAAACAATACGGTGTGGTTGATTTTTGCCCAAAGATTGCCCAACCAAATTTTGGCTAGCCAAAATCTTGGTTGTCCTTGTCTACGAGTTAGTCAACATTGGATAAAAATTAAACTTGGTAGCGAAACATTGTTGTGCAAAAAATTAGCAACTATCCAAACAAAAGCCAACATATTGCCTAGCATGTTTCTCCCTATATCAGCATGTTTCTCATCAAATGGAGGCCAGAGAGAAAATCATACGGTTTGGTTGATTGAGACTTGAGAGGGGAGGATAGACGAGGTGGGAGACGCTATGCTTTTGTTAGAGCATATCCAATGGGCTCCCCAACCCCCCACATCGGCTTGTTTATGTGCGTGCAGTTACGCGATAATAGAAAACTGCACACCAACGCGTCCTCCAAATCGATTCTACTTGTTCACGGATAGCCCATTTTCCTCAAATTGGCTCCAAACTTAGGGACGCTTTGGGGGGCAAGTGGACGTTGTCCGTTGTCAGTCCTTGTCCGCGTTTAGCCCACGTATCAGCCGCACTGACCAATCCCCCTCTCCACCCCGACGCCCCTAATCTTCTCCCCCACTCTGTCGCCTGTCTGTCTGCCACCACAACTCATCCACACCCCCCACCCCCCCACCCCTGCGCCCACGTCGGGAAAGTAGTGGCATGCCCCGCCTTCCTAGCCTCCCACTTTTCTAGCCAAGAAGGGGCGCTTGGATCCACCAAATCAACTGTAGCAACGCTAATAGTAGGTGGCGCCGACTGGGCTTTCGCGAGCTCCACCGCGATGACATCGACCTTCACGAGCTCTACATCGTCGATCTTGAGCTCGTCGCACCTTCCTGAAGCCATAGGCGGTCGGAGCTATGCCCACAAGGTGTTTGGTGATTTGCATGGCCGGCGCAGTGAGGCACACAAATTTTGCAAACAACATTTGCTATATGTGTTCTGTATAGTTGGTGATTCTAGTTCCTTTGGGTTTTTTAGAGAATGATGCTCGATGATGTCATAATGTTTTTATTCACGGTACGCCGTCAGACGACTCGTCCGATGATGAATCGGAAATATTTCTCACAACTGCTCTTGTGCTCCATGATTTTTTTTGAATTGTGTGCTCCATGATTTTTCTTTTGAATTGTGTGCTCATGATAATGAGCGGCGTGCCATTCAAAGGTTCAAGGGTTGATCCTAGATCTCTTGAATCAGGCTTTCACCCTTCTTTATAAATAAAGCAACCATCCAACACAAGTTACATAGGTTCAACAGATGACACAACGAAAGCTGGGGCCACAACACAAAACCACCCAATGAAAGTCAACTACACACTCGCCAAGCAAGAAAACACAAAACAATAAGAGAAAGGGCGCTCTAAGGGGGAGCCGCTGTGCCGCCTCCAGGAGACGCCGAAGGATCTCATCCAGCCTCGCCTTGTCCCGCTGTCTACACAGCGGGTACCAGAGCCACAAAGATGCCAAGAATTTGAAGACCGAGTAAGTGACACTCCGAGGAAGGGATCTAGGTTGATCCTAGATCATGACAAGTTGCAGCTCACAATCAACTTTTCAATGATTACTTCCATCGAGAGGGCACCCTCTACACTGCTTCTCATTTCTGGAAACGCTTCCGCATGTGAAGACATGTGTTCAATTTCATATTGAATGGTTTATAAGCCTATGATGACTACTTCAAGATGAAAAAAGATGTCGTCGGTAAACTAGAGTTTTCTTCCATTCAGATATGCACCGCAAGAAGCTTGCTTTCCAGATGGCATTTATCATGAATGGTCAACATTTATGAAGACAATCCGTACTCCTATAAACCAAATGGAAGCATGCTTTGCAAGGGAGCATGTCAACACCCGGATTTTTAATCCCAGATGCCTGTTATGCCATACCTCGCAATCCCAGGATTACCATTTTTGCGAGACATAACAGAATTGGATACCACAGTACATCATCCATTACAAACCATACATAAGGTCTTACACAAATAAGGATCTCATGATCCAGTTCTTAATACAAGTCAAGCAGCAGAAATGCGTAATAATAAAAGTAGCGTAGGCGAAGCTCCATCTTCGGGGTCACAGGCAATGCTGACGATGGGAGATGATCCTAGTTGTCGTAACCTTCCTGGGGTCCATCATCCTGGTACTCCTCTTCATAGTCTGGCCACGGGAATAGCCAGGGACAAAGCTATGAGTACTCTTTAAGTACTCGCAAACTAATACTAACAAGTGAAGGGGTTTTTTGTAGTAGGACACTAAGCTCTAGGTTTGTTTTGCAAAAGCCAGATTTACATCTACTAAGTTTAGAAGTAAGAGAAAGCTAGTCAAATTTTATAACACCTAAGTGGGAATTTGTATCTCACGCTACAACTTTGTTGTGGTCACATCAAATTCTCCATTCATTTCACAAGTCATTTTGAAAACATCTGACGGGGGAACAGTATGGCCACTCCAACTGTCCATAACCGCGGACGCGGCTATTCGAATAGTTTGACACTCTGTAGAGATTGTACACTTTCACCACAACATTCGATACATCCGTCAGGAACAAATCCTGAAGTCACCATACTCACTATGCGGATAATCAATCTCAACCTTTCAATTACACGCCCTAGTATAAGCACCTCTCCTGTGAGTTTGGCCTCCCAACCATGACCAACTGTCATCTTGGGTACTGCACAGGTGGACAATCTTCACAAGGTAGCCTCAGCTCAGACCTTGGCCGTGAGGGAACCAATACTAAAGTATATAAGTTTCTAGTCAAGCCCTATCCAATTTTCGGGTATTGTGGTTGTACGGTAAAATTGGAATGGTATCGCTTCTAGACAACCATCAGTTTTATAAATGGCTAAGGCTCATGCCTCAACATTTTCATCACCAAAATCATCTGGTGTTCGGAAACACATGTCAAAACATCTCAGTAGAATGATCCATCATTCTAAGGTGTTCATAACCATTTTCACCAAGTATTCCCATCTAAAGTTAATCAAGTTTTATGCTTAGCACTAGCATCTACAAGCGGGGGAGGGGGTGAGTACTAATGAGGGGTGGTAAACTAGTGGAGTTTAACTAAGTTAAATCTCATGCCTTAGGATGACATGAAGATTATCTAGCTTAGGCCAAGTTTTATGCTTTTTATGCAACCTTCAATTATCTTTCTAGAATCTACAATTCACTTAAGTAAGCTCTAAGTAAATATCTTTGATAAAGAAATAAAGTATAAAGCTTGTAAGTAAAACTAGGATTGGTTTATCAAGTGGGTATAACCACATATGCTTAAGGTATATGGTTGGCATGGTAAGGCTTGCTAAAGTATAATATCTTGCAAGTGTTAGCTTGCACATTCAACTAGTAGTATTAGACTTGCCTTGTGCAGAGCAGTGGTTGAAGTTCTCCTCGGCTTCTTCTTCGTAGTATCCTCCTTCCTCCTCGTATCCTTGGTCGGTACTAGCGTCTATAAATAAATACGAGGTACACAATCACCAAACAATACTTAACTACTTTCAATCATCACACAAAGGGGTTCTATAGATGATCTAGCATCATCACTAACATTACAAGCACTTGACTTAATGATTTTATTTTTAGAAAAGTAATTTCTACTCATTGAAAAACTACTTAAGATTTAATATTCTTCAAACCAAGCATGGGATCATGTTGACACATGTCATCACCACATATTTCAGTACATGGGAATGTGATTTAAAGTGGTGTCACAATTTAATAAGATTTAACCTTTTATTTCAAATAAAAATAAGTGACTAGAAATGCCTATGTGGCATTCTTTTATTACTTGAACATTATTTATGTAAGTAAACCCATATATTTTTATATATTCTGAAAGGTATGATCAATTGTGATTTTTGAGAGTTGGAATCAACTCAAAAGCTATTATGGTTTAAATTTGAAAAATGTTTGAATGCAAAAAAGCTTCTGCCTTGTTATTTTTACCAAGGGTGATCTACAGATCCAAGTGATTTGAATCCAACGAGCTTGGATTCAGCATTTCCATACCTTTCTAACAAAATTGGTTTCATTCAATTTGGTTCACTGAATCGAGCTGGGTTGATTTTTGAAACTAGGTACAGAATTGTGTTTGAATGAAAATGGAAAAATCCAAAATCAAATGAGTGGGCAGCGCGGGAAGAGAAAATGGGCCGTCCTGCTACGCACAGTGCTTACGCGGGCTGGTTAAGTTGTTGTCCCCACGCGTCAGTGAGACGGGGGGGTGCGAAGCGGTACGGGGCAACGTGGTACGTTGGATCTAGTTATAATCCAATGGCTCTGGTTCATCGTCCACGTCGGGCAGCGCCGGCGAGACAGAACCCTAACGCGGCAGGTGGGGGTCGTGGGAGGCTCACCGGGGCTCAGGCGAGGGTCGGCGATGCGGGCGAACGACGAAGTCGACGACGGCGAACCTCCTGGTACCGGCAACTTCTCCTGGGGCGGCTCCAATCGCTGGCTTCCTTCTTCTCCAGCAGCGGCGGGCTCCGGCCAAATTCCGGTGATGCGCTGCTTGCCTTGCTCCGGGAACGGGGTGGAACGATCAGTGAGGAGAGGGGAGTGAGATGGTGTGAAGAGTTTGAGCGGGGGAGGCCTCTATTTATAGTCTCGACTACGAGACCGAACGGGATGGGCAGGCGACGGTGGCGACATGGCTACGGGCTGCTAGAGGCATGGCCGAGGGTGGCGATCGATCGGTGGTCTCCTGGATATGCTCTATGGCTTTAATGCGTGTGTAGGGGCGGTGGCAAACGGTCTGGAACGCTCGACGTTCTGTGCGGAGAGGCGGCGTCTTCGACGGCGAGCGGAGGCTACGGGGTACGGGCGGTGAAATGGGCATGTCTGGCGGTCTCCTGGGACGGCGGGGAGCATGTTGGCGGGCGGCGAGGGCTCGAGGTGGTCTGGTTGAATGGGAACGGCGCGTGCTCTGCGGTGCGGGTCGACATGGTCGACAGCGGCACGGGTGCAGCGTTCCTGGCGGTTCTGGCTGCTGTCTGCGAGGCAGGGCTGGTCGAGAGGGGCGGTGAGGCATGGGCTACCTCCCAGACAAGGTTGGCACGGCTAGTTCCTCCTCTAGCCTGCTGTCCACACTGGGTTGACATGGGTGTTCTCGGCTGTTCACCATTGATGACATTGTCAAGCTTACAGTGGTGCTAGGGATTAGTTAGGGTCATTAGATGATCTACTAAGGCTAGTGGTGTCCATAGAGGGAACAAGTTAGGCCCAAAACAATGCACACTATAGTGTTTTGCTTTTGTTTGATTTGTATCTGCAAGGTGTTTGATGAAATGGCCGCATGAACTCAAGTTTTGAATTTTGAAAATATTTTTGGTGGGTGTGCTAGGCATGTGCTGGTGAGTCTGTGGATGCTTGGGTTTTGAAAGTTGAGCTTGTTTGAGTGGTTTTTGCAAAAGTGGGATCTTCCCATATGATATAGATTCAATTTTGAACTGTCATTTAAACTATGCATTTAAATGTTTTTGGATGATCACAAGGTGGGCCTTGGTACTTTGTTATGAGTACTATCAAGGGGTGTAAAGATCCAAACAAGTTTCTGTTAAGTTTTGAAAGTTAGAGACAGCCAAAGTAGGCATGGGAGTTAAATTGGCCAAAGTGACCATTCCCTTATTTTGTTTGTTTTGATTTATTTGTCTTTGGGAAAAGTGTGGGGATTGTTTAGATGATGTTTATTTCACCTAAGAATCCTTCTACAAGCAAAGAAACACACAAGCAAGGTAATTCAAAAGAATCCAAATTGGAATGCATAAACACATGCATGCTTTCATATTTTTATTTAGAAATTTTTTTGTTAATCCTAAATTTTGATGATTAGAGTTTGATGATCCAAGTTTCATGTTTTTGGGATGTTACAGAGCAAGAAGCTTGTAGGAAGGATATGGAGAGGGCATTTGGTGTCTTTCAAGCTCGTTGGGCTATTATTCTCACCCTTCAAGAACATGGATTTGTAACACAATATAAAAAGTGATAACTGCTTGTGTAATTATGCAAATATGATTATGGAGGATGACCGCGAGAATGCAAGTCAACTAGGAGGGTGGGACTATCAGGTGTTGGAGATATGCCCTAGAGGCAATAATAAAAGTGGTTATTATATCTTTGTGTTTATGATAAATGTTTACATTCATGCTATAATGGTATTAACCGGAAACATTAATACTTGTGTGATTTGTAAACTAAATTAGAGTCTCTGGTAAAGCCTCTTTATAATACTAGCTTGTTGGTTAATAGATGATCATGATTTCTCGATCATGAACATTGATATGTTATTAACAACAAGATCATATCATTATGAGAATGGTGTGATGGACATACTCCTATAGATAAGCGTAGCATAAAGATCAAGTCATTTCAATAGTTCGTTTGCTATAAGCTTTCTAATACATAGTAACCTAATTCCTTCGACCATGAGATCATGCTAATCACCATCACCGGAAGGATGCTTTGATGACATCAAACACCACACCGTAACTGGGTGGCTATAAAGGTGGCATTGAGTGTTCAGAAAGTATGTGTTGAGGCACATGGATCAAGAGTGGGATTTGTCCATCCATATGACAGATAGATATACTCTGGGCCCTCTCGGTGGAATGTCATCCAATTAGCTTGCAAGCATGTGACTGGCTCACAAGGGGTCACATATCACGGGAACGAGAAAAGAGTACTTATCGGTAATGAGGTTGAACTAGGTATGTAGAGATACCGACGATCAAACCTCGGATAAGTAAACTATCGCGAGACAAAGGGAAATTGGTATCGTATGTAAGTGGTTCATTCGATCGTAAAGTAATCATAGAAATATGTGGGAGCCATATGAATTTCCATATTCCTCTATTGGTTATTGATCGAAGAAGTGTCTCGGTCATGTCCGCATAATTCACGAACCGTAGGGAGACACACTTAAGGATTCGATGTTGTTTAGTAGATATGGAATGTAAGTAGGGAAACCAAATGTTGTTCGGAGTCTCGGATGGGATCCAGGATATCACGAGGAGAGCCGGAATGATCCGGAGAATAAGATTCATATGAGGAAAGTCCGATTCCGGAGTTCGGGAATGATTTCGATGTTTTCATCGGAGAGATTCTAGAAGGTTCACCGGACCGGAAGGGGAATGGTCCATGAATGTGCCATGGGTAAGTGAAATGATTGGATCATGTCCTAGGTCACTTGGTTGGGCATTTGCGAGAGAGAATTAAAGCTCTAAATTGAAAGTCAAAAGGGGGGTTTGAAAAGTCAAACTGGAACAATAGTTTCCTACTGGAAGAAGGAAAGAGTCCTTTCTTCTATCCAACTTGGGTTTGGGTATGGATTCAAACTCCCCTCTCCCAAGCCTCCCTCCCTCTCATAAATAGAGGCGAAGGGCTGCCCCAAAGAGCACACAACCTAGCCCTCCCCACCGTGCGCCGCCGCCGGCCCGTCGCCGTCGCCCTAGCCACCGCCGACACCACCTCCTCCTCTCTGGCCTTCTAAACCTAGATCGCTGGAAACCCTAGATCCACCATAACTCGCACCGGCTTAGGCGAAGCCCTGCGGGATCTTTCCTCTACTTCCGACACCACACCGTCGTGCTGCCGGAATCGCGAGGAGAGGACTACAACCTCCGCTGCATGCTGGAACAAGGGAGATGAAGGTCTTCATCGAGTACCGAACGTGTGACCGACTGCGGAAGCGCTGCCGGAACGCAGCGCCGGAACGATCATCTACGCGATCTTGAGATCGGCAAGTATACGACTATATCACCCACGAGAATCTGCTCTCGTTAACCGCTTTGGAATCTTCGAGGGTGAGTACTCTAATCGACTCATTGCTTCAATCTAGTAGATAGATCTTGGCTTGTTTGTATGCATACGGTAGAATTTTTTTGTTTTACATGCTACGAATCCCTACATCAGGAGCTAGTGTATGCACCACAAGAGTTTGAAGTATATCTCCAAGTTCATCATGAAATTCAAGACGATTTGGTTGAGCACATGTGGATGCACAAAGGAAACCAATAGACCCATTTCATGTGCTGTGTGGACTTTGTGTATTTTAAATTTTGAATTTTAGTATTTGTAGTTCCAAATTTATTGTGGTCTATGCATTTTAAATAATAATTTTTTTAAAGGAATTAAGTATTAAACTTTCAATGCACGTTTTATATGAAGTATGTGCATCATTTGGTTCGAATGACCAAAAAGAAAAAGAAAAAGAGGGAAACCTGGCCAACGGACAACATTTGGAGTACAATGTTGGGTGCAGGGGGCAGACAAAGGGCGGACACATGTTCTCCTTTTTCCCAATCAGACAAAAAGAATGGCAAAGAGAACACCATCTGGGAAGCTCATTGTAGATTTGGAGAAACAGAATAGAAATGTTGTTAGCACTTGTGGCTTTGATCCCATTTGACAGCATCGCTCCACTTATGTTTTACAGTCCAGGTGAGCCAAGACTGAAGTTGGCTGAATAAAAATCATGACGGTTGTCCCAGCTTTGCAGCACCGTTCTGTGGTGCTTAAAAATAAAATGTCTCCTCTTCCATTTCTTCCACAATTCGTCCGGTTTATTAGCTTGGCTTCTAAACTAGCAATCTCATAACTGATTTAGGGCCGGTTCTTTTCAGCTTCCCAAACGGCTTAGCTGCAAAATTAAGTCTAAATTGAAAAGAACTCAAATTTTAAGCCTCGCTTAACTAAAGTCTCGAGTAATAACCCATATGTCTTATAAGAGAAGCCGGGGAGGGGTAAGCTGCCAAAAGAACCATGCCTTAATTCGTGTTAGATTTTCTCGAAAACTTGTACAGATGAATCCTTAATTAGAAATAAATTTATACACCTCTGTTCGCTAATGTAAGACCTTTTACACATTTTAAAGTAGACTAGATACAATCCAAAAATAACACATGTGTGGTAAAAAATATTTAAATGTTTTACATGAGTGAACATTAGTGAAAGGAGGGAATAACATTCCTAAAAGTTTATACTAGTGCTACTCCGCAAAAGAAGGCGGGGTACTTAGGGCATCTCTAACCGATCCCCTAAAATCGGTTAGAGGAGTAAAAGTACGCAGCGGCGACACCTAACCAAACTCTTAAACGGTTAGAGGAGTAAAATTATACTCATCGAAGGAGTAAAAGTGGCGGTCGACTCCTAAATTTACTCCTTCGAGGCCACTTTCGATAAAACCTCCCGCCTCCCGACCTGCCGCACCCATTCCCGCCGGCGTCGCCACCGGCGACCCCCATATCCCACTGTCCCCACCCCGGTCCCTCAGCCGCCCTCCGGGCTACCTCTCCCTCTCTCGCCGCCTCTCGCCGTCATCGGAATCGACGGGACAAAGATCGTTTTCGCCGGTCGCCGCCTAGATTTGGAGCAAATCGGGCTTCGTCGCCGTCGATTCACCGCAACTTTGAGCCGTCGGAGGCTGGGAAGGCTACAGAAGGCAGGCACCATCTCCCTCGACGCCTCCTCTGCCCTACCCGACGACTACCTGACGACCGCTCGGCCAACCTCGCCACCTCCTCCACCCGTGAGGTGTTCGACCAAATAGCAAGGTGAGGTTTTTTAGCCAAATTTGTTTGTTTTGGTTTTCAAATTTGACCGGCGCCGTCATCGTGTAGATGAAGAGGTTGAGGGAGTACATCTTGGATGACTCATCGTCGGAGGAAGAGGAGGATCGGAGGACGAAGACGACGTCAAGATGGCCATGGTCATCATTCTGAACGATGAAGTTCGGCGGCTGAGGCTAGGATCGCAGTTCGGCCGCGCATACATCAACCGGGATAGAGCCGAGGGCCATGCCAAGATCATGCGCGACTATTTCAACCCCAATGCCACCTATCCGTAGAAGTACTTTCGCCGATGTTTCTGTATGCACAAAAGCCTCTTTCTCACCATTGCCAGCTACAGCAGGAGTAGCAGGACCTTGTTGTGCATGAACAGCTGTAGCAGGACCTTTTTGAGCATTAGTGGGCTCTCCATGGTGCTACCTAGTTGAGTTTGAACTATTCTGATGATTTTTTGAATTTGAATCTTGTCATGTATGGCTTTGAATTTATCTGGTCTGTAAATATAATATTTATTCATTTATAAACATTTTATTTGATTGTATGTGAACTATGCCGAATGTTTGGCTATTGATAGTTTGATTTTTATAAAAAAAGTTTTACTCCTATAAAGTTTAGGGGTTCGGTTTGGCGTCGACCTCCTTTAGAGTAGTATATTTACTACTCTAAAATTTACTCCTCCATTTACTCTTCTAACCGATTGGGGATCGGTTAGAGATGCCCTTCTACTCTGTATGACAGTATCTTTTTTATGAGTTAAATACTACATCAGTCGCTATACTTGTCCGGTTGCTTGATTTAGTCACGATATTCAGAATTTTTACAATTTAACCTGTGTACTTGTTAATTAGCCCAAAATCATATTATTCGTCGAATTTAAGCTGACGCGAATGACACGTGGACGCAGATCTCACTTACAAGTGAGCAGTTTTCTCAAAACTTACAGAACCCCTCCCATATTAGAACAAATATTTTTGCTTCCAGATATATTTGCACGTACCCTTCTCGTCTAATCTATGCTAGCGACTTACACCGTTACAATACCCTTCATTTCCATACTATTTTGTTCGAGAGGGAGAGAAAAGGAGGGAGGTGGCAGTGACGGGAGGGAAGACGGCATCGAGGCGACACTAACATCCACAGAATCCGAAAGGAGATTACAGCAAGTTTTTAAGCCAGCTGCTCTCATACAAGTGAGACCTTTTAGATTAAATTGAATCTAACTAATAAATTATACAAACTAGGTGAGTGCCCGTGTGTTGTAATGGTGACATAAATATTCTAATGGTTTCATACTAATCATATTGAATATGTAACTTTAGGATTCTACACATCAAGCATAATTATGAAAGTTTGCACAAAGTCATAATACTACTTCACAATGTGCTTTTTATAAAAAGCATGCTCACAATTTTTGTCTACTCCCTCCGTTTCAAAATATAAGATGTTTTAGCTTTGTGAAGCAAATGTATCTAGACTTCTTTTAGTATATAGATTCACTCAACTTTGGAATGAATCTACACACTAAAATAAGTCTAGATTCATTTTCTTTACAAACCTAAAACATCTTATATTTTGAAACGGAGGGAGTACATCACAAAATCATCATCATGTATCTTATAAATCGTGCACCCGAGTACCACCCCCTTTGTCCCTCCCTCCATGTGTGTCGTCATCCCGTTTCACTTTGGGATGATGCTCCATAATTCTTCATTAGCTTGTCCTAATTTTGACGATTCTCTGATTGATAGAATGCAATGGTAAAAGTTTTCACCCACATTTAGCAAACATAAAATAACAAGGAGATATTAAGAGGACGACATAACTATGTGTGAGAACAAAATCATGCAATTAATCCAATGGAGTGATATTCCAGGCTCCTCACACTAAATTAGTGCAAAAGGTTGTGGTTAGACTAATATCATGGAAAACAAGTAAAATATATGGTCATGATTTATTTTATTTTTAAAATTGCATAGAAAACATAATATATTTATTTTCTCACCACAACAAAACAATGAACGCATACATATTTATTTTGCTCTCTGCCCTCGGTCACCATTTGCACCCTTCAAAGCTCCTCGCTACCCTTATCCTACAATGGTGGTGATGGTTGGTCTCCTTTCTAGGTCTCTTCTGTCTCCAAAACATATCTCATATGTACCTGATTATAAAAAGAAAAAGCATTTTGATCGTGTCACAATACCTCCTTTCAATTTGGCACCGCCAAAAACACATTACACACAAAAAATATGTATAAAGAAAATCAACAACAATTAAAAGGATTTATTCATACTTTTGGCTTGATTAACACACGCCATACCCTATGTTAGTAATGAGTCGCAGTGAATAGAAATCAGTGTATAAGAGTGGTACTTGGTGGGATAAAGGATGTACCATCGTCATCGCAGTGATCGCCGAAGCTTGGAGTTCAATTTCATATAATCTAGTTCTAAAATATGTTACAAGAGGTTATTTAGTTTCATATATAAAAATAAGTTTCACGAAGGAAACTATCAGTGAAAAAACCTTAGTTTATTGACTTCTACATTACTTTCTTCAAAGTACATTAATTAAGACAATTTAAAGTATTCAAGCGGTCATAGGAAGTGGGTGAGATTGCTAAACCTCTCGACCAATGTTAGTTCTATACATTTAAACGGTCAAAACAATTTACATGGACCACTTGCATTCTAATCATGACAAACGAAATGTTTTGTCACTTGCAAGAAACCAGCATACGACCTAAAAACCATAACAAAATAATATGTCTTAGTGTGAAAAAGCTCTATGAAAAGATAATTAATTTATAGAAACATGAAAAATTGCCAATAGTTAAGTGCCTTATAAAAATAAAATGACATCTCATATAGAAGATGGTGAAAGACCAAGGGAAGTTACCATCTGCTATAATCCATGTCGCTAGCCTAGCTTAGACTCTCGTGCAAAAGACCAGAGCTGTAGGAGACCAACCAGCTTCTCAACTGTCATGTTGCCTTTGATCATGCATTGAGCAGTGACACTTGTTAGTCGATCCGGTCAGATGGGCTTGACGTGCAGTTATTGGTGTTTACCTTAGTTGTCTCTGTCACCAACCTCCCTTCCTACCATTTCTCTGTGTCAAGACCATGAAGAAGACCTCCGACATCTCATCAAGCACTACTCACGGGTGAACAAATCTCATACTGTAATTTTTTTCTTGGGAGGAGTAAATGGAGAATCGGGATACTTCAGGAGACAGCATATTCTTTTTAAATAATTTGCTTAGGTGTTAATGGATAAATGGGGATTGCGTCCCGATTTCTCTCGCATCTAGGATGGAGTGAGACCAAGGGGAGACCAAAATCCTCCGTAGGTGAAGTACGGACCTTACTTTTTTTTAGAGATTTGTTTATTTAATTACCATGGTTGGTTTCCATGTAATCCCGATTGACTGGTTTCCATGTTATCTTGATTCGTTTCCATGTAATCCTTATTGATTGGTGTCAAGACAGTATGGTGATTGATTGATGTTTTCACCTTCAGGTGTCCCATTTCTGCATCCGTTCTTGTAAGCGATAGCGATCCGTTGACAAGAAATCACTTAGATTAATAAGGTTTTGTGACTACGAGTTGCAGAAAACGGCGCAGCCAATGGCCTGGGCTTTGAGTGGTATGAATTGAATAAAATATCATAATAAGCACGGTCGATCAACATTGGGGTCAGCATTAAGAAAGAGAAACCATGGGATATGGCCACGATGGACTTTTTTGAGGGCCCGGCGCCAGGGAACTATACTCGCTAGCCCAAGCTACTGGTTTGATTTTGAGAGTCAAAGGTGAGCATGTGACTGTGACTAAATAGCAGCGTGCCTTTGGCTCGCAGTATTGGAAAAAGATAATAAGCACGGTAGTCGATCGAAGAATAGGTTCCCATCTTGGCACTCTCGCTCAGAGATTCTTTCCTTTTTTTCGCGTCCTCAGATCGTCGATAGTACAGCACCTTCGTAAAGGCACTGCACCATCTCCTTATTAACTACGAACAAGGAACAAAAAGACTAATTCTCCCTGATTCGCGGGTTATTCTTATCGGGTCTAGTGATTGCTTCCCCCGGTCACAATGCACTATCCCCTTATTAACAACGAAAAAGGAACAAAGAGATTAAATAGAATCATTAGTCGTCCCAAGCTAAACCCGTTCATTCGAAGAATAGCGCAGTCCGAGGTGGATCACTTTAGCAGACATTACTCCTAAGTGCCTTTAAAGATAAAGAAGGGTTTGCCTGGTAGTAGTAGGTATCGTATCCATCTTTTCCCCCTCTTTGGTCTCACAAGCAAGTCAGTCAAATCAAGTAGAATTGTGTATGTAGATGAAAATGAGGATGCCAGGCCGATACTAACTATCCACGGCACGAGAACCACATCGTTGGGGGAACGTAGTATTATAAGTATTTTCTAGAATGGAACGAGCATAGTTATCTGCATCTGTCCCTCACTGTTCAAGGTTGTCAGCGGGCAAAGAAGAGCATTGATGGTCATATGCGCATGTAAAAATGGAGTTATCTGACTCAGTTGGTTTGGGTCGAGTCAAAAAGCGTCTCTGATACGGTGGATACCTAGGCTCCGTAGAAAGGACATAGGCACAGTTTTTCTAAGCCGTACGAGAAGATCAAACAGGATAAGTCGTACTAACCACGGGTCATAATAAGCTATTTGAGCTTGTTCCACTTTTCTGAAATCATATCCCTAGAATCTGATTACTTCATGGCTAAACAGCCACTAGCCGTTTCACAAGCTGCTATGCTCTTTGAGCCCTTTTTCTTGCTTATCTTTCCCTCCTTTCGGCAGTCAGGTTAGGCTCTAGCTCTTTTGCGTTTCATTATTGCTCTGACCCGGCGAAACCGGAACTACCTCGTGCGCGCTTTTCTTCTGAAGAAAATGCAATGTTGGTGAGAGATGAACTTGGCTTCCCTAATGGGCTTGGCTGTTAAGTCAGAGGGGAGGAGTGAAACGACGATTTCCGTAGCCCAAATGAGATCAATCTTGATTTCTCTTTTGGCGCGATCAGGCTTAGCGCGCTGACAAATATCACATTCCTGCACGAATTTACGCACCTGAGTCTTCATGCCCTTCCAATAAAAGAGTTGCTTAAGCCTTCTCAAGGTCACTGGAATACCATAAAGCCCTCCAACAACAGGACTGACAAGGGCCTGATCGACAAGGTGAAGGCCTATGACCGGATTGAGTGGTCGTATCTCCATGGCTGTCTCAGTAAACAGGGCTTTGAATCCCTTTCGGCCCTCGGGTACTTTACGATTGAATAACTTCATTAGCTGTACCACGCAAACAAAGAAAAAAGGATCGATAAAAAGAGCCCGTCTGACCCCGTTACGACTCTAAGCTTCTTCCTGTGGACTGACATAGTGACTAGTGCTTAGATCACGTGGGAGCGGCTTCCCAACCCAACCAGTAAGTCATTAAGTCTTATCCTCATCTCTACTAACTACCCGCTGCTGCACTATGCTGTGTCTTACCATAGACAAGAGGCATATACACCTTCTTCACCAACTTTCAGTTAAGGTGACGGCTAACGGCTTCCTTGACACTTGCTTCCAGAGATTATGATGGAATCTCCTCTTTGAAGTCCTCTAATAGTGAGGAATATAGGTCATATACTTGATCCTCACCATCAACCCGTCAAAAGTTAGTACGCACTGCTAGATCCTGGAAATAGCTCATTATCTGGTAAGCAGACGAGGATGCATCACATATATATGTGACATCCGCAACCTCAGATTTTGGTTTAGCATTTACCTGTTTCCTTCCATCCAACCTGGGAAGGGATCCCTCCATGTGCTCTCTATGACACTTGGCCTGATTGTTACCACCGGTATCTCTCCTCGCATGCAGTTGATGACCATCTCGCCCATGGCCTTTGTGAACACATAAGTGTCTTGCCAACCATAGAGTTTGGCCCTATGAATAAATTGCACAAATCAAATACTTCATGTGTGTATTCGTATCTACAGACATGAGAAAGTAACAGGGAAATACTAGAATACCTCGACTACCTAACTCTTTCATTTCTTGAGTAACAGAAGCAGAAGCAGAAGAAGGAGTCAAAAGCCAACTTGATCTCAGCCTCGATATCCAACACGGTATTCTGATGTGCCGAAAAATCTGAGGAACCTATCCCCTTTGTTATGGTATCCCCTAAGCAAAATGGCTTCTCTAGTATCAAACCTTGCCTCTGCCCATTCACATATGCTGTTTGGCCAAAAACATGACATGCAAACATACTGCTAAAGCTTGTTTGTAAGCTTTTGAGATTAATAGAAACAGGTTACCATTTGATTTCGACCACAAGAAACTCTTATTTGGCATTCTGACCTGTTGATACTTGCAAGAAGAGCTTTAGTCTTCGAAACCGCTGCGCGAAACTCATTATCCGGAATGGCCCCACGGTGTTGATGTCTAGTGCTACATCATACCTGCAAGTTGCAATACTTTTATTGCTATGGAATGTGAACTTACACATTTAGTAATGGAAGCAATCGGTGCAAGACTAGTATAGCTTCACGAACCTCTCATCAAAAGTGGTATTTGCTGCAGAGTTTACGATAACATCCACTTCTTCCGCGATCTCTTTGGCTAACTCAGGAGCAATGCCAATGTTGGCTTCCCTGAAATTACCAACAACTGGAACCTGCTTGCTTAATACAAAGCTGTGGTAGTTTTTCCCATGGATTTCCTGTAAACATCTGAACAACTCAGTATCTTCTACCTGTATTGCAGACGGAAAATATGGTCATTTGCATGAAGAACAGAAAGTAGTCTGAAGTAATCATCATACCTCGTTCTTCAATCTTTTCATGGCTGCTTCATTGTCCTTGGCCTTGATCAACACGTATATTTACATCAGGATTTGTCCTTAAAATGGGATCGATAAGAACTGATGATCAGAATCCGACAAAGTAGAATGGAAGAACAAAGGAAGGAAGTCAGGTAGCTTAGAGCAAGACAAAGGCAGAATAACAGCCTCAAAGTGGGGGGCCAGACAGAAACTGTCTCACTCAAACTGGCATTTTCAAATGCTACCCGCCCTTCCCCTATTTCTGCATTTCATTCTTCTATTCCTTCTGCTTGCTTTTCTAGTTAAGCTGCTCATAAACTAGATCCATAAAACTCACTCAGCTACTGTCTTCTTTCTATAATTGGTCTCTAAGTCCAAGTAATCGATAAAGTCTAATCCTCTTCCCAGCTCCGCCACCTCCTTTCTACCGAGTATGCTCTACTTGAAAGAACATATTTCTCAATAAATAAGTGCATTACTATATTCACAGCTACAAACTAAGCCTAATTTCCAATATGTCATATGTATCACTTTGATGTTGTGGGATCACTGGCTTCTTGCTCAACGGATTTCGCTTATGCACTTGACTTGAGAAGGGCCAAGCCTTCATGACCGGTACCGGTATCTGTTCAAGAAGTCAGTACTTATGCGGCACTGAACAAAGGGTGAGATCGATGAAATGCAATACATGTTTGAATATTTCCTATCTTCTTCCAGCCATAAAACTTGTTCAATTCGTTTTCTTGAGATCTGTGGCATAGTGATATCATACTTGAATCCACATTCCCAGTATTTGAGGAAGAAGTAGAATCTTAGTCAAGTCTAATTTCTAAGTTGGGAATTTTATATCGACTAAATCAAGAAACTCGATTTCACTATGATATGACCACTGAACCCTTTGATGCAACATTTCTTGTTTCCAGAAGATCTCGGATGGTTTCTGAAGCTTCCATGATCTTGTAAAAGAAAGAAACCCTTTCTATAAGTCATGAAGACGTGGACCAAAAGACTAAGAAACTGCACAATCTATTGATTGACTGAAAAACTCAAGCTGAGTAACTTGCTGGAATGATCGCTCCGGCTCTGGGCCGTCTGATCTTCGGGATGCAGAATAGGGGATCGCTTGCCAACCGTTAGTTAGGACCAGTGAAAACCCACGCTTGGTGAAGGCGAAGTTCAGTTTGGAGATCTAACAATTCCTTATGTCGTGTATCCTCGATTGATGCAGCCTCAGATGCTTCAATTGTAGATTTGAGTAGTATTGAGCGAAAGGTTACACCACCTATAGGTTCTGTATTACAGGCCAATCCTACTCCACTAGTACCAATAGGCGGCATAGGGGAAAAAGCACAACACCTAGGAATAGGAATCAACAACACAAAAACTTGATTCGAAATTACCCAGCAAGAAAACGTATGCGCGTGGGCGCAACGGATTTCGCTCCCGTGCGCTCATCCCTTGCTTGTTCTTTCGGACTAGCACTCTTTCCCTCTCTTTGAAGTAGATTTCTCAGCTCCACGAGTCAAACGAAATAAGGCGAAAGGCCCACTACTTCTTCATTCATGGCTTATTGATTTGATTGATCCCCCTTTCGTATTCATTCGACCTGAGGTGAGGTTGGAACAAGAGTTTTCATAAAAAGAATGGTTCTTTTATGCCATTATGAACGGGCAAGCCTCTTGTGGATTCCTCCAACTCTATGAATGAAGGGGGGAGTATGAGGAAGGCCGATTTTCTTTCTATATGAAGATGAAAAAAGGATCAGGGTCAAACATTTCTTACTTTTGTTGAGTATGACTGAATGAGGAAGAGCTCCTTATGTGGTATCACTTTACCACCATCTGAAATGCGCGAAACTCCGATTGGTGGAAGCCAGTCCATGAAGATTCTCCCTTCTCTTACGTGAAATTCCCCTCTTTCGGTAAGCATCCAGTATCTCAGCAAATGAACATTTCTCTAAGCTTATCCTGTAGCTTATACGTCGTTTGAAAGCAGCTCCAAGGATCCAACGAATAGCTAAGGTTTGTTGACGATCCCTGGCTACAATCCCAGGAACATCATAAATAGTACCTGCGACTCCTACTTTGACCACTTCGCATATTGGCTTTATATTATCTACGGCGTCAACCATAAGTTTTATTACATCGCGTTCAGTTCGAGCTAGGCGGTGAAAAGTTTTATAAACAATAGCACGAACTCTCGTTCTTTTACCATCGATCATGCGAAAGTTTACCAATTTCTTGATCAATTCTTTTTGCTCACCATCAAAGTCCCCCATATAGCTGAGAATTTCCGAGCAATTGGAAGCCGCTTTCGATGACGAGGCCGATAAATTGATATTACGCGATCGTTACTGTCCATCTTTTTCAGCTCTGCTCCCGAAAAGAAAAGGAGACTGAGATAGGGGTCGGCGTTGGTTTTTCCAATGAAAGCCTGATTTTGAGAACGTAAACATGAACGGAAGGACACCCACACTCGATGAAATGGATCGATAAGAACAAACCGAACCTACACAGACAGAGAGATATTTACCTTTTTCACATCTGTAACTACATTAACATTGATTTCATAAAAGAAATTGATTGGATTCCCCCCTAGGAAAAATTGATAAGTCCTTGAGGCTTGGCGGCCCCGGTCATCAGAATATTAGCTAAACAAATGGAAAATTGGGCAATGTCCAACATTGAGTCAGTCCATGGTTGATCTGTCACGAATGACTCCATGTTCAGTGCTTTTGTTAATAGAGGATCTTGAATCAGAATAAGATTTAGACTGGAAAGGATCTCACTATGATCAAATTGTGAGAACGTGAAATCTGCATCTAGCAGACACCCGCGCTGAAAAAAAAAGTGGATAGTTCGAAATCACATGAAAAGTCGTTTCTCGAGTGTCATCCTTTAGAGGCCGCATCGCCCACCAAAATTGACATCCGGCACCTTCCGTAAATTTCATGATAATTCGGACTCGATTTGCAAATCCTTCTGCAAATATATCACAATAGATCTTCGGACGCAGGAGGAAATTGATGCTGTTCAATAGGATTTGCATTGGATTTGGACATGCAGAATCAACCAATGGTGGAGCCTTCGGACATTTTGTCTGTGAAAAAAAAACCAAACCTCCCACCAGGTTGTAGGCAGGGAACTGCTGCCACTTAATTCACCAGAGCCTAATCCAATGCAATCATTATCTTCATTCACGAAATGAATCACATAATGGAAACTCAAATCTGCGGGTAGTAAACCCATATATTTGAGCATTTCGCTACTTATCCATATTTCTCTATCTTTTTGAGCTTTCGCTAGAGATTTAAACAGACATTGAAACATAAAATCTCCCCAGCCGAACTACTACTAAATGCTCGGCTAAGTTTTAGGCTTTGTCTCATTCTATCTCTCGCTATCAGTCGATCTTGACCAATATCCTTGTGGTTAGTAGAGAAGAGCCATTGAACCGAAATTGGATTTCCTTTCCGTGCCATATGCCAATGTCATACGAATTTACTTTTGCCCCTTTCTGCCCTTTCCTCTATTTGTTCGATAGGTTCCTCGTTCTATTAGAATTCAAAACCCATTGTCGTCCACAGTTTCCTTTCTTGCTCCGGAGGAAGGATGACCGGGAATTGGAGCCTCCAGCTATGCAGGGACGCGGCCCACGACTGATTCCCTAAAAGGGTCCTACTCTGTTTTGCAAACTGGGAATTTCTTCTTTCGCTTCTTTGTCTCCACGTGCGACTCATTCTTTCTATACGCAAATACTTGGCTGATGGGAATTGAGTGATTCGAATAGGTCTGGTGCTTCCGAGCCAGCAAGGGGACTAGTTTCAACAAGGCGAGCAACCCCTGCTATATGTATGTATCCAGGACTATGATGTATCCAGCTCAGTTGGAAAGCACTAGTTTACTTCCTCGCTACCGACCCAGGTACATTCTTCTTTGGACATGCCCGACCCGACTTCCTCCTTTTCCCGAACCGAAACGAGTAGGTGTATCGACCAGCACTAGTAGTTTTACTAGGTGTTCTAAGGGGTAGAATGACTAGTAGTTACAGCCGTGGAAAGATATCTAATTCATTTCGGCCCGCCTGGAGAAGGTAATCTACCACGAGACCATACAAACAGTTGAAACTCCATTTTCCGAGATACTATTACTCGACCAGGAATCACCAACCACTATAGTTAGATTTATTCGATTTCTTGGAGGTTTAAGGGACAGATTCCATTCTTCAAATGTTGAGCCGGGCCCAGGTGGTTATTGCGAGTCAACTTTACATTTCTTACCAGCTCGAGCTGATGCTAGTGATTCCCAAGAAAAAAAATGAAATAGTTTCATGAGAGGCAGGTAGTACTATTGGTTTGGTTGCTCAACCGCATTCCTGGACTTGTGAACTAGCGACATCTGATCCCACCCCGAAGCTATTCTCTCATTGTAGAGAATTCTCAGCTGGAACCTAACCTATAGAAGAGATGGATCTTCACCTTTACTACGCATTTTGAGAGCTTGCCCCAAGTTTAGGAAGAGAAATGAAAGAGGTTTCCAAGAGGGAAGAACGGTACCAAGGGTGGCTGGATTCTATCTTCTCTGGTTGATGTATTATGCCAGTAGCGAGTGACTGCTGCATCTCTCAGCGAATCTATTCCCAATAATCAGATGACTCCTCGCACTAAAGCAAAGAATTGAAGGTACAACTCTATCGTATGCTATGCTATTTTCTGTCTCAGGACAGAGGCCGGAGCAAGAGATGTGTTAATAACAGGATCGGAGAAAACCTGCCTCTTCTTTAATTGATTGGAAAGCTGGGCTTAGGACAACTGGATTTACCTATGAACTTAGACTCCTGGCTTCTCCACCAACCATATCTCAACTTGGATCTGCCAAAGACTAGAGATTTCGCTTCGTTTATAGTATAGTCAATCCCCGGTGAATGACATCTCTTTATTATTCTCTGAATGGTGGGAGCTTAAGCCAATAGTAAGGGAGATATTTCCCGGGACTTCCTGGAGGCGACAGTCCCACGCGCAGCGTCAAAGACTCGGCGAGCAATCGTTTGCGCCTCATCTGCCGACAACTGATGGGCCGTACGCCCACTTTGATAGGGAGGGTCGCCTAGGGCAATCGGTGTAGGGGGGGACAAGCGAAGAATATTCGCTATCGGTAATTATGTTTGTCAGCGGTTGCTGAAACCAGTCCATTCATTTAGAAAGAATGTTTTGGCCAGGCTTCCATACCTATTGCCATTGGTCGAGCAAACAGGGGTCACAGAAGTAAGAAATAGATGCAGCAGGCGGATACCTAACCTTCGGCAGAAGGACAATAGATAAGGGCACGGGCGGGCGGAGAAGAAGAGAATTGATGGTGCACACGGGAAAGAATGAGCTTTCCCCTTCGATTGGAATGGATTCACAATAATCATAGCATAGATAGACGGGGGCACCAACCCCAACTCTTGCTCGATACAATCCCCTTGTTTTGGGAGTGTCAAATGAGATAGTTGATACCGAATTGACACCGAACGGCGAGCCTGGGTCCATAGATACTGTAGTTGGTTCGACGGATCCGTTCTCGCATTCGTCATTTCTAGTTCTGGATGGGGCACGCCGAGCACTAAAGGATGAGTCCCTCCCTGTTTGTTATCTTTACGTGGCATAGGTAATACGTAAATCTATTCTATCCAGGGAGTCTTCTCAACCGAAAAAGGTTGTCGTTTGAGCCACGTAGTTCCACTCTTAACCTGGCACCAAACCCGTATTCGTTTGAGTTTGGACATATAGAAATGAGGCACCAAAGGCTGGCTTTACGCGCTACTGTTTTCAACCAATCGAATTGGCTTCGCCATTTCTTGATCAGAGAGCCATGTGGAAAAGAAGAAGCAGATGGATCTTACTCACGTACCAGCCCAAGAGATTCGATTCCTCCTCTTATCGGTTCTGGTGCATTGACCTAAAAAGACCCCTCACGGGCAGGTACGCGACTCTCTCTCTTCCTGGGCGGATCCTTACTACTAGGTACGAAATAACAAACAGGAAAGGACATTGACACGGTCTCCAAAGCAAGACTTTGACCCTCGATCACCATCAGAACATTGAGTTCAATTTGTCACATCTAGACCGGACCCTGTGTACAACTCATATAAAGGTAGTCAACCAAACGAACCACCAATCCATTATGATGCTCGAATAAAATAGGACCAAAAGACAGAGGTTTCTGAACTTTTTGATGCTGTATGCCTAAGTTTCCAAACCCGTCTTGAAGGTTACTTTACCAGAGAAGTAGGTCCTATTGACCAAGAAGCGGAAAAAGCATAGTCGGTACTTCTTAATGCGGTACGTAAGCTGGTTATCCTGACTAACAATCATGCCTTGCTTGGATTTAGGGATTAGGAATTCTTATTGGGAAAGAGATTGGATTGGCATTCAAGTAGGAGTAGATCCTATTGGTCCAAAGTAGGCATTCTTGTATCAATTAAATCTCTTCATGAAATATATATAAGATTCTAGTTCAAAGATAGGAGCATTAAGCTCTAAATCCAGTCAGTCCAGCTGGAAGTTTCACTAACTACTTAGGGAACTAGGGACCAGACCAGAGTTATGATTGGTGTATTCCATTCCTACCGTAATTGAGACTTGCCCTCGCTCGCGGGTGATTCCTTATAGCTTGATCCATGTGATGGCTGTTCTCTGCAATGAACCACAACATGTCCATGGACTTCACAGAGAATTGAGTGAATGCACTAAAAACCAAGAAATGACATAGCGAGATAGTCTACTGAGCAGCTCGAAAAGCTCGGACTTCGTATACAGAAAGTAGAACTAAAAGCAGATGAGTAGAGATTGAATCGAGCATAGAAATAAGAGAGTTTTTCTTTTTCTTTTGTTCGGTTCGTCTTTCTTTACAAGTCAATCTATGCATAATTCTATTTCTTGCAGCGCTGAATCCGCTTTTGAAATACAGATCCGGGGGCGGTATTCTTATTCCTTGGCTCGCCACTTATGAAACAAAACTAGATATTTCTTATTATTTTCTTAGGAGCTGAGCTCCACATGCGGTTCGATTAAGATGCGACAAAACCTTATCCATTAGTCTTGGCGATGCCAGGGATGGAGGGAGTCATCAGTCGCACAAGCTTATTGCTAAAGCCAAGACAGGACATAATAGCTTCTAAGTAATGCCATTGTACCCGCTTTCATCATGCCCAACTCAAAAACCATTTATCCCTTTTTTCTTCCGCCTGACCCTCAGCTGTTAGATGTTAGTTTTCTTCACTTCATGGTACGATAGAGTCTACTGTACTCGAAAAGGTGGGCTAAGGTTACATAGATTATCTCCTTTCTTCGGGAGCGGGATGGCATCTTCGACCTCCGAAGAAGGTATTAATTAGTGGATGGGTCTCCCTCCGGGGAGCGCTTTGGCACGAGAAGTGATAGCTATGTATGGCTTTTTGGCGCCAAGATCCAAGAAGTGAAATTGGGAGCTTAGTGCCGCATAAAATAGTGCTAGCCCCGTGTCCCGTCCCTGTGCATTCAAGTTGGAAGTGGGAATTGGTTTCGGGTTCCGCATGCGATACTAAGAAGAGTTCTTATTCAATCACATTCCTATCTATATCACTTATTAATATGGGGGTGTGCCTGCCAGTTGGACAGAATGTACGAAGGTAGTTCGCGTTCGTCTGGTTACTCGAAAGCAGAAGTTAGATCAGTGCTTGCTATTAAGTAACTATTTGCAAGATCTCAGTTATTGGGCAAAGGGGCAAGTAAGAAAGTAGCACTAGGTGGGAAGAACTTTTTCTTTCCAAGATCCCTTTTTTATGGGTGAAATAAGAAAGTCTCATGTTGCTCTTCAGAAAACGCGTATAATAGTAGTAAAAGTTCGTGGCTACTGAGTTCGTAACCGCAAAAATCACATTCCCATGGAAATGATCAAGAACTTACTTCTTTTGAGATGGCTGTTCCCACTTTGTGGCCTTTTCCTTCAATACATCATTTTGAAGCTGTCGCATATCTTGTCCTCAGAGACACCTAAGCCCGCCCTTTTGTCACAGCATGTCTTAAAAAGAAGGGTACTAAAGCAAAGTTATGGGTCTAACTACCGGTCATCGACAGAGTCTTCCTAATTCTAAATCAAAAAGCCTTAGGGCGGAACTTACGGATTTGAATCGTTTTAGTCAGGAGGATACCCATGCCCCATGGACTTAACACAAACTGAATCTTGTTCTGGTCGTTACAACCTAGTGGTTGGCGCCCTTGCAAAGCGTAGTGCTTCTTTATCCAATTTGGACCCCATACTTTCTTACTTTCTAGCAATTAGGTAGAGCCTCGTCCATTTTAGAACTGAAGTCTCGTAGCGACGGTCAGATCTTCAATAATGAACTCAATGGGATCTTCCACCATAGTATGCTTTCTGCTCCTGAGGTGAGACATTGACAAGGTTCAAAGAAAGGGTGGGCCATTCACCATGAAGGCTAAAAGCGAGATAGGCTGGACTTACAAAGGCGAAGACAATTCCGCGTTTTTTCAGCCGATTCTCCGAAATGGAAGATCCTCACTCAAACTTCAAAAAGTCCTTTTTTCTTTTTCTGATGTCAATTCTGTCTGTCTCCTTTGTCCTTCCTAACGCTAGTCTAGTCTCCTTCGTTCCACTCGTCCTTGCTTTTTTGTCTTCTTCCTATCGGTCCCAAGGTCAAAGAAATAGGTTCAGTGGTTCGACCTCCCAAAGGTTAAAGAAAGACATCGATATTAAGACCACTCCCTCCGGATGATGATATGCCCCAACCATCTATAGCCCATGGTTCGTTACTCGGGAATTCGGAGAGGTCAGATGAGATAGATGGGTGTGTTCCAAATGGAATGATCCCCTTTTCTCATGTTTGAATTTCTGTTGTCCACAAACAAATAAAGAGTCCGAAAAGACGTACGCATAACAGACTCGGTACCTAGGTCAATGGGTTCAGTGGAGAATTGCGTTACTGTAATAGCGAAGGTATCTATGAAATGCAGTACCAAGGTCAATGAAATTGAAAGGCACCTCTGACAACAGAATCAAAAGGGATTTGGCGGCTATAGACGACTCAGAGGGGTTTTCATAAAGAGAAGCTTTCGCGCAGTACACCTATTTTTCTATAGAAGTGAATGGCCCCGGCTAGTCTGATCAATCGGCAGGCTCAGCCTCTACGTCGTATTCTGATATAGAAAGAAAAGAACCGAACTCCTGGAGGGTGAAAGAAGAATCTCAAGTTGATACTCTGCCAAGGGATCTGTCCACAACTGGTACTTCACATGCCTTAGAAGTAGATTTGAATGAGAATGAATGAAATGAGCAAACGTTACTAGGAAGGTGAACTCGCTATCAAACTACTGCCTGCGCTAGGGGAAGCGCGAAAGAAAAACCAGTTTCAAGATCTGATACCCTTGAAGGACTCCCAGGAATGAGAGAGCAAGTACAAGGACAATCTTATTTTCTAAGGATATGCGGTATTCCATAATTAACATAGTTCGGTTAGAGTGGATTTGAAAAGCTACAGCAGATCGATAAGTTGCTAATTTAGCTAAGTCAACTCCACTACGGAATCTAGCTCTCCATAAGAGGGTATTCCCAATGAGACAAGTAGTTTATCGAAGGGACCCTCTGTCTGAAGATTGTAGTCCGGATTTCTCGGTGGAGGAGTAGAATGAGCAGGTGCAGATGGTCAATCTCCATCTTGAAGCCGAGTCTCTCTGTCTTCTTATTTGATATAAAGATATAGAGAATAACTCGATCGATCGTAGAATGATTTCGTGATCTGATCTTGGGCGACGGAATGTGTTTTACAATAGTTCCAACGTTTGAGTAATTGAACTTGCTTCTTCACGGAGCTCCACACTTTCTTTTCTTGACTCACAGCAACAAATAATGCAGTAATAGGTAATGTTTGAAATCCTATAAGTACTTTACTGACTCAGCTCTTAGTTTAGTCTCGGTGTTGTTTTAGTCTAAGCCATTATACAACAATTCTGGACCCACAGCAGGAACAACTGCCTGTGGCCTCGGATGTAGATACCAGTCCCCTAGCCCCAGGAGTAGTAAGCCCGAACCGAAAAGTAGAGAGGCAGTGTCAGCGACACACCAAACAGAAACCTGCTTTCTGAGCCATAGATTGCGAGATCCTCTAAGCTGTAGAAAAAAGAGTAAGACGATCGGGCAGAACGAATGGTCATGCCAATGGCTTAGCTTAAGTGAAAGACGGATACCAATGAAAAGCCAAGAAGTCAAAGCGGAGAAGGAGTGACTCGCATGAGTCAACACTCACTACTCAGGTCCGGTAGAGCAATCTCCAATTCTCATATAGAAATGTTAATGTTATGATTTCGGTATTGATCAAAAGGTGCTGGGACCTTAGGGGATACATTAGTGCCATGTTCTATTGCGGAACGGTCGTATCCTGGTAACCTAGCCCCCGTAAGAGCTCTACCTAATCGTTGACATAATGGGTAGAAGGCTGTGCTTATTTATCGGCAAATAGCTAAGTCGACACCCCGAGGTAGCAACTCAAATCTTCGTAGATAAAAACAAATGTTCAGTGCTCTAGTGTGGTCCCTTTCATCCAGAGGTTAGGATATCGTCTTTTCATGTCGAAGACACGGGTTCGATTCCCTTTATACGCGATGTGGCGAAAAAGACTGATTCAACGAAATATGCCATGCCAGCTTTCAGATTTAAAACGTGTCGTCTACTTCCAGGAAATGTTCGGAACAGAGAACTTTCTCTAATCCAACGCCGCATTCTCCGAAGATTGAGGAACAAGAGGATATCCATTAAAAGAAATCTTTCTCAGAGAGAAAATCTAAACAGTAACATCAAATCACAAACTACACGAAAGTTGTCCATTTATTATGGGGATTTACCCATAAGGGAGATGCACAGAGGAAGAGAACGAACTTCATATATCCCTTTTTTACTAAATCAAGAAACAAGATCGGACGTGATTCCGGTTCGTCTCCATTTTAGTGACACTCTTCCTCAAGCAAGGCAGCCGATAAGTCATCGAAGGGTTTGTTTGAATAATGGACTGGTAACCATTACTCATTTGAAAGTTTCCCACGGTGATCTAATATCTTTTAAAGAAAATGACGCGAGAACCCGCGGTGAAGAAATAAGGAGATCTTTCTATATCGACATATCAGTTGGAAAAATCATAGGCAAATTCCTACCGGCCAAAATCTGGAGAAGAACAAAAACAGAATGCTTCCGCTTACTCATCACAACTCAGAGGGGATGCCGCTTACTACTCCAATCCTTGTTTTTGCAAGAGTTGCGTTCTTATATGCAAGAAGAAGACTTGGAAAGAACAAAGAAGTTTGGATCCGCAAAAGTATGCTTAGGCAGTTCCTTCGCTGAGCACAACAGAATGAAGAGGAATTTGTTTCATTTTAGATACTTCTTCTTATTGAAAAGAGGGAAGGAGAAAAACCGAAATCTTCCTACTCGAACAATAAGTCCTTTTGTTTACAAGTCTTCTTTATATAGTAATTCGACCTATTGCTCCGGATCCCCGTTTACTAGGAAGATAAGAATCAAAAGGATCGAACTACCTACTCATTATTCGGAGGTGAATCATAGAACACTAAAAGCTGTGGTATCTTATGGACCTAACATAGGTCACATCCCTCATGACATAAGATTGAAAGATCCAAACCTTCCTCTTCGGAGCGGAAACGGACGTGGCCAAAACATATAAAAAAAGATCGGCCTAGTCGCTCATAGGGACATATCTATCCGGATAGAGGATAGTCTAGATCAATTTTGATCCAAATCTCTATCTATATAGATAGGTATCTCTGTGGATAGAGATAAAGATAGGGATCCCTATAAATCGAAATATATGGAAAAAGTGCACTTTTTGACTACTACTACTACTATTTCTTATACTTTTTCAAGGAAACATCGTTTTTCGATTTTGACTGAATTGGTCGGAGCGTAGACGAGCAAGCAGAGCCCAGGAAAGAGGTCAGATCGTCATAGAGCAGTCGACTATAAGTATAAGACTGCTGGCCTGAGAGAAGGCAGTCTCTCTCGGGAAACATGGCCCAATTTCTCTTCTTTCTTTTCACACGGGCAACAATGGGGAATAAAACAGACCATGAACATGAGTTTCAAATGTAAAAAGGTCTGAAAGACTTATTCTTTTTTTTAAGGAGGATAAGAAAATGTAAAGATTATTTGTTGATGTTATTATGTGTTATTTACTACCTTTGGCTTTGGGAAAAGTTTTCTACTTTGGAAGTTCTTGACAAGTCCCAAGTGGAGGAGATTAAGAGGTCATTAAAGAATTCTTCCTTTTAGTTCTCTTCGATGTATCGATCATGCATTCCTAAACCACATAAGCCGGGGGAGATGCGCCCCATTAGACAGCCTCATAAGGCAGACATCATTGTCATGGATACGGCTTTTGAACATCGTTTTTGAAGACATCTTTCTAACGTACTCCCATGGGTTTCGAAAAGGGAGAGGAGTCATCCCCTTTTTCGCTCATGTTCCAAAATTGGGAAAGGTTGATAGACTCATTCAAGCAGATATAGTAGGTTCTTTTTTGAATATTAATATTCATATTTGCATTTCAACATTAAGCGCGCATATTGGGCAAGGTAATGATGCCTTCTGTAATCTGATTGAAGCTAGTGATATCAAAGATCAGAATCGATCAAGTTATGCATTCTTTTTTTAAGGAATACATCGGGTAAGCCCCTTATCTCCAGTTCTTTTTGAATATCTTCTTACATCAACATATCATGTTGATTCATATTTTTAGTCAAAAGAAGGAATTTCTTGTTGTTATATATGCAGATCACTTTGTATTTGCTATTAAGAAGGGGCCAGAGTCATAAAGAGTAAGCCAAAGCTTCCAACAGATGTTGATCAAGTCTTTGCACAATTCGCCTCTGCTCTCGATAAAACAAGTCAGAATCAATTGGCAAGGGGTCGACGATTAAGGAATGGGTGTATACAATCTGTCGTTAACCTCCTGAGCTCGCGTTTCGGTTAATAATAAATCTTTTTAGAATCGATCAAGTAATGGCGGGTGTAGCAGAGGTGATAGGAAGGGCTACAGTCAATGCAGGCGATCATGCCCTGGTAAGTAAAGGGAAGACCTTTCACTCGAACGTAATTAAGATGAGAATCTCGTTCTGGAGAAAGATCTGAAACATATGGCGAAGCAATGGGATTTGACCCCAGTCTATGTAGGTGTTACAATTCCTTCTTTCCTTTTGGCTGTGCAGATAGAAATCAAGACGTTCAAGCCGTTTCGCCTAAGGCAGTGAATCCCGGGAAGAATAAGATAGTCATAGGGGGTCAGTTGACGTTGATAATAAACCTTTTCTTCGTGGGGTCAGGAACATTTCAATGAGAGTATCACCTGTTTTAATAGCACAGGGCCTTTCTTTGGAGTCTAACTCAGACCAATCGGTATCTAATTCAGATCATACGCTTTCCTCGCTTTTTTTCCTTCACTGGGAATCATCTCTGACTTCTTAAGGGCTTGCTAAAGGGCGAGTAGGAAATAGGTAACTGGTAACCTTTTCTCCTCAGATAATGATTTCGAGCTTAAGACGAAGGGAGCGTGGATCTTTTTGATATGGAGCCCTATTTAATAAGTCCAATGGAGGATGTTTCAAACCTTTATCCGTGGTAGTTTTCCTGTTTTATCAGAGCCAATCCCCTAGGAATTTCTTTTTCAAGTCTTAAACGATGCTATGTGTTTCTCTTATCTGTCTTTCTCATTGCATTCCTATACTTGGAAGCTGATGGTATACTATTAGAAACTTGAACCACTTTCTTTCTTCATTATTACCTATGTATGCAGGGTGCTTCACGCCAGCATCGGGTGAGCTGTTTTTAGTATCCCTGTTGTGATAAAGGTTGCTATCATTATAGCTAAACCTATATATGTGACTCGATCTTTTTCAATCATGGATGGACCCCAATATTGATTCAGTGGAATTATCTCGCGAAAGGGTGGCTCGCGGAGGAAAGCATTTAGCACAATAGCATTGAGATCATCTGTAATCCAGAAGGTGACTTTCTTGTAACCTTCAACCACAGCAGTAGGGTTCAAGAACCTTCCATGTGGCTCAGGGATGAGAAAAGGTTCCGGGAAATGATTGACAAACTTATACCAGACTACTACTCCTATCCCTCCGATAACTAGAATATTGAATAGTATATAGACTTTTCGCTTATCTTGAGGCGAATACACAGCTGTTCTGATTTGCACAAGAATCGAAGAGTATATTCCTTCGATAATACATTTCAAACCTGCTCCAGCATATGTACGATGCACAGTGTCAAACACTAGATTGAGCCTGTTAACACAGACAAGACCTAAACGGAAACTCTCACATAATTTGAGTAATCTGTAATAAGCTGGAATAGCATACTTCATATAGTTGGAGGATTGCACTTTAGGTTGACTACTGCCAACAAATTCCGTTTTTGTCTCAAGGAAATCCCTCAAAATGATGATACCTTGATTTTCAGTTTGATAGTCAAAATTCTCTACATAACAAAATCTGTGTGAAGGTGCTCTATATTGCAATGTGAATCGATATCTATTGTAGATGAAAACGATGTATTTATGCATCAAATACAAAAACGGGATAGGTATGAGAAACCAGAAATAATCAACAACGAATTGAGAGCTTTGATAGAATTTCTGAAATATGAAATACGTGAGACCACGTTCACTTCCAATTAAGAGATTATTCAGCATTCTATCCAGTTTGTTTAGAAAGAGACCCAGAGATTGGATATTGATTTCTACCGGGGTAGAAGAACTACCACCACCACCACCTCGACCCATGAGGCCTAAAAGTAATAGCGGCCAAGGCTCCTTCCTAGCTTGAGTTTGGTTATCACCACAGCTCGATGAATCGAAAAAACACTCGAAAGGATCTTCTTCTATGGAATTGACACCTAAACTGAAGTTGAGAAATTGGTTTCTGATTTCCGCCTTGTGAGATTGCAAGAAGGAAAGTAATAGTTTCGTTTTCAATAGGTTCATGTGTGTTGTTTTCTTATTTGAGTTTTGTTTCTAGTTGGGATTTTGGATGTATATCTTGGATTTATGTTTCATAGATATCTGTTGTCATGTACCCTGAATGGCTGGCACTTCTATGTGTGTTCTGTTGTAAGTGAAGTGTTTTACCCATGACAACTTGTTGGGTCCCTACTTAAAAATAGGATTGTGACTATGAAGTCGAATAGAACTGAAACGAATGTGTTTAGATTCATGATTTGAATTGAGAGTAGATATTTCCATTTCTTATTGTCTTATTGTTTCTTTATTTTTTCTATAATGTAGAGTTTCTGTTTTCGATTTTCCTTTCAAATCTTCGAATTAGGAAGAGATAAAGGGGCCCTACTATGATCCCTCAATTGAGTGATCGCTCAAGTCATAGACCTGAGCCTGGGCCAACAATCATGATAATGATATCCCGAGGTGCGCTAATCCATGATCTCGAACATTATTCTTCTTCTCGGACAAGATCCACTACAAGATCCTCATATATGAGGAATCTGAGTTTCTCCCCTTAAAGAGTAGGATAATGTGAGACGGGCCTTTTCCTCCCGACCTGGGAAATTCACAGCAGGAAAGACTGGCGCCGATTTAGAAAGCGAACCCTTCAGTACATCGCGTTCAGCCCTCCCTCAAAATCCCATTTGTTTTATTGAGGAATCACTCTTGATCCGGCTCTTCTCCGTCTATAACTCAAAGTCCATCTGTCTCTCGTGGAAGCGCTTTAGAGTGCCTAGAAGATCCAGCAAACGGGGGTGCCAATGCTGTCCCAAGACCAGATCACGGTAGGTAGCTGCTTTAAAGAGGTTGGGAGACAGACTGGTGAACAATCTTCTTCTTGTTTTCTCCGACCTAGAGCACTCTTTTTTTTCAATCGTACGAAGAAACTCCGTGAAAAACCCAGCTATCACTCCTATGAGACGGCTAACTCCCAACTCCCGATACATTCTTTATCGTTGGTTTGGACATAGTTTCCTTTGTTCCTGTGTTTCTGTTTTGCTCTCCCCCTTTTTTTCACTTAGTTTAGTTGGAATGGAAAGAGAACTTCCTTCAGCCTTTTTGTTGCCTGGTTCGGTCTCTCTGAGTGGAATAAGTGGGTCCTTCTTCTTTTTCCTGACTGATGAAGGTCGAAACTGAAGATCGAATCTTAGGAGTCTGGATTCCTATGTTCGTACCAACTCAAATGATTGATGAATTGGATCTTGAGTCAAAAAACTTCGCTACTTTTTAGGGTGAAAGAATGACAAAGAGACTGACATCGCAGAGGATGGGAAGGACCCAATCGCCTGCCTCTTTCTTGGTCCACCCCCCCCCCCTGGTGGGTACTTTATAGCTCACAACACGAGATAGGCAGATATGTGACATAGTCTCATTGCTTTCATTGACAACAAGACTCTCTTCCTGATTGGGATTGGTCTGTGCAGGATCTCCTTCCCTATGAGACTCTTGCTTCCCACCCCTACTTCAATTGTCATCTGCTTCCTTATTTTGGACTCAGACCTCTCACAACAAAAAAAAGAAAATCAAAATCAAACGAATCCGAATATTCCATTCTCGTTGACAGCCTCCTCAACCCAAGCTTCCATCTCCTGCTCCAGACATCGGCGCTTGCCCGCGCCAGTCCATGAAAGGTGGATGAAGGTGAGTTTGACTACGAACTCGAGGATGCTGGGAACGATCTCTTTTCGGGGAATCACTCCCGTCGAGAGGCCCTCTTGCTCCCTTTTTATGAATCTGGGAGAGAGGCAAAAGATAAGTCCAGAGAGACCTCGACTCTTTCAGGGAAAGGAGGGAGATCGAATGCGAGATGGAGTCCCTGCCGAATGGAATGGACATCCTTGGGGACAGCTGTGTAAGACAGAATTTCCCATAAAATTGGACGGAAAAACTACTACAAAGATCACAAGAAACCCAGCTCAAAGTGAATGGAGAGAGAACCCCTGCGCCTTGGAAGGATCTGAAGCTGTTCGGACACTCATAGACAAGTGAACTCCAGGATCCCTCGAAAAGTGAAGTGAACTAACTCATATGCGGAAAAGAGTCTTTCATGTCAAGGTGAACAAGTAGAGAAGTTTTCCTGAAGAGAAGACTCGTTGCTGGAACCGAGAGCACTGGCGATTGCTTTCTTTCTGACCTTCCGCCGAGAAATTCCATACCTTCCACCGACTTCTTTTGTGT